>VDFB02281492.1:172862329-173519829 GCA_007258455.2 Sequoia sempervirens | reverse complement strand
CTATATTTTCTATTCTTCAAGCCACTTTCTAAGAGTGGATAGCACTGCGACAAAGAGGCAAAGGACTGCACTAAGAACAACTCGACCCAAATTAGTGTGTCAGCTAAAATTTAGGTCATCGCCAACAGAATAATACCTTTACAATAAAATATTAACCAAGGTTCCATGTCAACTGCAGTTACACTTAAAGTTAGCTGAAATGGTATTTGATCCAGAGTCTGTTTCAGTTATAATGCATGTCAGCTGAGGATCTAGAGTGTTTTGTGACAACAGCTTTTAAAAAAACATTTGAAACACAATTGAAAATTTAAAGAAGGAATCTCAATCAATCATTCTGATAAATAGTCAGCTAATTACCTTTTTCCGAATAGACATTTTCTCATTCGCAGGACGAATATTCTCATTATCCTGGGTTTTGTTTCCTTTCCTTCTCTCAGTTATAGATCTTTTAAATCCATGATCAGTCTCTGCTTGTGTAGGGACATCATAGTTTGAAGATTTGCTAGGCATTGTGTTTGCCCGAATCAATCCTCTGTCTGCAACCAAACATAATGAAAATTAGGTTTGTGCGTACGAAAGCAGTGAAGGGCATTGATATGGAGTTAATGATAGAGAAGTATTCTCAAATATAAATGATATAGAAAAGACAAAAGGATTATAAAATATTAATCAAGACTCAGATAAAATTTAAAGTGATCTAAGGAGCCCTACTACTAAATCACTAACTTAGGCTAAGACATCTTAGCATCAAAGTAACGCAATGGCTGCCCAAGAAGACAAAATGCCAACATTACAAACACTGTTTAGGCCGAGATATATAATCAGTTCGTATTGTTAAATTATCTTCATCAAATGGATTGAGAGATGCAAGGAACGTTTACTTTTTAGTATGATTTCCAGAGAAGATAACACTTTCATAGGAGAGAACAACAAGATATCCAAATCCCTGCCTACATAAAGAAAACTTTAGCTAACAGATATTTAAAACAGATATGTGTTCAGCACACAATTGTTCAAACACATAAATCTTAACAAAAAAGAAAACATGCAAAAAGAATCAAACCCCAAAAAGCAGCAGCTAGAAAGTTATAAAAGAAAGAAAGAAACAAAGATATTATGGTAATGCCCACAGATTATCAAAATAGCTCAACGGGTCTCGCAAATAGAACCAGTAGAAATAACATAAGAGAACTAAAAGAAAACAAATTGAAAGAAGTGGATTTGGAGGGATAGGTTGTCATTCCCCCACCCTAAATCGCTGACCAAAGTAATATTAATCGCAGCCTGTTATAAGTAAATTAATCACTGGCCCAAGGAAATATTAAAGTGGCGATTCAAAGAGATAATTAATTGTAGCCTATCCTAAGTTAATTAATCACTGACCAAGAAATATTAAAGTGGCATCGATGGGAATTAATAAAGGAGGACTGTTAATGTAACAAGAAAACAAATAATTAATACTTAAAAGAGTCGAAGGGGGCAGCGCTTGGTTATGAAGGGATGTATCCCTTACCAAGGTAAGGATATTACGGAAAAGATGTGACTATTCACCCCCCTTCATGAAGGATATATAAGGGGGATTCAATCATTTGAGAGAGCATCAATTCAGCAGATTGGGAAAAGAGGAATAAGAATTGGAAACCCATTGGAATAAATATTATTTACTAGCAAGAGGATTATTGTAAGTCTATATATATATATATATATATATATATATATGATCAATATTGATGCTTGCAGCAATTATTAATTCTTGTAAATAATTATGACTCTTCCTTTATTATAAATATAGATAATAGATTCCTATAATAATCTATTTTGAATTTAGAGAAATGATTGCAAAATAGGAAGGCCGATCAACCTTCCAGGTTCATGAGATGGGAAGTACCAACTTTTTCCTTCATCAAGTACGCCACCCCCAAGATGCAACACTCGTGGGTCCGGGAGGTGTATGAGTGCTCCTGAGCTTGTTGAGGGAAGCAGTCTTCATGC
Source organism: Sequoia sempervirens (assembly GCA_007258455.2). Taxonomy (NCBI): domain Eukaryota; kingdom Viridiplantae; phylum Streptophyta; class Pinopsida; order Cupressales; family Cupressaceae; genus Sequoia; species Sequoia sempervirens. Next base: position 173,517,837 of record VDFB02281492.1, on the reverse strand, counting down.
ATCTTATCAAGCATGCCACCCTGAAATGCAGCGCTCATGGGCTGGAAGGTGAAAGAGTGCTCCTAGGCTTGATCAAGGAGGATGGAGCGCCTCCAAGGTGGACTAAGGGATGGAAGGGTGGCCCACCTTCCATGCTCTCACAGCACAAGGGCGACCAACCTTGAGACTGTGGTTTGCAAACATTTGACGAATTCCTAATAAGATTATTATGGGAATCTATATTGGAATGGCTATTGCATTAATTAGAATTTGGATGTGACTAATGTGCATGGATATCATGATGTGTACTAATGACCAATAATATATATATATTATCATGGCTCATGAACTAATGTTAATTTCTAGTGATTAGTATTGTGTGCAATTCCTAAACTAGGATTTATATAAAGGGCATTTCAATTATTTACAATCTTAAATGCTTTAAATTTCTTATTTTGGATTCTAATTGTGCTTTTAGGGAAAAATCTAGGAATATCCCAAATAGGGAACATTATAGTGGTATTAGAGCCTTAATCCTTTCAGCCTGCGGGACAAACCTACTTTAACCGCCATTCAATTAAGATTAACTATTCAGCCCTCTTCTTAAGTAAATAAAAAAAAAAAATCAAGTAGGCCAACATTGCATTTATATATGTGTGTCTTTCACATGAATGCTTCGTATCTTACGTGTATTTATGTGTATGCTTCATGTCTTATGTGTATTTATGTGTACGCTCCGCGTCTTACGTGTATTTGTGTATGCTTCGTGTCTTATGTATATTTATGTGTATGCTTTGAGTATTACGTGTATTTATGTATGCTTCATGTCTTACATATATCTATATGTTTGCTTCATGCCTGCTGTGTCTTCAGCAGATTTACTCCATGTGTGTTTATGATTACTTTATGCTTAACAATTATGAAATTACCAGATCTATTTACACTCTATAAGAGCTTTAGAACACTGCTATAAAATCTGTCAAATGCTTCTTGGGTTGAGAAATTTATTTTGGTGTATTTTGCCATAATAAAGAAAGCAAAATTAGAAAGCACATGAAGACAGAGTAGGGAAAAATAGACAGTAGATGAGGAACATGACACATGTCCTTTCATATCTTGGGACAATTTTCCACATATAAATTTAAACCAACAGAAACAGGAACATTAACAAGTTTGTATTCGTGCACTTTTAACCCTTGCAATATCCTCTCAACATATTATTTTCTGATCTAGCTAGAGTTTTCACTATAAACAATCATTTACAGTTTCCATAACTGAATTAAAGTTTGTGACACCAGATCTTTTATAGCAATTTGACATAACAATTGAAATTTGACATCATTCATCACTCCCTTATTAATTTTAATACAAAGGCTATACTTCCCTATGACTGCACTATATGAGAGTTGAATGTATGCCACACTTTCATTTTAAATCTGAGGATTGTAAGTCCAAAATGAATAAATCTCTCCAATGGATTCACCTCACCGCCAACATATGCCAAAGAGAGCTAAGTAACCCCAAAATCAAGATTGAAACAAGTATTAAAACCTAGTTAAGTAAAGAACATGATTATACATGATTTGTCAGTATATCAAGCTTCTTATAAATATCAAACAATCAAACTCATAACATTTTCAATTGGATTAAGCTACAGCTATCACACAAACAATTAGGCTTCAGTAAACATATTCCTGACATCATAAGATCTCCATTTTATGATGTATAGTTAAGCATTACCATTTCCCCCTGGGAATACTCTTACCTGCTATACATAACATAGCTATTCCATGTATGGTCTATCATCAATAAAGAAACTCTAAAACCTCTATGGACAGCATTTCTTTCGCTGTCAAGCATTGATTCTTGATCCAAAATAGTATTATGCCCATCTAAGTTTTCCTTCATACAATAGTATTCATCGGATGGAACCTTGAATAACCATCCCACAAAACTGACATTAGTCCACATAAGTTCATATAGAAGAAGGAAATTAGTTTATTAGATTCCTATCACCTAACTATGAAGAGATTCTATTGCAAAATAAAGATCATTTATTAGGGAAAAGGGAATTATTTTACTGAGGTAGATAATATCATCAGTGCATCACCATAATGTTCCTATGTTTTGCACCTTGGTTGAGGGGGGAGGAAGACCAGCATTAATAAAAAACATCACCATTAAGATCATAGATGTGTGTCATGCTTCTAATCCACATCTTAATATGTGGGAAGCTGTCAAAGGTTGCTTGGTTGGCTTGCATCTGCCAAATGCAATTGCTTTAAAAAACTAAGGTTTTTCGAAATTCACCTATCGCTTTACTCATGGATATCCCCCAACAATCAAAGTCCCTAAGATCACTTAAATTGCTAGGAAGATCTTGAAAATAATTAAAGCCCCTTCATTAACATCATTTATTCAAAAAAAAAAATCGGGCAATCATCCATGCGAAAACAATATTTTTTGAGAAAATGTAATGTAGACAGCTCAATTCTTTAATTACATACAAATAACAAATTTTGACTCTTAGAGAGATCTTCAGAAAATTTTGGAAAGAACCATTGGCATTATAATTTGAGGTTTATGTTTTGAGATTTATCATAGGACATATTCATCAAACTTCATTAAGGTAGGAACGCATTTGTTCTAATAAACAGTAAGATCAGAATGCTGTAATAACCCATTCGATGGCTGGACAAATCGCACCAAGTAAATGACGTGAAAAAATCATGGTTCAAAGGGAGAGCAATCAGTCAATCAAGCATTAATTAATTAAGGCATTCCTTGGATGTAAAAGCATTAATAAGGATTATCACTGTTTAGAGGAAAAAGACAATCAGCCGACCAAAGAATTAGTTAGTGAAGAGTATTAAGATTATGATTAATTAAGTGCAAAAGACATGTTTGAGAGGATACAGCTCCTCACATCATGCCTATTCGATTGATATTTGAGGGCATTAGTAGATCAACCAAGAGGCATATTGAGATTGCAAATTTATATTCTCAACTCAGATCAGGAGTGCTCTCTAGAGCCCACGACCAGTCAAGCAAATGGACACATGAAGTTTGAACAATTCGTTAATATTAAAATACAACAGCCAGGAGAATCGCAGGAATATAGAGATAAATTCAGGAACAGCGATCTAATAAAGGTCTAAGCCTCTTGCATATTCAGACGCATGATTCTAAATTAATAAATCAGAAACAGCAATATATATTTTCTTGTCCAATTTCCATTATCAAACTAATAATTGAATTGAACTGCATTATCTAGAATTGATATCAGAAATATATAAGTTAATCAATTAAATCATAATTGTTCTCTAAGTGAATCAAGGGTGCATAGTAGAGATCTATAACCATTTCTTAGAAATTATTGGTCCTTGGCATATTGTGGTAAATTAATCACTGAGATTGAAGGCAAAATATTAGTAACTCTACACGGGACATTACAATTGGTATCAGAGCTGGTAAAACCTGCCAGCCTGTGAAGGTTTACAAGTGAGAGGGAGAGAAAATATTATAACAGGGAGATAAGAAAATAGTGAGAACCTGCCCGGGCTCCAAAAGGAAGAACAACCTCCGATACCTTGGGTTCCCACCAAGGATCATCATTAAATAACAATCCTAACAGTCCCGAATCTTTGAATAGTGAACAGAGAGGCAGAAACATGGGAGATAGAGGAGATATCACCGACCGTATGGATCAATTCATGGCAGAACAAAGAACTACTCAATAGCGAATGGCACAATTATTGGACACATTGACTCAAGTCATGATAAATACAAACAACAATAACAACCATGGTGGCAAGAGTGGCAATGAGGACAATTCAATCAACAATAGAACTCCAAACCATCGTGTTCCTACAACTAGTTCTAGACCCATGATACCTACTTTCCCACCTAGAGTAGAACATGAAAAAGACAATGAACCTACATTAGTAGAGTTACAAGATCAGTTCCATCAAGATTGGATAGATGGAGGACTGCAAATAGATATGTCCCTAAGAGACTACATGGACATAAGAATGAAGCATTTTCCCAACAAGGGTAATAGAGACTATTATAATTATCTAAGGAGGAAAATTGGTAAGCTTAGCTTGCCATACTTTGATGGTTCGGGAAAGACCACGGCACGGGTGTGGGTTCAAAGGTTGATACATACTTCCAACTCAACCAAATGTCAGAGAACGATGCAATCAAATATGCTGCACTACATCTAGACGGGGTAGCTCATGAATCGTGGTACCATGGCATGATCACCATGGGCCATGAACAAATTACTTCATATGTGGAATTCACGGAGAAGCTAATAGAGAGGTTTGACAACAAGGATCTCGAGCTCCACTTTAAAAAATTGGCACAATTAAAGCAATGTGGAACCATTGATGAATATATTGCGGACTTCCAAAGACTTTCTCTGTTGGTCACCAACATTTCCGAAAGAAGGTTGGTTGTTCTATTTATGGATGGCCTAATGGACCCTCTAAGGGGTTGGGTCAAAGCCCTCAACCCTAGTACACTTCAAGAAGCGATTAAGAAGGCTAGGGATATGGACTCAAGTGCGACAAAGGACAAAATGCCATCTAAAGGATCATCATTCCAAAAAGACAAAGCAAAACAACCTTTCTCAAAGGAATGGCCAAAGAAGAACAAAATGGATGAAGAAACTAGACAAGAGTTAAGGAGGAAGAAACTTTGTTTTACTTGCAAAGAACCTTAGGCACCAGGTCATAGATGCCTTGGTAAGGGGAAGGTTCATTATATCGAAGTTGTGCCCGATAGTGAGGAAGAAGACAAATCTGATCTAATCAGCGAGCAAGATGAAACAAAGGAAGAACCACCAAATGTAAAGGAGTCCCCACCAAAAGAAAAAAAGGGTGGTGTAATTGCCACTATGACCGAAACTCCAAGATTTAACTCCTTTAAAGTCCACGGTGTATTGCAAGGACAAAGGATAATGGTGCCAATTGATAGGGGAGCTACTCATAACTTTATTGATTCAGCCTTGGTCGCCAAAAAGGACTTCAAACAGTTGAACATGAAAGGTTTAATGTGATGGTGGCAAATGGTTACCAAATGTCTTGTTCAACAAAGGTACCAAAATTGAAATTTACAATTGGTGACTACACAATCACCGATGATTTTTATGTTGTGGATTTGGGTGATACAAACGCTATACTTGGTATCCAATGGATGATGTCCATTGGTTAGTACTCACAAAACTTTCAAACAATGGAGTTCAAGTTCAAGGTGAATGGTAGGAAAATGGTATTTAAGGGACTATCCGATGGAGCACCTCGAGTGGTATCAGCCAAAAGGATGGAGAGCATATTTAGGCATGGAGATATAGCTTGGGCCACACAATGTCTTGTTTCCTCCAAATCATTGAGCAACAAACCTAAGTATTATCTTGGGCCGCACAATTGGTTGCCATAGTGTTTTTTGGGTTTTTTGAGGTCCTTGGTGGGCAATATTCCTATTTTTAGCAATCTCTATTTTTGGCAATTACTATTTTTGGCAATTACTATTTTTAGTAAGTTTCAGGGCATCTCAGTTTGGGCTAGTTTTGAGTTTGGACACACTTACTATTTTTAGTAAGTGCTATTATGGGTAACTGGTCTTGGTAGTAGTGTGGTGCAAGGTTTCCAGTTGTGGCAGTTCTTGGCAATTGCAGTTTGGTGAGTTCTAATGTTTTGGCATATTATTCACTTGTCTTCAAAAGGTGATTTATATGACTTATGCTATAAAGTTAAAAAGGTTCATTTTGAACCCCCCCCCCCCCTTGTGCCCAATGCCTAGACTTGGTAAGTTGAAGTTATTTTAAAAAAAAAAAGAAAAGCAACAAAAGTAGAGTTGGCTTGGGCAGTGGGTTTGCTCCCCATTGGTCTCGAGTTCGACTCCGCTCCCAGGTTTAAGAGGTGGGACTTCTTGCGAGTGGGCGATCTCACCCGCAGGGGACTAGTCTCACCCTAGCTCGCCTCAAGTACCCAAGGTAAGGGTTGTTGGGTCGCTAGGCTGGGTCACGGGGACACCCCTGTAGTATAAAAAAAAAAAATGTTTTTTGGGAAAAAAGCAAAATAATGCTTTTTTGAAAATGCGGGGAAAAACAAAAAAAGCTTTTTTTCAAAAAAGCAAGGAGAAAGCTATAAAAGGAAGCATGGGGTAGCTCATTTGGTCATGCTGAAAAAGATAGTGTTATGCTGTCGGATTGGAACTTGAGAGTTCTTTCCTAAATTTTCAGAGGATGAAAACCCTCACTAGGTTGTTGGTTTCAGTTTTGGAAAACAATCCCTAGCTCGTTGGGTGTGATTGCATTCAGTAATCACCATTGGAGCTTATCGATGATGGCTTTCAGTTTACTTTCAATTTTGGCTTTTTATGCTATTTTCTAGTTATGCATATTTTGGTGTGAGTATTAACTTTGCAGAGCTTTGGAGTTTTTGGAGTGATTTCATTGAGGTTTCAGTTGTTGGATGCTTCTTTCCAACCCTAGGCCGCACCATTGACTTGCTCATGCTGATTGGAAGATTGGAAAACTTTTTGTGGGTAATGTTTATTCTTGTTTGACAAATTGGGGCAACCTATTGCGCAAGGTTATAGAATTTTTGAGGAAGGACTGATTTTTCTAGGAGCTGATCACCCTCCTTGCATGTTGTACCATTCTGGGCTGTTTTGACATCTTTCTTTGAAGGCGTGCCATTCAGATATCTTTCTGTTTTGGGTGCTTTTCAGACCTGCAGTTTATATCAGACTTGTTTGCTGCTGTTCAGAACAGTTTCAGTCCTTTCTTGGGAGGCATGACATTCAGGAAGCTTGTTGTTTATGGTGTTTTAGGTTTGCAAATTCATAACAGACCTGTTTGGTTGCTGTTCAGATCAGTTTTCACACCTGCTGTTGCATTTCAAATCAGTCCTATTTCTTTTCATAACACTTCTAGCCTTCAATGTGCCCTGGTTGAGTTATACTTGACCTATTCTTGTAAGGGGAACTCATTTATGTTGTTGGGTTTCATTTTGGGCATCTCATTTCAACTGGGTTGTTGGTATTTGGATGTTATTTCATATTGCTATCTCTTGAGCAATTGGATTATACTTGTTAGTATCATTTGTATTGAGCTTCATTGGAATACTAATTTGGTAGTACCACTCAGTAATTTTGCTCTAATTGATTTTATTACTAACCCCAGTAAATAAGTGGCATTCCCGCTGAATAAATAGATGAACTTTATTTTATGTACTACCCCGTTGAATAAGCGGGATGATTCTCTTTTCATGTTAGCTATGCATCCCACTGCATAAGTGATTTGATCAGCTAGCCGCCTGATGCTTTTTATTTCCTACAATTTCTAATTCCCACTGAATAAGTGGATGTTTCCTTATGTTTGAAGATTTCATACTCACCCTACTAAACAAGTGGTTCCTTTCAATAGCGTAGCATTGTAACCTTACCACCCTATGCTCTCACCTTGCCCACATCGGGATCTAGGTGATCAAAAGTGGAAAAGGGTTTACTTAACTTGATCATCTTTGATTATTGGCTAATGCTAACAAGTTGTGAAGATTTGAAAAAAAGTTAAGGGTGGGTTATTACACCAACCTAGTAACATTGATCTAGTGAACTTCGAACTAGTGATATAGAAAATATTTGAGATCATTTCATCCAAGGCTCTTCTTCTCCTAAGTCATTTTTTCTTGATTAGAGTAGCTCTACATCCATGACTAAAGATCAAGAACATCAAGATTAGGTTTCTGAGATAAATTTGATACAAGTCAAGGTGCATCCAAAATTATTATGTAAGTCTATTTTAAGTTACAATGTGGGCACATAACCCACAAATCCCAAGATCATTCTCACCTAAACCCTAGAAAAAAAATTGATATTGCTTAAATGAATCAAGTAAAATAAAGCAATACTTTCCTAAGATATGAAAATCATCTTAGCGTCAAACATTTTGATATGTCAGATTTTTACAAGAGGAGTGACAACCTCCAATTGATTCAAAAGTTGCACTAGAATTGGATATTAGTGTAAACCTATGAATTTAAATCCTTCTATGAAATGTTTGGGGTTTGGGGGCAATATTTGTTTTCTATGAATTCTAAGACTTTGTAGATCTTTCATTTTATTGGACTTGATCAATCCAATAATTTTGTACTTGAGTATTAACTAGGAAAGATATACTTAGAAGGTTATAGCATGTCATTAATTACCTATGAGTCTATGACAAGGTGATATATGTTGAAAGATGTTTGACTAGGTCAAGTGTGACAAACACCCTATAACCTATTTCCATTTTTAGATTCGAACTCGCCTCAAAACTTTGTTTGAATGATCATGTGAAATAAAGTAAACTTTAATTAATGGAAATTGTATAATTATGTCCATACAACCGGTAGTAAAGGACCACCTAGATCCGCTTACTCAAAGCAAAATGGGCCTTGCACAAGGAATTGATCTTAATATCCACAACACTCCCATAATCCATCATGATGAAGGATGCAACAATTTTTCATCATTTTGGATTTCAACAAGGGTAATGAAGGATTTGTATCATTGCCCAGGATCTTTGTGGTAATGAAATGAGAGAAAACTTGTCTTAAATAATAGGTCTTTCCAATTTCCAACTCTTAGTTTTGTTGTTGAGAGTTATTGGGAAATAGTAGTACATGAGTTAGAAGAATATTGGACAATAAATTGTCCTCATACTTTAGAGGATGGTATTAACCTTATTAATAGGCAAGTTGAGGCAAGTATACTAACAACCACTCTCCAAGGACATCATTGTAGTATAGAGTCAAACATAACCAAGACAATCATCACTAGTTGTAGAGGTTTCAATTCCTATTGCTTGAGGACAAGCAATATTGGGAAGGGTTGACTGTCATGCCCCCACCCTAAATCGCTTAGTAAAGAAGTATTAATTGCAACCTGTTATAAGTAAATTAATCGCTGACCCAAGGAAATATTAAAGTGGCGATTCAAAGGGATGATTAATCGTAACCTATCCTAAGTTAATTGATCACTAACCAAGAAATATTAAAGTGGTGTTGATGGGAATTAATAAAGCAGGACTGTTAATGTAACAAGAAAACAAATAATTAATAATTAAAAGAGTCTAAGGGGGGCAGCACTTGGTTATGAAGGGGTGTATCCCTTACCAAGGTAAGGATATTAAGGAAAATATGTGGCTATTCACCCCCCTCCATGAAGGATATATAAGGGAGGTTGAATCATTTGGGAGAGCAACAATCCAGCAGATTTGGAAAAGAGGAATAAGAATTGGAAACCCATTGGAATAAATATTCTTTACTAGCAAGAGGATTATTGTAAGTCTTTAATTTTATATATATATATATATATATATATAAATTAAAGACTTTAATAAGAATAAGAATTAGAATTGGGAAAAGAGGAATAAGAATTGGAAACCCATTGGAATAAATATTATTTACTAGCAAGAGGATTATTGTAAGTCTTTAATTTAATTTAATTATATATAATCATGCAATAATGATGCTTGGAGCAATTATTAATTCTTATAAATAAATATGATTCTTCCTTTATTATAAATATAGCTAATAGATTCATATAATAATCTATTTTGAATTTAGAAAAATGATTGCAAAACAAGAAGGCCAATCAACCTTTCAGGTTCATGAGATGGGAAGTACTGGTTTTGGCCTTTGTCAGTACGCCACCCCCGAGATGCAACACTTGTGGGACCGGAAGGCGTATGAGTGCTCCTGGGCTTGTTGAGGGAAGCAGTCTTCATGCACCTTATCAAGCACACCACCCCAAGATGCAATGCCCGTGGGTTGGGAGGCGAAAGAGTGCTCCTGGGCTTGATCAAGGAGGATGGAGCGCCTCCAAGGTGGACTAAGGGATGGAAGGGCAGCCCACCTTCCATGCTCTTGCAGTACAAGGGTGACCAACCTTGAGACTGCAGTCTGCAAACATTCAACGAATTCCTAATAAGATTATTATGGGAATCCATATTGGAATGGCTATTGCATTAATTAGAATTTGGATGCGACTAATGTGCATGGATATCATGATGTGTACTAGTGACCAATAATATATATATTATCATGGCTCATGAGCTAATGTCAATTTCAAGTGATTAGTATTGTGTGCAGGTCCTAAATCAGGGTTTATATAAAGGGCATTTCAATTATTTACAATCTTAAACGCTTTAAATTTCTTATTTTGGATTCTAATTGTGCTTTTAGAGCAAAATCTAGGAACATCCCAAATAGGGGCATTACATATGTACAACAAGAATAAAAGGCTTTCAATAAGAACAAGAAAGAAAGAACATTATTTGATACAGAATGCAAGAAAACCACATGGAAGATAATGTACTTTGGAAAATAAATCACTCGACACTTAATTAGGGTAATGTGCATATAATTCCTAAAAAATGAATCTAGTGAAATATTGTATTAAATGGCGTTTTCTACCATGGTGTAAGAAAAAAATATGGTTATTTTTCTGAAAATTATAGTAATGTGATTTGAGAATTCATCGTGGCATCCAAGTTAACTATACAGAATAGTGAGGTAGAATTTTCAAGATGTGTATTTGGTACACCAGACTGACAGAAGGCTTCAAAAAATATGCTACAGTTTTTAGGATCAGAAAATTTGTGACTGCATGGGGCCTCAACACTGGCCCTTGCAGCCAAACAATTTCTACTGTGAAAACACAAAAAAAAAAAAAAAAAAAATTATGGTTGTAGAGCTGAATTTGATTTCTGAATCCTGGACTTAGAGGCTGCTCATCTCTAAACAGCTTTCAACAATTCAAGATTTATCTGGACTTCATTTAGAATTTTCCAAATTAACTTGGCCACAACATTTTGTCTCTAAAGAACTTTGTATTTCTGCAATCAGACATTCATGTTGCTGCATCGCACCAAATAGGAGCATCCATTCCCTTCTTCGCACACCAAAACTAATAGATCTTTCTATCTCTCAAGGTATAATTGTTTGGCCATTACAAACAAAAAAAATGAATGCTGCTCAACCTACCTTTTAGAGATTTCAACTGCTGCATGAAACGAATGACTCGTGATTGCTGAGAATGGTGGTTTCCTTTTATTTCCTGTCATCTCTGTTGAAGAGTAAGACCCCAGTCAAAGACTTTGTAGGAGAAGATATTTTTGAGTGGGAATGAGGAATCTACAAAGAGAACCCCAAAGGTCTTCTAGGATTGTGGAAAGAGAGAAGAGACTAAAGTTATTATAGAGTCGACACAACAACAAGTGATCCTGACATAAAAATTGGGTAGGACCTGTACGGTAATTGAGAGCCTTAGAATGGAAAATGATGATTGAGGAGAATGAGGATTTCTGTAATATCCCCTTTTTGAGCGAGCAACAGAGTTGGAGGTTTAGCTTATCATCAGGTCCTTGTAGGCTAATAATGGTGATTAGAGGGCCCTGTTGTGGAGATATCTGGTATCTCAGTTAGCAGTTTGCAGTGTTGGCACCTCCATATCCTTTGTATATTCTGAGGCTTGGTTATTCAGGGGTTTTTGGCTTCATTTGTGTATACTTACTATTTATAGTAAGTCAGTTGGATGATAGAGGCCAACCTTACTATTTTTAGTAAGGCACCCTGGTGAGCTGAGAATGCAATGGGCTACCTCCTAACACAATCAGAATTCATTTATGAGGTTTATTTATGGAGTTATAATATTATAATTATTAAAGTGCACATCATTAAATGATTATTTGACTTTATTATAAAAGTTATTAAATGATTATAAAGTCAAATTATAAAGTGCATAATAGGGCGCCCACTTTATGAGTATTATAAAGTCAACAAAGCAAATAAAGTTTATTATATTTAATGATTATAGTGCCTCATATGAAATCGACCCCTTGAAGGAGGAGTATATAAAGGCATCAAAAGCAAATGAATCCATTATCATTGATCATTCATTCAACACTTATGCTTTTTGAGGAGTTTTTGTGGAGTAGTAAACCAGGGTTTGCTGCAACAAATTGGTCTTTGAGAACGTAGTTTCTCTTCAATTCTGCTTCCTACAGGTGTGGAAGAACACCCAAGGGTTGCATCCAACAGGTGGCTATCATTCAATGGTCACATTGAGCTTTCAGGAGTGATTTACAGAGATAAATTCAGGGGTTTAATAGCAGATCAGTAGTTTGAAGCCAAACATTGATGAACATTTGTATTGCTGTTCATGTGTCTTATTCCTGGCACGTGGGAATCATAAGTATACACATTTGGAGCGTCTTCCATCTAAAATCTGAAGGGGTTTGAGGAGAATATTGCTTAGACTCGGAGGTATATCAGCTGCTGTTCATAATTCTGCTGTTACATCCATGCTGGGGCTGTACCATTAATGTTCCAGGCCGTACAATGTTTCCAATGCTGGGCCGTACAGCTACCCAAGGTTGGCGTTTGAACTCCAAGGCTGAAACGCCTTGAGTATTGGCTTTAATCCATCTTCATAAAGGGCGGCTAGGTTAAAGGTCTCCATCTGCATTCATCTTTGAGTGGAGAAATATATTTCTGGTGCTAGGCGTTCATTCACTTGGTGAATCAGCTTGCTGATATGACTGTTACAGACCTGCAAATTATAGCTATGGCCTCCGGGTATGATAAAAATTGATCTTTTAGCATTGAATGTAAATCTGGTATGAATACCTTGTATTTGCAATGAAGAAATTGAATCTGGTTTGAAATCTTATAGCGATTGCCTTAATGTTTATCATGCTTGCATCTGTATATGCTTTCCTTTATTACTTCCTGGCATATAACATCTAAAAATTGTAAAAGTCATTCAAAACCCAAACAAGCAAAAACTTTGACAACCAAGCAAAATATACAGGCCGAAATTCAGTTAGCAAGTGTCCAACTGGGTTGGGACATTTCAATTTCCATGATTGCTTAGTTGCTGCAAGGGTGGACACTCCGATTCGACATAAAGAAGTTTGAAAGGCTGTCGAAAGGATGTAGTAGGTAAAAGACCACATTAATGTTTTAAGGATGATGAAGCAAAAGTTAGCCATCTTGAGAGTAGAGAACTATCTAAGGGAAGCAACTCAAAGACCAAGGTGAAATGAGAGTGAAGGTGTGAGAAAAGTGTGGTGAGAGAGAGGAGGAACCCCAGATGGAGAACGATAGGCACCAAATGATATCTTTCAATAGGATGTACCAATTTGTTGGCATACATTTTGAAACTAGCAGTCAGAGGTGGAACCATCAATAGTCAAATGATCAAGTTTACCTAGAGGAGACACAAGCTGTTGACTAGAAGATAGGCAAAGTCAATCAAATGATCAGGTTTACCAAGAGGAGACACAAGTTGTAGGCTAGAACATAAGTAGGGTCAGTCAAATGAGAGAAAGATTCCACAAAGAAAACTGACACCAACAACACAATTGAGGAATTCATGCACAATGATAAGTCCAACATTAATGGCAAGCTGACCAAAAATTAACAAAGTTCACATGTGAGGGTAGTCAAGAACCATGAAGCATTATAACATATGTGTTACAATCTAGACAACAAATGGACAAAACGATCAAGAATATTATTTTAGATTCTTTCCAACAACCTTGAAAGGTGTTGGGAACAACTGGTACATACAACAAGACAAGAATATTATGAAAAACTGGGAGAATTTAAGAATGGCCTTCAATCAAGAATTTAAGTTGCTTTGAAATGATGAGATAGTGACAGAAATCCACAATACACAATAGGGAAAAAATGACTCAACAAAGACATAATCTGAAATTGAAAGTATTAGTATCAAAGCTGTAGAACTTGTCAGAAAATAGCTTGAAGAAGAAAACAAGTGTGGTCCCATTGACAACCTATGGCGGTGCATATGGCCAAGCCATGAGCTTGTAGTGAAGAGTAAGAACAAAAAAGACTTGAGTGTTGTCCAAAGCACTAGTAACACAAAAAAACAAGCTATAAGTGGTGGATGCCAAAAATTGAGACAAGTGATTGTTGGAACTTGAACAAAGGAATAGGACAACATATAAAAAGAGATGAATTGTTGTTTGATATTAAATGTACAGCAAGCAGTGAATGAGAACAATTTACTTGAAACTGTCCAAATAAGAAACAAGGAAATTTGTCTTGCAGCTAGTGTGCAAAGAAGTGACAACAAGGGTACAAGCTAAGAAGAATTTGTAGCTCAATCCGGTCACTGAAAACAGGAGACTTGCCGATGTGAGAGAGCAAGCATAGATGGTATGATGGAAAGACCCCAACAAAGAGAAGATGACAAATCTAAAAGAGAAGACTAATAACCCATCTATTGATCTAAGAACTCTCTAGCACACCTACTTGGTAGAATTTGCAAACCATAAATATTATTATTCTATTTGAACTCACTCCAAATGACACTTGTATATAGAACTCTTAAAAACTAGAATTAGTATTGCATTGTAAACAAATCATAAGCAATACTTGCAGCAATGTATCATACTATAAACCATAGTGTTGAGACTTGGACTTGCAAACTTGGTACGCTGTTCTTTGACTCATACTCAAACTTGGCACCAAAAAACGATGAAAACTCAATAAATTTAAAAATAGTAAATTTTAAGTAAAAATTTTATTAAATTCCATCTCATAACAAGATAACTTCAAACACACACAAAAACTATTTAGTTAGGTCTACTATGCATGTATAGAAAATGAAATAAGTGCAAAATGCCACGAACTTCAAACTTGAACTCTAATATGTAAGAAAATTCAGTTGTATGTGCTTAAATTGTTTCTTCTACACAAATAATGGATTTTATAATCCATGTACATGGGATTAGCAAATTAATAAATAAAAAAATCAAACTAAGATTAAGAGGAGCCACTCCTCCCAATACTAGATACAAGTCACTAGACCCTGTTGGTGTACGTTTTATCATCCACCGAACACACAGAATAAAATGTCCAAAGACACTCTATCCTCTCTTGAAAAACCACCGCGTATGCTAAGATTGCGAGAAGATCATATGGTGATTCCAAGGTTTCTTTTGTCAGGTCTTGACGTGTGGATAAGCTCAATGGGCGTTGTGATTTGCTGGTAATAAACAAGGGGACTTACGTTAAAGAAATTTTCACAAGTTTGGGACTTAGGCGGATTTATCATTAGGGACCCTCTTCAATCGGGACTTCGATTTGGATCTCAAAAAAAATAGCAAAAGGATAAAGGTTTAGGGGATCTATTCTACGCCTAAGAATTTAAGAGACAATAAAGATCCGGTGAAAGGAATAAACCACACTTTGTTTCGCCTCCTGCTGGACAGCTTACGCAAAGTGGGTGCAATCTTCAAGGGGTGCGATAATGATTTTCAAGCCTCGAATGAGACCGAAGTTAGGTGTCCACAATTACAAGCTCAGGCTAACTTTACACATCGAATGCAAATCATCCACTTGAAGAAAGTATGAGCAATATTTCACCATTGAATCGATACGATCAATCTCTCATTCACTTAACCAATACTCAAAAGCAAATTCTACTTAACTTAATTCTAACTTTAATCTATGGCGGAAGAAGATATGTAACCTCGCTTACTATTTGACAATAAAAGTTATTCAAAGCAAATCATGCATAAGAGCTTTTATTATCGGAAATAGTCTCAATGCAACAATCTCATATACTGTCTCCACACAAATGAAAGTGAGAGATCACCAGTTTAAATAGAGTTTCAAAAATCAAATGAAGGGCCGAGATTAAAACAATATCAATGGCCAAGATTATTACAACTCAACCCTAATTAGGGTTGCCCAAAATAACATGAGTTATCAATCAGTGAACAATCAGTAACAGGCAGTGAAGTGGCAGTTGGAGCTATCATCAAGGAGAGGAGCCCCTATCTGCTTGGTCAGCATTGCGCTCGATGAACCTGGACACGACTGCGATAACCTCCTCCATCGTGACGGGCGGCAGCATGCTAATCCGGAATTCCAATCCATCTAAGTCCTTAGCACATTTGGCGAAGGTGCTTGCCCAATCCGCCTCCTGCTTCACAAAATCATTCCAGATGGTCAAGAGACTCGCCACTTTCGCGAAGTCTCGTCTCAGAATTGGTCCAGTAGCCGAGAAGAAAACCTCTTGAACCTTACGTTTCAACCTCTCCAGCTGCATGTCATTTTCCCGGACAATCTCACGGTCAAACACTTCTGCAGTTGTCATATAAATTTTCTCCTGGATTTCTTTGACCTGCTCCTCAATTTTGAGCCCATCTTCCTTCGCCCTCTCCAGAACCTCTCTCTGTATAGTCACTGCCCAAAACCAATGGTGAAAATCATATGCTGCTCCTGCAGCAATCACCCTTCTTTCAACCAACTCTTCTCTTGGGAGGCCTTTCAGGACCCTAAGGCTTGGAATAAGCCTCTCCTGCATGTCTGGAATACATTCCCATGTCTCCACCATATCAACAAGTCTGGAAAGAAAAGAAGAGGTCTGCCCATAGGCAAGCGCCAGTTTCTCCATGAACGAGGCTGCCTCCGTGCCCTCGCTTATCATCCACTCCTAAGCCTCCTTGGCTGTGACCATCCCATGCTCCGCATCCTTGGCTATCTCCTGTGAGGAATTAAGGAGGGGAGGAGTTACTACATCACCCTGATTAAGTGGCTGGGTCAAATGCCGTATGTACTCCTTCAGGCATTCAACTTCCTTTTTATACTCCTTTTTCGCCACTTCTTTTTCCAGTCTTGCCTTGACAGTTGAGACGGAATTATCTAGTTCCTCCACTTCCTGACCTTTTGTAGTTGGGCCAAGATCTATGGTGGTTATGGCATACTCTTGAGGAGTGATCTCATCCTGTGGCTTGTCTACTGTCGGTACTACGATGTGTATGGAACGACTGCCTACCTCGTCCCGCTGAATGGTAGAAAACTTCTTGGCCGGCTTCTTAATTGCAACCCGTTCCAATCTTGCCAAGAAGTCCGCAGTATCATCCTCCTCTTGGGCTTCTTCTGGCGCCTGAATCTTCATCCTTTCTATCAGCCAATCCGGAATGGTAGGCTGCTCAATTCCATCTTCTACCTGAACATCCTCCTCATTTGGAACATCCACTACTTCTCTGAGAGCGGAAATCATTCCCTCTTCGAAGTCATTATGTTGGACTTCCATCTCATTATCTGAATCTAGTATTTCCGTTCCCGTAGGTGATGAGGGCTCCTCGTCATCCAGCTGAATAGGCTCATTGTTCTCTTCTTGAACTGTAGGAGGTATGATTATTTCAACCAAGGATTCATCGATGGTGGCCATCAGCTCGTCAATATTCCGGGACGCTGCAGAACGAGATGGCTCTCCCTTCTGTCTTTTCTGAACAGGCTCTACACTTGGAACTACCTCCTTCCTTTTCTCTCCAATCTCAACCAAATCCTGATGGGATGCGCCAGCATTGGAGGAATACGATTCTGTCTCGCTCAGTAAATCATACGTGAGCGTTATTCTTTTTTGTCTCATCTCCTCGACATGATGGTCAACCCACCACTGAGAGTATTTGGTCACTGGTCTCATCAAGGTTGCTAAGTCTGAGTGCTCAGGCTCCGACCACCTTACAGGAGGAAGAGGTCGGCTTTCCTCGAAGCGTGGCTGGATGTAGTTCCCATCATCCTGCAACTGATCAGGCACTCGGCAAAGTTCAATCGCCCTCATGAAGTCAACTGGCATTCTGGACCATAATCTCCTTCTAACCTCATATTCATCAGCAGCGTTTGCCCAGAAGTCCTCCAGTTCCACCCTGTGCTTGTACCTTCTCCCATCCACTGTCCGGATATGATGATGTGGGTCAAAGTTGACCCTGGACTTGTAGGCTGTGAACGGGTACCATTGGATTTCCAACCTGGCGCTCTCAGCTGCCTGCGCTGACGGACAAGACTCCAACATATTCCCGATGAAAAATGGGAATGTAATAGATGCCTTCTTGGTTGGCCTCTGGATGTTTTGATATTCCTCTAGTTGCCTCAGGACTTCGAGTAGAATCATCCGATTTGTCGGATAGATGGGCAACTTATAGGGATTTCCAGTAAATCCCTGGATCCTGACATATGTAAATTTTGGAAACTGGATGAACCAGGATCCGTATTTACTGATCAAACTTTTCGCCTCATGGCTCAACCTTTGATGCACTCCTCCTTGAAGTATTCTGGTAATATGCATTAAGAAGGCATCATGCACCCTTCTGAAATGGGACTTCTCCTTCAGCTAGAGTTGTGGGTAGCAATCATAAGGTCTGAGTTCATTTTCTCCGCTGCCAATTTTGCCCTTGCAAACTAGTCCTGGATATTTATATGACCTTGCCAACAAGTAGACAATATACGAGTTCATGTGAAAAGACTTAGTCTCCTCCAAATTGACCAACTGCTCAAGAAGATTGTTACTTATCATTCAAGACCAATTGAACATTTTTACGCCAAAAGTGATTTCATCTATGAAGTAGTACATCCGGCTCTCGAAAAATGTACCTTGAGGGTTGCTAGCTATTCTATTCAGCATCAAAATGATGTCCCCATAATCCTCTTTGAAGTCTGTCCGGCGTGGCCTCTTAGGCATCTTCTTTATTGATGGTTTAGGCTTGTCCATCCATGCCTTGTTAACATTTGTGGCACATAAATCTGGCTGACTGTCATACAAATGCTTAGCTTCCTCCTTGGTCTTACAAATAGTCCGAGAATGTGCTAGGATGCCGAAAGTTTCTTGAATTGCCACCTCGCTCAAGTGTGCCAAAATTCTGCCGTCAGGTGCAATGATCTGCCTCTTCTGAGCATCATAGTTGATAGCACATTCTACCATCAATTCTGCACAATCCATTGCAAGCGGGAATCCAGCTGCCTGAAAGATCCCATTTCTCACCATCCGCCTGGCTATTGGTGTCGGAAGTCCGTTCTGTCCATACACTCTTTTCTTGAACTCTTCGAAGTCGACATGTCCCAGATCGGTGTCTGCGACATTTTTCCATTTTGAATTAATTTTAGACTCTCGCTGGGCACCTTTGCTGGCGAACTTCATGGCTGCCTTCTTTGATGATTCGCCTACCGTGGTCATCAACCTACAGTCAAAAATATTAACATTAATACGAGGACCTTTTAAAATAATTTACTTTCATGCCTTGGGTTCGAAAATTTCACTTTCAGCTTATTAAATAATTAAATTTCTGCGAAAAAAGCAAGCTGAAAGTAAATGGGTGAAGTTGAAATTTTAGCCAGAACTTTGCTACGATGAAAAAGACAGAAGAATAATGGCAAATCTATTCAATTGCATT
Source organism: Sequoia sempervirens (assembly GCA_007258455.2). Classification (NCBI taxonomy): domain Eukaryota; kingdom Viridiplantae; phylum Streptophyta; class Pinopsida; order Cupressales; family Cupressaceae; genus Sequoia; species Sequoia sempervirens. The sequence continues at coordinate 173,498,594 of VDFB02281492.1, read as the reverse complement.
TCAAACCTCAGTAAAAGACTTCCAGCTGCAAATCAGATTTAAACTTCGAGAATTAAATCAAAAAGCAAGTGATGAAGTGCGCCCCTCTTGCACAGAAGAATTCGACTTTCAGCAAATAAATCTTTTCACTTCTCGAGAAAATTCTTCTTCGGCATAAAATTACTTCTTCCTCTGGGAAATCCGATCTTGCCTGCAGAATAATTACTTGCCTCAGACTTTCGAGAGAGTTTCAACTTTTCTTCAGCTGTGTTTGTGAAAAATGAGTTGCTGAAACTCATTATAATGCTAAAGATCTTGATTTGTTTTAGCAACTGCCTTCTTCTCTCTCGATCTCGATTTGTCTTATCTTGTTCAAACAGGCAAGTTTCCTTTATTTTTCGAAAGGAATCCGTGTCTAGCTTATCCAGGAAAATCTCTTTGATTTTCAAAAATTCGATTTTTGCTTGAAATGTTTATCTTTAATTCATTAAATATTCAATTAAATTCGATTTTTTCAACTTTAAATTCATGGCAAATTTAATTTTGCCCATCGGATTTTATCTTTGTCCGGCGCAATTTATTTTCTTCCAACTCTCGTCTGGCGAATTTAATTTTGTCCAAGGCCTTTTAAATTTCCAAGTATTTGAAAATAAATTATTAAAATATTAAAATATTTTAATTTATTTCCAACCCGTTCGTTTTGGACCCATGGCTATTTCGATTTTCTCTTCATTCTCTTTGGCTAAAAGTTTATTTTCCGATTTTATTCCCAATTTCATCTAGCCAAGTCAAAATTTTAGAAATTTCGTCAACAATTTTTATGCCAGATCCTTATTTTTCCCTGCCATGGCGAAGTTTTAATTGCACCGGGCATATTTTATTCTGCCAAAGTCAAATTTTCTCTCACTCGGGCGAATTTAATTTAGGCAAGGTCCTGGTCTGGATGTCTTCCTTAGGCGAAATTCCATGATGCTTGAAAAATTTTTATCTTCCTTAGCCAAGGGGCGGACTTTCTACCTCTTTGCCTTGTGCATTTTTCTCTGTGTACTTGGCCAACTTCATGAAATTTTGTCTAGACATCCAAACTTTAGGCGAATTTAATTTTTTTTTATTTTCACGCTAGGCACACTTCATTTTATCCTTGCTATAGCCTAGGCGGACTTTCTTAAGTCTTTTCCACCTTTCATCAAGACATGGCGGACCTCCCACTAGGCTTGCCTTTCATTCTTGGCCAAAATTCGCACTTTTCCCTTTGGTAAATATTAAAACACTTAGCCAAAATTTCGATTTTCCATCCTTTTAGGCCTCTATACTTAGGCAAATTTTCAGATTTTCCATTTCTAGGCCTCAAACACCTAGCAAATTTTAATTTTTTTTCTCCTTCCTTATGCTTAGGCGGACTTTCCAAACACTTGGCCAAGGTATGGTGGACTTTGCAAGGTTCTTGCCAAGCTCCTCAAGGCTTGGGCGGACTTCAAAGGCCTCTTGCCAAGGTGTGGCGGACTTTGCATGGTCCTTGCCATTTTCCAACAAGGTTAGGCGGACTTTGACCATGTCTTGCCAAAAGCAAGGCAGACTTTGGAAGTGTTTGGCCAAGTCCCACTTTTTAAGGGCGGACTTTAGATGACCTTTGCCAATTCTAGGCGGACCTTGGAGGGTCTTGGACATTTTCCCTCAAGGCTGGCGGACTTTAGAGGAGTCTAGACATTTCTTTCTTTGTGGCTGGGCGGACTTTCCATAGTCCATGCCATCCTCTCCTTAGGCATGGCGGACTTTGCAAGCTTCCAGACATTTCTCTCTTCATCCCTCTTTTCAAGGGCCAGCTCTCTACCTTGAACTTGGCGAATTTTCCAGATTTAGCAAAAATTTTGACATGAATTCTATGTTCTTTGGTCCATTTTTGGCGATTTTCTCTTCAGATCTGGCTGGTTTTCAGTGATTTTTCCAGAATTTTGATGCTTTTAAGTTGATTTTTCTCATGCTTTTTACTGATTTTCTCAGATTTTTGCTTGCTTTTCCAGATTTTTCACTTGATTTTCTCTTTGATTTTTTCAATTTTTTCGATTTTTTGGTTGATTTTTGGATCTAAAGATGGAAAGTTGACTAGTTGACCAGGGTTGACTTTCTAAAAATAGAAAAAGCAAAATCCCTAAAAAATAGGGAACCCCGTTTGGTCCAAAAATGCCAAAAATGAAAAAACGAAAAAGCAAAAAAGCAGATTCCCTAAAAAATAGGAAGTGTCAGAATTGGCCGAATGCACAAGCGATCTTCGTTTCCTGGGCCTTCTGAGCACTCCTATGATGTTTATGCACTGATTCAAGCATGGATTATAGACTTGGCTCGGATGACCCTCAGAAAACTGACTTGAAACTCTGAACAAGGTGACCTCATGAAACCGTTGCAAGGAGACAAAACCCTAAAAACTAGCAGACTACTGGGGGTCCCCATTTGCGATGGGGCGATGTGTGAAAAGGTCACAACAAACCCTTTGCCTCTTTGCCTATATGAAGAAGCAATTGCAACAATTCAATCCATAGAAGAGGTAGAAGCTACATCTTGAACATTTTTGTTTCTAGTTGCATGGACTCACACCTCCTCCCCCATCACTACAAGCTCTCCCTAATGATAAAGCCAGATTGACCAATGTATGGCCCTTTATAAAAATGGGGTCATCCTTGGTGGTCATCAATTCTATTTCTTCACTTCCAACATGTTCTTCACCTTCATGTTGATACAACTTCAGTTCTCCTCCCCTTTGCTTTGGGTTGTCAATCTCTTCTTATTAGATGCTGGAAGACTCCAAATGGGTCATGAATTTGAAGAGACAAAATCAATTAAAATCCTACAACTTCTAATTTTTTGTGTTAGGATGAAACCATCCCTTTTCATTAGCCAATGGTTATGAAACCACCCCCTATCCAAAATAGGCAGTTTTGTAAAGCCAAGTCCTAGGGAAATTTCTACACTTGAAACTTATTGAATTGTCTCCATCTAATGATAACCTTTTCTTCTAGATCACATAAAAATCACAAAGCCATAGTGGTTGAGGAGATGCAAAAGAGTTATCTTCTCCTTGAGGTACCAGTTTGCTCGCCTTGGCATCTTCTCTTTTTGGCCAATGTACCATGATTCATGGTCCTCTTCAAGTCTCTCTTATTTTGCATTGTAACACTATATCCCACTCCAACTCCACTTTATCAAACACCAAGTATTCAATAGATGGTAGCAATTGACCTTCCTTCTCATCTAGCATGGATGGCTTATATAGATATAAGCTCTCACAATTAACTATCAAGTACATTGCATGAATGCAAGCAAATCAAGCTTGAAAAAGTTTTCAATAATAGTGGAAATCGACTAAAAAAATTTAAAATGAGAAAACACAAATAATCATCGCTGACCCAATCTAAATCAAATCGCTAGTTTTTCATGTATCCTTGCCAAATTATTTGCAATTTATTCAAAATTGCAAATAAATCATGGTTTATTCACACACAAAAAAAAAAAATCAATTTTGATATAAAATAATTGTTTTTTAAGTTAAAAACACACTTTTCCATTGCAGATTTGGATTTTTTCAAAGTATATTTGGATTTTACCAAGGTAAACAAACATTGAAATGCTTAGAGCATACTCAAGGCCACGTTTTCTTCAGCTAATATCTATTTCATCCTCATTCAATCAGGGCAGGCAAAAGAGTAAGGCCCTTAAGGATTTTCTTAAGTTTTTTACTGTATTTTTAAAGTTAGGATAAATAGGCATTTAGGGTTTAAAGTTATAAACTAGTAAACTACAAAGTTTAGACTTTAAACCCTAGCCATTAAGGTTTAAATCCTAAACTTTAAAGTTTCTACCTTAAAACCCTAGGTCCCTAACAAAGCCCTAAGCTTATTTTAAAATTGTTGCATGTTAATGATTATCAAATACTAAGTTCTTACCCTAACTATATTATTTTTAATTTAGGGTTAGGGTTAAGTTTTTTTAATTTACTACTCCTAACCTCGACCCTAATTTTCTTTTTTGGTTTAAGGTTACAAATAGGTTTTTTACTAAGTTACCGGTTCGGTTTTGGGTTCGGGTTCGGGTTCGTGAACCCGGTTCGCCGGTTCGGAAATTTTTTTTTTTGGGTTTGGGTTCGTTTTGGGTTCGGTAATACAAAAACATATAAAAATCAGAAATATATACATATTTGCAGCAGTATTTAAGTTCAGAATACACCACCATATTAATAGTCAAATAACATAGTAAAAATTATATAAATAATAACTAATAAGAAGTATGAAGATACATTAATATGAGATATCCTACTCTATTGCATAAGTATATTTCTATATTGTATTTTATATAAATTTATTTAAAATATATATGCTAGTATGAAGACAATATACTTATATCGATACTAATATTTGCAATCAATATTTTAATATAAATATTAAATTTTAATATTAATAATAAATTATATTTATATATCATTATTATAATAATTTTGTCAACATTATAATTAGGTTCTTCATTATAACTATGTCAATATAATATATATACATTATAATTATATTTAAATTAATTTTATATATACATTATAATTATATTTAAATTAATTTTAACATTAATAATATTAAGTAGTCCACAAAATTTTAATTATTTCATTATTTTGAAGTTATTCTATTTATTGAAAATTTATTTTATTTAGTGTGGGCGAAAGGCAGGAGACCCGACGAATCACAATGGTGGAGCGATGCCACAGCTTCTCCGCGGGGTATGGGTAGGGTCATCTGCATCGACTCGAGTTCTAGAGCAGCCTTAGCAGAATTTGGTGTGTTTCCACTGCATCGATTCAGGTTCTAGAGCAGTGTGCTCTGCTTTGTATATCAGTCGCGTGGAGAACTGAATGGATGTCGTGCCCTTGTCTGAAACCATTAGAGCAATCTTTGAACACCCCTGCAGACACCTCGTTCAGAACCAAGCACAGATTAAAACCAGTGAACCGAAGAAAAATCTACAAAATTCGTTGCAAATTCTTTCGGGTTCGAAATTTTTGAACCCTGTCCGGACCCACAGTAATGGATCCGGACCCTGGCCGAACCCACAGTCCAAATTCCGGACCCAGAGCGAATTGTATGGAACCGGACCCGAATTCCGGACCCGATTCGAACCGGACCCGAACCCGGGGCCTATACTAGCGAATCCGGTAACATAGGTTTTTTATAACTTTCTATAGACTTATTTACAATATGTGATTTTTTTTACTAATTTTAAGTCCAAATCAGAACTATTTTTTGGTTTAGGGTTAGAGTTGGCACTTTTTTAGGCTTTTACCACGATAGCTTTTTTTATGGCAATTTTTACTGTATTCAGCTGATCATGCCACATGCAAAGGATTTCACATGGTCTTATTGCAAATATGTGCCTAATTCTAACATATTAAAATATATTTTTTGTGGAATTGAATGCAATGGAGGCATTCAAAGGTGACAGGGCATCATGTTAGGGCTTGCAAAAACCACCCCATTGTATCACCCATGAAAGCTTTGTTGCCTCTTGAGGCCTATAGGGAAAACAAGACTAAGAAGGCAAGGATAACCCTTGAATCATTGTCAATTGAGGTAAGAGTTGGTCCTTTAGATGAGGATGAACCTTCACAAAAACATGAGACTTGTGCAAATACCTCTACCACCTTACACATCAGAAAAATTAAAACAGATGGAGGCAACATGAATGCTTTCTTTGCACCTCATACTACACCTGGAGTTTAACCATCTTTGCAAAGCACAAGGTGGAAGAAAAGTATTCAAGAGCAGGCCAAAAAGGCTGTTGTCAATTTCTGGTATTATTCTAGCATCCCATTCAACATACTAGATCTCCATACTAGCAAGGGATCATTACTACAATCACAGTTGTGAATCCTAGCTTCAAAGCCCCCTCATACGAGAGCTTGAGGAATGATATGTTGAGGATGTGGGTGATGTCTTTGCTAAGCATCACAAAGTGTGGGAGAAGATAGAGTGCACAATTCTGTCAAATGGGTGGGAGGTGTAATATCCCACCCCTGATAGGATATTTAACTTTCTGATTTTGCCTGATATTTTCAGTTTGCCAAGATAAACGATAAATCTTTCCAACACTTAATGTGACATATTGCATTTGTCAATTAAGTAACATGAACTGAGTTTACAAAGTAAGATTTTCTGAGCAAGAGACTAAGTAAGTTCAAAAGATTTCAACATACATTTATATGCATTATCTGGACATTACACTGGTTTGACATTTACATGAACAGCAGCTATTTGAATAATTTCTGAGTATCAGAACTGACTGATTATACCATATACAATTTCCCAGAATTCAATATCAAATTGCTACAAACCCAGAGATTAGCATTCAGTCTATTTACAATAATTTTCTGAGTATTACACAATGATTGGCAACACTAACTTGACACCCAGTACTGAACGAACTAGTTAGACAAATAACATACAAGGTTGCAGCCTTATACTATGGCTGCGCCTTGACTGAGACAGCAAAAACAACTCTTACAACAGCAGCCAATAAGTGAACAGACCTTGTATATATTAAAGCTAGATAAAACCACAGAGTGTCCAACCTGGGAGGTACAATTTGCTGACCAGAATGGTAAAGAATGTGTTGCAGACCCTGTAGCACTTCACTCCTCAAACCCACACGTCCTATCTCAAGTTCAGATGCCCTATATGGAAGATGGTGGCATGACAAATTAAGAACCAATGCTTAGAGCGCCCTCCCACAGCAGCGATTCCACCCCTCAAGCTCTCATGCTGAGCCAGATCAATGGACGCCTTCATACATGAATTAAATAGTAACTAAAGTGCAGCGATCAGGTTGGAGTATCTTCAGAATTCCCAAATGTGTGTGTTGGAGCAAAGGAAGTAAGCAAATACACTATCTCAGTAAATCATCCTTGTCTGCAAGCCCACGTCTTCTCCAAAGCGGTCTATATCCTCCAATCCCAAACTCATCTTAGTCCAAAATACATTCATATGCAGTGCCTAGGATTTTGTAGGAAACTACGACCTCTTGGCAGCTGAAGTGACTGATAAATGAGGTATTCAATGCAACCACAAACTCAAATGATAATGCCAAAGGAAATCAGAAGTATTGCAATATCTTCAATCTCAAACCCTTATTTTGAAACCTTTCCTGTAAATCGATGGAGCACAAGCACAACCTTTGAATGAAGCTATCTGCAAGTTGGCTTGGGAGATCTCTCACTCCTATACCGAGCTATTCTTCCTGAGGGATTTCGTCCTCAAAAATTTTATGGCTTTCAACCAGCAAATCCTTGCTGAAGCTCTTCACCAAGTTTCTCCAAAACAAGAATAATATTGTTACATCCCAAATTGTGACGTACTATTTACCATTACTAGATAGAGTAAATGTGAATTCCGGAGGTGAATTAATGATGCTTGTACCTTGTTTTCAATATGAATGTTGTTTCATTTGATGTTATTCTTGGTGAAATACTGCATAAAGAAGAATGAAAGGTTATTGATTTGTGAATAATCTAACTTTTGAAATGTTTCATGTATTCTGCTTTGTTTTGAGCATATGACTCCCGTTGTCGTGTCACGATGTGCAGGAAACAGGTTCACACCTCCAGGCAAAGGAGAGTTATCACTCGGGGAGGAACTTGGTCGGGTAAACAGTAACGAGTACCAATTGGGCATACACACACATATTATAGACTGAGTAAGCTAAGTCAATTGTTGAGTTAAGGGTAAGTCATCCGTAGGCTTGTTTATTATCATTAGGAGTCGTATCTACTTCTGAATGTGTGAATAAGTGATGTTTGCCAGTATAATCATATGTAGAATAATGTTTCTGGTTAGAGGTGGGCATGTGTATATGTATATATACATATAAATACGGTATGTACAAGTGTCCATAAGTATATTCATGTCGATACAACGTATGAGAGCAGATGGATATGCCATACGTGTGCATTGATATAAATGTATTTATGAATACATATACATAAAGGAGGTATACAAGTAAATATACATGTATACATACCCACAACCAACCTGTTATATATGTGAATATGAATAAATATTATGATGATATTACCTCGGAATCTACATATACACATATATACACATATACATGGGTACATATAATGAAAGTATGCTGACTGGCTCGCAGTATACGTACGTGTAATTTAAAATGTATATGTATATACATGTATATATGTAAAGGTAAATATATTTATATATTTAATATTATATTAAGTATGTATATAATATAGTCTTTACAAAATATAAATATGTATACGAGATTATTTAAATTATTAAATTTAAATAATTATACATAAATATATAATGTAAATTAAAACTATATTATATATATATATATATATATATATATTAATATAATAAAATAAATATGTATAGATATATTTTATTAAATGGAATTGAAAATTAAATGAAGTTTAAAACAAACATTTTTATTTAATATTCATTAAGTGTTGAAGTGAAATCACGAATTTGAAACATGAGACGTTTCTCTCAAAAATGAATATTTCATTTAAAAGTTGAAATCAAATTACTATGACTTCAAAATTAAATCGAATATTATTGCCACAATTTCGCCAAGATTCAAATATTTCTTTTGGAACTATATTGAAACTATGAAGTGGAAAATAAAGAGGAAAATGAAATACGTTATTATGAGTTCATACCCGTAAAAATGAAAATGGCAAATGAAAAGGAAGTGGCGCCTGTAGAATCGCACGACCAGGGCCAAGTTAACTAAATGCGGCTGAGATAAATTCGAGTGCAGCCAAAATAATGGGAAAGGTGGACGCCATCTGACCAGGGACTTGGTCTCTGCATAAACCTTCACTTTTCCTTACCTGTTGAATCGCGCCTATACCTGTAGGTGTCGCGATTTTAAGAATTGGTCATGTGCCAAATAAACTTTCTTCATTGTTGTCAGCAAATGGAAGTCGAAATCTTCTCAAAAGGGCGACACATTTCTCATTTGAGCCATTCCAAACCCCGTTGGCAGCTTGGACGCCTTGGAAAGAGGAATTGGTTAAGTTTTGAAACACTATATAAAGCCTGCAATGCTTATTCTTCAAAACACGAAATTAGAAGTCTGCAAGTTCATTTTTGTTCTCTTCAAGTGAGTTTAATCTGTTGAGAAGTGTGCAATATTAGGCTGAGAGTGAGTTTTTCTTTGTTGTGAGTATATTCTGTTCTGCTGTGAGGATTTTTATCAATTCTGGAAATTAGTATTTACTTGGCAGAGAAGTCGTTTCTGTCATTTGTCCTCTCTTTGAGTAGCAAGTTGAGTTCATCTTCAGCTGGATATCCTTTGACTGGAAGTTGAAGGAGTAGCAATTTTCTACTAGAGCAGCAACTGTGGGAAGCTAATAACAGGCATGTTATTTCTTTTATGATGCCATGTTTTGCTGCTTTGATAATCAGAAGATAGTTTGTTATATGTCTCTGTTGATAATATGTAGGGAGTGAAGATTGTTTTGATTGATATATTATGAATTGAAAATCTGAGGAATGATGTTAATTATAAATAGATAATTTGGGAAAAATAAATACAAATACATGCTTTGTACTATTAGTTTTGCATTTATTAGTAGATGGATTTACTGATGCATTGAAGATTTAATGGCATTATTTGTATTGACTCCATATAAGGAGTGTATGCTTGTGTATAGCTATTTAATACTAGGAATGGATTGAGGGCATTTAATAAGCTACAGAACACAACTAGTTATAAGTTAACTTAGTCAAGTTAATGAAGCTCCTAGGATGAGAGTATCCAGTATAAGGGAGATAGTTGTAGGTACTTGTTAAAATGATCTCCGTTCTAGTAGTTAGTTTGTTGTAGGAAGTCTAGGGTACGGACTACCCCAATAGACTAACCTACGCGTAGTGTAAGAAAGCCTTAATGCAAATCGGCCCTGAGTAGTGTATATGATAGATGACCTTCATTCGAAGTACTGAATGATAATACTTTGGCCAAAGTAGTGAAATGTACAACTTCCACTTAGATGTGAAATAGTTGAGACTACACTGTCAGTTCATTGTGATCCCGAAGTACATACTAGTTCAAGAGATGCCGTATGCACAGGACCTAGTTATGTAGGAACACAACACTATGCTACCGTAATCGTAAAGGATATTTACCAATCTCTTCTTCAAGGGAGTCATCTATCTAACGATAGGTGTGCGGGGGACCGCATTATAAGTCCGTGGTTGGCGGAAAAGCACCCGAGTGATGTTTCTCCTCCTCAGCAAGCGGCCGATGTACCAAGATTTGAAAGGACGGACTCCTGGACCTTCTTACTACTATTTGTTCTAAAGCTCATTGGAGCTATGTTAGTTAAGGTATGTATTCTTGTTTCATGTACTTGTGAAGTAATTATATTGAGATGGAATCTTTGTTGTAGATTGATATAGCAACATGTTCATGTATTATCAATAAAGAAAAGGAAAATTTTTATTGCAATGTCATGATAACACGTTTACATACTTGAAGGATGTAAATTATGAAAAAATTTACCGAAGGGTCAGGTTGTTACAAATATTCATGAATGAATAAAATGAGCTTCAAATGCCCTTTTATAATACTCAATTTGCATTTGACTTCATTTCATTCAATTTACTTTAATTTTGTTTACTTTTCCCGCCTTTTGGTGCACAACTTTATAATATAAAGTATACTTTAAAATCATTTAAATCCCTTTTTAATAAAGTTCTTATGTCTCCCTTTAAATTGGCACTTAAGTTTATATTATAAAGTGCACAATAAAATCACTTATATCATTTAAATATAAAGTCCCCTTTTTAATATATTTCAATAATGCATAAAGCTAAATTATTTAATTTAACTTTATTATTTGGCGTTATTAATATTAAATACATAGGACCAATATTAACCAATATAACTCCAGGATATAATTATGCCACCATGCCAGATATAGAAACTCTGTCAACTAACCATACCAGTGACTTACTATAAATAGTAAGTATGCGTCAAATGGTCCAGAATGGCCTCCAGAAGGCACAACACAAATAAACTGGGACGAAGAGCTGAAGAATACTGAAATAAGCACCAAAGGGTCTGCTGAAGAACCAAAGATCTCCCTTGAAGGAATCCCCTGAACACCCTGTTAGCCTACGGGGACCAATTGGTAGACTAACCACTACGTCTGACCATTGCCTAGGAAAAGGGGAAATTATAGGAGGATAGGAAAAAACGAACTTTGATTGATTTCCGTGTGGCATCAAAGATTGACACAGTTTGCCTTAGATCCATGGATGCATCATAGACTTGGCATGTTAATGTTGAAGCATTGGAATCCTTGAAGAAGGGTATGTTGCATAAAAAATTGAAGTTGGCAATTTCTGCAAATTTTGGCATGTGTGAAGCTTGCATTTATAGTAAGCAACATCACTTTCCCTTCAACAAGGAAGGTGTTAAAAGAGCAAGGGAATAAGTGGAGCTTGTTCACATAGACATTCTTGGACCCATCCAAACTTCATCACTCAGGGGAGCAAGGTATTATTTAATATTCATTTATGATTTTTCAAGAGAATGTTTTTTAATTTCTTGAAAGAAAAATCAGAAACAATGAATGTTTTTAAATTATTTTAAGCTTTTGTGGATAAAGAGATAAGAAAATAGTTAATAATGTTGAGGTGGAGAATATGCTTCTAAAGCATTCAAAGCATACGTTGATAAAACGGCAGCAATCTGGAGCATATTATGCCCTATACCCTGCAACTGAAATGTGTTGTAGAGAGGAAAAACAGGAAACTTGTGAAAAGTGCCAACGTTTACAGATGCTGATTTACCACATATATTTTGGGCTGAAGCCATTTCAACAGCTGTGATATTCAGGATGGCATACCCTCAGTCGATCGAACAAAGGGGGAGGGGCAGCCAGCCATCCAATTATAATAGAAAAGAGGGGCCACCCACCAACTTTAGGCAACAACAATAATATACCTCCCGTTACTCAACTAAACCACCCACCCAGCCCCACACACGCAACCACTCCCCCCCCCCCACTTAGTTAATTAGCCTGCTAACATAAGGTGGAACTTCTGGGAGGTAGATTAGTTGTTCCAGAGAACTCCCAGCAATGGCAACTAAACCACCCAACAACAACAATAATCTGGGGGGGGGCCTTCCGGGGGAAGGGTGGGGGGGGAGGTGCGTGGTTCGCCCCCAGGAGGGTCCGGCCTCCACTATAGAATATAGCTTCATTCATGCACCCCTCTAGATCTATAGGCGCCCCAAATGAGCTTATATTTTGCATATGAAGGTATTTGGGTGCCCTGCTATGCCCAAGTGCCGAATGGGAATTGGAATAAGGTAGACAAAAAAAGGAGATGCACCATGGTTGTATATGAGTGTGATGCAGGTATCTACAGACTTAATGATCAAGAAACTCAAAGGCTGATAAGTAGGGATGTTGCATTTGATGAAAATACGGTGTGTGGACTACTTGAACATCAAGAGGGCTGTCATGAAGCAGAATCTAAGGTATGATCTACACACTAAAAGTATTGATGTTGATTCTTCTGAAAGTAAAAAAATGATGTGGAAATTCAGTCCTCCACACATTGAAATGAAAGAAAATGAGATCAATACTCAGGTTATCTAGCAGCTTGAAGAGGTTGAAATGTCGATCATAGACCAAAATTGCATAGGAGGTCCAAAAGAATTTAGAAAGCACCATAATGTCCTTCAAGATTATACTTTACAAACAAGAAGTGATGTAGAACCTATCACAGTCCAAGAAGCACTCAGCAATGATAGTGAAAGGGCATCAGCGAAATGTCATGACTCAAAAATTGCAATCATTACTAAAATGAACAGACTTGGGAACTCATATTTGCCTCCTGGAAGTTGGGAGAAAAGCAAAAGGTTGAAAATGTGTTTTTTAAGTTGAAATACAAGCAAGGTGGCTCAAGTAATCAATACAAGGCATGACTGGTTGCAAAGGCATATAATCAAATTCAAGTAGCAGATTATAAAAGAGACATTTCACTAGTAATGCTTATGACTTCAATAAGGATGCTATAAGCATCAACTTGATATGAAGATAGACTTTCCAATATTTCTCCTAGCTTCCAGACAAGGGGACAGGGAAACATGGAGACAAGGAGACAAGGAACGAGGTTTTGTGGATAGCAAAAAATTCCTAGATTTTGAGGATGGCAGGGGGGCTGTAAATACTCCTAGGTGGCTAGTACTGAAATAGTACCATGAGGGAAAAGTGAAAATAACCCCTAATAGGGATGACAATAGAATATGAAAATATAAGCTCTCGAGCAGTGGGAGGCCTCTCGAATGGAGAGTGGATATGTAACAGCATGGCTATTGAAGAATGAGCCAACAGCTTATAGGTAGTGGCTACGTTAAGGGAACCCATTGGAACCATAGCAAGAGTGAATCTTCATAGTGAAATTCAATTGTCTCTACTTATGGACCTGAACGTAGGTTATCTATCCACAATTTATATATAATATTAAAAATATATAAAAACAACCATAATTTGCACAAAATATACAAAATTAAATGGAGAAATAAGAACACTGCTGATATATCACGGTAGCATTAGTTGGAATCGAGATTCACTCAGCAAACCAAAAGTAAAAATGAAATTCAATTACTTGGAATTTAATCAAGAAAAAAGCATTGTTTTCCATCTGGTGCAGCACAAAACAATTTTATTTTTGGGTTTTCAAAACCAAAGTGGGGGTCAGCCCCTAGTGAGGTCAAGTGGCAATACTCCTCACAGGGTTTGGGAACAGCACTCCAGTACATTCCCTGTCATGAATCATGAAAGAGTTGAGGGGCAAAGCCCCCCCACCACCAAGCCAAAATTAAGGCCTTTGAGGCCACTAGAACATTCATGGCACATACCAATTTTGGGTGTGAATGTGGGCCCCTATAAGATGTTAAGTTATTTATTTATTTTTAAATATATTTTATTAGTTTTTCTATAGCATTGGGCAGAAGATGTCCTGATGTCTTTGGGACATCAAAAAACCTACATCACAGGGAAGCATCCTAGGAAACATCCCCCAAAAGTTTTGCAGAATAAGGATATAGAGGGGATGCTCTTTCTTCATCCCATCCCCAAAGCATCCCTAAACAAGTGTATGTTGGGAAAACCTAGGGTACATTGAGATTTTCTTAATGGAGAATTAAAGGAAGAAGTATATGCACCAGCCCAAAACATGTGCTGGAAAATTACTTGGCATGCAGATTGTGATATGGTTTCAAGTAGTCCTCCAGGGCTTTGATACCATGTTCAAATTTCTTGTTTCTTTCTTAATGCTCCATTTCCCTCTGCAATTCTTATGTTTGTTTGTTTTTTGACATTTGAACACTTGCAACAGTGCATTATTATCGTCATAAATAGAGCTTTTAATCCTCTGATGTGGTCACACTAACTTCCAGCATATTTTGCAATCAATCAACATCTGCGCTTTTCTGACTATTTTCACCAATATGACCAGCAACACAAGAAAGATGCATCCTTGTAAAGACACCCACAAACCTAGATTCAGTAGCCTGTAGGATCCAACTATCTGTAGGCATTCGTAAACACAGATAGAGGCGTTATAAAAAAGAAATTAACAAATCAATACCTGACTCAAATGGCACCTCAAGGCAATTGGACTGCTGCTGCACTTTGGCAAAAAAAAACATAAAAAGCATTTTATTTGACTTAGAATGTTGGGTACTTAATGAAGTTTAAAATTCAGTTTAGAACAATGCAATGTGATTCTGAAGGAAGAGGGAATCTACAAAATCATGTAAAAAAGAAAAATTTCCTACTGGCAAAAGTTGCAGAAAATATTATATTCCATAATATCACACATTTAATAGAGGAGAAGATAACTGACCTGAAGGCTCTTCATTCGGTCCAACAGAATCAGATTCTTTCTGCCCCTCAAAATTGTTCTCTTCCGAGGAAAACTTCTGTCCCTCTGATGTCCCCTCCTCAGATGACAATTGTTTTCCTTTAACACAAGTTGTTAATACTCCACATGGCATTGATGTGGTAAGATTCATTTGTAAAACATCAACTCTGTTGTCCATCTTTTCTTCATTTAAATACATGTTATTCTGTTCAAAAGAAGAGTGATGTATTTCATCTTCATCGGCACCAGACAGTACTTTTGATGTTTCACTATCATTTCTGAAACCCTGTTTTCCATCTGAACCAAGTTTAGACAATTCTAATGTAACAGTTTGGGCTTCAATCTCACAATTTTCAGTATTAGGATGAGCACAATCACAGTCCTTGACATTGCTTCCTGTTTTTAATCCTTGATCAGGATTCTCTGACTCTGTGATTTTAGGAGTTATGTGATCATTTCTACTTTCAGTATGATCAAGATGGGCAACAGTGGATATAGCTCCATTACAACACAGTTTGTCCCTTTCCCCAGAACTACTTATCTGACTGACGACATAACCAGTAGAAGAAGTTTGATCAGTAACATCCTCAACCTTGACTCTGTCACTAGTGTCCATCTGTCCAGGATCATCCGAGTATTCTCCTGAGAAAGACAACATTAAAACTTTCAATATTATCTATTCTAATTCCTGATATTATTAAACAAATAACACAAGCCCAAAAAACAGATATACAGATAAGATATTCCTAGATTTATTTTTCAAGCCATACAATGAAGAAGAAAGTATTTCCCCTCCAACTAATGTAATACTCCATCACCTCTTTTTCCTAAATCTTTTCGTCTGAAAAAACCAATATGACTACCCTAACATGGGGACTAATTTTAATTTCCCTTAACTTGCAAAAACAAAAAATCCACAGAAAAGGATACACCAAGGTAAAATTATATTGAAATATTGACAAACTGAAAATCAAAGCTTCAAGAAATAAACAACTACAAAGTTGTTTCTCTGAAAAAATAATGTTGAAAGGGAGATTATCATTGAACAGAAATGAAAGAAGAAAGCTTGGTTCACTGTCCATTGCCTCTCTCCTAATGTTGTTAACATCAACAAGCCAAAATGGTGTCATTTCTATACCACTCCAAGGAAAAGATATATCCTGTTATACAAGAACATCCTAGTTGTCAGAAATGCTCACTGTACTATACGTTAATCAGTCTGCAGGTACTTCTCTTAGATAAGTACATTAATGTGCGTGAGTGACCAAAAGTAAGTCAATGGGACTCAAGAATACATCAGTTTACAGTAGAAAGTTCTAGGAAGAGAACATCTAGGGAAAGCAAAATAAATGAAGAAAAGCACTAAAACAAAATGAAGCAGTGCACAACCAACACAAGCAGTTAAGAAACCAATACAAAGAGCCATGTGAGGGTAACAAAATCCACAAAGAGCAAGAGCTGATGAAAACAGGAAGGATAGGATACAAATTGCATTATATATCTCTATCAGGACCTGGAAGGGAGGAATCATCAGTGCCATCATCAATTGCTATAAAAGGACTGATGCACAATCTGGTAATGCTCATCGGGAGTGCCAAAGGCCGGGGGACAAGGCATGGCAGTGCAAGGAGGAAGCTGAGCACTCCCCCTGAATCTCTCCTAGTCCTAACATCCAAGGCCAGTGTAACTCCCGTAGTGGTGAAGAAACTCATGATGATGTCTATCCCTCTGCCTTGGAGGTCACTCAAGGACATCAATGCCCAAAATAAATGATATTACTTCTTGACTAAAACAAATGGCATAATATGCATGAAAAATCTTCCTCTATCCTAGTCTAGTGAAAACTTGGGAGAGGTTCTAATCTTTGCACACTGTTGTAATCTAGTGAAAACTTGGGGAGAATTAATGATATTATGAGAGTGATAAAGATAATTTTCTAAGTTGTCAATTCCAATCTCCACTCCCAAATCCCCTCATTGTAATCAAATTTCTTATATGAGAAGAGATCCCAATAACTAGTGGGGGTTTAGCTAGGAGTGGAGATCTTAATGGGGTCGACGGGCAATGCTCCTTGTGGGGGTTTGAGGGCAATGCCCCTAGTGGGGTCGAGGTGCAGCTAGGGGCATTGCCCCTTGTGCGGGTCTAAGAGCAACACCCTAAGTGGGGACGAGGGGCAGCGCCCCTAGTGGTCCAATTTAAGGCCTTAGAAACCACATAAAACTTCTTGTCACACACCATTTCACAATTTTATCACTAAAGGGAGAAATTAGGTATTTGGCATATTTTTATGAAGAATATTTTCTCTCCAAGTGCTATGTGAGGAAGTGTGAGGGGCGTTCATGCATTCATAAGGAAAAATCATGAACTTTTTTTACTATTTTTTCTGATTTTTTTTGCGGTTTTTTCATGTTTTGCATTTTTGATGTATCTGGAAAGTTTTTTTGTCAAACTCGTTGAGTTTCTGGCAAGTAATCGCCAAAAAATCAGTGAGTACTTGACAAAAACTTGGCGAGTAAATGGCGCTAAAACTCACCATCTATTTTACTCGGCAAGTTTATTTGGCAAGTAGATGGTGCTAAAACTCGCCATCTGTTTTATTCGGCAAGTATCGCTGACTCGGCGAGTTTTCTGTGAGTTTGCCATCTATGTTGTAGCCTACTTTTTATCTCCCATAGGCTGAAGGATTAAATTAGGGAAATAAAATAATAATAATAATATTTTAAACAGTCCAATAACTTTAATTTATAATTTTATAAGGGGACGACTTAAGTATTATTATCTTTCTCTTAAGTGGGCCAAAATAAAATATTCTATTTAAAAGTGTTCTCAAACAACTATGGATATGATTTTGCGCAAGAAAAGATAATTTAAAATTTATATATATATATGTAGATAGATAGATAAGGAGGTTTGGAAAGGAATAAGGCATCCATTTTTGGTTATTTTACGAACCTTTTTGCAGAGCTTGAGCATTTTATTCATCTCCACACCCAAGGACAAAAACCCTTTATTGCAGAAATTTGAAGGACAAAAACTTTGCTCAGTTCTCTATTGAGGCAGCTTCATTTAGGAGTCACATATGTGCTAAAAGATTGCAGTGTTCCATTTTCAGTTTGTGGATGGTATTTAAAATAAGTCTTGAAGATTCTACTTTATTACATATCCCAATTTATGGTTTCAAAATATTATATTGGAAAATCGTTATATATAGTACTAGTTGCACCCTTGCCTAGCCAGTCGTACCATTTTCTACTATCTATTTAAATTGTTCTAGGAGGTCATATTGTTCCCAATTGTACAAGGTCCTTTACAATATCTAAATTGCTCTTATATTTAGTAATAGTCATTCATTCCATATTTTATTAGGCCCCTTGAGGATATTGGCATTGTACGATCAAGAAAGGAGTGTTGAATAATCACAAAGTTTATTGGTTGTTATTCTTTAAGGTAGTGGGTCCCACAAACAGCAGAATATAGTTTATATCTTGCATATCCTAGCTGCCACTCTTGAAAAGGGGTTTCATCTCTTCAAAAAGAAAGTGAAAATTTCATTAAAGTTGTCATGTGTTTTCCTTGCAAGTATAATATTTCCAAAAGACTTTCTCTTAGCTGTTTGTGAGACCCTGCATTATCCTCCACAACCTCTACATGCAAATACTAATCCATACACCATTCTACAACTTCATAATCTCTCTTACTATCTACTCGCACTAGTTCCTTATTCACCGCAACAATATAAAATTTCAACTCAACCTCCTCATCACTAAACTCAACAAAATTCAATTTTACCTCTTATTTCGTTGTTGCAACTTTTCTCTCATCATCTACTGCAACATCTTCAATCTCCATCACTGCGACTACATCCTCTACTGCTGCAATCACTTCTTCATTTTCTTTCATCTCTGTTTCTTCTTCACATACCTCCATAGGGGCTGCTCTCAACTCTTTCTCCTTCCATCTTGGGCTGCAACACTCTTTTCTTCCACTCTTCTTTTCGCTGTCCTCTTTCTTCTTCTCACTTTTCTTCACCAATGTCCTCTCATCTTTGCCAATATTTTTCTCTATCCTTGTCTGGATCTTTCCCACTTCCTCATGGACCATTTGTCCCATCTTCTCAAACTTCTCATTTTCTACCTTTTCCCAATATTGTTCCCAGAACAATATTCTCACGCGTCTCCTCATGACCCACCTCATCTTGTCTGCTGAAATATCACCTCAACTCACATGCTCTTCATTTCCACGGCTTGTCCCTCTCAGCTCTCAATTGCTCAGGACTCTTCGCACACCTGCAACAATTCTATCAAGTTCTCCACAACCGCTTCACACTTACTTTTTGGTGCGAACTGCCTCACAATCGGCAATCTATTCACACAACTCCACCCACCAGTCCTGGCACAAGCTGCCTCACGTTCAGCACCCTGCCCATGTGCTCAGGATCATAGGCTTTGATACCAATTAACGCAAACGAAGAACCAACACTCTATAGCATCACAAACAAACTTAATTCCAATTTTACAATTCCATAATTTTCATAGCCATTTCACAATTTTTTTGACAATTGCATTTGTCAATCCAAATTCAATCAAAAATTGATATAAAGGAATGGAAATATCTCAATTTTATAACAGAGATTAATTTCACGATTTACATTCTTAATGCTAACTGCACTCCCTCAATTTCACTGTTTATCTGTGCCACCACTCTTCAATGTTCCCCCCACATTTTTGTTCTTCAAATCTACACCTCATAATCTTCATGAATCAATTCCCTTCACCTTGGCAATGCCCCTTATTTTCTTCTTCTTACATATGGTGTGTTCCTTCTTCCTTTTTTTTACTACACTCCCCTAATCCATGATGCCAATCTGCATATTATCCTGCTCGGCAGACCTCTCCTTCCCACTCCTGTGGCATCTCCTTTGCATCATTTGCACATCTCTACCTTCAAATTAAACTGAAAATTCCCCTATTTGATCACGATTCTACACATTTCTTTTGCTGCATCTCTTTTTACTTTCTTCATTTACTTTACATTTTATATGGTGCATCCCTTATTCATATGAACAAATCTTTGTTCCTATGCGCCCCTCCATACTTCTCTAATTCCTTTTTTTTTTTTATGCAGCCTTTCTTTTCACTAAGTTGTGTGCCCCTTCAAGGTTCACTCCTTGCAATTTATTTAAATTTTAAAAAATTCTCTCTACATGAGGTCTTTCCCACCGACCATGTAGCCTCTTCTCCATTTAACTCTGCATTATCTCCTCTTTTTTGTACCTCCCCTTACCACAACTTGTCCTCTGTTCAAGCTGTGGTCTTTTATTTGTTGTCTTCACCCTTGTTATTTCTCCCTTGCGATGATTTTCAACCTTTCCCCATGATTCTCATTAACCTTCAACCTCTTCATGGGCACGCCACTAATGGTCCCTTCTCTCTCTCTCTTTTTTTAAATCTGCACATACTGACTAAGAATGGTGCTTCCCATTCTCATCGCATGGCTTCCAATTGTCTTTTCCAACCGACCTCTTTACCTTCCACGCACTACTCCATGGCTCTTCACATTTCCCTATGCCAGAAAATGAAATAAAATTACATCTCTAATGGGTAGGCATCACCTCTCAGGAAATGATATTTGGACAGTTTTAAAGTATAATGCCTGGAGATAAGGAGCTTCAAAATATATAAAAAAATATGATGTTTGTCTGTAATGTCCCCATTTTAGCGTGATCTTATTTTATGATGGTTAGCCTATTATTTGGATCCTCGTAGGCTAGCATGTGTGGATAGGGGATCTCAGTGACAGATGATGGTGGATATTGTCATTTCCACCCCTTCAGTTCAGTGTTGGGCTCAGTACAGGCCTTTACAGTTCAGTGTTCGCCAGCTTCTGACGGCACGTCAAAACACTGAGAATTGAGGGAGTTATGAATATTTTAGTGGTTGTCATTTAATATTATAAAGTTATGATTTGACTTTATAATAATTAAAAGCCACTTAAAATATTATAAAATAATGACTTAAAAGTTATAAAGTGAAAATCAAAATCACTTAAGTCATTTAAAAGGTGCGCCCACTTGGTAAAGTGAATTATAAGACTATTGAAGTGACTTTATTTCATTTAAATGTATTTTAAATGCCAAAAAGTCGCGACTTCTTGGAAAGCGTGCCTTTTGGGGTTAGAAGGGAAAAGAAGGCAATTCAACCTCATTGAACTATGATCATTTGAAATTGCTTCTTTTTATCTTCTCTATGCATTTGTCTGAGACAAGGGTTACAGTGATTTTCTACCATTGGAGAGCAAGAATTCTTCAGTGATTTGCAAACTTGAAGCTATGAAAGACCAGCTGAATCTTTGCTACAGGGATGGCTTCAATTTAGGAGTCTATTTGAGCTGCATCAGAGATTGTATGTTCAGCATTTCTTCAGTTTTCAATAAAGGAGAGGGTTTGTTCTTCAAGACGCCATCTTCCATCACCAATGTGCATCAAAAGGAGGTCATACCATTTCTACAGAGGGTCGTACTTTCATCTTGAAAGGCGTGTATCTTCTTGCCTGGGCGTGTGAAAGAGTTGCCAAAGCGCCTATCTTTTGGGCCTTTTATTGTCACCATTTTGGACGCCTTGCTTTCTCAAGGCCTTTGATCTAATTTCTGCTTTAGAGAAATCCAACTCTAGAGGTGGGCGTTGCTTTTCACCAAATTCAGCATATATTGCCTGGCATGTACAGATCTGCTTTATTTAATTAATCTGGAGGTTTCCGAGTATGTCTATTGTTTGCAATCTATCTGTAGCAGTTGTTTAATACTCAATACAATACCAGTTTCCATATTATTGCTTTGATTTAAGTTTTAGCATCATTTTATGATTGGTGCACTTCTCAAAAATTGCCTTAAAATTCACAAAAAACAAGCAAAAACACCTAAACAGTTAATTTTAGCATCAGTAGTTGAGGTTGAACCAGCTGGGCTCATCACAGTGGTATCAGAGCTTTAATCCTGCCAGCCTAGAGGGTTATATATACATATGCGGCCTCATCAGGGTAGATATAATAGGTATTACTCACGCAGGAGACCTGGTATTCAGAGAAATCCATTTGAGGAGTTTCCATTTGATAATCAGTTCGAAGATATACCATTTGAAAACATGGGTGACAAAGATGAGGTTGAACAACCTCGAAACCGTGCTGAGAATGAAGACAGAGAAGCTAGAGACATACTGAGAGGGCTTGTAGCTGGACAGGAACAAGTGGCGAATGTACTTCAGCAGCTTAGTACCGCTATACAATATTTGATTGTTCACAGAAGGCCGAATCAGGAACAGGAGGAAGGTAGTGTACATGGAGGCCCACGGAGGACAGTTACTCCAGCACGCACCTATGAAAGGCCTACTCGCCCAACATTTGTTAGAAATGATCCTGATGAGGAGGACGTGGCTGAGGAGGGAGGTGAAGTGAATTTTGCTGATAACATCATGAGATTGCATGATGAGTGGGATGCCTTGCCCCAAAGAGTTAAGGATCACCTTAACTTTGACAGATTTATGAGCCAGAAGAGAGAGCGTGGCAGGAACAGGACAGACAGGAGGCCTAGAAACAGGAACCATGATCTAAGACAGGCAACAAACAAACTCACTTTGACCAACTTTGATGGCAGTAGCAGAGTCAGCTCGAGCTTGGGTGAGTAAACTAGATACCTTCTTGACATTACGTCCAATGGCAGAAGAGGATGCCATAAGGTTTGCAGCTCTACACTTGGATGGCGTAGCCCATGACTGGTGGCACCATGGCATGGTTAAATTACAGCATGACCGGATCACTACTTATCAGTTCACAAATAGGTTGGTTGAGAGATTTGAAAAACGAGATCCAAAGTTATACTTCAGAGATCTCGCTCAGCTGAAGCAAATGAGCAGTTTAGAGTCCTATATTGGTGAGTTTCAAAAACTCTCGATCATGGTAACCAGAATATCAGAGAGGAGATTGGTCATACTTTTTGTAGAGGGGCTATTTGAGCCTATGAAGGGTTGGATCAAGGCTTTTGATCTCCCTACCTTGCAGGAAGCTATGAGGAAAGATCGTAGCCTGGAACTTACAGCTCCACGTAGTAAGTTCAACTCAAATTCAGAACCATCTTCATCCTATAATGACAGCAAATCAGATTCAAAGAAATCAGAAAATATTGATGAAAAGAAGAAATTTGCAACCCCTTTGGATAGGGAAACAATCAATGATTTGCGTAGGAGAAAGTTGTGTTTTTATTGCAAGGGTCCTTATGATCTAAACCACGACTGTCCCCTTAAGCCTAAAGGTCAAAATAGGCATAGGGAGTGGTTTTATGAGGGTGATGACATGACTGATTTAACAAACCAATGAGCTGATATTGCAAATGGGAGCTTTCGTTCCATCACTCTCGTTAGTGAGGAAAGTGGGAAGATAGAGCAGGAGATTTTAGAGGAGCATGAGATGTTTCAGGAGGAGTATGATTTTGCTTCTTGCTCCAGGGGGTCAGAGGTGTTTGATTGGGATCAGCACAGATATGAGGTTCAGTTTGCGAACAATCCTCTTTTTGAGGTGGATGCTACATTGTCTTGTGATAATCCGCTCTTCGAGGTAGATGTTGATTCTACTCCTAAACCTGATTTAGGGGTGAGCGTTGATTGTAGTATATGGGATTCTTTCAGTGCATCGGGATTTCAGACAAGGCTCATTGAGGAGTTTCATAGTGTACATGGTAAAGAGTGTTCACAGTTTCACTTTTGATCTCCATGTACATGATTTGTTTCGGATGCACAGTTCAGTTGCTCAGGTACTAGACAGTTTGTATGGCAGCTTACATTGCGCAAACATGGGAAGCAAACTTGGTCAGCTTTTTGAGTTGCTTCCTCTTGAGGCTTTCACTCTTGCGACACCTAATGTTGGAGTTGATATGGTTCAGCATGATTCGTCAGTTGTTCAGATGTTGGTGTTATAGGAGTTGATTGGTGGCATGAGGGACATTACACAACACTTCCCTTGGGATCCTGGTGGAGTGGTGTATTCGTTGTTGTTGAGATTGCTAAAGGACAAGCAATTTCAAGGAGGGCGGACTATAATGTCCCCATTTTAGTGTGATCTTGTTTTATGATGGTTAGCCTATTATTTGGATCCTCGTAGGCTAACATGTGTGGATAGGGGATCTCAGTGGCAGATGATGGTGGATATTGTCGTTTCCACCCCTTTAGTTCAATGTTGGACTCAATGCAGGCCTTTGCAGTTCAGTGTTCGCCAGCTTCTGACGACACATCAAAACACTAAGAATTGAGGTAGTTATGAATATTTTAGTGGTTAAGTCATTTAATATTATAAAGTTATGATTTGACTTTATAATAATTAAAAGCCACTTAAAAATTTAAAATATTATCTAAGTTACCGGATTCACTCAGGAAGGCCCCGGGTTCGAGTTGGGTTCAATTCGGGTCCGGTCCGTGGAAATTCGCTCTGGGTCCGTCTTTTGGACTGTGGGTTCGGCCAAGGTCCGGACCCATGACTGTGGGTCCGTACAGGGTTCGAAAATTTCGAACCCAGTTCGAACCCGGGTTCTATTCCGCGCCCAGGTGCGTTTTTTCACTTTTTTTTTCATTTTTTTAATACTTTTTTGACTCGTTTTTGACTTTTAATGACTTTTTTATTCTTTTTAACCCTAATACTTGCCTCAAAAACATGAAATAGGTAAAGTGAAACTCATTTACCAATTTGTGAATGAGAAAAAAGGATTTTTTGCCTCCATTGCTGAACTTTCTCTTTTGTTTGCACAAGCTGGAATAGACTTGAAGGCTGATCGTAGATTGTTCAAAGTTGATTGTTGTGCTATTCCTAAGCACTTGCAAGTGTCTATTCGTTGCTAAGAAGATCGTAGAGCAAGATTTCTTCAAAAGAGGTAGGTTTTTTGAAGTTTTTTTATTTTTTTTTTACATTTTTTTCACAAGTGAACTTCAACTCTTTTGTTTTGTTTTAGTTTTCATTCCTCTAAATGTCTATAACACATGTTCAATTTTTTCATTTTTTTGAAATTAATTAAGTCTTTTAGTTTCAAATTCAATGAATCAATACCAAAATTTCAATATGTTGTGCCTTAGGTATTGACTATTCCGTATTACAATGGCAACCGGTACCTCCTCAGGCTCAATCCAATCTCATTTCAAAATAAACCCAGCCTCTCCCCTTTGGAAATATGTAGAAATGGTTCAACAACTTTCAGGTGGTGGAGGATATGTTTGGATTTGTAGTCATTGTAATGTTCAATATTCGAGCTCATACAGTCGAGTAAAAGGGAACTTGTGCGGGATCCCTGAAACAGGCATCAAAAATTGTCCAGGTGAAAACAACAATGGCATTCCAAAAGATATAGTGTTGAAATATATTGCTGAGCAAGAAAAGGCAGACCAAAAAACAACCAGTGGTAAAACAAGCCATCCTTTGAAGAAAGGATCTCGATCCATGAAACCCCCTACACCACCTTATTTTCCACCTACAGAAAGCCATCCATTTATGGACATCCCTCAAGAGCAAACCATGCCCTCTTCAAATAAAAGATCTAAGGGACCGTTGGAAGCTTCATTTCAGAATGAGGCAAGAGAGATTGCTGATCAAGACATAGCAAGATGTGTCTATGCCAATGGATTGGCATTCAATGTTGTTCGTTCACCATATTGGCAAAAAATGGTGAAATCTATTAATGAGGCTCCAAAGGGGTATAAGGGCCCAGGTTTTGAGAAGGTGCATTGCACCTTATTGGAGAAAGAGGTGAAACATGTAGCAAACTCTTTGAAGCCCATAAGGGATTCGTGGATCGAAACAGGGGTGACCATAGTTTCTGATGGATGGAAAGATGCAAGAAATCGCCCATTGATCAATGTTATTGCTGTGTCCCCTAAAGGGGCAATGTTTTTGAGAGCAGTGGATTGTGAAGGACAGGTGAAAGATGGTCCATTTATTGCTGACATCCTTTGCCAAGCTATTGAAGAAGTGGGCCATCAAAATGTTGTGCAAGTTGTAACCGACAATGCCAAAAATTGTAGGGCTGCTGGGTTATTGGTTGAGGAGAAGTATCCACACATTTTTTGGACACCTTGTGCTGTCCACTCCCTCAATCTAATGCTACAAAAAATTGGATCCAAAATTGAATGGATCAAACAGGTGTATGCCGAGGGCGAAGACATCCAAATGTTTGTCACCAACCACCATATGACGCAAGGAATATTTAGACAATTCTCAAAATTGGAGTTGTTGAAGGTAAGTTAATTCTCAATATTTTTAAATTTTTGAATTTTCTTTTAAATTTTGATTTTGTATATTTAAATTATATTTTAATTTTAATTTTGATTTTCAAACAGGTTGCCGAGACCCATTTTGCCTCCAACACAATTGTGTTGAGATGACTTATAAAGGTTCGTGAGGCACTATGTGCCATGGTAATCAGCCCTAATTGGGTTGTATGGAGGCAATCTAGCAATGAAAGGGCAAATAGGATCAAGCAAAGGATCCTAGATGATGGTTGGTGGGATCGTGTTGAGTATCTCGTCAGTTTCACCGAGCCCATACTGAGCATGATCCGTTACACTGACTTGGATAGACCTTGTTTGGGCGAAGTATATGATGGTATCGACTCAATGATTGAGAAGATGAGATCCATCATCAATGCAAAAGAGGAAGATCCTGAAGAAAAATTCTTCAAAGAGCTACAGGAAATCATGGTTGATAGATGGAACAAAATGACCACTCCCTTGCATCTTCTCGCTTTTGCATTGAGTCCCAAATATTATAGTCCTGAGATACTTTCTGCTTCATCAAGAGTTGCTCCATATAGGGATGGTGAAGTGGCCCAAGGGTACAAGGCAGCAATTCGTAGAATCTTCAGTGATCGTGACCAACGTGATCGAGTGAGGGCTGAGTTTATGGCTTTTGCATGCTCTGGGAGTGTTGATCAGAATATGGATGCTCTTCAAGACAAGTGCAAGGTGGATGCTCATAGTTGGTGGTACTTCCATGGGCAAGAATACATGCACCTCCAACCTATTGCAATAAAAGTTTTATCCCAAGTAAGTTTTATATTTGTAATTTTAATTTTAATTTTTAATTAATAATTTTGTTTAGTTAAATTTTGTAACTCTTAACTATTTATTAATTTAATTTGGTCTTAATAGGTTGCTAGTTCATCCTATTCTGAGAGGAATTGGAGCACATACTCCTTCATCCACTCAATAAAATGCAATAGGCTACATTCAAAAAAAGGCTGAGGACTTGGTGTATGTGCATTCAAACTTGCGCCTCCTTACACACAAACATAGTTCCTACAAAGGAGGAGACACAAGGAGGTGGGATATTGAGCCAGAGCAGCTTGACTTGGATGCTTCCACAAGTCACTTAGCTGCACTTGATATTGATGATGACTATCAACCTAAAGCAGCTACTACTGAGCATGAGTGCGGTAGTGTTAGTGCTAGTGGTAGTGCTTGTGCGAGTGCCACTAATGCTATTTGTGGTTCTACACAAAATATAGCATCTAATGATGCTGATGATGCTGCTTTTTTTGATGACCCATATGATTCAGATTGATCAATGATCAATAATTAATAATTATTAATGGCTGATTGTAAACACTTGACATTTTTATGTTTGAAGTTTGAACTTTAATTTATAATTCTATAACATGACATTTGACTTTTGAGTATAAAGTGGTGGTGTATTTTTGCTATGTTATTTGACTATTAATATGGTGGTGTATTCTGAACTTAATTATTGCTGCAAATATGTATATATTTCTGATTTTTATATGTTTTTGTATTACCGAACCCAAAACGAACCCAAACCCAAAAAAAAAAATTCCCGAACCAGCAAACCGGGTTCTCGAACCCAAACCCGAACCCAAAACCGAACCGGTAACTTAGAATATTATAAAATAATGACTTAAAAGTTATAAAGTGAAAATCAAAATCACTTAAGTCATTTAAAAGGTGCACCCACTTGGTAAAGTGAATTATAAGACTATTGAAGTGACTTTATTTCATTTAAATGTATTTTAAATGCCAAAAAGTCGTGACTTCTTGGAAAGCGTGCCTTTTGGGGTTATAAGGGAAAAGAAGGCAATTCAACCTCATTGAATTATGATCATTTGAAATTGCTTCTTTTTATCTTCTCTGTGCATTTGTCTGAGACAAGGATTACAATGATTTTCTACCATTGGAGAGCGAGAATTCTTCAGTGATTTGCAGACTTGAAGCTATGAAAGACCAGCTGAATCTTTGCTATAGGGATGGCTTCAATTAAGGAGTCTATTTGAGCTTCACTAGAGATTGTATGTTCAACATTTCTTCAATTTTCAATAAAGGAGAGGGTTTGTTCTTCAGGACGCCATCTTCCATCACCAGTGTGCATCAAAAGGGAGGTCGTACCATTTCTATAGAGGGTTGTACTTTCATCTTGAAAGGCGTGTATCTCCTTGCCTGAGCGTGTGAAGCAGTTGCCAAAGCGCCTATCTTTTGGGCCTTTTATTGTCACCATTTTGGATGCCTTGCTTTCTCAAGGCCTTTGATTGAGTTTTTGCTTTGGAGAAATCCAAATCTGGAGGTGGGCGTTGCTTTTCACTAGATTCAGCATATCTTGCCTGGCATGTACAGATCTGCTTTATTTAATTAATCTGGAGGTTTCCAAGTATGTCTATTGTTTGCAATCTATCTGTAGCAGTTGTTTAATACTCAATACAATACCAGTTTCCATATTATTGCTTTGATTTAAATTTTAGCATCATTTTATGCCTAGCGCACTTCTCAAAAATTGCCTTCAAATTCACAAAAAACAAGCAAAAACACTTAAACAGTCAGTTTTAGCATCAATAGTTGAGGTTGAACCAACTGGGCTCATCACATTGTCAATCAATGACCAAACGTCATTCAATCTCTTCTGCCAACTACCACTTAACCAAGTTAAATTGCATTCCAAGAACAAACACCAAAACTGAAACAAAACTTGGAGTGAAACATTCTTTGGTTGACATGGGATTCCGTATTCACCCAGGATGCTCCTGCATCATTTTGTTATCAGTTTGTGGATTTCGGTATCTTTTCAAATGGTTTTTAGTGTATTGCATGCATTGTTTTCAAATTTTTTTGTTTAATAAATTGCAATAAAATCAAAAAATTATTAAAAAAAATCAAAGGGAGGCTATTACATCCTTCTAATTTGGAGTTTGGAGCATTCAAGGACGAAAATCCTTGGTGTTGGAGATCTGAAGGACGAAAACCCTCTTAGTTTTCTATAGTTGGATTTGGAGACAAAAACCCTTGTATTCATTGAGGCGATTCTACTCAAGGACCACATTTGAGCTTATTGATTGCAGTTGTTCAATTCATATTTACAAGCAAATCATGCCATGTCATCAAATCAGTATTTTTGGCCAAATTGTCAAGTATACATGTTGTCGATACAATGTTGCTACAGTGACAATATAATGATTTATGAAAGATTTAAGTGTTTGGAGGATTAGAACAATATATACTTGTTGTTTGAAGATCTTGGAGATTCAAGCTTGCTACAGATTTCTAGATTTACTAAAGAACTTGAAGATTTATAGAAGCAAATTATTATTCCAGTGATTTTGATAAGGATTTCATTTACAAGCGTATGGTTCAGATTTCATTAAGGAGTTGGATGCATTGTCTAGGCAATTCCTTTGTGTTGGTAATCTTGCTTCCTCAAAGCGGAGTTTGGTGAATTGGGAGAATGTTTGCAGACCAAAGCAGTTTGGTGGTCTTGGTTTGCGGCAAGTTGTCCTCACTAGACAGGCTTTGGCAGCGAAGCTATATTGGAGATGGTGCACTAACCAGGACCAAGCTTGGGCCAAGATCCTGTCCTCAAAATATTTGCAGGGGATAGATGGGAAAGAGTTGCCTAGGATCTCTTTGGAAGGCAAGGGATCTATGATTTGGAACACTCTCAAGAGGGGAGCTAGTCTTGTGAAACAAGGATTGTTCTAGATTTGTAACGAAGGGTCTGAGGCTCACTTTTGGTTTGACTCTTGGGATGGTCACCCCCCAATCATAACCTCCTATCCCCATCTGTAGAATATTTGTTATGCCTTTGTTGAGGTGGGTTGGACTTGAGTGGAAGACTTTAAAGTTGCTAAGAATCTTGGCTAGGTGGAAGTTAGTAGGTGCAAGGATGTTAGTGATTTTCCCCCTGGGGGATCGGAGGAGGACTGGGATAAAATCTGTCTTTGTAAATCTGATTGGTTGGTGCCATCAAATAACTGAGTTGGTGCTCAGTGTAGGGGATTGGTGTCTCCTTGGAGTTGGTGCTACTAAAACTAGGGGATTGGTGTATCCTTAGGGTTGGTACCCTTAAATATTGTAATAGAAGATTTGATTGTGACACTGGATTTGAGCAGTAGACTCAAGGAGCTTTTGTCAACGTGGTTTTTCTCATCTTGGGTTTTCCACGTATATCTGGTGTTATGGGCTTTCATGTGTTGATTGGTATGATTGCATGTTTATGTTGCTACATCTTATGTCTTCAATCTGCACATTAAGGATTTAAGGAGTTAGTCTGCACAAAAGAATTTTCTTAGATTTTGGCTAGTAGGTCGTGTAGCTCCTTGCAGGCAGATGATATCTTGGCTTGGGGTCAAAACCCCAAGGGAGTTTTCTTGGTGGCTATTGGGTATCAAGTTTTGGATAGATGGAAGTATGATGGGGGGGAGGTTCCTTGGTGGAAGCATGTGTGGAACAAGTTTGCATCGCCTAAATGCAACTTTTCCCTTTGGCTTGTGGCTCATAATAGGTGCCTCACTTGGGATAATCTTCAAAACAGGGGCTTTCAAGGGCCTTCCAAGTGTGTTCTCTGTGAGAGTAGTGTGGGATTGGCAATGCACTTGTTGCTTCAATGTAGGTACTCTAGGTTTATTTGGCATTGTTGGTGGGAGATTTGGAGGCTACCATGTGTCCATGCTTCTTTTGATGAGTTTTTGGAGGACTTTGGGGAGGCCTCCTGCCAGGACATTTTGTCTTCAGGTGGCTTGGGGTATAGGCCCTTCTTGTATTCTGTGGCATATTTAATTGGAGAGAAATCGTAGGGTCTTTCATGGAGTGAGTATGTCCTCTCATCAGGTTTGGCAGTGGGCCCATAGCATGATTCAAGAAACCGTTCTAGCCAGGTGTGAGGTGGATACCCCTCTGGAGGCTATGGATCTGGTGGTGTTGCACAGGTTGGGTTTGGTCGGCGACATTGCACTACAAAGATTCAACGTGATGGAAGATGGCATCCGCCTCCTGTGGATGTCTTGAAGATTAATACTAATGGTTCTTCCAGGGGAAATATTGGGGATGCTAGTGTTTGTGGTGTTGGTAGGGATAGTGAGGGGTCTCCCATCTTTATCTTTTCCAAGTTTCAGGGACAGCAAAGTAATAACTTTATGGAGGCTTTGGCTATCCTTGTTGCTTTGGAAAAGGGTTGTGAGTTGGGGTGGCACAAGTTCATTTGTGAGTCTGACTCACAGATTGTGGTGGCTATGTTGAATAATTGCTCCTTGGACGAGGCAAATTGGCTGTTGGATTATGTTGTTCACCAAATTCACCGGATTAGTTCTTCCTTGGATTTAGTGTCTTTTGTCCATATCCCTAGGTAATGGAACAAGGTTGCGGATTGTTTGGCGAAATGGGCTTTGGAGTTTTGGGATACTTGGTAGATTGATGATTGGGAGCAACTTCCCTCGGAATGTTGCTTGAGGTTGAAGTTGCTGCTTCAGGGGGATATTCAAGGTTTTTTAGGTTGAGATTGGGGTGTGTGGTTTGGGCCCCTGCTAGGGCTGGTCTATACTCTGTAGTTTTCCTGGTGGTCCTCGGTGTGGAGCATGTATTGATTGTATTGTCTTTCTTCTTGATTGAATAAATTTTTACCCCTCTTTTTATTAAAAAAAAATGACCCTTATATGAAGCCAACAATGAGGACCAAAGGGGTTTTATCCCTTGGATCCTAGATAAATCGTATGGGTTTTTCGTCCTCAGGGTAAGAGTTGCTCCAAAGCTCAATGCTCTCCAAAATGAGGGTTTTTGGAAATTGATGATGAATAGAGTGAATCTCTTTTCCCAGTTTTTAAATTCTTTCCCATCCAACCCTAAAAGTTATAAAATTACTTTTAATTGAATATTCACCTTATTCCTAGTTATAATTATTAATTACCTTTTAGGTAATTAATATTTCTTTTAATGGGATATTCACCCTTTTCCAATTTTTAATTTTTTTTTGTCTTTTTGGCCATGTATTCAATATTTACTTTTCGCCCATTTAATAATAATAAATTAAGTGTTCTTTTTCCAAAGTTATATCTTAAAGTACCTTTTTAGATGACTTAATAAATTATTATTATATTATTTCCCTGTTAAATCCCCTCTTTACCTACGAGGAATAAAAATAGGCTTTGGATCCTCTACCTTGATTTAGTTCACCAAAGGGGACATTACATAATATTCAGAACTTGTAGTTATTTTTGGGGTATGCTAATGATTTGTATTGCTCATTTGTTGTTATAATGGATTGCTAGTAATCTTTGTTAATATAATATTGATCTGCATTGAAGTGGATTTAACATTTTATAACAGACCACCCCCAAAATGAAATATATTTTTTTTTCCTTTCTCTCAATTCTTTGGTGAAGAGAATTTTGTCGAACAGTGTACAGATATTCCCGTTTGATGATCCAAGTCTGAAATTTGGCGTGCTAATTTTTTGTTTCCCTTTCTTTAATTTCTTCCCAAGGCAATTCATAAACTCAATTGACAGATATAAGCTTGACGTAGAAAATATCATCAATATCACATACCATGGACAGAGTTATTTAATTTAATAATCTGAGTGTATTAAATAAATTACAAAGGTATTAAGTTTTGTTTCTAACTTGAATTATTTGACCTTTCTGTACATTTATCATTCCCAATGATAAATGCAGGCCGCTCGGCAATCTATGAGTTTAACCAGCATTTGAGAGGATCTCATTAATGCTCAAGAAAATGTGCCAACTATCAGTTTAGACGCCATGCTGGAGATTTATTCCCATCCAGCTATAGCCAAACACTAAGTAGAGTTATGGACAAACCAGTAAATTGTTTCTTCCCAGCAAGCAGCAGCAAATTGAGGAGGCCAGAGTTAAGGTGACATCCCGATGGCTATTATGATAATGCTCTCCATACAACTTTGCCCAGACTTAAAGCTATCTGCACTGAATATCAAATAGATCCTTTCTCCCTCTATAAATGACATCAACTTGCTCATCCCGAATCAGACGATATTAAAGAGGAGACATATTATGGCCTGCAGCCCGAATTCCATTTTTAATGCCTATTTCAAATGCCCGCACCTATGAAGGGCATGCAACCCATATTCACCAACTTCCACTGTTCATTCTAAATGATAGTGTAACGTCTAGCAAGTGCAAGAACCGCCACGTAACTTTCTTTTTGTTTGCTAGCGATAGTATTAATCCTGCAACTTCCCAACATCAACACGGCTCCCCTTTAATTATTAATTCCAAGCGCTTACTTGTCCTCACGCCCATTCTCCAAACTTTAGTATTCATAACATACTCATAAATACTATGTTCTGAATTTTCACACCAGATATACCTTTCTGCACACAATCAAACCCACCAATATCCTACCGCCACCATACTCACGGCACTAGAAGAGTGAACACGCATTAGTATTCGCCCAACAGCATTAATTTAATCACCCATCACTAATTATTAATTTCCACATTCTAAACTCCAGCATTACAAGTGACCAGGTCGTAGAGGATTAATTACTCTGCTCTATAAATTATTCATTTGGTGCCATCATTAATCATTTTCAATATTCCATGCCCAATTACAAAAACCCAAGTTTTTCCCTTCAACTCCATGAATCTGCAAATTTGTGCAATAAACCCATGATCATTTCCTGCTAATCAAACCATTAAATACAAGCTCCGATTTTGACTAAATCGGTCAACCATCAACCAAGGCGGATCTCTCATCACCGTAGTCAATATTGTCCTTGAGGGTTTTCGTCCTTAGGAAGTTCTTGAAGTACTCTGCACAATTCACCAAAAATAATTCCCGTATCTCCAAATGAACTCACAAAATAATATTTTATTCCCTTCCCCAACTCCAATGCCTTTTTTGAGAATAAAATAATATTTAATCAATTATGTATGTCTCCCGTTAATTTTCCAAATAAGCATTAAATAATACCTTTAAAAATTTGCTCCTATTTAGCCACCTCTTATTAACAAATAAGTCGCTTTTAAATATTTAAATAAATACTTAAGTGAACTTATTATATATAATAACTTAAGCATTTATTTTGTTTCTTCCACTTGACTTACGGAAACACCTTTGGAACACCAAATTTGACATGGAATAATGTCAAACTCTACTACTCCAAGAATTGTGGAGCTCCCTAAACCATTTGATTAGCCTACGGAAACCTGATGGATAGGCTAATCCTCAACAGCTGGCCAACTCACGAGGGGGACATTACACATTACACAAATACTATTGTTTGGAGTTGCATATTTGGTTGACAAGAGTTTGTAAAATTATCGTATATTGCTGATCAACATTAATTTCAGTAGGGTTTGGCATCTACATTGATCATTTGATTTTTGTTTTATCTTGCACCTCTTTGATAGATCATCCATTTCCTAGAGTTGTTCATTTGGAGACATTACAAATGCATTCATACGCAGCTATGTACAAGTTTAAGCAAACCCCAAAATTTTAGATAATTTCATATCTAGTCTATGCTATGGCGAAGACTAGATCCTTTGCCAATTTGTCTAAGGTATCCACATGCAACATAACTCAATCTTATGAACACCATGCACAATTGGAATATAGTGAGTCCCTAAAGCACTATCACAAGGTGAATGGTGCCTTTTTGATGTATTCTATGAGGACATTGGATGGTCATTAGCATATTAGGATCTCAAAGCAAGCAAGAGTAGTGATTTCAATGCAAGTAGATTGGTTCATTTAGTTCCCTACTTTCACATATATCAAAGTTTGTGAGTTCTCATTCCCCTACATGCTTTCCATTATTCTTCCCTTAGGACAATTTATAATTCAGCAAAACAATAAGCTTATTATTGCTCATTCCCTTCCTCAGATATCAGCAGCTCTTGATCCTGAAAAAGCTTCCTCATGGCCCCGAGATGGACACTTCACGGCTTTATTCATCTTTTCCTTTTGTCTCAAATTTTCCCATATGTTTCATTCTTAAGCAGAGAGGACACCTACTGATTTCATTTTCAGAAATTCCCTAGTACACCTAGTACCGAGTGAGCTTCCTCACAGCTCCTAGATGGAATCTTAACAGCTTTAATTTTGGCAACTTCTCCTCCTACCTCAATGTTTCTTCAATCAGTTGCTATTTTCTCTTGGGTCAAGAAGTCAAGGAAAATATTGTTTAGACAAAGACATTGCTTCCTAAATTGTACACACATGAACTACGCGTTTAAATTTGCACAATCTAGAGGAAACTTCAATTGATTTTACTTCAACTATCAAACTTGTAACCAATAATTGCAATGTGGGAGCACATAACTGACATGATTCTAATTGATTGATTGATTCCTACATAATTAGTGCAGCAGTATCCCAGGCATAGAGCAAAAATATTTATTTGTTTGGTTGGTATCACACACCAATTTGCACTTGCACATGTATATTTTTGTTGTCTAGACTCTAGGTAACCGGTGGAACCTTTGCAGCCTTGTGTTGCATGCCTTTGTTCTTGCGCAACCCAGCACATCCTATGCAACCTTTTGCATGCAGCCTATCGTCTTTGTGCACCCTATGCAGTTGTTGGTTCTTGGGTGCAGCTTGTTGGATGACGAGCAAGTCTAGTGTCCAACATGTTATCATGTTTTACTCTATGCATCCTTTGTAGACTCCAAAGTTGTCACAAATATATTGCAGATTTTAGAGAAATGGCGACTTGGTCTTCAATGTGTCATCATCATTCATTTCATCATGCATGCTATCTCCACACCTATTGTTCTTACCCATGCACTAATTTGTGGAAGTTGGCTTGCAATGCAAGTTTGTTTGGGCATGCAAGTGCAGTTTGCTTTAAAGCATGCAAGTTTAGTAGCTTTAATGCAAGCTATTCTTAGAGGGTTGCTTTGGCATGTTTTGCTTTTAGTGCATAGATTGGAGTAGAGATTGTCTATAAATCGCTGCTTGCATTCTTATCCTAGAGAGCGTGAGATTGGCAAACTGGCGTATTATTATAGATTTGTATCAAACTACATTCCAAGTGGTTAAAGTCAAGGTGATTGTTGGGTAGATTGTAATGCAGAGAGTCTATGCTTAGCTTGGGTATTTCATCCACTGTTGGGTATTCATGTTGTCCATGTGACTACAGTTGTGCTTTTCTAATTCAATGAGATTTCCGCATTCTTTTAAACTCTTCCACTGCTTTTGTTGTGACTTTATGTGCCCATTACCAATTGTTCATGTGACTCATACTGAAGCTACATCAATTGGTATCATAGCTTTAGGTTTTAACTCCCAAGTGTGAGCTAGTAGTAAGCTCCATAACAACAAGACTGTAATAATCGACACCCAATTTTTTTTGTTTATTCCCCTGTTGTGCTGCTTGATGTTTGAAAGTTTCTTGGAGAGTTTTTAATTTTTTTTGCAATGTTTTTGAAGGGTTTACATATGCCTTTGAATATTTCAAGAAGTGCATAACAGAAATAAAATATAAAGCGATATTAAGCAAGAAATTAAGCACTTTCAGAAGCCACAAAATTCTGATTTCTTTTCATTGTTATTTCAGTCATACAAAGCAAACAGTATCAGATTTCAAACTTACCTCAGACCTGCAAAATAGTGTCACCAACAGCAATAAGATGTTCCTCTTGAATCCACACACCAACCAAATCTTCTACCAAACGTACTCCAGCTGTATGGCGCCCTAAATACTTGAAGAGGGTCTCCAAAAAACACACAAAATGACGCCTTTCAGTTCAGCAAACCCCAACTCTCTCACCCAGCAGGCCGTACCTCCTAGATAGGGCAATTTTCTCTAGAAAAATGAAACCCTCTTCAAAAAATTCGAACCAAGCATGGAAAGGGTCACCCTAACAAGGAGAATAGATATTCCAACTACCCATCTTGAAATTTTTCTTCTTTTCTGGAACATGAGCAAAAACTTGGGTCTCCAATTCAACTGCAAAGCTCCCAAAAACTTGCAAAATCATACCAAACTGAAATAAAAAGCACTCCACACCAAAACCAGCAAACTCACACCAAAAAACTACTGCAAACCACTCAAAAATACTGAAATATCTTAATCTTTGAAAGCCCAGTTGTGATCTCTGATTGAAAATCACCCAACACCAGCCTGAGCGAAAACTTTCACTGCCGGGGCTAGTCTTAGAACTGAGGGGTATCGTCCTCAACTCCGTCCTGCAATCTCTAGCTTCAAACCAGCAGCATATCCCTGTAAATCAATCTCCAGCATAATGAAAAATGAGTCTCCAAAAGTCTTTTATTTGCCTCTTGAGTTTGGGCGCCCAAAAGCCCTAAAACCCACGCCTCATTTGAAGTCTTTTTAATTTTAAATTAAATTTTATTACTTTCACTCCTTTAGTCTAGACGCCTTAGGTGAAGATGAAATATTTTAGCTTTAAAAACAACTTCAAGTTCTTAAACTAGGCGCCCAAGGTCACTTTTTAATATGTCCCCCTTATGTCCCCTTTTTAACTTAAAAATATAAAGTCACTTTATTTGCACACTTTTCAAGGCATTAATCAAATATTAAAATAATTTCCCCAAAGTGACTTAGTCATCTAAATATGCCACACTGACAAGCCTGACCTGGTCCAGTGCTCCGAAAATGGACTTACTATTTTTAGTAAATGCTAAAAATAGTAAATCATCATCCAAAGGCTCAAACTAGAGAATAACTTAAATGCACCGAGGCTCACTGTAGGCAACCATTATCCATTGACCCCTGCTAAAAATAGAAAATACCCAGCAAAACCACCAACCCAACTGTAACTAAGTCCCTTAACTGAACCACCTAGCCAACAGGAACTCGGAAATTGGCCAGAGGTAATGTCCACTGATCAGAGGCTAGGAGGGAACATTACAAAGATCAAGATGCACAATCCACACCATAAAGTTGGATGACAAGGTGCACAAAATATGTAAGGACCACGCTTAGTGGATTTCACTAATATGATGAGAGCTATGCAAGTAAGGCTCAATTTGATCGAGGCTACACAAAGATGAGGAGCAACCATAGGCAAAGATATCAATGAAGGTGAGTGTGAAGAGGAAATAACACAAGAAGCCTTGGACACAAACAAGGATGAAGTTACCAAAGATCGATTTCCACAAGCTTTGGTGCACACAAGAAACAAACCACAATTTAATCTACCTATTTATTCAAGAAGTTTAAATCCAAAAGAATTGTCAGACAGGATTACAGAGATCGAGACGTATTTTAGTGAAACATGCCACCACAAAATTTAAAGGACATGTTGCCTTGTGCTAGGAACACTTGCAAAAAGACTATGTTCAATGGAACAAGAGAAAGATCTTGAAATGGGATAACATGGTTGTTAAGCTTAAAGGAAAGTTCATGCCAACCAACTACCAATTGGATCTGTTCAAGAAGCTCTAGATTTGCACCAATAGGAAATATTTGTCAAAGAGTACACAAAAGAGTTCTATAGACTTAGCATCTATGTTGATCATGTGGAAGAGGGTTCCAAGGTCACTAGGTACATGAATGGCTTTTCCATTGCAATTATAGATACAATTGTTTGATGTAGATGTGTTTAGTAGAAGATGCCTACAAGTTTGTGCTCAACGCAAAAGAAAAGTTGTACTAAAGACAACAAAGCACATGAAGCAAGGATGAAAAAAGCAAACAAGGAGGTGGCAAAAAGCAAACCCATGCACAAAAGGAGTTTAGGAAATCCAACGGTACCACGCAAAGTGTGAAGGGTGAGCAAACCTATGGCAAAGGTGGAGGTAAAGTAAAGAGAGGTCACAACTAAGGGATTCATGAAACTTGCTTTAGACATGGGCAAGAAGTTCATAGGGATTTCTAGTATTCAAAAGCAACATGCAAGCAAGCTCATGCAACAAAACATTTAAGTGTTGCAAGTTGAAAATGCAAACAATAATGCAAAAAGTGCAACTCTTGAAGGAGGATAAATTTTTTATTTGCGCAAGGATTGCTCAAGCCAATGCAAGAAGAGAATGAACTATGGTTGAGGAAGAGTATGTTCCATGCTACGTAGAAGTCAATCAATAAGTGTCACAAGTTGAATATAGCAGAGGCAGCACTAATATCTTAGCACATACAGATATGGTTCAAAAGTTGGGGTTGCAAAATGTTGCGCACTTCATGTCGTGCAAGGTCTCCTAGTTACAGAAGGGCCAAATAACTTACAATGTCAAAGTAGTGTTAGTGTTTTTGTATTAGTAATTATGCAAATGAGACTCGATGTGATGTTATTCCCATGGATTCATGTCATGTATTGTCGAGTTGACCTTGGCTATATGATAATTCATAGTTCCATGGAGTTTCTTGATGGGGAGGCGAGGGGACAAGTTTTGGGGATAGGGGGACAAAGGGCCTAAGTTTGAGGATGGCAAGGGGACAATGCAAGAGCAATGGGGGGTTGGCGCAAATACATATAGTACTTGATAAATTAGTTATAAAAAGATGTGTAAGGAATAAGTATAAGAATTGTAAATGAAACTCTTGCATACTAAGTTTAAACTAATAAACATTAAAAACATGGCAATGATTGCATTGAACATTTGGGTAGAGGTTTGGGGCAAATCAAGAATAAGTAAAAGAATTGCAAATGAAACAATGGTGGGTGGAGGTTTGGGGTCAAGGAGCAGCACCCCTTGCGGGGGTCTAGGGGCAAAGCCCCCAGTGGAATCAAGGGGCAACACCCCTTGTAGGAGTCTGGGGTTTGAGCCCACAGCGAGGTCGAGGGCCAACACCCCTGGTGCACTCCACCAAGCACAAATTAAGGCCTTCAAAATCTCACAAACCTTCATGATGAATGTCATTTTCACAATTTTATCACTTATTTTTTGCAAGACCTAGAAGTCCTTGGGATGGTTGAGAGACTCCTTGAAGTCTCCTGAATGTCTCTAGGACATCCCTAAGTCCCCAAACTAGAGGGTGTCTCAAAAACATCCCCAAGACTTGAGCTACGGTGGTGAGATGACAAGGGCACATCCCCTCCAAGTCCCCACGTCCCGAGGACACCCCCATCCCAGAAATGTGGGGATTTTTTGGGGGGACATGTCCTCATGGAACACTGTGATAATTGCACCATACATAACACCAGAAGGAGCACTCATACCATTACCAAGAATGGTAAAAAATAAGAAGTATGAATTGCTACCCATGAAGGCCATTGAGGAGGTGCAAAGGGCAAAGTGATGTTATCAACAAAAGAGTTTCTCAAGGAGGTATGGGACTTGTAGGGTTGATATGCACTAGTAGTCAAGTCCATGCTGAAGGAAGAAGAGTCACACAACTCTAAGGAGGAAAAAGTTATTGTGTTGCTCGAGGAGTTAGAGGATGTGATTGGCGCAAGGATACCAAATAGACTGTCACCAATGTGCAACATCTCACACTACACGAGTTTTATTACGAGATCCAATCTATCAAAAAAAG
Organism: Sequoia sempervirens; assembly: GCA_007258455.2. NCBI lineage: Eukaryota > Viridiplantae > Streptophyta > Pinopsida > Cupressales > Cupressaceae > Sequoia > Sequoia sempervirens. The sequence goes on along the minus strand of VDFB02281492.1, from coordinate 173,457,953 downwards.
CATCACATCACATGAGTCCAAACATGAGAGCAAAGTTGAACCAATAAGTTGAAGGATTATTGCAAAAGAGTATAATTGATGAATGCATAAGCTCTTGCACAATGCCTACAATACTTGTGCCAAGAAGGGTAGATAATGGAGAATGTATAAACTATTGTATGATCAATAAGATCACTATTTAGTAAAGATTTCCATTGCCACACATGGATGACCTGATGGATTGTTTGCACAGTGCATGCTCTTTCTCAAAAAATGATTTCAAAGGCCAATATCATCAAATCAGCATACAAGGAGGTAATAAATGGAAAACAACATTCAAAAACAATTGTATGAACAGTTAGTAATGCCAAGCACATTCATAAGGCTGAGGAACAAGATTCTAAAAGTTTAGTGGTAGTTTACCTTGATGATATTTTGGTATTCATGAAGAGAGAGCTAATAGACTTGGGTTTTGTCATAATTCAAGAAGGATTGAAGATGGAACCAAGAAGCATAACTTTAGTCAAAAAATTCATGAACTAGAGAGCTTCTATTGAAAGTTCATCAAAAAATTCAATGGGATTTACATGCCTCCAACTCATTGTATGAGAAAGGGTGATTTTGAAAGGATGATCACTACTACCAAGAGCTTTGTGCTCTTCAAGAAGAAAGTCATAGAGAAGTTTGTGTTGGCGCACCCTAATTTTGGAAAGGTTTTTTGGGTGGATTGTGATGCCAACTAAAGCGCAATCAATGTGTTGTTAATCGAGGAGGGTAAGCCTATCACATATTTTAGTGAGAAACTAAATGACACTAAGAATAAACATCCAGTCTATGGCCAAGATTTCTACACCGTTGTGCAAGCTTTGCACAAGTGGAGGAACTATTTGTTGCACAAAGATTGTTTATCATACACAAACCATCATGTGTTGAAACTCATCAATAGCCAAGTGTTGGCGTAACAATTAACACCTTTGGAGTGCAAATTGGTACGGACAGCTATGCACACTGCGTAATGAGTGCTCTTCAAATTAGGAGGGGAAGCTCCCTCGTATTGCTGAAATGCTTGGAAAAGAAAAGTAAACTAAATCCTATCTTTTTGCTCTCAGCTAGAAGAGGCACAAGGTTAAGAAAAACCACAAACGTTGCAGCTAAGGATTTTTTGGTTTCGCAGATCACTAACTACAACTAAACTAAAGCTTTTAATCTATCCAGTCTCCTCAAGTAAACAAAGCATGAGGAAATGGAGCAGGAATGTTCTATACGATAAACTTCAGGTACAAATTCACAACGTGAAGGCAAGGTGGGCTCAACTATTTGCTTGGCTGGGAAGAAGTTAATTGGAAACAACAAATATACAACAAACCGGGTACATATTCACAACGTGAAGGCAAGGTGGGCTCAACTATTTGCTTGGTTGAATAGGTTTATTATCACACACGTCATACGATAAGCTTTAGGTACAGATTCACAACGTGAAGGCAAGATGGGCTCAACTATTTGCTTATCCGAATAGGCTTATTAGAAACAAAACAAAGAATAGCCAACTAGGACAGTAAATTGCATAGACGAAACACGCATACAATCCACGATCAAACTAGCCACTATATTTAACTAAGATGAGCATTCACCATGATAATAACATGAAACCCGAGTGGCATAACAATTCATCATCATAATAAAAACTCGTGAATAGATACAGAATCAGCAATATTACAGGCAAGGTGGGCTCAACATATATTACTATCTAAGCTCTTATTTATAAAGGAACCCTAAAATCACCTTGAGTCAACTACAGTCTTGCAAGCATGCAAGATTTTATTGCTAAACCCCTAATAAAGGAAACTATACAGTTAACTGGAAAACTACCATCAGTTAACCAAAACAGGCCTAATCTAAATGGACATGTGCAAGCATGCACGTCCTTATTGAAAGCAAGTTAACTAGACAACTACCATTAGTTAACAAAAACCCTAAATGAAAACTCCAGCTGTACATAGATGTTTCCAAGACAAACATGCATGAGATGTGGAACAACGAGTTAACTCAAAAAGAAGCGTCAAGTTAACTGTTGTGTCTGATGTCTATCTTGAAAGGTGGGACCTGGAGTCTACTGTCTGTGATCTCGAGCAAGTAACCCCTCCACGAGGTTGTTGACTGCATCACCAACTGGAGATCATCACATGTCTTAACTGTCAATCCACTACTTGTCAGCAATCCAAGCAATCCTAGAAATATTTGAATACTTAAACTGGCATTTCACTGACTAGTAACTTTGGTGGCTCCATAACTAAAGTGATGGCAACTATTTCTTCTGCAGCTTTATGCTTTTGACACTTCTCACGTTTTTCACGCCTTTCTCTATGGAAGAGTGTTGCATGATGAAACTGCGAAGTTTGACTACGAACCCTCTAATTGTGAGAAATGCAAACGAACTTGTTGTACGCGCAAAAGTCCAATGGTATCAACCCTCTAAACTAGCCTTGGAAAGCTATCAACTATACGAGGCATGAAACCATGTGGACTTGAGTGACTACACTTGTCAACCCTCTGGATGCACTTGATACAAATCAGTGTCAGCTTTTCTAATGAAATCATGAATTAGGACCAATTTGGTCTTGAATTCAGTCTACGTGAACTGTACACTGAAGAACTCGCCCGTTGACTATAAACATGGCTATGTTTTGACAACTTTCTCCGAAAAGCTAGAATGACCCCTAATGAGGCTAAAATATCCTGTCAGAGGGCAATTTTCATTAAAAATTTTGAAATGTGGGTTTTGTGCAGAAAATGATTCTAAGACAACCCACAACGTCAGAATTGCAAAAAAACGCTGTTTAGCTTGGCATGCAAAAAGCTTTTCCGAAAAAAGCAACTTGGGGCAGCAAGGGCTGCGGGGGCAATTTTCCGGAGAAAATCTGAAATATGGGTTTTGTCCAGAAGAAGATTCTAAGACAACCCACAACGTCAAAATCGAAAAATATTGACTTTTGCTCTACCATGCAAAGGAATTTTAGTTGAGAAAATCAAAGCTTCGAGAATTGAAGCTATGGAGCAAATTTTCCTGAAAAATTCTAACACATGGGTTTTGTAGAGGAAGTCGTGCGCAACCAACCCAAATGATCAGATTTGTCAAAAGTCGTCGAATCTTGGACATATGAAGAAAACCTAAGACAAAAATAGAAGAATTTAAGACAGAAGATAGAAGTTTTTTACTTCTGCTAAAATTGCCATCTTGTCTTGAAGTTTTGTTGACTTGTACCTGCAAAGAAAATCGAAAACAATCTCTGTAGTGCCTTAGAATGTTGATTGCTGAAGAAATTCACCCACTTAGTGAAGAAATTCGCTTGATCTTCAATCTATGTGAGAGAAAAAGAGACGCCATCTTGAATAAATAGATAAATTCATAGCTCAATGGCGTCACTGCAAGAATAAAACCTTGATTTCAAAAGAAACCTTCTGATTGGACCCCACTTAGCTGAACTGCCACTGACTCAGAGTCCCGAAAGAATAAAAATATTAAAATATTTAGTTCTCCCTTACATGCGAATTTGCAATTTAATATCAAAAAAGGCGCCAATATTAGAATATTGAAGAAAATTGCCCATTAATGCTTGCATGCAAAAAGTTGAAATTTAATATTATTTTATTAAGTTAACTGAAATCTCTGCATCCGGGTGCACTCAGAAAAATTCACTGATTCCGAAAAGTCCAAATTTGACTCTCCAGGCGTCCATCTGCAAAAGTTATGAGATTTTTTGCTAACTTCCTACTTTATAGCTCACTAAAAAGTTACAATTGCCTCTATTGAGCTCTGATTTTTGGATGCCTGATTGAGGCTATGACTAAGCTGAGATATCCACCGTGAAGCCAACAGAACAAAGATGAAATGTTTGTTGGGAGCTGCAACTGCTAAAAACCATGTTTAACACCTCAAAATAAAAGTCGCCTTTTATTAAATTGATGTACAGGTCTCCAGACTTGGCCATTTCTCTGATTTGCCATCTCACGCTTCAAACTGTCGCTGCCAATGAATGATGAATCATGTTGACTAAATGATAGGTTCATTGTGTGACTGGAAGAATTCCACAACCAATGACTGTATGTAAGGCACTTGAAAGCTGCATTAGGAACCCCAAAAGCAAGGGCACCCCTAGCCTGTGAAGGCACAATCACTAATTTGACAAAAGTGTAACTTTCATCCGGACGCCATACTTTGACCCCTGACACCGGGAGTTGGAGTGCTCCGATTCGCGCACCAAAAATCTCTCTGCGTAGCTAGAAGCACTAAGAAGAGATGTCTCTGGAGGTGACGAAGTGAGAAAACTGCTTCTAAGACCTCAAAAAGAAGGGCGCCTTTTCCAAGGGAGTGTGTATTTCCCATACTTAGTCATTTTTTTGGTTATCTAATTTCTTTAGCGATCTCCACTGACCCTTCATGTACGGGTGTTCGACAAATCCCAGGGGCTAATGGCTGGACTCGCTGGATAGCTGAGAAAATTCCGCACAAGTCTTGTGAAGACTATGACTGCAAAAGACCCCATCTGGCAGACCTAAAGGCTAGGCGCCCCTGGCCTACAGAGGTACAGGTGTGTATTTCTACTTTTTTCCACCCTCTGTTTTACATGCTCGGTAGAACCTCTGTCACAATCACTCAGTATGTTGGATCATCTCGCGAACTGGTGTGTTGCGAAGCCAAACTGAATCAGAAAAGATCTCTGGGAAATGGGAACTGCAAATTCATCCATCTGAGGGGTCAAATTCAAGGGCGCCCCTGGGCTTCAGGGGCACAGAAACTGAAAATTGACAGTCCTTTGTTCTATGTAACCTCTTCATACCTTCTGCTTCCGCCTCCGATTCCTGGAGTTCTACAACTCATATGACCTTGCTTGATAGCTTGTCGGAAAGTTGACTGAATTCCGAAGAGATTGAATGTATCTGCAACCAAAAAACACTACATTTGAACCTTCAAAATGAAGAGCGCCCCCTTCGATTCCCGGAGTTCTACAACTCATATGACCTTGCTTGATAGCTTGTCGGAAAGTTGACTGAATTCCGAAGAGATTGAATGTATTTGCAACCAAAAAACACTGCATTTGAACCTTCAAAATGAGGAGCGCCCCTAGGCTACAGGGGCGCAGGGGCGCAGATTTGCTTTCTGCTTGAAATTTCTATCTGTTTCACGCTCTGTATCTTCACCGTTCTAACTACTGAATTGATCTTATAGGGGTATTCCTCTGTCGTGAAGTACTTCCTCAGCATCTTTCATCATAAAATGTCCTGCTTTGAGTCCCAGGCTCAGGTTTTGACACCAGGTACTGACCAACTGTCGTTAACGACTAACATTACACTGACCAAAGTCCATACTTAACTTGCCCAAAAACCGTATTTTGACATCATTTAACAAGGTTTAGACTCTTTTAAGCAAAATGCCTTAATGAAGCAAAAAGTTTGGTTTGGGTACAACAGCAAGCAAAGTTGAATGTTGGTGTAACCATATAATTGCACCTTATATTAAGTTTACTTCAATAATTTTACTTATTTACTTAGCTAAATTAGAAAATAAAAGCATGTCATATAATTGATTGATGGGATCCTTTGTCACCTCTACCTTATTCATCTCCTTGATTGACGATAGTTAGGTGCAACCTCCCCATCAAGATGAGTTCACTTGACACCTTCACTCCTAAATGTTGAGTTAGTCCACAAATCACTATGGCTATCTCAATCCCTCTAGGACACTTGCCATTCTAAATTGTGCATTCCTAGAGTCTATATCATAATGTCCCTTTTGAGGCGAGCAAGAAGAAATATATATATTATTATTTGGAATTTTGGCGCACAAGAGGAATGAATAAAATAATATTAAATTTGATATTTGGCACCTAAGTATTTTTATAATTTTTATTGGGGCTGGGCAACCCCTTTTGGGTAGCTATAAGGTGAAAATAATAATTAAAAATAAATAAAAAAATATAATAATTTTGAATTACAAGTTTGGCACCCAAGTTGAGAAATTAAAATAAAATAAAAGCAAAATTTAAAAGGTGAAAAGTGGCACCCAAATTGGGTCAGCCAAGTTGGAGTAATAAGGATTGATTGCTATATATACAAGGTTCATTTGGAGGCTTTAATATCATTGTGCATTATTCTTCTTTTCTAATTAGCAATTATTGTAGCCATTCCAAGGACGAAAACCCTTGTGAATAGTAGAGTTGGACGAAAACCTAGCTCTTCAATGGAGGACTTCATGACGAAGGTTCACTTGGGCTTCAATGGAGTTTTGTGTTGATTTTCATGCTCAGATTTTCACATCAGCCTAGGCGACTTGAGGAAGGCAGATTTGGTGTCATTTTGACCTAGGGTTTCACCCTAGAGTGGAGCACCCAAGTTGCAAAAGGTGCACCTAGATTTGGAGGGGCGATTTTGGCATGTTTGGGAATTTTTGGCAAGCTTCAAAGGTTACAAACCCTCACCTACAGCCCAGCAGGCAAGTGCACCTTTGTGGTAGGGCTTGAAGGCATTTTCTTCAAGCATTTGCATTCATCATTGCATTTTGTGTTAGCTGGAGCAAGTTTGCCCAGCTAGGTTAGTTTAGATCATCATTCATTGCATATTTTGGCTTGTAAGTGGGGTTTCTTCACATCAGCAAACTACTATACATTGTTGGACATTGTTTGGAGCCCGTTTTTGTGGTGAACTTGCATAAGTATTAGATCTGATTTTGTAGCAGCAGAACTGAATGAACTTGTAATCAGAATTTGCATGTTTTGGATGGACAAATTTATGCTTCATATTGTTGGTTACACTCATGCTTGATGTTAGATGTATTTGTCATATTCCTTGAGGCATTTTGGATGAGTTTATATTACTATACACTAAGTCACAAGGTTCACCGAATTTCATGTTGAAGTTTGAAATTTGGCAAACATTAAAAAAACTTATGAAAATCGTTAAAATTCGGCTTTAGGTTCGTACGGAAAAGACAACCAAGGCTGCAGTCAAGGGTTGAGAAGTGAGTGAACAATATTTTCTACTAGGGCACGACTCATTTCTTTTGTAGTCAATAGTTTACACTCTTTTCGACTATCGAGTCTGTGATTCAAGCAAGAGAGAGCATCAACAGGCAGAAATGACGTGTAATGTCCCCTTTTCCTGAGCTGTGATCGGATGCAATGGTTAGCCTACCATCTAGTCCCCGTAGGCTAACAGGGTTTTCAGGGGACCCTTTTGAGGGTAGTCTTTGGTTCGACAGCAGACCCTTCGATGCTTATTTCAGTATTCTTCAGCACTTCATCCCCTTTTATTGGTGGTGCGCTTACCAGAAGCCATTAAGGAGAATTTGATGCATACTTACTATTTATAGTAAGTCATATCTGGTTCAATGATCGGCATGCCTATATCTGAAAATTATGGTTGGATCACCTTTTGAGCTAGTGTCGGGTGATTATGGAGGATTAATGATTTATTTAATAGTATTAAAGTTAATTGACTTTATAATATTAACATTTAATGATGACTTTATTAAAAGGGTGATATAAGGGGCATATGGCAATTAATAAAGTGTTATAATTATGATACTTTATTAATATATTGTTGTACCCAAACCAAATTTTTTGCTTCACTAAGGCATTTTGCTAAATATAGTCTTAACCTTGTTAAAGTGATGTCACAAGGTCATTTTTGGGCTTTTCAAATATGGAGCTTGTGTCAATTTCATGTCAGTCTAATACTTGAGAGTTTTGAGAAAATCCAAAATCTGAAGGAAAATCATCAAATTTTTCTAACTCTAGAGCAAAGAGCACTTTTTGAAAAAGGCTCCCTTGATTTTAGGGGCCCAGATCCTATTTTTAGGGTTTGTCACCTCCAGCAAACATTTGTCCGGCATCACGTCAGCTTCGCAATGAGCTATCAAGCTTGTCAAATGGACCTGTTTTACTCAAGTTATAGGAGATACAGCGCAAAACGAGAGAAACGAGAAAATGACTAACACTGCAAGCAAAAGCGAGCAGTCTATCCTAGGGGCGCCCATCTTTTTGAGGCCCTAAACGGAGGTTTCAGATCAAATGACTCCTTTGGCATTTGTTTCACGCTCAGTCCAGCTTTGCGTTGCACCCTTCAGCACGTCAATCAGAGTTGCTGAGAAGTCAAGACGAGAAGGCGAACACAGGGTTAATTGTTGATTTTGAGGTCGTGAATAAAGTAAAAGAGCACATTTTCAAAAAGGCGCTTGAGCTTTTGAGGCCTTTAATGCCTTCTTTTTGGTGATCTCAAGTTTTCATTCCGTCTGTGTTGCATTCATCTCTCCGTTTCCTATCTTTGTCAGGTCAGAAGTTGATTCAGCTGCCCGCAATCAGAGTTTCAGTGATATTTTGGTCATTCCAGAAATGGCTCTCTGGGATGAAAAGAGCACCTTTTGAAAAAGGTGCCCTCCTTTTTCACCTCTCAGATGATGTTTTCTTGGGAAATGTTCCTTTGTAGTTGCTTTGCGAAATGATTTCAGCTTCACGTTGCACCAATTCGTCAGTTCTGAAAGTTTGTTGAATGCAAGATACGAGGGAATCTGGTTTACCTTCGTAAGATGAAAATGTTGAGAAAATGGCTATCTCTGGGATGAAAAGAACACCTTTTGAAAAGGGCGCCCTTGTTTTTCAACCCTCAAATGTTGGAATTTGAATAAATGTTGTCTTGGAATTGTTGTGTGGAATGAAGTTAGCTCCGCAGTGATCCAGTTATCCAATCCTGGAACTTTGTCAGTCAAAAGTTATGGACAATTCGTTTTTCCCTTCGTACGAAATGAAGATGGAGAAATTTGACTGTCTGTGAAAAAGAGCAGCTTTTGAAAAGGGCGCTTGGATTTTTGAGCCTTTAGATCTTAGTTTTATGGTCTGCAGTCTCAAGGAGTCTTTTGATCAGTTTTTGCCTTGCTCTGCAATGCAATCGTCAGCCAGTCAATCAGGCTTGTTAGTCATCCGGAATCAGTGCTCGAACAGAGGCTCCGGCGAAGGTTACAATCCAAATTTTCATTAAAATTGGCTAAGTCTGGAAACGCCTTAAGGGTCAAAGTTGACTTTTCAAAACAAGTTGACTAGTGCGCCCTAACTAGAGTTCTGACTTCAGTTCAACTAAACGATTTCTGGGTTGCATGCAGAAGATACTGAAGTTCATTTTGGGTTACTATTTTTAGAAGTTCAGTTCATCTGCAGTGTGCATGCGTTTGCATGTTTAGTTAACTAAAGAGGATGTTGAGTTCTAATTTGCATGTGAAGTTAACTATTTTGCATGTGCACTTAACTGACTTGCATGCACAAGTTTAACTGATTTGCATGGGCAGTTCAACTAAAGTTAAAAGTGGCGCTCTATTAAAGCATCATTTTCATGCATTTTAAGCTTCAGTTCACAGCCAATCACATTCTAGGCATTCGTTTTGAAGGCTTAGTTAAGCATACGCCCTAATTTGAGGCTTAGTTAACTGCCAAATAAAGAGGTGCGCTTTGAGTTGAAGAGGTGGACGAATTTTAAATGAATTTTATTTATTTAAAGACAAAAGTCATCTTTATTTCTTCATTCTTGAACAAGTCGTATCATTCAGAGCTCAAAACATGGTGATTTCTTCATGCATTTGAGGATTCGAGGTGCTATAGGTGTCAGATTTCAACATTCTTTATAGCGTTGGATTCAGATTGCTTAGAGGAAGGCGATTCCAGACTTTGTTTTCAATTTGCATGCAGGTTACATCAAATCCAAGTCAGAGATAGGCGAATTCTATAGAAGCAGAACAAACAAAACCTTCTATCTTCTGTCTTATTTCTTCTATTTCTCATCTTAGGTACTTTCTTCGCATGTCAAAGAAAACGGCAAAATATTCAGAATCTGACCATCTGGGTTCGCATATTTTAGCATTTGCAGCAAAACCCATGTCTTAGATTTTTTCGAGAAAATTGCCCCGCAGCCTTCATTCTGAAGCTCTGTGCTTTTTTTCCGAAGATTTATTTGCATGTGGGCCAAAATCACATCTTTTTGAAAATTGCATCATCTGGGTTTGTTCAGAATTTCCTTGTGCACAAAACCCATGTTCCAAATTTTCTCAAGAAAAATTGCCCCGGGAAGATCTAAAAACCCCTACAATTCTCGACTGAAGAATCTTTGCATGTCAAGCTAAACGACGTGTTTTCACAATTTTGACGTTGTGGGTTGTCTTGGAATCATTTTCCGGACAAAACCCATGTCTCAGAATTTTTGGTGAAAATTATCCTCCGACAGGGTATTTTTAGCCTCACCAGGAGCCATTTTAGCTTTTTGGAGAAAGTTGTCAAAACATAGCCGTGTTCACAGTCAACGGGCAAGTTTTTCGGAAGGCAATTCAACTAGACTGAATTCAAGACCAAATCGGTCTTAATTTAGGTTTTCATCAGAGCAGCTGACAATGAAGCGTTAAGCTGCAAAAGGAACAGAGATCACTCCATTTACAGAGACGCCAAAGTCACTCAAATCCCATGCCATTATCTTCGTGAAGATGGTACCTACGCTGATCTCGTGGCTATGCAAACTAAGTTCCAGAAGCATGTTCATGATATCTTGATGGAGATTTTGAATATTTCAGTTATTTCAGCTAGTTTCAAAAAGACGGCTGAAGATGTCAAAGAATGCATGCATACAGTTAAGGAAAGTGACAGAGAACTAAAGAAACAGATTGTTATTTTGGACAGTATCAAAGTGCCAGACGACAGAGAGATTGATGAGTTCTTGGTCGAAGTATTAGACCGAGATGACATGGAGTGATCTGCCAGTTGGAACCTGTAGTTAATTTCAAGGGTTGAGTCATGAGCAGCAGTTAACTCGACTTTCAGTCTTGAGTTCACTGATGGTAGCTTTAAATAAGGACGTGCATGCTTGCACATTGTCCATTTAGGTTAGATGTACCGGTTAACTGATGGTAGCTTTCCAGTTAACTGTATAGTTTGCTTTATTAGGGTTTAGCAATAAATCTTGCATGCATTGCAAGATCAGTAGTTGACTCAAGGTGATTTTAGGGTTCCCTACACCTTTTGATGTCTATAAATAAGAGCTTTTGCTCATTTGTACATAACTTTTGCGTGATAGCATACATGTTGTGCCCACCTTGCCTGTAGTATTGCTATTTTGTATCGTTCACGAACTTTTGCACGAGAGAGAAATATATGTTGTGCCTACGTTGCCCTCAATATTGCTCGTTCTGTATCTGTTCATGCGTTTTTACTATTATGATGAATTGTTATGCCACATAGGGTTTCATGCAATTATAATGGTGAATTATTTCCTGTTTTGTGTTCAATAAACTTGTCCAGATTGAGATGATAGTTGTGCCACCTTGCCTTCAAGTAGAGAATCTGTACTGGGTTATCATGTGATGTGTGTGAACAATAAACTTATTCGGATTGAGCTAATAGTTGTGCCACCTTGCCTTCAAGTTGAGAATCCGTACTTAGTTTATCGTATATTGTTGTTTCCAATAAACTTGTTTAGATTGAGCTAATAGATGTGCCACCTTGCCTTCAAGTTGAGAATCTATACTTGTTTATCGTCAAATAGTCAACCTTGCTCCATTTCCTCATGCTCTGTTTTCTTGAGGAAACTGGATAGATTTAAAATAGTTAGCTTAGTTGTAGTTAATGATCTACGAAACCAGAAAATCCTTAGTTGCAACATTCTTGGTTTTCTTAACCTTGTGCCTCTTCCAGCTGAGAACAAAAAGATAGGACTTAGATTACTTTTCTTTTCCACGCATTCCAGCACTATGAGGGAGCTTCCCCTCCTAATTTGAAGAGCACTCATTACGCAGTGTGCATAGCTGTCCGTACAAACCTGCACTCCAGAGGTGTTAGTTTTTACGCCAACATATATTATATATTAAAAAAGGCCAAATGCGGCAAAAGCAAATATTTATTTATTTTAATTATTTGGCCAAAGTGGAGATTTGGAGTATAAAAGCAAAAAGCATTTGCTTTTTCATCATTCATGAATATTATTCTTCTTGTGGAGATTTTTGGAGAAAAGCTTCAGCAAGTGTTTGTTGGTTCTAAAGATTCGGGTTTTCTTGGGGACGAGATACCTCAAAGAGATCATTGTCTACAGGTGTGGAAGATCACCCAAGGACAATTTGAGAGATAGTCTCCTACAGAGATTATCACAGAGCTTCATCAGTTTCCTGGAGATCATCCTTCAAGGTTTTTACAGAGCTTCCAAGATCAGGAGTTGTCATCCGGGTATGAATTTATGTATTTCCTAGAGTAATTGATTAAATCTGGATTTTAATTATTAGCATCTGTTGAAAATTAGTTATATTGCAAATATCTTCATTTTGTTCTTCACGGTTGAAACCCTAGATCAGTGCAAAATTCAGTAGTTAAATATCCTACCAGGGGTGGGACATTTCATGACAGCATACTTCAAACTGCATTTTCCTTTAACCAATCCTGTTTGTTGACATATTTTAGATTGCATTTCTTCCACAAGTATGTCGACATATTTCAAAGTCAATATTCCTTTGCCATCAACAAATGCGGTTACTGTTTGTTAACCGAGTATTCCTTGCAGCTCAGCTAAACATGAATATTTTTGTTGCTTTAAACAAATAGGTATACCGACCACTTGCTTTATTTTATTTTTCTTGTTAGGTATTAATGTATTTAGTGTATTAAATAAGGAGGATGAGGGGCGCAGTATTAATGTATTAAACATTTAAATACATTTATAAAGTAAATCATAATTTTTTGGGAAAGAGTTGGCATAAGCTTTTCACGATTCTATGTTGTATTTGTAAAAAATGTTTCTTTATTTTTACGGTTTTTTAATTTAGGTTTCTTTTTTAATTTATTTAGATTTTTAATATTTTAAAAAAATTAATATTTAATTAATATGTTCAAATTTAATATTAAATGTAATATTAAAATTTAATATTTTAAATTGTTTAATTTAGTTTTTAAGTTATTAATATATAAAATTTACAAAATTTAAATTGAAATATTCAAGTTAAATTAAACAGATATAGTACTAAAATCATTTTAAAATTACAAATTTAGATATTTAAATTAAAATTTTAAACTTATTAATATTTTAAATTTAATATAGTAATATTTTATTTTTAATAATTTTAATTTACTATATATATAAAAATTAACAAATTTAAATATTTAAATTAAATTATTTTGATAATTTTGTGGATATATTACTTATATTTTAAAAAAAATGAATTTATATAAGGCGAATTTAATCACGATTTTTTTTTTGAATTTTTTCCTCTTCCAAATTTCATCCAAATTTTATTGATGCCGAACATGAACTCGAATTTGAATCTTGTGACATAGACTATACATGCTTATTTCACTTCAGAAATTTTATATCAGCACATAGGGTTTTTAGCAGAAATTTTGAAGAGCAGAAATTAAGTCAAAGATTTGTGTTTCAAAAATCAGAAAATTTGCATATATCCTAGTTGGGATATTTCATTGGTATCAAAGCTTGCATCCTACCAGTCTAGAGGGTTAGATTGTATGCAGCCACTTGGTCCTCACGGGCATTACTTCCATAGAAGACCAGGACAGCAAGACTATCAAGAAGAAGGGGCTCCAATTGCAAATACAAATCAGCTTGATATGGATAGGGAAAGAAGAGGTGGAATTCCACCAAGAGATGATGATGATAGGAATGTTGGTGATATTTTGAGGGATATAGCAACAGATCAAAGGGAAATGACAGCAGGACAGCAACAACCCAATAATGCTTTAGCTCAAATGATGGCTTCCCAACAGCAGATGATGCAGTTCATGACACAAGCTATGGGTAATATGAGATTTCATGCAGCCCCCAGGTGAAGGAAGTATAGCAGGTACACCTCGTGCTAGGAGAACATGTACTACTACCACGGATCGACCATTGCAGCCCACATTCCTCCCAAGAGAGGAAGGGGAGGAAGATGTTGTTGAAGGTGAGGAAGAGCAACCATTGGTGGATGAGTTGGTTATCTTACATGAGGAATATAGAGCACTTCCAAATGAAGTCAAAGAGGAACTAAACTTCGATCAATTCATGAACCAAAAGAAAGATAGAAGAAGAGCAAGGATGGGACAAAGACCTCAAGGACAAACAGGCCACCTAAAGAGTACAAAGATGCATTAAACAAAATCTCTCTTCCTAATCTTGATGGCAGTGGCAAAACAAGTGCTAGAGCATGGGTACATAAGCTTGATACTTTTCTCACACTCAAGCCAATGAGTGAGGTTACGGCCATACAGTTCGCTACTATGCATCTTGAGGATTTGGCATATGATTGGTGGCATCATGGGCTTATTTTGTAGAATCATGGGCTGATCACTTCTTATGATGAGTTCACACGAAAACTCATTACCAGATTTGATAGGAAAGATGTGGAAGTCTACTACAGAGATTTGGCACAATTGAAACAGGTTGGTATGGTGGACTCCTATGTCAATGAGTTCCAAAAGATTGCAGTCATGGTTCCTGACATGTCAGAGAGGAGAGTGACTATGCTCTTTGTTGAGAGATTGAATGATAGATTGAGAGGGTTGGTGAAGGTTTAAGCCTAGTACACTTGATGATGCTATTCAGCATGCACTTGATCTTGATACCACTCCACCATTTCAGCCACCAAAGAGAGGTTTTAGAGAAGATAAACCATTTCAAAAAAGTGATAACCAGCCTAAGTCCACACCTCCTATGTTGGACTTTGATACAAGGAATGAGCTAAGGAGGAAAAAAACTTTGCTTCACTTGTAGGGAACCAAGGGAACCAAGACATAGATGCCTTGGGAAAGGCAAAGTACAATACTTTGAGGTCACTCCTAACCTTGAGGATGATGAAGTCCAAGACACCACTTCGAAGAGTGATCATAAGGAGCCATGGTTGGAGCTAGATACTAAGGCACAAGGTACAATTGTTTTTCTTTCAAGTGTCCCTAAGTATCATCCCTTTTAGAGGGGAATTGTGAGGGGGCAACGAGACTCATGTTTAGTAGATAGTGGTGCAACACATAATTTCATTGATGAAGGTTTTGTGGCTAAGAGAGGATTGCAAGTAGAGGAGTTTTTTGGATTCAGTGTCATGTTGGCGAATGGATTCAAGATGAGTTGCACTAGGAAGATACCCCAATTGGGCATTCAATTGAATGACTATTCATTGGTTGATGAATTCTATGGAGTCGGCATTGGTGGAACCAAGATTGTGTTGGGAATCCACTGGTTACAATCACTTGGTCAATATGTTTAGGACTTCCAAAGGATAGAGTTAGAGTTCACATCAAAAGGAAAGCAAATAGTGTTGAAAGCTATCAATAAGGATCTACCAAAGGGCATGACAGCCAAGAGCATGGAGGTTCGGGACAGCCTTATCATAACTAAAGAGGCATGCAACTTTCAGCTAGATACACCCCTTGGACCAGCACTTGGCGATGGACAACTAACAAAGGATGAAGACTTGTTTGAGTCCCTTGAAGGCACTACAAAGAGGTATGACGTGAGTTATGATTTTCTGTGTTATGACAGCAGTCATATTTCTATGCATAACCATGAGATAGCAGCTATGTCACATGAAGGGAACGGTGTTAAGGGATCTCTCAATGTTGGCACTCAAGATGTGAGTGTCAAAATGAGGTAAGTATGGTGGATTCAAGCCACGAAGCTTCTGATTGTGCATACCATACTATGGGAGATGTGAAGAAGACACAAGATATGTGTGAAGGGTGGTTGCAAAGAGCTAGGAGAGCAAAGATGTTGGCTGCCCAAGCAAAATAGCACATGCAAGAGGTCAAGGAACATTGTAACCAGCTAGATCAAACAAAGAGGCAAAGAGAGTCACACCTTAGATCTCTATTTCTTCCAAGGGAAGAATGCATAGCGGTGGAGCAAGCAAAGGAAAGGTCTCTTGAAGGAAGCAAGTAAGGAGAGTAGGCAGATTTGAGGGGACAAGTAGAAAGGTATGATTCAGAAAATTTTGTTCATACATCTGATTTGCATCATGAGTTGCCTTTGTTTGAGGGCCCCTTGAAGGCCCAAACCCTAGAGGAGGTTAGAGTAGTTGAGCATACACTTAGTGGATCAGCCACTAGTGTCAAATTTTCACATGAAGAGGGAGTCATAAGTGATTCAATTTGTGGTGATTCATTGGTCTTTCTTGAAGACGAAGAGTTTGTCGATGACGAAGTGCAACCTTATCATCACATTGATTCCTTGGTAGCATTGGAGGCTGCCATATTTCAGAAATTTGTGATGCATGCCTTGGAGACACTCGCCTTTATTGGCATACTTGGGAGGTGAAGCTGCATTTTGACACAAGGTATGGAGGTATTGCTATAATGTTTGGTTTTGAGTTACTAATGCTTGCGTTCCAGCTGGATTGTGTCATAGTGTAATGTCCCGTTTTTCATGAGATTGTATTAAGTGTGAAGATTGGCTTAAAGAACACATACATTGTTTGATTGGTTAATTGAATCAATGCATAAGGGTAGATTATTATATCCTGTTTGCCAAGTGTTAATCACATCTCCGGCTACGATTCAGTTGAGCGTATACCCAGACGAATTACTCTTGCCGACTATTTCAGAATTGGAGCAGCTAATACAAATGGTCAATTGCTGACTCTTCAATATATGGCAAATCATATTCAGATTTTAATCATGGCGACTTGTCCTATGAGTTGATGTGAGTGTTGAGCCGATAACTTTAGCATTATTTGTTGAGTCGTGTAACTTCTAAGGAGGCCGATAATGAGCATAGGCGTAATCCAAAGTGTTGCTCCCAGCATACAAAAAGAAGCCAATATTAATATTATTTGCCGCAGATAACCGTGCCAATAAACTTCAGAAGTTTTGTCTTTATCTGGAAGTCTATTCTCAAACACTATTCATCGGGAGATCACTAATCAGCGGCCTATAATAAATAAATGTTATCAGGGACAGTCTAAAGATCATTGCGCTTGAGTTTATATCTTTGTGCCTTGTAATAGCAACCTGTTGCTGAACCTTATTGATTTGTGAAGAATTATTGTATTGGGGATTCACATAATATATATATCGGGTCATATTAGAATATCAATCGCAGGAGATACCAAGCATTTCAAGAATGTGGTAATTAGTTAACGACTTCAATAACATATGAAGTTAAAAATATCAAACAATAATTAGACTACGCGTTGCGTTGATATAAAAGAGTATTAGGCAGTGCATAAGTTAATAAAGCGATGCCTTTTCACTTCAACAGATATGGGGAAAGGATATCACCTTTCAAATAGAAGCATGAGGGTATAAATAAGGAGTATAGTATGTGAGGAAGGAAGATTCAGACTTATCTTATTATTGAATTTCTTATTGTGGAATCGCTCTATATGAGCAGACAGTTATAATATGGAGGTATATGTTTAAAGGACATAGATCAGAAAGGACATCCAAGGCAAAGATGCATGAATATAAGGATATCAATCAAGAAAGGCATTCAAGTTTCAAGGCCTATAAATCAATTATATATAGGCAGATATATATTCCACAGTGTTACCCCAAGTTTCCGGGACGGGGACGGCAGGGGACAGCGGAACGAGTCCCCAAGTTTCCGATTTTTCAGGCCAAATTTGGAGACGGCGGGGGGATGGCTATATAAAATATAGAAAATTTTAAAATATATAGGGAAACTTTAAATATTCATATGAAAACATGGATATAGCATGCATATATACATTATAGAAACTTAGCATATAACATTTGTGTTAAGAATTCATTGTCAATACTCAATATGCATTCAGAATTCAGAATTAATTATGTGATATTAAACATATTACATTGCTGCCGTCCCCTGGCCCCGGGACGTTTCCGGGACGAGGACGGGGGGATTTAGACACGGGGACGCATCCCCAGGTAACACTGATATTCCAAGCTAATGCGTGGTTTTAGTGAAGAATTCAGAAACAGCAATATATTTTTACCCAATTTCAATTATCAACTAATAATTGAATTAGACTTCTTATTTCAGTATTTATATCAAAAATACTTTAGTTTTGAAAGTTGCAGTAGTAGATTTGATAATAAAGTGTTATATCCATAGTTCATTCTATTTCATTTATAACTTGGAAACTTACCTTAATAATATTGGATGACAACCTTTGTCAATCCCATAAGAAATAAATTGCAAATCTATTGATCCAGAGCACAGGTCTTTACAGTGGTATCAAAGCTGGTGAAGCTACCAGCCTGTTGGGGAAAGCCAGAATTCAGATTATGATATCGAAAGCATGGCACCAAACAATAGACAACGGTTAGTAAAAGCATTACAAGAAGCTGGTAATAAGCTTGACAATCAACACCAATCAAGAAATGATATCTTCAACACCTTGAATGAACTAGAGGGATATTTGAGTTTAGTGGAGCACTCACCTTCAAATTCATTACAAGTAGCTCTTGTTCCTATAGTAAACTCCCTAAGGCAACCAAAGTTGTTAAAGCATCCTGATAATGAGACCAAGCTGGTGGTTACTTCATGCTTATGTGAGATTTTAAGAATTTTGGTATCTCTAGTTCCCTATGATGATGACACCATGAAGGAGGTATTGCATCTAATGGTAAATAGTTTCCAAGACCTAGATGACATAAGTAGTAACCATTACTCAAGAAGGATGGACATATTAAAGATATTTTTAGAAATTAGAGCAAGTAACCTTCTTTTGGACTTAGGGTTACAATATCTAATCTACAATATGTTTTATCATTTCTTCGTCACAATTAAGAATACACATGATAAAGGTGTGTTTGCAGCCATGAAAGATATTATGATTCTAACTATCCAGGAGAGTGATGTTTTCTCCCAACCCACCATATCTAATACTATGGACTGTTTGGAAACAAGAATGGGTTCCCTCTTCATTTGCATATACATTGTTCCTCGATGTGTTCACACAATGTGAGGAAAAATTAAAACCTCACTTGGAAAAAGAAGAGCAAGAGAGGATCAATTCAAAAAATGAATGGGAGGAAGTTCCTTTAGTTGTACATATAGAAGATGAATGCAAGAAAATACAAGATGTGGAAATTGTTCATAAGGAGGAAAATAAATCTTCATACGTTTCTTCTATCACAAATGAAGTAAGTACTTGGTTTCATGAGGGTCATGAGGCAGCCACTAATGAGGAGTCAATACATGAAGAGCCAACTAAAAATGATCATGGCTTCACATCTGCAATAGACGATAACTTCTTTCATTTCAACGATACAGGAAGTTTTTGGTTTGACTACCAAAATGAGCCTATGAAGAATGCATGTGAATTTCCTTTTGACCCTGAGGTTGCTCTTACTCCATCTCAAGGATCATGCATTGAGGATGACATAAACGGGATTGAAACTATTGATCATAAATCAGATTATGTGCAGTCACTTAGGGATAAAGATTTTGGACATAATTCTCCCTCACCTTTTGAGGAGGACATGGTCTCCTCTAATCAGTCAATTGTTACTGATGAGAAGAGTACTGCCAACGAAAGTGAATCGAAAGAGATGCTATATGACAGCTCAAGTCACCTGGAGGCAAATAAACAAAGAATTTTGGCATTGAAAGTTGGGAAAAGACAGTTATGGGTCACATAAGAGACAATGGAAAGAAAAGAGACAACAAAACACAAAATTCAGAGGAGGAAAGAGACAAGCAAATGAGGAAGATCTTTTATGAAGCAATGACAAGCAAAAACCCAGGGGAACTAATGGATAGTGCTGAAGATGTGGAGAGGACTCTACGATTGTGTGAATGGTGGAATGAGAAAGCTAAGCATGCCAAGATGGTAGCCGTTTGAGCAAGACAGACCTGCAGAAAATTAAGCAAAGGCATGGACACATAGATGAACACGAGATGAGTTTTCAGACTTAGTATTGTAACTCAGATATTGCATCAAGATTTCCACACACCCATCCACCTAGTCAAAATCCTCAACACCTAACGTCGAAGACTTTGGAGGCTCATACACCAAAGGAAGAGAGTGTGAAGAGATTACCAGCTAAAGATCATGAGGCCTTGGATCTATACAAGCAAAGAGAAGCTAAATTGATATATGATCAACAAGCAAAGAGAAGCTAAATTTATATATGATCAACAAGCATTACAAGATGCAGAAAATCAAAATGAAGTAACTAAACACTTCGAGGAGCAAAAAGACAAAGGAAGAAATGAGATTAAAGAATTGGACAACATAGATGAGACCTATGACTTGAACCAATGTCTGGAACAATCAGATAATAAAAGTTTAGAAATAGTTGGATCTAAATTAGGGACTAAGGCTAACTTCCAGATTGTTAAAAATTCCTTGTTTGAAGTTGAAGCAAGAGGCAAGCATTGTTGTCTACTATGATAATGGAATTGATAAGCATGGAGATAATGAAGGATTAGTCTATCATAGATCTTGATTTTGAAAATGCATGGACTGCATCCATGGAGCAATGGGCAAGAGACAAAAGCTCATTTGAGGATAGTTAAAGAAAGAAGGGTGTTTGTTCAGAAGACAATAATTGTGTATTCCTCATAATTCAATGAGAGTATCTCATACGCAAGTTACATAACAATGGATTTGAAGGACATATTGGCATCCATAAGACTCAAGCCTCACTCGAACAAAGATACTACTAGTCAAGTTTATGCAAGGATGTCACAAGATTTATTGAGCATTGTAGAACATGTTAAATAGGAAAGGAGTGGCATTGAATACAAGGTTGTATGAGCCAATTCACACACGAACCAAGCCATTGAAGGAACCATCCATGGACTTTGTCCTTGGATTGCCGCACATGCAAAAAGGCAATAACTATTTGTGTTGTTGTTGACAAGTTTTCAAAAATGGCACATTTCATTCCTTGTCAGAAGTTGAATGATGTGTCCATGATTATAAACTTAATATTCAATGAAGTTGTGTAATTGCATGGGTTAGTAATGCAAAGTGTTACTTTAGATAGAGACACCAAGTTCCTCAGCCATTTCTAGTGCACATTAAGGAAGAAATTGGGCACATGGCTCATTTACAATTTTGCTTAACATTGGCAAACTGATGGATAGACAAAGGTTCTCAATTAGACTCTTGGCAACCTACTAAGGTGTTTGGTTGGACAAAAGCCTAAATAGTGAGATTTCATGTTGGCACAAGCAGAGTTTCCATACAACATTTTAGTGACTACGTCTATAGGTGAAACACAATTAAGAGTGGTGCATGGGACATTGACTTAAGGTGTTACTAATCTATTGGGAGCAAAAAGAGGCAAGCACAACAATGTAGTAGACAACTTCATGCAGCAAATGGAGGAAGTTCATGCACAAGTCAAGAAATATCTAGAAACTAATAGCACCAAGTATAAGGCATGCACAAATAAGCCTAGAAGAGAACATATGTGCTTGGAGGGTCAGTTAACCATGGCACACTTTCGAAAGGAACAATTTCCCAAAGAAACTTATAATAAGTTGAAACTCAAGAAGATTGGTCCTTGTAAGGTCTTGCATAGATTCTAAGAAAATGCTTATAAATTAAGTTATGAAAAGGGTTGGACATCTCGCTTATCTTTAAAGTATATGATTTGTATTCCTACCATGAACCTAGTCTCCATGATTCCATGCAGTCTCATAAAGTTTCAGATTGGAGAAGACAGATACCTAAAAAGCAGAGAGATGAGATTGCACAAATTTTGGATTCATGCACTTGCAAGAAAACCCAACAAAGTGAGTATAAGGAATATCTAATTTGCTGGAAGGATAATGGGCCAGAGGAAAATTATGGAATCTAAATTTGAAGTAATCCAACTTGGGTGGCTAAATCAGTCTTCCACACAGTCATAATTTTGGGCACTGTGCTCAAAATATTTTACCTCCGGTGTCTGATGCAAGAGCATTCCAGGCACAAGGAAATTTTGCATCACCAAAATATTTATTTGTTTGTTTGGTGTTGTGCTCCAGTTTGCACTTGTTCTTCATGGAACCTACATACCTTGTGTCGTGTGCCTTTGTTCTTCTTGCACAACCCAATGCAGCCTATGCATCCCTTTGTGTGCAACTTACTGTCATTGCACACCCTTCACAACTACTAGTTCTTGGGCATAGCTTGTCGGATATGACTGATGTAAATCTTAGTAGTCAGTATTGCTAGTGCATCCAACACACTATCACATTTTACTCTACACAACGTTTACAGACCCCAAATTTATCACATGAATATTGAAGATTCCAAAGAAATGGTGACTTCGTCATTAGTAGGTCATGGCCATTCATTCTGTCATGCTATCTCCACGCTGTTGTTCTTTACCACACTCTCCAGTTCTGATCTTATCCAAAGCAATCAGTTTCTTGATTTGTGGAGACCGGTTTGCAATACAAGTTTGTTTGGGCATGCAAGTGCAGTTCAAACTAAAGCATGCAAGTGTAGTTGCTTTAACGTGAGATGTTCTTTAGAGGGGTGCTTTTGCATGTTTTGCTTTTAGTGCATGGATAGTAGAGATTGTCTATAAAGTGCCACTTGCATTCTTATCCTAGAGAGAGAGAGGTTGGTAGACAGTATATTGTGATAAATTTGTATCAGACAACCTTCCAAGTGGTTAACCTTAGAGTGATTCTTGGGTAAATTGTAATGCAAAGAGTCTCGGCTTAGCTTGGGTGTTTTATCCATTGCTGGGTATTCATGTTATTGGGTTCCCATTGTTAATAAAGGGCACATATGACTGTAAATGTGTTTTTGTAATTCAAAAAGATTTCCTTTGAATGTTATTTCCTCCATGTTCTTTTAAACTGTTCCATTGCTTCTGTTGTGACTCTGTATATCAGTTACCAATTGTTCACTTAACTTGTACCGTTGCTGCATTGATAAGTGACATTATTGCTAAACAAATGATTTATTCCTACATGAAAGACATTTATCCTGCATATTCCTATATAATCAGCATTCTTCCCACATAATTTTTTTTTTTTTTCCTAAATGATATATTGTTGCATAACTGATCTATCTGCAGAGATAATTAGTCCTACCAAATAAATAAGAAAGTAGATGCCTGACAAGAATGCCTCATTCAAGCTTCTTAATGAACTGGGAACGAATATGCAGAAAGGCTGCAAACAAAGGAGATAATGTGGTTAGAGAAGCACAATGGTTAAATACTTTGGGTTACTTTTGCACTCATGCAGATCAGTTATACCTAATACTTGAGAAAGAACACAATTTCATTACAGTTAGGACTTCAACCCAGTGCAAAAAACTGATTTTGGCAAATAAAGTGTAATAACAGCTTGCAGAAGTCTCACTGTGCTTCATTTCCAGTGTAATTCCATGACAACCTTGCACAACAGGGGAAATGCAAAAGGAATGGCAATCCTTAATAAGTGCAACAACTGATATGTGAATGTGCCGATGTCCTTAAGGGTCTATCATATGGATTGTCACCCTAAAGGCAAGACAATTTCAACACCCAGCAGTTAAATTGCTTTACGGGAAACAATTCTACAAAGTGGAACCCTTATGACACTTGAAGATTATGTGCTATGTTCAGCACTGAATAAATTATGAAACGGGCAGAAGATACCTTGTCAGTAGCTTGTATTCAAAAGACTAGTATAGGAACTAGGAATAGTATTTCTCTTAAAATACTAACTTCTCTTAAGGCAGCATTCTTAGTTATATTAGGATTCCTAGTTTCTTTACATATCTTTTCTAGACTATTATAGAAATGATCTTCAAAGATAGTACTTCCCTATCTCAGCTTTTCTATGACAATTCTTAGAATTATCCTCTTATTACCTTGGCTGATTTTGGAGGGATAGGAATCTACTCAAATACACACTAATACCTACAATTGAATGGGATGTTTTCGGAGAATATTCTCTATCAATTAATCTATAAGAAAGTAAATTACTTTTTGTTGGTGTGAATTAGGTGTTTTACCTATCTAGTCCACTAGTAGGTCCTATTCACGTATTACGTTTACTTAGGTCCTAGGGAATCTTTCTAGAAATCTTAGGCGTCATGTGATCTTATCTTATTTTATCATGTCATTTAATTCTAGTGTCCTAGGTCATTTAATAATTGTTGAGGTAGTTGTCTCCTAATACAGGATTAAGATGCATGTCATGATCTTGTCTAATCCTATCTCTCAACCAGGATTAAGATGCATGTCATGATCTTGTCTAATCCTATCTCTCAACCTTGTCTTTATAAGCGAGGCATCTAATGTACATTTCATATTCAATCTATAAATTTTGCATCCATAATCAACAAAGCTACTCTTTCCATTTCTCTCTTGTGGAAGATATTTTGGTTTGGCAGCTGATCCTAGGGCGTTGAGAGTTCACATTCAACTCCCACATGGTATCAAAGCTCCGATGCTGCAAACTCCTCGAATCTAAGGGACATATTTTGGCTTGAAGAATTTTTTGGATGTATTTTGGGGTTTCAAGGACCTTACGATTGAATCTAGGGTGTCAAAGAAAGTCGGGATTGGCTTTTGTTTTGTCAAAATCTGACATATACGGCCAGATATACAAGGGTTTCAAATAGGGTGAAGGTTGTCAGATCCAAGAAGTAGCTGAATTTTCAAAGCGCTTTGGGCTAAAAACAACCCTAACTTCATGTCCAGAAGGCCTGAAAACCTAGAGATCGCTTATCAAATCGTCAAAATTGGACACTTTGTCTTGGGGGCATCAAAGGTTTTTTTCATCCATAGGCATTTTTTGTACAGATCCGTACTCGGCCATATTGTATAGCATCGTCTGCAGGCGTCAACAAGTCTGCAATCGAGTGAATATTCTATGGCATCTTACAAAGCATATTCCCTGCTTGAGTCGACGTCTACGTACTTCGCTAGCATAGCTTGGTCAGTACAAATTTGCAAGTTTATTAATTAAAAATTTGTTTTAAAGTTCATTGTTACCGGTGTTTGGTTATTTTACACCACCCCTAGTCGTGGGTGTAAACAACCTACAATCATCTACCTATAGCAAGGGGCTTAAAGCCACGGGCAATGCGACCTTTGGCCCATTGCCCCAATGATGCCACTGTCACTTGCGACAGTAATATTTTTTAAAACCTATGCAATTGGTCATATGGGTGTCAAGGGGGCCGATGGCCTAAAGGCCCAAAATTGGCCCCCTAATTGGGCAAATTTTTCAAATGGCCATAACTTTTCACCATGGTGTCCGTTTTTCGAAAATGAGATATCGTCAAAAAGCTGACTCAATGTACTTTGCAATGGAAGAGGTTATTTTTCCAATTTTTTCTATTTGGTGCTAGTAATTTTAGTTTGAATTCAGATCACTATTTTTGGCTCCCAAGTTCATAACTTTTTGCCACGATTTTCAATTTTCACAATTTTTGCAACGTTGGAAAGGTATTGGGGAGCTCTATCATGCCATCCATGCACTTTTTCCAGATTCAGCCCCAACTATCTTTTATTCAGATTTGTGCGTATTTGCATTTTGGTTGATCACTTGGACATCCTGTCACTTGGGAAGGTCTTGTTTTGATCTATGCACTTCATTTAAATTTTAGATTTTGTATCTATCTCCTGTTGCTTCAATCAGATTCTAAGGTTGCTCCATATCGAGAGTTTCCTAGTGTTCCTTGGCATCAATACAGTCAATCTTTGTTTCTTGTAATGTCCCCTTCTCAAGCCTAGTCAGTTGATATGACCATTAGCCTGTTCCAAAGTTCCCGTAGGCTAATTGGTGGTGGTTAGGAGACTCCAAGGTGTTAGTTTTATGATCAGATTTAAAGTACAGAAAATTAATTCAAATTGAACACAATAACACAGCAGATACCCTGGGAAAACCCTCCTCTTGAGGGAGAAAAACCCAGCAACAATATATCTCTTATATATTGAATCAATACAATAATGATCTCCTTACAAGAGGTCGATATGCAGGCCCAAATACAAGCATCAATGAATGATGCAACACAGCAAAACAAGAAGACAATTTGCTGATGAAAAACTCAGCCTCTAATGATATCGAACTGCCTTGAGAGGAACTCGCACTTGATGTAGAACGAACTAGGATGAAATCTGAATGAATCAACAATGAGACTTCTTCAAGTATATATACACCATGATGAGAGGAGACGTGACCTTTTCAAAGTCACAAGTCAGCCCAGCAAGAAGGATACGCCCCTCCAAAGAAATCGCGTCTATACAAGAGGTCGGCCTCTTTTAGAAATTCATGTCTCTTCATTTAATTCGTACCATTCCATAATAATGAAACATTGTGCCTCTTCAATCGATATCGTATAAATTAAATAGCCATAAGCTATAATTTAATTTATTACAAGTAAGGAGATCGCTGGAAGAAGCAGCCCGACGCTGCTAATAACATCAACACAAGGTTCTTTGAGAGCTTAATATCGGGTTTTCTTGGCATTCAAATGGCATTCAAGATGGCAATGGCACTCTTTATAACGTTTTTGGCCATCTGGGTTGTTCTCCACATTTTTTGGAGAACATGGCTATTTTTAGTAAGTGCCCGTTTTGGCACTTGGCATCTTTCCTCGGCATCAATTGCTTCTTGGTGTGATTAGTTTCTATTTCCACTTCTTGGCAGAGCTTTCTGTAAGGAGGATGGGATTATTTAAATGTTTGAACTAAAGTAATAAAGAAATGTTTCAATTTTCACTTTGCTGTTAAATATTATAAAGTGTTGTTAAATGTTTCAATTTTCACTTTACTGTTAAATATTATAAAGTTGGATGCCTAGGGAAATGGAATATGGGGACTTAAGTTGTTTTTAAAATGTTAAAGGGACCTTTCAAGGGAAAATGAAATATTTGAATTTTTTAAATGCCATTTTTCCCTCTAATTCTATATAAAGGGGTTTTGGCTCTCATTCTCCTCATTCAAGTTTGCACACATAACAAGATTTTGTCAGAGTGAACATTGAGTTCTTCCAGGAGTTGATTAAGGACAAAAACCCTCATCAATATTCATTTGTTTCAATGGTGCAAGATCCATCCTAGCTGGTCTGGTGTTTTCACACAGGAAATACATTGGTTTTTACAGTTTCTTCAATTCTGGGTTTCAAGAAAAATGAAAATATTTAAGGTATTTTGAAATGCAAATTTTTGGAGTGTTTGGTATAGAGTTTCATAGATGTTTTGGAGTGCTTTGCTAAAAATTTGCAGGAGTTTCCAAGCCTGACCGTACCACTTGCCAGAACAAGCTGTACCCTTCATTTTGGACACCTAGGGTGATGAAGTGACATTTGAGTTTTGGGTATTTTTCCATTGGTTTTCTCAATGCTGGGCGATCCCTTTGCAAGTGATTTTCAGTGGTTTGTAGCTGTCCTTAATTTACTAGAGCAAATTGCCCCTTTAGCAGGCCGTACAGGTGATTGGAGGTTGTTTTGGAGTTCATGCCAAGGCTTCTGGGTGAGTTTGGTGACTATAATCTCCCTCTGCAGTGGCGCCCAGACCTGTAGAATGGTTAGCACCTGATATTTTGCATTTTAGAAATTCAAAGGAAAAAGATATGAATTATTTAAGCCAAATCGCCCCTGCTGAGACTAGCACCACTTTGGTGTTGACTGTTATTTATAAACCGGTCTTTAAATCTATTTGCTTTTAATTATGGAGGCAAGACGTGTTCGCTGGGGGTAGAAAGAGCAGGTTTAACACTTGAAGGGTGGTCATTGCTTGTGGAAGAACTGTTTGTGGGGTTATTGCTGCTGTTGGTGACTGAAAATAATCCCCTGTTAGCCTGGTAATACTCAGACCTAATCCGCAGTCCTATAGTAGCATTTTCCATGGTTATTTCCTAGTGCTGGGTGGTTGTGAATGTTCCCTACGCTTTGCCATAGCTGGGAATAAGTTTCCAATGTTAAATTTGATGATGTTCGGAGGTTTTAAAGACAAATACACTCTGTAACAAGCTACAGCAAGTCTGCAAATTTCTGTCATCTTGTAATGAGGTATTTTTCATCATGCTCACACTTGCATTCCACTTATGTAATGAAACTCCTATGACAAGTGTTTACCAATCAATGAGACTTGAACAGTAGTTTATTGAGCCCTGTACCTTTGCATCAGAACATATGACAGCTTATTTATTAATTGTTAATCATATCAAAAGTTGTGACAGTGTTTATAGTTATTGGCATTTCCTTTGTTTGGATTTTATTATGAATCTCAATTGGTTAGAAAATTTTCAAAAAAAAATAAGGTTGTGTCTTTACATTTTTGTTGCTTTATTATGATTTCAGAGTTGCTACAAAGAGTTTCCAGTGTTTCTGGCATCAGACTCATCTTGTCCTTTGTTGCTATGATTAAAGTTCCAAAGTTTACTCTACAGTGTGCTTCCAGTGTTTCTTTGCAGCAGGCTATCTCATTATAGCGGGGAATCTATAGTCTCTCTTCTTTCCTTCCTATGAAGGGGAAATTGATTGTATATTTTCTTTCTTTTGGAGAGTAGTTTTATCCCACTGGGTTTTCTCATTTTCTCCATTTTTGAGAAATTGCATTTGTACATGGGTACCTAACATGGCCTAGTAGCTGGGACCCATCTTTGCATCATTTGCATAATAATCTACTACTCCCTAAGTCGCACTTAAAAGGGGGTGTTGGTGTGAACTAGGTGTTTTACCTATCTAGTCCATTAGTAGGTCCTATTCACATGTTAAGTTTACTTAGGCCTTGGGGAATCTTTCTAGAAGTCTTAGGTGTCATGTGATCTTATTTTATCTTATCATGTCATTTAATTCTAGTGTCTTAGGTCATTTAATAATTGTCGAAGTAGCTGTCTCATTGTACAAGATTAAGACACATGTCATGATCTTGTCTAATCCTATCTCTCTACCTTGTCTTTAAAAGCAAGACATCTCATGTCCATTTCATATTCAATCAATCAATCTTGCATCCATAATCAAACAAGCTACGCTTGCCATTTCTCTCTTGTGGAAGATATTTTGGTTTGGCAGCTGATCCTAGGGTGTTGGGAGTTCACATTCAACTCCTACATTTTTACATAACGTCAAATCTGTACCACCCTTTGAGCCTTTAGGCTTGAATTTACATTGCTAAGTTCTCAAGAAAATATCCTTATTCTATCTACTATCTGAAAATTGATTTCCAAGATACAATAGAGTTCTCTTTGAGTTTCTTCGTAGAATTTAGTTTTACTATTTAGAATGTTTCCTCTACTGTCCATGTAATTTAGGTTTTCAGTTTTGTAAATAAAAAACAGATTTTCTTGTTCATTTTCACTTCCGTTGTACAGGAGTTATAGTTAGAAGTGTAATGGTATGTGTGTGTGTACGTAAACCAGTACGGAAGGATTTGGTTGTCCTATTATATATACTATGTCTTCTAGAATGTATAAAAGGACCCCGGTAGGATGTACTACCGTTGTTCAATGATTTTTTTGTATCACTACAACTATGACATGATCAAATATGATGAAGTTCATAGATCTGAATGACCGTTTAAGGCAAGCTTCTTTACTGTCTGGCCTCTCTCAGGCAACTTTGCACCAAACGTGGGCAGGGGAGGAGGTGTGCGCTCAAGTGTTCTCAAGACAGCCTAAGGAACAACAAACGTTGATTCAACATCTAAACCTTTTTTTTAAGTGTATTGAAGCGATGACTGTGAATCGCACTTCATTGAATGTTTAATTGTGGTTCATAGAAACATGGTCTAGCGAAACCTCAATTATTTTGCCGAACATCAATCTCTTTTGGAGGGAAGAACATATCAGACTGAAGCTACTGATGTCCTGCCAACACATTGCATGTGGCATCTATGCTCACTTTTATTGCAAGAACTTTTGCTGCATAAACGTTGTTTTCCAGCCTGTGTTACCGGAGGTCTTTCATTCCTAGGTTATCATCACTCTATATGCTTTGATAATCATGATGAGCACCCAGCAATTACTCTGGTGTTGATGTGGCTGCACTGGATCAGGATGTTTACACTACTTGTATTAAAGATCATGAACTAGATCAATTATCATTTTTCCTCTTATGAAGATATAAAAATTGCCATTTCACAGCATAGAGGACTCAAAAGCTAGGGGCACACTCTAATTTTGTATGATGCCATGAATTAAAATGTTGATTTATTGTAAACAATAGAAATTAAACTGCATATTACCATTTGTTTTGCAATTAATTTCTGTTTCTACGTGTAATTTTTTACGTTATATAAAATGGAATCTCTTCTCAAACTTAGGTGGATCTTCATCCTCACTGGGACTGGAGCTATAAATTTGGAGCAAGAAAATCTCTTTGTATGAGGGACGATCCATCGACAATCAGCGAGTTCCTCTTTCCTTTCCAACAAAACAGTTCTCAAAATACTTTAGAATTTGTTTGAGCAAGATGGGGAGGATAAAAATGGGGATTTTCAGATTCGACTCATATCGAAATGGAGACAAATAATTAACTAGAGTTACAGCTATGTGCTTGCATGCATTCCTTAAGTTTACTCGCGAAGATTTTGTGGTTTGCGATTATCAGGAGAGAAATGTTTTACCTGTTTATGTCATTTCATTTTTTTCCAAAATTCGGTTACGCCCTCGTCCTCGCCCTCGCCCTCGCCCTCGGAGTCTCAGGAAGCTGGTAGCAGCTGTTGTTATCGTGCAGCAGCACAGCAAAGCAAAGAAGCATAGCCCAGCCCCAGCCTTTCCTTCTTTTTTTGGCGAAGCGGTTGTGCCTCACACGTGGCTTCGCTGGTGCGTTAGATTGGGATTCATCTTCCGTTTGCCCATACAACTAATTAACCCTTCATTTTATTTTTGTTGCGTTTGACTTTTGCTTTACAACTTTCCTTTAATTTTGATCTTGTCTTGTCTGCGCTTTACTCCTTCGCTTACCAAATCCTCTAGACGGTGACCTCCTTAAAAATGTATCTTTCAAAGATGGCTACCATATAGACCTAATGGTCGGTTTTGTGGATAGTTTTAAAAGATTAGATTTCATGGTTTTGAGTGTTTTATATCACACTCAATAGAATTGTTTAATTATTTCATATAAGAGTATGAGTCTTAGATTCCTATGTTTATTTATTTCATTAAAATAATTTATTTTGAAATTAATTTAATATTTTAAAATATTATATTATTCTTTATATTTTATTTAATTAAATTTTTAATTCTTATATTCCAAAAATATAATAATATTTTTGTATTTGTAAATTTGTAGAGGAGAAAAGTGTATATTCTTTTTTTTTCTTATTCATTTCATATTATCTTAGGTTATTGTTTTGGATACATGATGTTAGCACATAATTTAATCATTTTTATATGTATGTTGATCCCAAGCTTGAACTTAATACATTGATATGTAATAACTCTATGTTTAGAACTTCTCTAACTCATTTTATTAGTTTCTTCATCTTATGGTAGATTGCATAATTATATCTTATAGACTAAATCAAATTCATGATTATGTTCCCAAGATTGGATAATAGGTTTGATCATTGTAGACACTAAAATAATTCCTCTTTTGTACTCATTATTCTTCACCACCATTTTATTGTTTCACTATTAATAGTCATTATCATTTTATTATCAATTTAATCCTACAATTTAATTACAGTAAGTTTTTTTTATATCTATTTAAATAAATAAATAAAATTTTCATTATCCATCAAATATCTAAATAAAATGAGTTTTATTTCATCTCATATACTTATCCATAAATAAAATAATTAAATCCTCAAATTCCACCTCATTTAGTTAATTAATGAATCAAAAATAGTTAACCCATTCATCTAATTAGTCAACTAATCAATCAAATCATGTAACTTATTCATGCACTCACTTAACTCATTCATCTAATCAATCAGTGCATTCATGTAATCACTTAACTCAATGTTGCACTTAGTTAACTCTTTCACGCAACTAGTTCACTCACTCCTCTAAATTACTTCACACAATCTTTTAACTCCTAACTCATTCATCAACTCACTCAACTCAATAATCACAAAATTAATTTAGAAAATTAAAATAATTCTCAACTCCTCCATGATTGTCACATTTCCTCATCACATCCATCCTCATTACATCCATCAATCATGAAACCAAACTCATGATTCAAGATTAAATTTGAACTATCCATTCATCTATCAAAAAATATAGAAATTCATCATCAAACCAATTATTTTCAAAACAAATCTTAATACAAAATTATGTTTTCAATCTAAACCTGGTGAATGTTAACATTATGATGTTGATGCCAAGAGTACCCACATATCATTGTTATCCAAAGAACATCCACATAGTTCTTAATTGAAGTTTTACATGTATTAGAATAATCAGTTAAATGTTGTTTTAATTCTTATGTTTAATTTAAATTTTGTATGCATTGATTCTGGCACACCTGGTGAGACCTTGTCCCAAGCTAATATTTCATTTACAAGTTTTGAACTTCTTATTTATTTTTGTAGATTTTGAGTGTTTCTTGCTAACTATAATTCAAGACTACTCATCTTCAATGTCACCCAAATGATATTATCACTCATTCAAATATGTCTTTGAGGAGGTGGAATGAATAATTTATACTAATTTTTAGTTATTTGTTCACTTGAAGGTTGCATTTGCTATTGAAATTGACTTGCTTCATCCAAGAGGTGCTCATCAAGTTGGCAACGCTAATCTGCACCCTTATCATATGTGTTGTCATCTTTGACAGTGTACTTGAAGAGGTGATCTAGGTAGCATGGTGTGGTTGAGATATTTGAATTCAAAGAAATAAGGTTACAAAAGTATAAAACAAAGAGGTGAGGTGAGTTCTAGTTTAGTTATTTATTGTGAAATTAGAATGATTTTCCTTTACAACTTTCAAACTTAAAAAATGGTATAGACAATTCAAGGTGTGGTTTATGTTCTTTACAATCCATAAAAGATCTCCAATCTTCTTATTTTTTTATGCTTCTCAAAGGTAAATATCTTTAAGGCTAACGTGTGGATATCTAAGACTATTAAGTAGCATTAAGAGGTGGTGATTCTAAGTTATTAGTATTAAAAGGATAATTTAAGTTTCATAAGGTGAAACTATGTTTAAAAGTGTTTATCTCTTTTATAGGAAAAGCTCTTCTTATTGCTTGACCTATTCATCTACCCAATAATTATGTGCATGTATTGTTGTATACAACATCTCTTGAGCCCGACGTCCCACTACCTACTAACCCCAATTTTTTTAATACTTGAACAAGTGCCTATATCGTAGTAATAGTAAATGGCCTTCAAATCTAATGTGTGAATTAACTCAAGGCTCAGGTTCTTATGATTTAAATTCTTTGTTCAAAAAATTACATTTAGGATCAACTTTTGTGCTCTCTTGAGCAGCAAATCAACCTCTACCAAGATACCCCACAACGTTTACTTCAGTTGTAGTAATAATTTCATAGCAAAAATCATTTCCCATCTTAATAGACAACAACCTATCAAAATATTCACAACCATTTGAAAGAAGTCTAATATATTAACCTCTCTAAACTAGCTCCTGCTTGTTCTCATGAGAATTTTGGTGAGTTCACATTGAATGATTTGTAGTGTATTTCAACTTTTTATCTTGATTTTCAAAGTCTACTTGTAATAAAATTATTTGAGTGATAAGTTGATTTTGAAGAACTTTGAGTTATTAAAATAACCTTATATGAGATTCTTTCACTTTCTTCTAGTTTGAAGGTACTTTCCATACTAGAGTGCATCTGTTGACTACTTTTGGTTCTTTAGCATTATAGGTATTTAAACAATTTAATAGGCAATCTATTGTATTGAAACTGGAAGAAAAGTATATTTTTGGTTTATGGGTATTTATTTATTTCATATTCAATAGAATCTAATATTTATAATAAAAATGAAAAATTGCATTCTTATCATTATATTTTAAAGTCTTTTCCAAATTTTTATCATTGCAAGTTGAAAAACTAAAAAAAAAAAAAAATTATTACAGGTCAAATTAATCAAAAATCTAAAAAAGTTCCTTTTATTCATCATGTTTCTCTATTTTTGTGTCAATTTTATGTAAAATAGGTTTCTCTTTGAGTTTTGTAAAAATTCACTTATCAAAGTCATCCTTAACCAAACTACTAATAAGTTTGTTGAAATAATTTTCTTGCCAAAGTCATCTTATGCAACTACTCACTAGTTTCTTGCAAGAATTTGTTAGCCAAATAATTTTTTTACTTGTTTAAACCACATTTATTTTTATCAAAATAAAAGATCTTGTTTGACTACATGAATTGTGTGAAGTGTATGATTTCTCCTCAAGTCAAAAGATGATCTTAGAGATCAAAAACTTCAAATTATTATATTTATGTTTTAGATTAGATCTCAATGAAATTAAGTGTGTTTTCTCTCCACCACAAAGTGATCTTGGGTGATCAAAAACACTTATTTTTCATTTCCTCTAGGGGTTCTCATAAGGATTTCATCACCTTAGAGTATGGGCCACACCCTCATGTTCTAACAAGGTATAGAAATTTAGGGGAGAATTGAAATACTCACCCATTGGAAGGAATATATGTCATTATAGGCTAAGATTGCAATAATTTTATACCTTGCAAAGTGGAGTGGAGGGGGTTACCCTCTCATACTAGGTCATTTGACATTGCCCCTTTCATTTCATAGAATCAAAGCTAGGGTACCCTTGGGTGTATAGAGGATATACCCTAGCTAAGCATGTACAACCTAGTTTAAGACCTTTTACCCATATTTTCTTGTGGTGCATCAATAAGCAAATAGCCTTAGGAAGTTACTCACATTGTACTTCGTACTTGTCAAGATAGAGATTACTATGGGAAAAGATTTGGCCTCCATGGTAAGGGGTGTAAATATGATGGCATGATCTTTATATTCCTTATATCTGTAACTTGGTAGATAGTACATTTGTGAGCCCACAAACATTGACGCTCCCATGAATAATTATAGGATTTTTTAAAGTGATTGGTGTGTCTTCTTGTATGAACCTATAATTTCTTCCAAGCCAATAAATATAAAATTCCTCAAAAATCAAATAAAAAATATTTTTTTATTTGTTTGATTATGTTTCACCTCTTCCTAAGGTTTAAGCATCAACCATCCTCCACCAACTAAATTGACATCGAAAAACCAAACCAAATATGATAATTATCCTTTTTAGGCATTAGGAATCTCTCATTCATAAGATAACCATCCTAAAATGAATTTTTTTATCCCAAGATCCACCAAATGTAAATCTCAAAACCCACCAAATACGTTGAACTAAATCCAATAAATCTCATCCAAAATTACATCCTATCATCTTCTTATTCCATAATCCAACCCTAAATCTTTAAATCCAAGACTCTAGGTTATCAAATCCAAATCAAACATCTAGAATCCTAGGTAATCCCCATCATTTTCCATCCAATTATCCTACTTTAAAACTTATTCCTAAATAAATCATCCCCTAATTCAATTTGACCATCCAATTAAACCAAAAAATATACTTATCCTAATCTAAATCGCATCCCAAACCACTGAAACAAAACCTCAACCAACTTCATCCATGCTCAATCCTAAACAAATCCCAAAATCCAATCGAAATTTTCTTCCAACCAATTTAAGTTAAATATTCCTTTGAATTCAAGACCCTGTCATACTATCCCCAATCCTTGTGTGCTTAAAAAAAAATATTAGCTTAAATAACAAGCCAATTGAGTCCAATCATTTGAATTCAATACCCCATCATGTACTATCCTTAATCCTTGTGTGCTTAAAAAAAATTATTAGCTTAAATAGCAAGCCAATTGAGTCCAATCCAATCATCTTATTCAACCTTGGAAAAAATTATCTTATAAAATTGGCCTATCCTAAGTTAACTAGTCTAAGAATCCTAATCAATATTGCTTGAGAACTTGTCTATCTCGAGTATGAAATATATAATCATCCATCCAAAGGCTTGGCCAAAAGAACCTTTGATTTGGAAACCTCTCATCAATATCTTTCACATAAACCATATTCTAATCCAAAACCATTCTATCATTTCCAAATCAACCTCATCAAAACATCCAAATCATCAACCTTAACCAAATCTTCCAACCTATCCACCCTCACCCTTACCAAACAAATCAAAAAATAAATTAAAAAGAACAAAATTCCCAAAAAAAAATTGTCATTTCATGCCCCTTATCACTAGATTGTAGGTAAGAAAAACATGGAACAAGTAACAAAAAAAATTACTAGTCCTAGTTGTTATACCCAAGACAAAATCTTGAGACTCCAAATACATCATGAGACAATAATTAGGAAAGAAAAAATTATAAACCAACTTGATTATTCTATTAGGTTCATAAAATATATGAACAATGATACTACACAAGCTTACTTAGATCACCTTGTAAACCTTGATACATATAATTTCTTGGAGAAATTAATTAAAGAAGGAACCAATCGCCCCCTAACTTTGACACATCCAAGCTTAATAATATTGTCAACAAGAGCCCACAAATACATCCACATCCAAAATTCCATGGGCTAGCCACACACAACAAACAACTCACTACCCTTCTAATAATTACACCATGCCAGATAAGGTATTTTCCACCTTTCCTTGTATATCATCGTCAAATCCTCCATGGTGGATACACCCAAAATCTAGTGACACACATGTCGATCAACTCATGATCATTTCCCATCCACATCACAACACAACACATCGCATCAATACCCAAGATACCTCTAAAATAATTCACCTTAAAATCTCATTTGCTCCAACCAACCAAAACATTCCTCCTCCATCTATTCCACCTAAAACAACATTTCCATATATATCACAACTAATTCAATCCTTACCACCTCTATCCCCAACACTTCACCAAAAAATGGCGGTTACTTTATTTATTTAGTTAGTATAGGTATTTATGTGTGAGTATGGTTTATTCCTTTATATAAATTGGTGAACTTGGAATTTATAGATGACCTAGATTTTTTACTTAAGGTTTTACTTGTCTTTAATTAGGGTTGTCAAATATGATTTTCTCATTGCATTCACTTATAAAAAAATTTATTAGGGTTTAGATCCACCCTTATTGTGTATCATTGACTTATCTTTATTAAAGTTTTGGCTTGCATCGGTTAATGTTTCTTCAATAACTCCTACCAACCCTTGTCTTGTGCTTCATTGAAACATTTCACATCATGGATTCACATACATATTTATCTCTATCATATCTACATGCACACCTAATTGATTTTACATGTTTTTGTATATAATCAATCCATCCTTGTTACTCTTATGTCTTTATATATTCTTACATATACTATGTCTTTATATTATAGAATGAATTTTGTATGGAGGTATTATTCTCTCATATCTATTTTTCCTCCTCCTTCGTAGATTTGATTATTATATTTCCTTCCTTATTGGATGCACTCACTTCATCTATCCATGAGATACATATTGTCCATCCTCTTCCCATGACTAGTGATGGTGATGTACACAAGCATGATGTATATGGACAAGGTATCCTTGCAATATATTGTTGCATCTATGACATATGAATGTGTCATGCTTTCTTGATCATTAAATATTCAACATGATATACTTTGGAATGGTTATTCTTGTGTATCTCTATTAGTTTTATGAATACTTGTGATAGTATTTCACTATGTGATACATTACATGTCTATTCACTTATCATGTAGATCTTCCTAATATGTTATCACCTTCTTGTTAATTACATGATTATATTATCTCTTACTGAGGAATCATTACATGATGTTTTTGGATTAATTAATGTATCTTTACTTTTTAATTCATTTTTCCTCCTAGTTATGAGTAATTAGATGATATATGTTATTTATTAATGACTTTAGATTTTATTTGAGTGGTAGAGATTTGTAATGGTTTAGTTTATTTTGTTTATTCTATCATTTATTTATATACTTGGTACATTCCTTTATTAATTATTGTTCTTATCCTAGTGTGTTTGAGGATAATGTGGGCTTAGATGAGCCTAGTCATGTTCTATATTTTAAAACTTTTCCACCCTTCACTACTATTATCTAGATGGATTGTGTCTTCTCATCCTATTTTTTGTTAAAAGTTATCTCCTCCTAGGCATATACCTATTTTTCATGCTAAGAATACTCCATAGAGGCATTATACAGTTGAACATACACATCAAAAATTGGCTAGATATTAGAGTGTCCCATTTCAACTAGTTTTTCCATATATTGCAATTAATCTTTCTCCTATAATTAAGATTGCATCTAAGTCATACAAGAAATATCTAGTATTATTAATCAGTTTCAAAATACACGAGCTAACTTATCTCTTTGGGGTCTATTTTGTATATCACCTTTGTATAATGATATCATGCAAAAATATTTAGAGAAAATTTGTGTGAATTTTGATACTACTCCATAGCTAATGACTTATTTGATAAAATCTATTGGCCAGAAAGAACATTATGCTATTTTTATTTGATGGCATAGAACTCCCACGTGATTTATTTATTAATGAAGTTTTACCTTTATGCATTAGGGTGATATAAGGTGAGTTGAGTATTAAATATTCCTTGGTTGATAATGGATCTATTTTGAATATTTGCACTTAAGATTATTTGCTAAAATTAAATACGTATATGAAAACAAATCTTACTATTAGAGGTTTGAAAATATTAGTAGGTGTTTGTTGGGTATCATTATAATACTCATAATAGTTGGCACACTTTATTTACAAACATTATACTATGTGATGTCAAGTAAAATATATTATAACATTCTCTAAAGGTATCCATGGTTACATGATATGGGAGTTATAACTTCTACATTATATTGATGTGTTAAATTGGGCATAATGGTTGGAAATGTTGCAAATTAGAAAATCCTCAACCATTTACTCTTTTCCAAATTATCGATGACTAAAAAAGTTCTTACACAAAATAAATAAATCAAAGATGAACTTATAAAGGAAGATCTTCCACAAAATGGCAATGCATTTCCTAATGATGATTAGTGTACACTGTAATTTATACCTTGTGTTGGAGAGTATCTACTTGATCCTAGAACTTACAACATCCCTTATCTTTACATGTATCCATCTATCTATGGCAAACCACCTAAAGCATATAATGATGAAAAATCAACTTATGTATATGATAGTATTTAAATGGTAATGCATATGATATTAATTCTTATTCTTCCTCCCCACCAGTTGATTAGCTATACAGTCCTAGATTTAATATTAGGTAAAAAACTTGGTTATAAAAACAAAGTATTTGGATGTATAAAGGTAAATTACTTGGATGGCATGAAAATGGTATACTTGAGACATCAATTTTATAGAAAAATAAAGAGCATCATAGTATTGGTTATATATACTTAATAATGTGAAGTAATGATTAATAGAATGGAAACAAAAAGGAAAAAACATGTAGTATCTAGAATTCATATTGATTAGAGCCTTAGTGGCATATCTTATTCATTTATTTGTGTATATGCTTTAGTTGATTGAGTTTATTATTATAGTATTCTTATTTAAAGTGCATTGATTGATTCATATT
This sequence comes from Sequoia sempervirens, assembly GCA_007258455.2. Classification (NCBI taxonomy): domain Eukaryota; kingdom Viridiplantae; phylum Streptophyta; class Pinopsida; order Cupressales; family Cupressaceae; genus Sequoia; species Sequoia sempervirens. The sequence continues at coordinate 173,418,478 of VDFB02281492.1, read as the reverse complement.
ATGAGAATTCCATTATGAGGTATAGTATTCATTAATTACCCAATTATTATTATGTAATTCTAATTATCATAACATTTACATATAAACATGAGAATATAAAAATTGAGAAACATGAAAAAATATAATGTAATGTCCCTTCCCAAATTTTTAATGAAAATAATAGATTTCTAACAAGGAAAAAATCTTCACCAAATTTTAGACATAAACAACAGTCTTACCCAACTATTTCCAATCAACAACAACTAACCATACTCAAATAACATAGATCAACTAGCTAGTCAACACATGAACTTGCACTAAATGAATCAAACTCCAACAATAACTGAAATTGATTATGATCAGATATCTATAACCAATGGACTATTATGACAGTCATTCTAACAACAACAAACAACACTCATAAATCTATAACAAATGATACACTCCTAGAAAGACCAAATTATATTGTAAACTTGAAGCTCCAATGTACTCATCGAGTGGGAATACCCTCAAGAACCAAAGGGTTTTTATCCTCTGATCCTAATTATTAATGGGTTTTCATCCACTAATCATAGCCTCCTATGGGTTTTCATTCATAGAAGATCACTTGAATACAAAGTTCCCAAAAGATACAATAATATAACATGGATTCTTAAAATTGAAATGTTTTCCTAGTTTTATATGCTACCCACCCAAAAGATCAAACTAGTTAGCATAGACCAAAAATGGCACCAACGACCAAATTTTAATTCTACACACCACATCATAGGTCAGCTTTATAGGCCTTACAAACTTTCTCATTGAAGGTTCAATTTTCTCTTTCCTTTCAACTTGGCATACACCAAGATGCAACCTCAATCCTCGACCTTTGATAGCTTTTTGGAATGTGTGAGGTAGCAACCCCAATCCTTGACCTTTGAAAATTCCTTGACATGTGTTAGGTAGAAACCTCGATCCCTAACCTCTAACAAGTTCTTATCACATGTCAGAATGCAACCCCGATCCCTGACCTTCAAAAATTCTTTAGCCCCAATTCTTGAACTTTGACATCTCCTTGGGTGAGTAGTATTTTATCTGGTTTTTGGAAAAGGGACATGATAAGTCCTCCCTCTCCAATATTTCTTGTCCTCAAATCATTTAAAATTGGGATGCTCGAGAATCATTGGCCCTTTCCATGTGGCATCTTAAACTAGTAGGTTTTTCCACCTACTTAGGTACTTTGTGATGCTCTTGTTCCTCAAGTTTTTGATGCAAGTGTTCATCACTTCTTTTCGAATTAGAATCAACTTACCTTCATTGTCTAAGGGTGGAAAATCACTTAAGGGTGTTATGTATTGACCAAGGACTTTTTAATATATGACATGAAAGACATTATGAATCTTGTTACTTTGAGGAAACTCCAACTCATAACCTACTCCATTGATCCATTTCATAATTATGTGTGGTCCATGGTATCAGGGTTTGAGATTTTCAAATATACTCTTCTTAATAGAAGTTTGTTTATATGGCTACAATATTAGGAAAACCAAGTGCCCTACCTTAAAGGACCTCTATGTTCTTTTTTGATTAACATGTATTTTATTGGCTTTGTTCCTACTGTGAGTTATCATTTAGTGCCCTCAATATCTCTTGACCGTGATCCATCAAGTCACCCATTGTTAGTACTCTACTATTTGAAAGCAATAGATGAGTGAAAGATAGTGTATCATAACTATATAAAGCTTTAAAATGTGTCATCCCAATGGACATGTGGTGTGAATTATTGTAGCAATATTCACCCAAATGCAACCACTTGATCCATGCAGATTGTTAGTCTAAAATATAGTTTCTTAAGCATCCCTCACTCCACTTATTCACTATTTCTATTTGTTTATCAGTTTGGCGATGGTAGATGGTACTTTGTGTGAGTTATGTACCCATCAAGAGAACCAATTCTTTCCAAAAGGAACTAAGAAATATGTTGTCCCTATAACTAACAATGTTCTTAAGTAAGCCATGTAATTTGAATATCTCCTTAAGAATACATCTACAACTTGAGGTGCCTTGAAATCTGAAGCAATAGTGGTAAAATGTGTGTACTTCATCAATATATCAACCAAAACATAAATATAGTATCTACCTTGTACCTTGGGTAAACTTGTGATGAAGTCCATGGATAAGATCTCCCATTTTTGCTCAAGAATTGGTAGTGGGAAAAGCAAGCCCACTAGAAAAAAAAATTCTCCCTTGTTTCATTGGCAAGTCATGCACTCTCTAATATGCTTATGGATATCCCCCTTAAACCCTTCCATGAAAACCTCTCATGTATCTACATGTATGTCTTATAGTACCCTTGATGTCATGATGTTGGGTATCATGAAATGCTTTCAAAGTCTTTTCCCTGATCTTAGACTCAAGCACTAAAAAGATTCTATTTTTTTAGAGGATCAACCCTTCCATCACAACATACCTATCATATTTAATAACATGAACAAGGATTTCAAGAGAAAAATTATTCTTAGCATACTCTAGATAATAATGGAAACCTTCCAATCAATAGAAAGAGCAGATAATGAGCATAGAGTAGGTCTCCTAGAAAGTGCATCAACTATCACATTCCTCTTGTCCTTCATTTACTCTATTTCAAAATCATATTCTTGCAACTTGCTTACCCATTTTTGTTGGTGATCATTCATTTTTTTATCCAATAAAAACTTCAAACTATTTCGATCAGTCTTCACAATAACTTTTCCACAAACTAAACATTGTCTAAACTTGCCTAGTGTATGCATAATTGCCAACATCTCCTTATCATAAATGAAGTGCCCTTTTCTCTAAATTGCTTAATTTTTTTTTCTCAAATGCAATTGGACACCCTTTCTAAGTCAGGACAACTCAATACCTTCCCCAAATGCAACACATTCAACAACAAAGGGTAATGAAAAATTAGGAATAACAAGTACAAGGCACGAGCTCATTACCTCTTTCAACTTGTCAAAAGTTTTTTGAGCATCTTCAAACCATTAAAAATATCCTTTATTTATTATATCAATCAAAGGAATAGCCAACTAATAAAATCCTTTCATGAACCTCCTATTGTAGAAAAATAATCCCAAAAATCCTTTCAATTGTGTTAGATTAGTGGGAGGTGGCCAATCTAGAATCACTTGGATCTTTTGTTGATCCACCTAAATACCCTTGACATTTATGCCACATACTAGATACAAAATCTCTTCCAAACCAAACTCACATTTGGAAAAATTAGCAAAGAAATACTACTACTCCAAAATACCCAAAATTGTATCTAGATGTTCCAAATGCTCCTCCAAAATTTTACTATATATCAAGATATCATCAAAGAACACCAATACAAATTTTATGAGTTTCTTAATAAATACCTTGTTCATACATGAATGGAAAGTTGTTAGAACATTAGTAAGACCAAAATGCATGACCAAAACTCAAAATCTTCATGATAACACTAGAAGGTTGTCTTCTCAACATCTTTGTCCATCATGCGGATTTTATGGTATCTTATTCCCAAATTAATCTTGGATAAGTACACAACTCCATAAAATTCATCTATTAGCTCATCCATCCTTGGAATAGGATATCTATTCCTGATGATCTCCTTTTTCAAGGCCCATTAGTCAACACACATTCTCATAGTTCCATCTTCTTCACAAGAACTACTTAAGATGCAAGTAGGTTGGAGCTAGGTCTTATGAATCCCATTTCAAGAAGTTATTTGATAGCCTTCTCTATCTCCTCTCTATACCCTCTTGGATGATTGTATGGTGTAGTGATAACAATTTTATCCCCTTCTTCTAACTCAATAGCATGTTAAAACCCTCTATTCACTAGAAGTCTTAGGGGCATGTCATTGAAAACTACACAATGCTTGTCCAATTTTTCTTTAGTATCAACATGATGTGTACCTCTCTTTCCTAATGGAGACTTCATGGGAAGAATTAGGCAATTCTATACACATTCTACTTGGCCTTTGTGAAATATTCTCTCCATCCTCTTTGTTGTCACCATCAAGGACCTCCATTAGAGATCCCCTTAAGGACAATTTTCTTTCCATCTACTATGAACTTAAGATCCATAGTTTGGTACTTCTATGAATCTCACCTAGGGAGTGAAACAACTACACACCCAAAACCATATTAGTATCTCCTAAACCAAACACAAATAAGTTATCACATACCTTATAGTCTCCAAGATTTATTTAAGATGCTTGATTATGTTGGTGCATGGGATGGTGGATCCATCAACTACTGCAACACCGAAACCTTTAAATTCTTCTTATCTTCAATCCTCTCTTCATCACCAGTCCTTCATCGATAAAGTTGGGGCTAGACCCACCATTGATGATAACAATCATTCTCTATCTTGTAAACACTCCATGAACCTTGAATGAAAAATATTTTGGGGCTCTTGAGAGAGTAATAGGTGTTTAGTGCCGTAAATTGTCACCTTGATAATTTCACACTATAATGGAACCCTATTTTTCCTATAAAATTAATTATATTAATAATTTCTTCATTCTGAGGTCAAATTGGGAAAATATATTAAAATCTTTGACATCTTGAGAAATTTGGGCCAAAAACACCTAGACTAGGGTGAGGGAGCCCTAGTCCTAAGGGTGTCCTATTTCAATAATTATTAATTATAGTGTCAGCTTTGAGTATTGTAAAATGACCTCAAGTCAACCTATATCCAAAAATATCAATTGGGATGCATACATAAGCAAGTTTCCCTCTCATTTGAACATTAAGGATTATGAACTAGGCACTATTATGATCAATCATGCACTATTGTGCTTTTATTATGAAAATGTATGTGATTTATCCTCCATGCTAGCTACATCAATATATTGTGTTATGTTGACTAACCTCTTACATGTTTTCAATCAATCCAATCATCAATCAATCAACTTTTTATGGAAACTTGTGGTGTGAAAATCACTTCGACAGGGATTTCATACCTAAGGTAACATTATCAATTATCAATTGTTTTTACAATCATTTATTATTTTTTTGGCCTCTACTTGACCTAGGGTAAGCCCTCTTTACCATCATCATTTTTTGTTTGTGGATATGGAAACACCAAAATGGGGTTTGACTTAGGAAAGCCCCTATACAACACAACCTTTCCCCCTATTTTCATGTGTGTAGGTCATATCCGAAAGTTTTGTCAACAAGTTACAAAAAAGTGTAGAGAAAACCTATACCTTCAAGACTCTACTTCAAGCATTCAAAAATCCCCATTTCTATACTAGGGAAAATTTATCCCTGTCCAGGCACTTTAAGCTCCAATTTCATGTGCAAGTTCCTCTCTATCTTTATTTCTTAGATATGTAATTGTTCTACAATTTTTTGTTTTCATGTGTGTGATAAATTGCATTTTTCAGATCTAGGGTTTATGTCAAATAGATTAATTAAATTGCACATCAAATTTCCCCTATTTGCAATACAAAAGAACCAACTAGTAGATTGGCTCTCCCTTGAGACAACTAGACAATCATCAAACCTTAGTTGGTTTGTGTTCTAATGTTGAGTCCAAATAAGGAAAGCTAGATCTAGGTTAATTCACTTGTGGATCTTAGATCTATTTCCCACTTAATAGGTGTATTCTCCCTCGTGATTGCATGTTCAATAATATGATCGACATAATATTTAAATACCTCTTGTTCATCCTCTCACTCTGAATCTTTAACTGACACCACTTCTATGTGATGTATTTGTCCTTTACCCAAGCATTTATGTCCAGGATTCCCCATCTCTCTACAAGAGAAACATAACTTCTTCCTTTCAAGTGAATTCTTTGTCTCATCCATCTTGCTTAATTTTTGAGGTGATTCCTTAGGTTGAGGGATTCTCTTATGAGGAGGCTTCTACTATGGCATTGATGGTACACTCTTGGAGTAAGGTTTACTTTTTGTCACCAAGTCCTCTAAACTCAAAACTCTTTTGATGACTTCTTGCAAGGAATGTGGATCAAAATCCCACACCAAACACTTAAATGAATCAAATAGAACCACTACAAAAGAACTATGAGAGTTCCTTCTTTCACATCTAGAACCATCACTAATAACCTCTAAAATTCTATCACATAGTGCTCAACTATAACCTCTTACTTCAATTGTACTATCTTCCTAGAGTAAATCTCTAGATCCTTCTTGTCAAACCTCTCCATCAATGTTTGGTTGAACTCCTCTAGGGTTGCGATTGAACCATATCCTTGGGTCACCATGTCATGGTACCTATTACCAATTTTTTGCCACAACTCAATTGGTGGAGCTGGATTAAACATTGTTATATCTTAAGGTGAAATTACAGTTATTTCTTCATTATGCTTAAGTGTTGTTTGCACTTTGTTCATTATTCTTCAAGTGACAATTGTGCTTTGAAAAGAAGAACAGAGTTTCAGAAGTGCTATTCAATGTTTTTAAATTAAATGAAGTACAAAATTGAGCATATAAGCAACAAAGCATTTCAAATTCTTTCATTTATTTCATGAAAGTGATTCATATTTACATAGCTTCATTTGATTGCAAGAATCCAAACAAGAATACAACATTGCATTGAGATGCATTTTATTTTCAAAATGAAAAGCATAAGATGAAATCAAATATCCACACAAGTCGTGGATGGGACTGTTATAGTGCATCATTAAAAGAACACTACACTATGGAAGATGCAAAAGAAGAAATCACATAAGTAACAACATAATCATCATTGCCTGATTGGCTGATGGTCGATGCTGAAATGGTGCACCTTTTGTCTTCTCGAGCTTCGTTGACCTGTAAGAGAAAAGAGGGGGATGTCAGAGGCTCTGATTATTAAGATACCTATATGAATCACCAACAATAGTGCAACCTGCTACTAATCATACACTGAAACAATCAAGTAAAGTGCAGAGAAATAAGCTAAAGGAAAAGCATCAATATGATCATGATATATTGTTTTTTATGCTAACATTGTTTGTTTCCTTGTGCAGGTATAGGTAAACTCACGATGTTTATTATTCGAAGACCAAGCATGTGGAGGAAAACGGGCTCCCACAAGGGTAGAGCTCGACATGCTGCCCTTATTCATTACAAGTGGGCTGATAAGAGATCGTCACCATATTTATCAAGAAAAGAAATTATATACAACTGAAAGAGTAAAGCATAGTTATCTATCAAGCTATTAAACCAATTGTGCATTCATAACAATTAGGTAGATGCTTTCTGAGAGCTACAGGTGAACAATGAGTTTAACCCGCTCAATTAATTCAACTGAGTACATTTATATCAAACGTTGATGTATGGTTCACGTTCTTTTGTTACAGTGTTATTTGTTCATTATGATTATATGTCATGCAAGGTTCAGTTCAACAGTGTTCTTTCTCACAATCAAGAATAGTGAACAAGCATACATAATGCCTTAACAAGGAATATAATTGTTTCAGATCCACGGAACAACTTTGTTAAATGGAGCATAAAAATGCATGAAGAGTGCCAGGTTGAAGCCCAAGAGTATGAAAGGATAGACAATGCACTCAAATAATAAATGAACAGTCAGTTCCAGTTTGACTGATAATACAAATACAACATTAGGAATTACAATGTGAAATGATTGTTCCAGAATGACAAGGAGATGACAAACATAACAAAGAGGTCTTTTTGAAGTGTTAGCTGGTTGAAACAATCAAGTAAGATGTAGTCCATAGAGCTACAATGTTTCAATTAAAATTTCTGCATAAGTCCAAGAATAGAATCAAGAAGTCAATCATCCTGAGTTTCTTCAAGGAAATTCAATAAGGAGGCAGCATCAAAGTGGCCTAAAGAGTATAGATGCCACTGTTCTATCAGGGTATATGTGGTCACTAAACAAAAGCGAGATCATAACTATTCTCATTATTAAATGTGAAGTACAAGGATAGAAGCAAGAGATTTCTGTAGATTAAATATGTGGAGCTAGTCTACAGACTCAGTTAAGAAGAATTTCGTGTGCAAGAAGGAAATAGCATGAAGATGACAATTGAAAAATGTAAACAAAAGATATATTTCCAGAATTTCATGAACCTGTGAAGGTTTTCAGCAGTAGTATATTCAGAAGTATTTTTCTTCACAAAGAGACTATGAATACATAAGAAGAAAAATGAACAATCAATCTACAGATGTAAATCAAAGAGAAATGGCATGAAAATCAAACAGTATAAGCCTTAGGCTATTTATACTTTGCATGGAGTTTGATTAATAGACTGTAGATTGCTAACTACAACCTTCAAGCCAATCAGAAATATCTCTACAGATGTTTAAATGAACAAGCAATCTACAGTCTAAAGCTTATAATGAAAGGAGAGTTCAAAATAACATGCCAATGGCACCTGAAAGTGTAAGCAAAGGATACCTTTCAAAATTTTATAAATCTATGTAAGGGATTATGTTAAAATATTCAATTCTATCATATTATGGTGTTCCATGTTGAGAGAATGCATAGTTTCTTTCAAATAAAAAATACTCATATGGGAACTGAGAATAGAAGAATTTCATGGTAACAACACAAATGCTTGCTTATTCATACCCACACTGGGGTTTCAGATCAAAAATACAATTTTTTCACTATTTCCAGTTTACCCATATGGGTATTTTATCAGAACGACATGGGGTTTTGTCACATGTTTTCAACAACAGAAATGCATTCTCTTCATAAACAAAAGATACCCATATGAAGGAAATTAAGAGCAACAAAATACCAAAAGAAGTGCCATGTTGGGTCAGGCTGAGTTTTACATATACATTTTTTTTTGTCTATTTTCATGTACCCACATGGGGTTTTCTACAGGAGGAGTTGGGACACAGGTTTTCCTTCATTTTTAGAGATACCCACTTTGGGGCTTTTGGTAAATTACAAAATTTCTTCATTTTGCAAGTACCCATGTGCGGGTTGCAACTAGATAGCAGGATAAGTGCATTTTCATCAAAGTAACGAATGCCCACATCAATTTTGTGTTTTCAGAATACAAATATATTAAAATCCTTTTGATGGGTCAAACTTTAAGTGCCTTCAAAGCTCATGGTGAGTGTATATACATGGCGCGACCTGTGTAATGGCCAAAAATTTACAAATAAAAGATGAGAATTCATAAGCTTTCATAAGCTTTATGTTTTGCATAGAGATGCCAACAGGGAAAGAACAAAGACTTACCATTGTTGCTTATGGGAGACAAGAAGCCACGGCCAAAGCTCCATAGAGCTTCCAGAAACCAAGAGTTCGAGCTCTCAAAATGGCAGTCGGGCTCTCATAGTGATCACAAGAAATAGATCACAAAAGCAACAAGAATGAAGACACAGGATTGATCAGATTATCATCTTAAGGCCGCGGCCTTAATGGCCTCTCTTGCTTTTAAAATAAAGTGAAGAGTCACAATAGTATACAAATCGAGCTTACCCAGTGAAGAACTCAACTATCTAAAGACAGGAATGAAGATTCTCGAGCATGTGAGCTAAGGACTGAGCTCAATCATGGTGGCGGCTTGCTCTCTCAGGTAGAGCAAGTTTTCCAAAGTGATCATTGAGAAAATGAAATCTTTTTTAGGGTTTGACTTCTTTTGTCTTATGCCCTAATTCAAGCCGACATTATAATTGCCTTCAAATATTCACAATTGACAATAGCATTTGATTATTGTGAATTAATCAGAATCTGAAGTTTAATATTTGAAGGGGCCGGATTCTCATATACTTAGGTCAATGTGTCTAATCCTTAGGGCTGGTACTTATACATTTAACATTCATTTTTTTTCCTTAGTGGAGAATGTAGGATGTCAATACCTTAGGTTTTTGTCTTTTAATTGATTTTGAAGGAAGTCAATTAAAGTTTGAATGGTAAATATCTTATGACCTAAGGTTAATATCACTCATGACTTAGGGATTTATTTTCAATTGGTTTTTGAGAAATAAATTAGAGTATTGTGAAAATAATATGCCTTGATATTTTTATGATTTTTAGAAAAATCAAGCATTGTATTGGTGAAATAAGGATGTAATTCTTTTTGCAAAATATTTTGCAATCTTTAATTGCAAAAATGGAAAAATTGTAAAATATGCAATCATGTAAAGCAAAAGCATAAAGCAATCTTTTATAAATTGTTTTATGATTTCTTGCTATTTTTAGTAGATTATATTGACTTTTTCCTCTTGGTCGGATTTGAGCTTTATCTTGGCGAGATAAGGTGTTTTCTGGCTTTTAAAGCAGATTCAGCCTATTTTTAGAGGCTTTACAATTTGATCATAAAAGCAGTGTGCTTTTTTCTGCTTTTAGGCAATCTTTTGAGATAGTTTGAAGCTTTTTTCCTTGAGCTTCTTTGTGAGCTCGGATTAGGGTTTCTTGAGAGATATATTTTGAAAAGACTTAGTCTTTTTCTTCCTTCCCAGTTCAGAATACAGTTTCTTGCTCTAAGCCTTTTTGAGCTTGTAAACTCAGTTGTACTCAGTTCAGACAGACACTCTTTCAATTTCAATAAAGCAACAGAGTTCTTCTTTCCATTTTTCTGGTCTAAATCTGGTAACAACAGTTTGATGTAATTGTGTTTTCAAGTTTGAAGCCTTAAATGTCCTGCTTTTATGAGTTTTCTACACAGAATTTCATGTTTTTAGGTTGTATGATGTATTTGATGTCTTTGAATCTTCATATGAATTACTGATGAAATCATGTACCAATGAGATTGTGAGAACCATTGTGATAGAGAAATTGTTGTGAGTGGAAAAATCTGGATTTTTCAGAAATAACAAGTTAATCACCAGTTAGATTTAAGTTTTGATTTCAGTCCATCCTTCTAACTCTTTCCTTCAAAAAATTACTTAGAATAATATTCATCATTCGGAGAACCAAATCACTCTGGAGATTCCTTCTTCGTTCAAATCACCCACATCTGAAGAAGGTTTCCATGTTTCAGTAGATTGTTGAATCTTGTATTCAGCAGGGTGCAAATCTAATTGACAACAGTACCACCACTCATGAGCCACACCCTCTAAGTGTAAAGTAGAAAACTCAATGCCCTCTTCTTCAAACACGGGTTCAAGGAGAAATATGTATCCAAACAACTACTTGATCCATCATATGTAGGTATATTGATCTTCCCCAAGTATTATTCAATACATCCCTATGGGTACTATCCTCATGCCTTCTTCTTTTATGCATGTTTCTTGTCTTCATCTCATAATAATCAACAAAATTTATGTCACAATTAATAGTAGAATCTAAGGCATCATATTCAACATGATACTTCACCATTTCATCCCCTTGTCATGGGTGTAAAGGTTGTTCTTCTTCCAGGATTTATGTTTCATCTCTCAAAATTTTGGCTCTAAATGACTTTGAGATCAAGTTAATTGAATTTTTTGAATCACTTCCTTCTGCCCTATTTGGAGTATATTTCTCAAGAACCCATTGTTGATTCATTTATTTCAAATTCCTTGCCATATTTTCCATAGAATCCCTTATGGTAGATTGAAAATATTTAGCCAACTCTTTGGTTTCAATCCTAATGACCTTCTTGAAGTGGGCTTCCTCATTTCTATCATCCATAGCCACTTCTTTTATCTTTTCCCTTCCCAAGTACCTAATTTCCCTATCTTTTTTGTATGAACTTGCATCACTACACACTCAACTCTAATACCACTGTAATGTCCCTTCCTAGATTTTTAATGAAAAAAAATATTTCCAACAAGATAAAAATCTCCACCAAATGTGAAACATAAACTATAGTCTTACCCAAATATTTCTAATCAATAGCAATTAATCATATTCAAATAGCATAAATCAATTAGCTAGCCAATAAATGAACTTGCACATAATGAATCAAACTCCAACAATCGTTGAGGTTGATTATGATTGGATCTCTATAACCAAGGGACTATTATGAAAACCATTACAACAACAAAAAACAACACTTATAAATCTACAACAAATGATGCGCTCATAGAAAGACCAAATTGTACTGTGAACTTGAAGCTCCAATGCACTCCCTAAGTGAGGATGCCCTCAAGAACCAAAGGGTTGTCATCCTCGGATCCCAACAATCAATGGGTTTCTATCCACTAATCACAATCTCCTATGGGTTTTCATCCACATAAGATCACTTGAACATAAAGTACCCAAAATATACATTAGCATAACATGGATGCTTATAATTGAAATGTTTTCTTAGTTTTACATGCTACCCACGAAAAATATCAAACTAGTCAACCTAGACCCAAAATGGTATCAAGGCCCAAATTTAATTATACATGCTACATCAGAGGTTGACCTTATAGGCCTTACAAACTTTCCCATTAGAGGTTTAAAATTTCTCCTTCCTTTCATTTTTGCATATATCGAGTTGCAACCTTGATCCGAAACCTTCGGTGGTTCCTTGGCATGCATCGGGTAGCAACCCCGATCCCCAACTTTCAATAGGTCCTTGGTTTGTGTTGGGAAGCAACATTGATCTCTAACCTCCAATAGGTTCTTGGCACACGTTAAGTTGCAACCTCAATCCTCAACCTCCAACAATTCTCTGGTATGAGTCAAACTACAACCTTGATTTCCAAACTCCAACATCGCCCTGGGTGAACAATCCTTTCTCTTGTTTTTAGAAGAGGGACATGACACATAAATTATATGGTCTTCCACTTATGTATACAAAATCAACGTATATATATATGATATTTATTTAGGGGGAAATACTTCTACTATTGATTCTTATTCTTCCTCTCCACCACTTGACTAGTTATATGGTCCTAGATTTAAAGTTATGTAAAAACTTGGTTATAAAGTGTAGTTGGATGTATAAAGGAAAAGTACTTGCATAAAGTGAACAAGGTCTAATTGAACCATCAACATTATAGAAAAGTAAATAATATCATAGTATTGGTTATCCATACTTGATGATGCGAAGCAATGACTAATAGAATGGAAAAAAGGAAAAAATGTAGCATCTAGCATTCATATTTATCAAAGCTTGAGTGAGGCATTCATTTATTCATACATATATTGTAGTTGACCTAGTTTATTATTATCATATTCCTATTAGTGGATTGATTAATCTTACAATGATTCCATTTGAGCTATAGTGTTCATTGATTACCCAACTATTATTCTGTATTAATTTTATTGTCATAAGATTTAGATATAGACATCATAATATAAAAATGAGAAACATTAATAATATATGGATCATACCACCATACATGTCATAACCTAATAAAAAAGATTTATACCACATTTATCAAAGTTTCTCAACATGAGTGAAATCATAAAATAAATCTTCATATTGCTCAAGAGAAGGTTGTCTTGAAGAAACTTCCTATAGGTTCCCAAGTTGGATTTTCAATATGCATGCAAGATTCTAGCACTTTTTTATCACCAAGATCTTGAGATGCATAGGGTGATAGTGTATGGTGGCTAAGTTTCTTACAATAATCAAATGAATTACATTTATTGATGGTAGATTACACAATTATAAAGAATGTAATAAATTTCAAAGGGTTTGGTCGCTATACATTCCAACATCATTATAAAAAATAACATGTAATATCCAAGAAAATCTAGTCGTAAGCCTTCCATATTTATAATATTGAAATTCAACTATAAAATAAATAATAAATCTAGTGGAAAACCAAATAGATTGCTTGAATTACATAATGTCAACAAAGAGAGTATACCCACTACTATTATGAATTATTGTACTTCATTATGAATTGATACAACAATATTAGCCAACTTTGAGTGTAATGAATCAAATCTTAACATCAATAAAGAGGAACAATGGCATTTTACTATTGAAAAAATAGAAAATAATGAAATACTCACAAACGAGATGTTGTAATTGTACCAAAAAATGATCGACCAATTAGAGTGATTCCTTTGAAAGGGAAAATATCTAAAATAATATTTGTAATATTGATATAGGTGAAATAACTTCTTGAACCAAATAATAATCTTATTTCAATCCATAATAGTAGAATATACGAAAGAGAATACTTCTCCCCTCAGGAGATATCTTAAAGCTTTGCTCGTGAAAACTCTGCATGTGAATGTGAAAAAGCTACTTAGTGAATTCAAGAACAAATTTTTCAGAATTGCTTAGAAGGAAAATATCCCAAAAAGCAACGATAAGCCCATAATGAAAATTACTTAGATCGCGAAAGAAACAAAGAACAAGGGATAGAAACTGCAATCACCATGTATCTAAGAAGAAGGGAGAAACTATGGGATGAAAGACCAACTACAGATTTTAGGGTCCCCGTTACATAACATGGCCCAATAATCTAGAAATTAGACCAAGAAACAACCAACAAAAGGAAAAGAAGGATAGCATCAGAATTATGGTCAAGCCGAAGACACAAAGACAGGACCCTATCATCACAAACAAAAACATAATGCATCAACAAAAATGATATAAATCAATTAGGAAAAATTTATAGCCCCAAAAGAAATTTATGAAGGAAAATATAAAGAGGGCAGAAAAACAAGTTATCAACATCAATAAAAGGAATTTCAACACTAGGAAAATTACAAGGAAATGAAAAATAATGATAAGAACCCTAGATCAAGACCAGAACAAAAGAAAGAAGGCATGGATAACCAATAGATGAAGCCCCTAGAAATAAATGTCACCGAAGAAACTCAAGAGGACTCAGAAATGTTGAAAAAAGTGGCAATCCTATTCAAAATAATAGGACCCAAGAGAGGTAGGAAACAAATTGAAGAATGGGCATGGAAGAACATTGAAATAAATCATGGCATAAAATTCCTACCAAATAGCTTCTTTATAATATTTTTTCTCAAAGAAGAAGAGAGGAATATTGTTCTAGAGAAAGGATTGAAGGATATGGAAGGTTGTCCAGTCTACATGCATAAATGGGAGGAAAATTTTAACCGAAGAATACAAGGTGCCTACAACAAGGCCAAATGGATACGAATGTACAACTTACCAGTGGAATATTGGTTAGAGGAGTTCTTGGAGGAAATAGGAATAACGTTGGGCACATTGTTAGGAATTGACAATAAAGTGTTAAAAGGTAATTCCTACCTTTATGCCAGGCTAAAGATTGCAGCAATAAAGCAAATCCCCAAGGAATTTAAGCTTAAATCAAAAGCAAGGGTCTGGTAGCAGGAAATTGAAATTGAAACCGAGGTATCATACTACATAAAATGCAATAAGAGGAACTGCAAGATAGAAGAATGCAAAGTTAAACCAAAAAATGAAAAAGTGTGGGTAAGGAAAGACAGGGTGGGAGGGGAAGAAAAGGAAGCAGACCTAAATAGAGAAAAACCAAAGATCCAAGCAAAGGAGAATAAAGCAAAAAAAAAAAACAGAATCAGGCAAAGAAGCAAAAGGGACAAAAAATGAGCAAAGAGATGGAAAGATACCACAAGAGGTGCTGCCAAAGGGAGATGTAAACACTGAACAACAAGAGGACGAAGAAGAAAAACTCTTGTCAGAAAGTGAAAATGAAGATTGGGAACATTTGGATATAATTGAAAATAGAAACATATCTCAGTAAGTGGCATAATTCCTAGAGCCAACTAAACAAAAGAAGAGCAAGAAAGGAAGGAAAACAAACAAGCAAAAGAGAGAAGAAATAGTTGTAGAGAAGGGACTAAGAGTATAAAGAATTTCCTAAAATAAAAGAAGGGAGGAGAGCACTCCCAACAGGAAGAGTCATGATTTTCATGAAATGGAATGTGAGGGGCTTAAATGCCCCAAATAAAAGACACTTGATAAAGCGTCAATTGGAAAAAATAGTAGCAGACATCCTCCTATTATAGGAAACAAAAATAAACGAAACAAACAAAAGAATATTGCATATGGGAGGATGGGAGGAATTCCTATTGAAATCCTTTGGGATAGTAGGTGGCTTAGGAATCCTTTGGAGACCTAACTCGGTACTAATAAACATAATATTCAAAGAAGCAAATTGGATGTTGTGTTAGGTTAAGAGCCTTAAAAGTAATGTTCAATGTTACATCTTTAACATTTATGGACCTACCAGAAATCAAGACAAAGAGAGCTTGAGGAATACTCTAAGTCAAAAGTTAGCAGAGATAGGGAAAAAAAGAGTAATATTGGGAGGAGATTTTAATGCAGTAATAAGGAAAGAAGAAAAATATGTTGGGAAAAATGTTGTGTCAATTTCAATGGAACAACTTGTTGGGAATAGGATGCCATTTAATTGCAATCCTAAACATTATTTATTTCATGTATCTCCTAAGTCCTTGGAAAGTGTTCTCAAACACTAGGATTAGAAAGAGATTAATATTGAATGAAATAATCATGTTAATTGACATTTGTAATTAATTCTAAATGATAGGAGCATGCAAGGGCGTCCAAAATGAGTTCCTAAATAATAGGGGCACATGGGGCGCCCACATGGAAGGTGGAACCCACCTTGAGTTAAGTTAATTGTTTGGAGTAAAAGATAGCACTTTTGTAATGCATGTAAAGATCCTAGGAGTTAGGGATTGATGTTTACATGCATGAAGTTCAGTTTAGTTCAAATTAGTTCATTTCAGTTCAGTTCAGTATCAATTAAGTTCAGTTATGGTTCAGTTATCTTCAGTTAGTTTTAGTTGAATGCTAGTTGACTTCAGTTAACTTGGAATGCATGACTAATGACTTGAGTTGCATGACAAATAAAAGGTGACTACTTTCAGTTAATAGGGGATGACCATTCTTGTATGAATGGTGGAGAGATATGTTTCAGTTAACAGAGAATGACTTGGACCCACCTTGGGCACCCAAGTTGACTTCTTGGAGTTAAGACTTTTACATGCTAAGATATTTCAGAAGGCTGAGTTAAGTGGGCCCATTCTTGGGTGCCAATTTTAAGGATAAGCTTTGAAGATATCTTCAGAATAAAGGTTGAGTTATGACTTCAGTTTGGGATGCCCAAATGGATGAAGGAGTTGATTTGACATTGTTCTTCACGGTAGAACTCTACTTGCAAGAGATAGGCATAGGTTTTTGGTGATAAGCTTTGAGATTTGTAATTGTAACTCTTTGGAGTTTACAAGGTTGATTATTGCCTATTTATCTCAAGCAAGTTGAAGAGAGTTTGTATCAGTTTTATTGCAAGTTGTGAAGAAGATTTGGTGAAGGAAAAAGAAGCATTCTCAAGCAAGGATTGGAATTATTGTAATCTTATTCTGAGATTAAATAATACATTGATTCTTGGTGGAGTTTTTTCCCGAAAGGGTTTCTCCATAGTATATGTTGTGTTTCTTCTAATATTATGTCTAATTCTTCTACAACCTTTTATCTTCATTCTACAAATGATAAAATTAATTAATCAAATAATCACCCACAAAGAATTTGTAACAAAGAATACATATTAGATCAACAATCATAAAGTTTTACAAAGTATTAAGCTACATAAACACCTCATTTTTCAACACAACTTGGGAAATTTCTAGAAAACATCAATCTTCTTGATGCTCAAACAAGAAATGGAGCATACACATGGTCTAACAAAAGAAATGGAGAAGGCTACATAAAAGAAAAATTGGATAGATTTATCTTTTCACAAGATTGGCTAGAGGATAACATAAAATTGGAAGCAACAATCCTACCACTGGAAGGATCAGACCATTTATCGGTCAAATTGCAAATCAAGGAGATAGAAATTTTCCCAAAATCATACTTCAAAATGGAAAAAATGTGGTTTAGGAGAAAGGATTTGGTGGATCAGCTAGAACAATGGTGGAAAACAACACCAAAATACATAGGCACAAGAAACTTTATTTTTATGAACAAGCTAAAACACATCAAAAAGAGACTCCAAGAATGGAATAGAGAAGTATTTAAAAAAAATTTACATAAAAAGGAAGAATTGAGGAAGAATTAGAAGTGCTAAACAACAAGGTAATGACTGCAGGAATGTTCCAAGAAGACTACCTAAAAGAAAAATCCTTAATGAAAGAATATAATGAAATATTAGGCAGAGAAGAAGAGTATTGGAGGGACAAGTCTAGGGAGACATGGCTAAAAGAAGGAGATGCAAATACCAAAATTTTCACAATACAATTAAAATAAAAAACTCCTACAAGAAAATATCAGAGACTGTCCTTCCAAATTGGATTAAAACATAGAACCCAGAGGAAATAAGGGAGGAAGCAATAAGGTTTTACAAGGAGATACTAGCACCAGAGGGAGATAAGGAAGTCCTCAATGACTGTAAAATACTAGAAAACATCCCAAAGCTAATCACCGATGAAGAAAACACTAAGTTGATAGGTCTGTTCATAAGGGAAGAAATCAAGAAGGCAACATTTCAACTCCAACCAGAAAAATGTTTGGGCTCGGATGACTTTCCAGCTTTTTTCTATCAAAAGTGTTGGCACTTTCTAGAAGAAGAGATATGGGAAATATGTAAGATTTTAGAAGGGAAAAGAAGTTTTTCAAAGATATGAGCAACACGATGATAGTCCTAATTCCCATAAAAGAATCTTGCTCCAGCTTTGGGGACTATAGACCCATATCACTGTGCAACACAATTTACAAAATTGTATCGAAGGAATTAGCTAACAAGCTAAAATCCTTACTAGAAAAGATAATCTCGCCAAATCAAATCAGTTTCACATCGGGAAGGGATATAGTGGACAACATAATTATTGCAAATGAAGGAATGCATATGATTAACAAAGACAATATATCAAGTATGCTGATCAAAGTTGATGTGAGTAAGGCATATGACAAGGTCAAGTGGAGTTTCTTAATGAGAGTAATGGAAAATTTTGGATTTCGTAAGGGTTGGATACATATGGTATATCAATGCTTATCAGCAGTGAGATATTCAATCCTAGTTAATAACACATCATGAAAATTCTTCAAAAGCACAAATGGCATAAGACAAGGGGATCCAATGTCCCCCTTTTTATTTGTCATCATGGTGGAATCACTCTATAGACACATTACATCATATCATAATCGAGGGGAGTGGAGAGGAATCCAAATAGCAAGAGGTATAGAGGCCACAACACATCAACAATTTGTTGATGATACAATCCTTCATGGAGAAGCCTCAAAGAGAGAAGCAAAAACAATTAAAAAATACATGGAAGAATATATAGAAATATCAGGACAACATATAAACAAGTCCAAATCCAATATTTACTTTTTCTATACAAAGAAATCCTTGCAAAAAATAATTGTTGAAACCCTAGGATACACAATAAGAGAGATCCCATGTAAATATTTGGGGGGCCCCCTATTCAAAGGCATGATCAGATCAAGCTTATGGGAACAAATAATAGAAAAATGTAAAGAGAATTCTAGAAATTGGAGAGGTAAATGGTTGACATTAGCAGGAAGGATAACAATGATAAAGGTTGTTCTATCAACCATACCAATCTTCCCAATGTCATGCATGCAATTAACTGCCAAAGCAACATCAAGACTGGAAAGTATATTAAAAATATTTCTATGGGAAGGCTCGAACAAGGAACATAAGATTCCATTAATACATTGGGATAAAGTATGTAAAGCACAATCTAAAGGAGGGGTTGGAATAAGGAATATGAAGTGTCAAAATCTGGCTTTAGGGGCCAAACTGATATGGAAACTATACCAAAAACCAACAACTTTATGGTGTAAAGTGATGCAACACAAGTATCTAGATAATCAAAATCCAGAAAGTATCCTAACAATAACAAATGCCAAAACCAGATCTCACGTTTGGAATTTCATGTTAAATTGTAAGCATATAATAACTGATCATTTATCATGGCAAGTTAATGACAAAACAAAGGCATTTTTTTGGAAAGATTCCTGGGGGGCACAAACCCCTAGTAGAATACCTTGAGCTAGCCCCTTATGAACCCAAAATTAGCAGCAAGTTTGGAAGAAGCGTAAGAAACTATGTAACATTAGACGAGTATGGTAGAAGCAAGTGGATAAACTTTGAGGAAATTGATATGGAGGAAGAGGATAAAGTGAACTTAAACAAAATCCTTAAGGAAAGAAAAAATTTCTTAAATCATCAACCAGAAAAAAATAATCTAGTGTGGAGCCAAATCAGGGAACTACATAGCCAAGTTGGGATACCTCATTCAGATAAAACAATAGGAAAGTGAATGGTTGAGCAAGCTATGTTGGTGCAAAAAGGTTTGGCCAAAGGCTGGGGCCTTCGCATGGACAGACCTGCATAAGAGAATCTTAATAGGGAATGGACTAAAAATAATATGCATTGAAGGCCCCAGTTGGCGTGTATTATGTCAGAAAGATGAAGAAAGCACTGATCATCTGCTATTGAATTGCCCCTATGCAGCACAAGGTTGGAATTGGCTCCAAGAGAAACTCGGGTGGGAAAAACCCAGAAGAAATTGTTTAAGGGTTCACTTTTTGAGTTGGCTAAATTTGAAAAAGGAAGCATTCTGGGGTCACATTTGGCAGGCAACACCATCAATTTTAATATGGAATCTATGGAAGGAGCGTAATAGAAGGATATTTTAGAATAAAGAAAAATATATAAAAGAAGTTGTACAAATGGCAAAAAATAATATATTAGAATGGCTTAATACTCACATCAAGTCACATAAAAAGCAAAATTATCTAGCTAGGATTATGATCTAATGAAAAGGTGGAAAGCATTAAAGGTGCTACCAAAATTTTAGTTTGCAATGGATAATAATGCAAAGAGACTCAAAGCAAGATGGATCCCCCCCACGAGGAAGGATAAAACTAAACATAGACGGGACATCCCGAGGCAACCTGGGAATATTAGGGGCAGGTGTTATAGTAAGAAATGAGAAGGGTGAATTATTGATAGCAACATCACTAAAGCTAACCATCAACACCAATAATGCACCTGAAATAGAGGGAGTTTTGCAAGGGCTACAACTGTGCAAAGAAAAAGGCTTCAAAAACATAGAGGTGCAATGTGATTCCACATTATGTATTAATGCACTGCTGAATGGAAGATTGGGAGATTGGAATTTGCAAAAAAAGTTGGCTAGGATCAAGGAACTAAGTCAAGAAGTGGAGGTTGAAGGTGTCAAACACATATATTGGGAGGCCAACAAGGGTGTTGACCTTCTAGCTAACTATGGGGTAGATCAAGAAGAGCAAGCTATTGTAAGCAGCCAATTAAGAACATGGCAAGGATTGGATAAGGTGGTTGAAACAAATATGATCAAAGATGAAGGTATTGAGACCTCTTCCAGCTAAAACTAGAAAAAAGGTAAAGCAACTTCAGGGACAAGTATCGGTCTAAGGTATGTGCCTATAACCTTGATTTTTATAAAGCTAGATAAGCTATTCTAAAATAAATATAACAAGAAGAAGGATAGAATAAGCATTTAAGTAAAAAAAACAATTGAAAATGAAAAATATAACGTCCAAGAAGAAGACAAAAACTAGAGGGACTAGCACAAAATTGTTATATTAATCGAAGAAAGAGAAAGCTTAACTAGACCCAATACACTTCTTGAAGCACTTATTAGGGAAATATCATAACCTGGAATTAAAACAAACAAGAAAGTAGGTTGAACCTAAAGCAAACTAAAGCCATCAAAATTTGAACGTGAGGCCTAAGTCAATAGATTAACAACTAACAATTTTTAGTTAATATCATAACAAATGAGTCTATAGGGCGCCAATGCATGTACAAAAGGAAAAATGGAAAAATGTGTGGTCATATCTTATAGGAATTTAAAATGCAATGCAAAAATAGATAAATTGGGGCAATTAGAACTTGCTCTGGGCTTATGGCCTGATATAAAGCTTGCGATAGAAAGTTTAATAAACTCCTCAAAGGACGGGTAAAACCAAAGACAAAACAATAGTAAATAATAATGAAAATATTATGAAATAAGAACTTTAAACTTGGGAAATACTCCATTATTAGTACAAGAAAACAATTTATGAATAAAAGGACCAATGGAAAAGTATGCGCTCTTAATCATTAAAATGGAAGTGGGATAAAGTTAAAAGGAAGAATGCATAGACCCGGGCTTGTCATTCTCTTAAACAGAAAGAAAGTATGGATGAGCTAAGAAATTTAGCATACCAAAATACCTAAAGCACTATAACTCCTAATGATGGAAAGCAATAAGGAAAGCAATTCGCTAACTAGAAGGCTAAATAGTTATGGACTCATCTTTTGGGCATATCTGCATAGTATCCATATTGGGGTTCGCTGGGAAACTAATAGTCTAATTAAAAAGGAAATTATTCAGGCCCCAAACAAATCTCATTGAAGATTGAAACGGATACACACAAAAGGGCATGAGAGTAAAAAACTCTTTAAACTAGATTTTTAGCCATAACTTGTGAAGAAAATTGAATTTTTTCTTATTGATTAGAGCTTGATAACAATGTGCTTATTCTTTAATCAATTGACTGGAACTTAGATCCTAAACCAGGATAATAACAAAACTAATAGTATCCTTATTGAGTTTCATTGTTAATCTAATATTTCAATTAAAATTGGAAGCAAACCAATGTTAAAGAGAACATGCATCAAACATATCTCACAAAAGATTGAAACAGTCTCATACAAAAGGGTAAGAGAATACTAAACTGACAATATCAGAATTTTAACCCTAATCTGTGAAGAAAAAAGGAATTGCATTTCTTGAGAATAGAGCATGCTAACAAAGTGCATTTTCTTTAACCAATTGCACGAAATTTAGATCCTAAACCAAGGTATGGTACTTTGCATAAGTGAATCAGGAAAAATAAACATCGCCTAGGAATCACTAAGTATTACCAACACTATCAAAAATTATAAACCAAAGAATGATACTTTTTAACACATTTAGTTTAAATTAACAAGACCGTCCTTTCTAAATTAACAAATTAACAACACAAAATTTTTGAGAGCAATGAAATACTATTAAAGTACTATCATATATTGATACTAAGAGTCTTCATGTAAAGTATAGTCAGCTAAGCCGATAATACATCACAAATGTATGGAATTTGAACCAAAATAAAGTTGAGAAGCAGACAAGCCTTTACAGAGAAGGGCTAAGAAAACCCTGAGTCTTTATAAATAGTTATAGGCAAATATGCACAAAAAGGGATTTACACAAAGACCTATTATAAGTAGGTAAAGTGCCTTATCTTCATAATATTGGGAACCTTTAGCTTAAAACCCAAAGCATCTCTCAAACTCAATAAATTTGGGGATCCATTGATTATCTGACACTGGCACCAACTAGAGACAATGCTTGAGGAAGTTGTATCTTGCCTTAGCAAGGAAATGATGGTACCAATACATGAAATCTAACTTGTCTACAATAAAGGGAAGAAACTCAACAATGCCACCATTTTGCTGAATCGACATACCCTCACCCAAATGAGCCCTTACCAAACTAGCCTCAAGCCCTTCTAACAAAAAATCCTTAAAAACCCTCCTGGAAATATTGAAAATCAGCTTCTTTGACACATGAAGATCGAGTAGGGAATCAACAAAATGAGAGCTAATAATGGCATTCAAACGGTACTTCTTGTGGGCCATGAGGAAGTGTTTCCCCAAAATGAGAGCTAATAGTGGTATTCAAACGGTACTCCCTGTGGGCCATGAGGACGTGCTTCCCCAAAATGAGCTTAACAACTTTCAAACACAACCGATCCTTCTTAGCAAGAAGCCCTCGTAAACGACGGTCAGAGATGGGACCCAGAAATGTAACTTGGGGCCGAGAACTAGTGAGATAAACAGGAGTGGTACCCACAACAAAAATGTAGTAAACAAGGACAAAAACCATTTCACAACAGATAAAGAAAAAATGGCAAGAAAAGTAATGAGTGCCATGGCTAAACTCATGAGGCGCATAGAACTAGGTAAGTATAATCATCAAGAAATCAAGGTAATTCTCATAGGTAGAAGGCGTGACCATGTTTGATGATAATGCTAACAAGGAAAAATGAATGAAGAAGAAGAAAACCTTCTAAGAAACGAGAAGGTTTCACAGCTCATAGTGTCAGCGACATCAATACAAAATGATGTCAAAAAGCCACTTAGGTGTAAGTCCCTTCTTGAGAAGAATGCCATGACGACAGTGTCACCTCGGGTTATCAAATCAATTGGGATAACAAGAAGTGGCAGGTAGAAAACCAACAAGGCGTGAAATGAAGTAAAACAAATGTAGGGATTTACATATAGATGTTAGAAATGAGCACGTGGAGTGACCAAAAATATAAAAGGAAAGGTAGCGAGTGAAAAAATTACATTAAAAACCAAAATAATAATAATAATAATAATAGTAGTAGAATATATAATTAATAATAGTAAGTTAGTACCATGTATGACACAATAACCCATAATGTCTATAAATAGGCCAAGAATCTTTAAAGAAAGAGTGTGATAGGAATATATTATCCCAATACACATACAATTTTTTATTTAAATTTTTAAACCCTTTAGAATAATGTATTTTCTACAACTAATGTTATTTATTGATACGAATAAAAATTACTTATATTGGTTGCCCAAAAAGTAGCATGATAGAATTTCCAAACACCAATTGTTGTGATTCATTCCTAGAACTAGAATAGTAGTTTTATCAACTATAATTCCCACACCACATTAGTATGGGTCATCCTAAGATCTAGTAGTTATCATCACACAATATAAAATAGCAAAAAAGTTCCTTACTATAAACGATAGGAAAATATTAGGAATTAAAACAACAAATAATATTGAAACATTGAAAACCCCAACTATGTAAACATAAGTCTAGATTTTTTTTAATTAATATTTGGATCATTGAATCCTTCAAATAATTTTACATAATAGTAAATTCTTCATAGAAAAACTGATATTGAAACCCTTAAAAAATGACTATAAAATTCTAAACCAAACTAGAAACCCACAAACATTTGATAAATTCATAAATGAACAAACTATAAATGAAATATGTCAATGTAGTGGTATAGATCATTATACTAGTTATACAAATCATTATAGCATTGGTATGGATCACTGTATCAATAGTATGGATTACTGTAGCAACTTCACAAATGGAAAAATATTCAATAATACTCATGAAACTAGAAACCCTTCAAATGTAAATGTTTCATCACACTGGCAATCATTGTATGAAATTGCTTGAATGGATAGAAGAGTTTTTGTCCTTGAATCCAAAAGGAAACTTAATGGTTTTCATCCTCAAAATTTTGATGCGAAAAAGGTTTTAGTCCTTAGGAAAAAAGATGAACATGGGGGTTCAATCCAAGAAATGAGGTTTGTTCATTTAAAGCAATGGATGATTTTCCTCAAGCTTGACTCCTTTTATAATCACCTATTTCCTATTGTAGACACCTAAAAATGAGTAACTCATTTCTTCCAAAACAACATCATTTCTTGTCATCATTTATTATCAAACCCTTCGTCATTATTAATTAAGCTAACACATTTCCCTCTTTAATTAAATAAATTTTAAGTATTTAATTATTTCATCATTTTCCCTCACCACTATTAATTAAATAAATTGTAATCATTTAATTAATTTATCATTTCCTCACATCAACACTAATTAAATAATTTTTAATTATTTAATTAATTAGTCATTTTCCTCCAACCATTTTAATTAATTTTTATTTATTTATTATTCAAGGGGTAAATGCTTTTGACCGGAGCTATGAACCGGAATACAACCATTCAACAATACCACCCCAACGGGGTTTGAACCTTGGTGGCAAGAACAACAATGCCACCTATAAACCATCACACCATGCCAATACTGGCTTAATTAAATAATTTTTAATTATTTAATTATTTCTAATATTTTCTCATTCACATTAATTAAATATTTTTTAATTATTTTAGTAAATCATGCATTCCTCTCATCCCACATAATTAAATAATTTTAATTATTTAATTAGCTAATATTTCCTCTAAAAATTAAATAAATTATTTAATTTCACTTTTTCATTCCTCTAAAAATAAATAAAAACAATATTTTTATTTATTTCCTAAATATATCACTCTATTTATATTCCTCCACCTCTAAATTTAGTGAGTTGACTAAAAACCAACCTTAGTTCACTCTCACTCACTTTCACTTCATCCACCCATGTAGTTAGTCATATGATCCATTCAGCCACTTAACTCCTCCTCTCAGCCCCTCATCCTGACAAATGTTGCTTGCACATTCATTATGTTCACTCAATCATTATCATATGTTGGTCCTCTCAATCATCCTACACCATTGATCTAATATTAGTAAAAGATATAAAACACCCATCTTTTAGCAATTCGATCTCTCCATGAATTTTGACGAATCTGCATCCATATTATATTCATTTTGTATTGCTTTTTCTAGAAACAAGGCTATGCTAAGGTTTTATGAGCAATCTACATACTAGATTGAATTAACGTTACCACATTCTACAATAGAGTAAGACTAGGCATGTTGGTGGAGGTAAAGTAGTTTAATTTGATTTGCTTTTATGTTTGTGCACATGCTTTATTGAGTTAGGTTGTTTGATTATTGAATTGTGTTTGTTATTGATTTATTTCCATTTCAGATTTGATAATTGTTGATGCCAAAAATTGGCAAGGTAACAACCCTTTGTGGGAAACTTAGTTTATGGGGGACTTATTGCGCTAAACTGAGTGACCTCCAAATTTTTAAAGAAGTTGGATTCTTCTGTAATTGGGGTTTTGGGATGCAAAATGGAAGCAGATATAAAAATAAAGAATCTAACTAAGGCGATGTGCTAGAATTTAGATAAAAGGTACAATAAACCTATCTTTCAGATATGATCTAAGGGCCCGCTTAGCAAGTTACCATGTCCTAGAATAACAAAAATTAAAGATTGCAACAAGAACAACTCATTCAATGACATAAAATAATTTTCACACCCATTTACTGAAAGAAGAGTCAAAAGACATGATCTAAACCAACAAACTTGCATTCAAATTATAGAAGTACGACAAATAAACCATTCAAACAATAATGACACAGTATAAAGTTTATCAATAGCATAAGAAATAAAGAGGTCGAACAATGGCACAATATGTGAGTTCTTGTAATAATCTAAACAATAAAAAAGGCCTGGTCTCTCCAACAATCTTGTAATTCTAGAACTAGTGAAACTTGAAAAACATGTAGCATGTAATCTTTGAACTCAGAACCTGGAACTCCTCTTCAGAAGCAAAGAGTAGTATTTATAGTGATCCTTCCACCGCTAACGAGCAGTAACTAAAAAGATTCAGAATCCTGAGCAATGATGTCGAGGCAATGATTTCCCTCTGCCGTCTTAACAGAAAAGATTCGGGCCATAGCATTTGGTTGCTCTCCATTCAGGTGCATCCCCTGGGAATGATGACAGTGGTCCCAACAAAGTCTCATGCAGACAAGTGTTGCCTCCTTGGGCAGGCAGTTAGAACACATGGCAGCATATTATAGCCCTTTGTGTGCTTCATTCCTTGTGCTGAAGAAGCATGCACTAAAGGGATGCATGGCAGCATATCGCTGCTTGCAGCTGATTTACCCTTCCTTCGTTGAAATCTTGCGTTGAGATGACACATAGCAATAATGTTTTATAGACGCCGCCTGTGGGGTCCATCGAATCTTTATGTGAATGGGAGCTAGGTGGCACACGAGTGGGGACCAACGAGGAAGTGAAAGGAAGCAATCAAAATAACCCATGGTGAAGACACGTGGGAGCATAGCGGGGGTCGATAGAAGAGCAAGGAGAAAATTCCTTTGGAGAGCGATGAGCGGACACGTGGCAGTGGCCGCAGTGACTATCAAAAAGGGGTCGATGATATTCATTTGAAGGCATGGGCTGGTACTTAGCCAAAAACCAAACCTAAAGGGAGCATGGTGAATTTCGTATTCATAGCTTATGGCAACTATCAAGGGAATTTCGCCTAGAGGAACGAGGAACCCAAAATTTTCTCTGGTTCGCAGACTAAAGTGTCATCCATTTTCAACTGAATTAGAGCCTAGAAAGGGTTTCCTGTAGGGGTGGCCAGTCATCTTTGGATGGTCTCACTATATTGCGTAAATTTTCCTACACTCCACCTAGGTCAAGCATTTCTTTATAAGTACCTCAGGTAAACCGGCCCCCGCCTCGCAATGGAAAAGTAGCTGTGTAAGCAGATGAATAACATCTTCAATGTCTATTGTGGTAGGAGGATGGCTGAAACTCTGGAAAGCAGTTGGGTCTTGCTCCTTTTCTTCAATTCTTTCTGCAATATGCTCGGCTGTGGTGATCGACCCATCTTCAAGAAATGGGGATGGCATACCCATCTCGCTTAGCTAGGAGAAATTTTCCCGCATGTCATCCATTGACTGGTTCAATGTAGCTACGACAACTTTAGTTCGCTAAAAGGCTGGTGGCAATGGATTAACTTATTTTATGTCTAGGCAACAATATCCCGATCTTTGATCCCTGCTTTGGCTAGATCTTCGTCAGAGATCGTATATAGCTTGCTAAGCAAACTCTTTGTTTTAGGAACCTTCTTTGTGATGAACCGAAGCGTTGGTTGGAGTGTTAGGCAGAAGGCTTTAACCTTTTCCCAATAAGAAATATATAGCTGTCGAGCTAATGGGATGAGGTTTGGCTGCGCAGCGGACGCTTGGAGAGAGCTCTTTAGAGAGGGGATCTTCGTATCCTTTGAATTGACAACCCCTGTTAATTCCGCAGTTCTCTTTTTTGCAGATGCCAGTTGCTCCTCGAAGCTACTTATCTCTTTATACCAATTCTCCTTGGCTCGGGCGTGGTTCACCAATTCTGTGTCAAGAGAGGACTTTGTCTCTTGAAGCTCCTTTTCTAACTGGGCCTTTCGGCCTTCAAATTCCATATGATTCTTTTCTAATTCCTGCTCATATAGAGTGCGTTGAGCTGCCAACTTTTTATCCTTTTGTTGTGAATTTTTCTCCGCCAGGGTCAATTGGCTATGATATTTTTGGTTCCTCGCCCGTAGCTTGTTGAGCAGCGTGGGGTCAACGGATTGGGACTTATTGAGTTCCTCTTGGAGTTTTCTCCGCTCCAACTCTTTTGCTCACACTTTCTCAAACACGCGCACAACTTCTGCTTCTAGTGATTTCTCCTTCGTTTCCAGAAAACTGACCCTTTCCTTCACAAGCTTTAGCTGCTCTTCTTTTTTCTTCAATTGATGGCCAAACTTTAGGAAGTCGGTTGTCACCACCCGTTGCATTTCCTCCAAGAGTTCTACCTTATCCTGTAGCTAGGCTATGACCAGATCAAGCCCCATGGCATACATGTGGTAATCACTCAGTAGCATCTTGCTTTGTGGTTTAGAAACATTTGGGTACATGGTGGCGAAACTCAGCGTTTGTTACATTTCATTGTAAATTGTATACACCTTAGACTCTGCCTCCTTTTTATTATCCTTCGCTTTTCGATTTTGGATCCTGAGGGCTCGCATTTTCTTTGTGGCTTCTCCTTGGGATATGAATTTGGATGGCGATTGAACTAGTCCAACAGCAATAGGTGTACTAGGAGGTAGGGCAATAGGGAATACAAGTGTATAAGGCTCTTGCGTTTTCTTTTGTGGAAGATTGACAATTTTCGGGGAGAAAAAGGGAACTTTCCATAGTTCGGTTTGCGAATCGGCGGAAGGGCTCATCAATTGCTATAGTGATGGGGTAGTCATTATCGAGTCCATTTGCTGGGCATACTGGGTCAAACCCGAGGTAGCAAAGGCAATAGGGGTGCCAATGGCAGCCGAGCTTTTAGAAAGAGAGGCGAGGAGAGATTGAGCAACGACAACTAGTGATAAGGTTCATGGAGGCATTAAGATAGATGGCCCAATTTGGGTGAATTGGGAGAAACTTCCCGCAAACATTGTTTTAGGGGTAGATAAAGTAGGGCCGACACTTCTTGTAAGGGGTGCTGCAGAAATGGAAGAGGATACCAAAGATTGGGAAGTAAGAAAAGCGGAAGCGAATATTACTTGTTGAATGGATGATGGAGGTGGTTCACTTGTTGCTAGCTCCTTACTTACTTCAAGCTCTTGGCTCGCTGCGAGCACTTGGCTTGTGGCGATTCCTTGTGATCTTTCTCTTAGAATAGCTTCTGTGCGCTATCGTTTAGCGGGTAGGGTGTCTCCCACTTCTATAGTCTCTAGCTGTTGTTGTTGGGGCACTCTTGTTGTTTTTGAGGCCCAGGTGAGTGTCTGTGAGGCTTGTGACATATTTAGTCGCACATTTGAAGTGACATAGGCAAACTGCCTTGTAAACTTCCTCTTTTGTTGGGTGGAGGATGTTGATTTCTCAACTTCCTCTTCCGCCTGCTCTTCTCCTTCATCAGGGTCGTCGCCTCCATTAGCGCTTGAGTCAGAAGCAGGGTGGTCATCATCCCAAAGCTCGTTAAACCATTCATCCTCCTTTACGCTTTCATAAGGTGCATCAGGCCGTTTTATTTCTTGGCGATACACCCAGAAGGTTCTAATCCTTTCATTAGTCCATTCTTCTTCATTCCTTAGCTTATTGTACAGAGCTTTTCCCATTTTGGTGTTCTCATCATAATCTTCCACAACGAAATATAAACTATGTCATGGCAGCCTACTGTCTTCCATGGGGATATGAATTAGGTCAACCAATAATTCATCTTCATCCTCTAGCAAGCTACGCATCCGCTCCCAGTAAGGCTGAGGGTTGTGAATTACCTTGAAATGCTCATACGATAGATCATTGAAAGGGTTGTAATCCCACTTGTCGCAGATCAAATCGCCAAGTGTTATTTCGCTATTGCTTAGATGCCTATTTATAGAAAAAGCGAGGGCAGGTGAAGAATCCCTTCCTCTTGACCTTTTTCTTGTTGTAGAAGGTAATATCAATAATGCACACCTGCCAAAACAATTCAAGGGCCAACACTCGATTAGTCACGCATGTTGGAAGGAGGAATGGTTCCTTAGTGAAGCCTTGCATTTGAATGAATGTAAAATCTACTCCAAAAAACCAGTCACATTTGGGAGTGAAGTTTTGCATATACTCTGTCTAAGTCAAGGTGAGACGATTAATACCCTCCTCCCCTTGCAAATCTTGCAAAATCGGAGTCAAGAAATAATCTGAAAATGCGTAATAATCAAAAGTAGAAGAGAGGAGAGGGGTCCAAACAGAAACTGGTTTTTTCCTCTTCTTTTCTTCAAAGATAGACAACTTCACCCGCTTATCAAAGAAATCAGGGTTTTGATACAAAAACATATGAGCAAGATAGGAGAGAAATCTGAACTTTCGTTCAACTTGGTACTTGTTAATTTGCTCTATCATTTTCTTTGAGAGGAATCTACAAAATCATACCAGAAGTAAGATCATTTCCCGCGGAATAGGAAAGTCGGGCCCAATTGAAAAGTCTACACCTCTTGGTCAGTGTCCAGATTGAAAACAAATGCTATAATTGAAAAGGCATCTCGCAGGTCTTCCTTGAAAGCATCGTTCAATGCATAAATCCTTGGTGGCTTCTCTTGTTCTGCTTCAATCCTTCGGGTTTCTTTGTTATAAAATTCCAAAGCCTTATCCCTGGTCCTCCATATATGATCCCCCTGTTTAGGAGTGAATGTCTCCACTGTCATCCCTCTTTGCATAGGATCTGGAATACACAACATATTCTAGATGGCAGTTGGGTTGATGTTGATTGACAGAGTCTGACCCTCAATAGTGCTGGTACTTGGGTTGAAACGCTTAATGGCCGCATCGAATAATTCTTGGCAGTAGTGCACAGATGGGACCATATATTGAGGAAGCCCGCTAAACCATACTTTTTTTGTAGTTGAAATTTCCCTTTTGGACACATTTATTCTTTTGCAGGCTGCTTCCCTCAATCCTTTAGGGTTCTTTGCAAGAAAGGGATCATGAACATTATCCCAATCTTCCTGAATTAAGCTCTAGTCTTTGTAGTTTTTGGGCTTGTCCAACTCCTTTGTGTTTTCCCATCTCGGCTTGTCAGGAATACTCGGTGTAGCATAAGAAATATTCTCAAAGACATTAACGGCTGGTGCTCCTCGCATAGTTTTTGCTAAGCTTTGTGTCATCACTTTCCTAACTTCTTGGCTTGAACTTTCTGCCATTGTTAATTTGCGGGAAGCTTTTTGATTTAGCTTGAATTTTTTTGCAACTTTACTTTGGCTCTGGTTGTGCGCTAGGAATTGCTTTTTCTCTAGGTGGCATATTTGAAAAGACATTTTAAGTGCCTAAATTTTTTGCATGCAATACTTAGCTATTTTCTCTCAAGGTGGTAGATGAGAGTTACCTTTTTTTGCATTTAATTCGGCATGTACTGCCAACCCTTTGGCTTGTGCAAGATGAATTACTTGTCATTTTGATTTGACAAGAATTCATAAATATAATTAGCAACCATATTGTATAGCACGATTTTCTTGAAACTTGAGTTGATGCTTTGCTACCAGTTTAAGCATTTGTATGCGTTGGCAATTAATATCCCAAATGGAATGATTAAGCCAAAGATGCGATCAACATTTGAAAAGATATGAGCTTTGCCTCAGAATAAGAAAAACACCTAGAGAATGACACCTCAGTCCTTGGTCGTGCATAACACCGCCAATTGCTGCCACCAGCTTAGGCTAATTAATTAGCCCTTATTAGTTTTGCATGCAACAAACCGTACTCAACAGACACAACTAGGTGGGAAATTCGAGCAAGCCTGGGCACAACTTTCAAGTTGGTACTCAATTAACATCACATTTATGGAAAGCAGATTACCACACCTTTCCTCAATTTTTCTATAAATAGGCATCTAAGCAGTAGCGAAATCACACTTGGCGATTTGAGCAGAATTGGTATTAGGTAATTGGTTTAGCAGTTTAGCGTTTGCAGTTGCGTAGCATTCTCATAGGCTAGAATTCGGTGCTTTGCAGGGATAGTTTTAAGGTATTTGCAGAGAGTTTGACAAGATGAACACCCCAATTAGGCTAGTGTCATATAAGTCTCAGATTGCCTTCTTAGGTGAGATTTCTACTAGGCGCTTAAAAATGATGACGAAGAACAAGCACTCGCTGTCAATCATAACTATAAAATGAGTCTTGGGACGAGACTGCCTTGAGTATGAGGACAAATATAGAGTTAACACTGATTTGTGCTCACACTTTGTCACCTCCATGTTGGATATAGGAATTCCCAAGCCTTTGATTTTGTGTCTAGTAAAGGAAATTTTCCCCAAGATGTACTTGAACGACCTCGGGGAGGTCATTTCAAACGTTGCACATGGTGGGGGAATTCTGACTGCGAGCAACCTTTGGAGGTTCATAGAAGAGGACGCGGTCATGTTGTGGTTGCCATTTCTGAGTGGCTTTCGCCTCTAGTCGCAAGATGAGCACTGCTAAAGGGTCACTCGAGCCTTCCATTTCCTATTCCGTATCTACAACGTGGTGTCATTCTACGACATCGACTGGTACACAGACTTCAAGAACCTGGTGTTCCCTCCACATGCTTTTGCTCCATTGGACAATACTGCTGCTGCTGATAATGCCCCTATGGATGAGGATATTGTGGATGTTGCCATTGATGCATCCATTATTGCTGCTCATGCCATGAACTAAAGACTCGTATTTTTCTTTTTACTTTCTAAAAATCTCATGATTAGTTCATTTTTTGTATACATGCTTGAAAAAGGCTTTTCGTAAAATATATAAAAGAAGAAGAATATAACTATATACTTTTGGAAGCGTGGCCTTTGAGCCATTTTGAAAATGTAAATATCAAAGCATATATTATGAAAATATATCTTTATATAATCATTTTGTTGTCTTCTTTTGGATTTTGCAACTGGGTCATCTTTCTTTTTCAACATGTATGTATGAATTTTGCATGTGGGTGTTTAATTTTTTTCTCCTTTCAGCTATGATTTCATTTCCCTTACTCTTTGCAATAATGGGTCACCTGTTCTTTTCTACCTCAAACCATAGAATAAATAAAAAGACCAGCCAACAAAACAAAAGGGAAAGAAGGGAAAAGCATTATAAACATATTTACATGGGTATGGTAAGCAAGCTTAATTGAATAATTTCAGGTGAATTCTGCTGACTAAAATTCCTAGTGCTTCTTTTTCCATAGTTTCTAACTCATATGCATTGTGCTCTTTGCATTGAATTATTCTAAATGGGCCCTCCCAAAGGCTGTCAAACTTCCCGTGTTGACCCGGCTTCATTGTCCTTTCATTAAATTTTAGCACTAAATATCCGCACTTTAGACCTTGGTCAGATGCCTTCTTTTCAAACCACCTTTTAACCACTTGTTGGCGGTTAGTCATGGCTGTTAGAGACTTTTCCCTTTTTTCTTGTACTTCTAGCAACTCAACTAACCACACCTCCATTGCGCCGTTTTGTTCCACCTTGAGAGATTTTAGCAATTGCAGCACTGGAATCTCCATAGAGATAGGCAATAACGCCTCTTTTCCATAAACTAGCTCATATGGTCAAATCTTGAGGACTTGCTTTGGAGTTATGTGGTTCGCCCAAAGTGCTGCTCAGAGGTTTTTATGCCACTCCCTTTGGTATTCTGACCCAATTCTTTTGAGGAGTTGGGCTAGATTCTTGTTTGTTGATTCGGCTAATCCATTCCCCCGCGGGTAGTAATTTGATGACATTTTAAGGAATATGCCATGTGTAAGTGCGAATTGACTTACCTTGGAGCTTAGGAAAGCTTTAGCATTGTTGAAGATGATAGTATTGGGCGGGCCAAATCTCACCACTAGTTCCTCTAGGAAATCCACTATCTCTTCCTCTGTCGCATTCTTTAGTGGCACAAGTTCGGTCCATCTCGTGAAGTAATATGTGGCCATCAAGATTCATTTATGTCTTGCACTGGAGGCTGGGTTGATCATTCTGATGAAGTCTAAACCCCATTGCGTGAATGGCTCATCTACCACTATCAGATTGAGAGGCATTGTGGAATTCTTTCTTCTTCCTGCGAAGAATTGTCATTCCTTGCAAGTTTTCACCAAAGAGTAGGAATCATTGAATAGCGTTGGCCAAAAGTACGCCGCACACATGATTTTGATGGCATTTGTCTTTGTGGAGAAATGTCCGCTTGTAGAATTGTTGTGGTAAGTGTCGAGGATCTTTTTTGCTTTCTCTATGGTAACACATTGCAATAGAATGCTATTGAACTTTCTCTTGAACAAGATCCCTTCAATGCGAGTGAATCCGCTATTTTGCAGCTGGTAGAATCTCCTCTTCTGAGAAGGAAGGCCCAACGGATATTTTCCTATATGCATAAATATTATTCTATCGGCCAGCCAACAACCTTTGGTTTCTGAATTGTTCATTAGGATTAGTTCTGGCTGCTCTTCTTCAGTGGCCATTTTTTCATTGTGCACAAGATACTCTCACAGTCCTCTTCCCCAAACAATTTTTGTAGGCTTAACCTCAATGTCATACTCAAGGATCTTGGTGATCCAGTTGGCTCTTTTCTCGGTGATTTCTCCTTTCGTGATGTATTTGCGCACACTAGAATGTGCAACATAGACAATCACCTTATTGCAAGAGATTAGGTGTCAGAACTTCTTAAGTCCCTTAACTATTGCAAACACTTGCCTCTCTACAAAGTTGTAGTTTATCTCATATTCTTTCAGGGTCAGGGAATGAAATGCTATCGGATTATCTCCCTTCCCCTCGTTATCTTTATGAGTTAAGACAATAGCAATGCTTGACTTGGTACTAAATACATACATTATGAAGTCCTTTGATAAGTTTGGGTTAACCAGAATAGGAGTGGAAGAGATAGCATCCTTGAATTTCTCAAAGGCTTCTCTGGCTTCTTTTGTCCATTTAAATGTTTGATCCTTTTTCAACATTAGGGTAATTGGTCTAATTATTCCTGCAAAATCAGAAATAAATTTGCTAACAAAATTTACCTTCCCCAAGAAGGACTAAACTCCTTTCTTGTTGAATAGGAGAGGAAGTTCTTTGATTGCTTTCACCCGCTCAGGATCAATTGAAATTCCTTCTTTGGACACTACGTGTCCTAGTAGTTTGCCTTGCGATACTCCGAAGACACATTTTTTTTGGTTTAGGGATATCTCGAACTCTTGGAATTTCTTGAACACCATCTCAAGGTGATCAAAATGATCATCCTTGGACTTGGAGAACACCGTCAAATCATCCAAATAGATTAGGATAATCTTGTTGATTAGTTCGTTGAAAGCGATATCCATTGCCCGCTGGAAGGTAGCTCCTACATTTGAGAGACCGAATGGCATCTTAGTGTATGCAAACGTTCCCCACTTGGTAATGAATGTTGTCTTATGTTGATCCTCCTCTTTGACCCAGATCTGATTGTAACCGAAGAATCCATCTAACAGGGAGAACATCTCTGACCCTGCCACCGTTTGTAAGATTGACTCCTTTAAGGGTAGCGAGTAATGATCCTTCAGGGATGCTCTGTTTAGGTCCCGAAAGTCTACGTATAGGTGAATATCTCCATTCTTTTTTTGGACTAGAACCAAATTGGATACCCACGTGCTATGCTTGATGGAGAAGACAATCTGTGACTGGATTAGCTTCGTTAATTCTTGTGCCATTAGTGCTTCAATCTTGGGATTGACTGGTCTTTGTTTTTGGCAGACAGACTTTGCACCTTCTGTCAACTCTATTGTGTGTTGAATGATATCAAGATCATTTCCCCTAAGGTGATCATTGACTAGGCCACCACTCCATATTTTTTGCAAAAGTCGATAAACCTTTCTTTATCGTGATGTGAGACATCCTTCTTGACTTTGAGATTTCTTCAATCTTTGACCTGAAGGTCCGCATAGTCACCTTTGTCTGCTACAAACTTCCGTTTGTCATTTCTTGCATCGTCACAATCAAAAAGGTTTTCAAAAGTGACCAATCCTTTTGGAAGCTTTTTGAATTTCAGCTGGATGATTTGTCCTTCGTAAGCTTTGATAATCTTTGGTTGGAGCTGGTCAGCAAATTCTCCTAGTTGCTGGATGAACGAGGCAATGTGTTCATCACTGTTAAACACTTTCCAGCTCTTATCATTGTCTGGAATCACCGGTCAGACTATTACTTGTACAAAATGTTTGTTGTGAATGAGATCAGAGGCAGGATCAAACTGAGATCCAATTGATGCCATGCGATCCACATCTATATTTTGTTCTTGGGGCACCATCTGAATGTTGAAGGCTTCAAAACCCTCAATTAGGTCCCAAATTGAGTGTTTATAGGATCGCATGCAGACATACTTGGTCGTAGAAATTCCTCAGACTTGATTGACTACTAGTTCAGAATCTCCGAACACCATTAGTTGCTTTATGCCCATTCATTCCACAAGGCTGATACCTTGCACTAGTCCTTTGTATTCAACTTCATTATTTGAGCAAGTGAGCTAGAAACAGAAAGACCTCAGTGTCTTTTCATTCTGTGGGGACATTAAACATATCCCGACTCCTGCACCATTCTTGCATCTTGCTCCATCGAAATACGTCCATAACTCTAAGGTTTGACTGTTCTTTGGTTTTTTGACAACTTTCGGGAGCACTTGATCTTCATCGTAGATGACATAGGTGCCCAAACCGGTAGCATGGTAGTTTTCGAAAGGGTCGGTCTCTATATGTTCACTCAAGAGAACATCTTCTTGATCATCCCAGTCTCTGGTCACTTTTTCATCTTCTAGTAGCTCAACGCAATACATTTCTTGCTTGGTGATAGAGGTATGCATAGCTTCAAAGTTGATCATGGCTTCATCGACTAGATGTTCTGAATGTAAAGCTTTAGATTCTATCTTCATCTTCGCACCATGATTGGTTGTAAGGATCAAATGCGACCAATCCAGGGACAAATATCCACCCACTTTTGAAGTAAACTCTTAGGATAAACAGAGGCTGAACATTTGGGGAACATATATGATCATGTGTCTTGTGACACTGTGATACCAGGGAAAGCAAATAGGGTCAAGGGGAGTGCTTTGATGACACCTACGGTTTTGACTCTGTTTCCATCAAGTTGCATCACTCCTCTTTTTAAGGGTTCATAGCTGAGTCCTAAAGCTTCAACTATTTGTTTAGGCATAACTGTGGTGCTAGCACCGAAATCAATCATGGCATTGTGTAATAATTTATCCCCTATAATGAGAGTTAAGAAGAAGGGTTGAGGCTTCATCTTATCTCTTACTTCAGCAGGGGCTTCCGTCGTGCTATTTGTAAGGACTTTGGCAGAAGATGGTTGATCAATAGCCCTTGCTTTGGGAAACTGCTCCATTGGCATTGCACTTACGTCTTCTATTCTAGGATGGCTAGAATATCCCACAGAGACACATTAGTGGATGATTTTTTCAATTGTTCCACCACATTGAACGGTGGTGGATTAGGAGGTTTCTGCTCCTTTTCTCTTATTATAACAACTTCCCTTCATGGCTGACATTGTGGCACTATAGCGAAGGTACTAGGCATTTGGTCATAAGCACTTTTAGGCTGCGAACTAACTAGTTGCAGGACAATTGGTTCACCTGTAAATCTCCTCTTCGAGCGAGTGTTGTAGTTGGATTGTATTTTCAGTTTTTTAGATGCAGATGTATCATTGGAAAACACTGCTTCTTCTTGTTCAATCCATGAGAAGAGTGCGTGGTTGGGAGTGATGTCCGCTTCTTTCTTTAGTGACATCCCTTGCATTTGTGCGGTGAGCACCACATTGTCCATTTGCGAAGAGGTATACACATAACCTCCGAGGTCTAACGTTATGGCTTGGCTGTGCTGCTCTGCCACCTTTTATTGTAGGTTTCCACACGGGCAATTTTGGGGCATATGTGAATCGCCGCAAGGGAAGCACCAAGGGTTGGTGTCATCAATCAAATTATTTTGCCTCGTAGTCAGTTCTCTGCTCAAATTTAGATTAGTGCTATGTAGCGAAGAAGGTACCGGTACTATTTGATTTGTTGTTTGCGCCTGCGGATTTGTGTGGGCACCTCCTTGGAACTAGTTTTGTTGGTAAGAGGACCTTCCTCTTTGATAATTCTGGTAGGTAAGCTTTGGAGGTATGACCTGGTTGTGCTTGATAATGGTTATCTCATTAACAATAGTTCGCAACATTTCCTTGAACTCGCTCATCTCATCCTTTGAAGAGTCGTATGTAGAGGAAACATTTTGCGGTGCACTCAGATACGTGTACATGGATTGAGGAGGAGCCGGTGCGCTGGTAGAAGGAATCTCCTGAGCAGGAAATAATATTTCTAGGAATATAGGAATGATGGGTCGAGGTGGCAATTTCCTGGCATCTATCAAATTGTTCTCCACCTTGATAGCGATGCTATATGCACCTGGTAATGTGATTTTGCCAAGAGACTGGATCATCATTGAAATTTTGGGATTGATAGACTTCAAGTAGAACATGAATGCCAGATTGGGCTACGAGCGGATATCAACTTGAATCCTCTGCCAGCTCATATGGAACCGGGCATTAAAGTCAGCCATGGCTTCGTGTGGGTTTTTCTTTATGACCGAGAGCTGATAATATAACAATGATCGGTCTCCTTCATTCAAAAATATTTGATAGAAAGGTTCCACGAGCTCATCTCAGGTACTAACAAGTTTTTTTGGCAATGTACGGTACCAATCCAGTGCCTTGCCCCTAAAAGAGGTGGCAAGCAGCCTTAACGCCACATTTTGGGTTGTAACCCCATGTACTAGACATACGTCCACAACATCTAGCAGATGTTTGGATGGTGTTCTTGAGCCATTTGCAGTGAATTTAGGTATAGCCTTTAGGGTGGAAACCAAGATAGTGGCCCAAATAGCAGGTGCTACTGGTGCAACAAGAGGGCTTTTGGCGTCCCATGCCACATAATTTCTGTTAGCGGCAGACAACATGGCTAGCGAAAAGGGAGGAGGAAGTGAAACGTTCACTAATTGGGTTGTGGGTTGTACTGTCCCTAATGGTGGTACTAATAAACCATGATTATTTGTTGTTTGGGACCTAGTAATAGGCCAATGGCTCATACACCCTTCTAAAAATTGGATTCATTTAAGCTTGGTTCCACTAGGCATGCCAGGAAAAAGAAAAACTGTTGATGTCAAAAATTGGCAAGGTAACAACCCTTTGTGGGAAACTCAGTTTATGGGGGACTTATTGCACTAAATTGAGTGACCTCAAAATTTTTAAAGAAGCTGGCCTTTTTCTGTAATTGGGGTTTTGGGATGGGAAACGAAAGCAGATATAAAAATAAAGAATCTAACTAACACGATGCACCAGAATTTAGATAAAAGACGCGATAAACCTATCTTTTGGATAAGATCTAAAGGCCTGCTTAGAAAGTTACCATGTCCTAGAATAACAGAAATTAAAGATTGCAGCATAAACTCATTCAATGACATAAAATAATTTTCACACCCATTTACTGAAAGAAGAGTCAAAAGACATGATCTAAACCAACAAACTTGCATTCAAATTATAGAAGTACGACAAATAAACCATTCAAACAATAATGACACAGTATAAAGTTTATTAATAGCATAAGAAACAAAGAAGCCGAACAATGGAATAGTCTGTGAGTTCTTGCAATAATGTAAACAATAAAAATGGCCTAGTCTCTCCAACATTCCTGTAATTCTAGAACTAGTGAAACTTGCAAAACATGTAGTATGTAATCTTCAAACTCAGAACCTGGAACTCCTCTTTAGAAGCAAAGAGTAGTATTTATAGTGATCCTTCCACCGCTGGCGAGCAACAATTGAAAAGATTCAAAATCCTGAGCAATGATGTTGAGGCAATGATTTCCCTTGACTGTTGTAACAGAAAAGATTCGGGCCATAACATTTGGTCGCTCTCCATTCAGGTGTATCCCTTGCGAATGATGGCAGTGGTCCCAACAAAGTCCCGTGCAGACAAGTGTTGCCTCCTTGGATAGGCAGTTAGAAAATGTGGCATCATATCTCAGCTCTTTGTGCGCTTCATTCCTTGCATCAAAGAAGCATGCGCTGAAGGGACGCGTGGCAGCATATCGCTGCCCGCGGCCAATTTACGCTTCCTTTGCTGAAAGCTTGCACTAAGATGACATGTAGCAATAATGTTTGATAGACGCCGCCTGTGGGGTCTGTCGAATCTTTATGTGAATGGGAGCTACGTGGCATGCGGGCGGGGACCGATGAGGAAGTGAAAGGAAACAATCAAAATAACTCGCGGTGAAGACACGTGGGAGCATAGCGGTGGCCGATAGAAGAGCAAGGGGAAATTTCCTTTGGAGAGCGATGAGCGGACACATGGCAGAGGCCGTGGTGACTATAAAAAAGGGGCCGATGATATTCATTTGAAGGCATGGGCCAGTACTTAGCCAAAAACCAAACCTGAAGGGAGCATGGTGAATTTTTTATTCATAATAATATTATTCACCTTCTACATTCTAGCACACCTAGTGGGACCCAAGTCCCTAAAATTTAACATTTGCATTGAGTTTCCTTGATTTTCAAGTCACATGTGCAAAATATCGCATTTGATCCAAGAACAATGCTTTTGATAGTAGAATGGTGCTTTTGACAACACAATGGAACTTTCGACAATACTTTGGCAGATCTAACACTTACAATGATGCATATGATCTCTGTTTGTTTTCTATTTGTAGGCGCAGGTTACCAGAGTGACACTTTTGATAGTAAAGTGACACTTTTGACATAAAAGTGGTGCTTTTGACTGTATTTTGGCACATATGATAGGTAAAGTGGTATATTTGATAGATATGTTGGTGCTTTTGACTACATTTTGGCACATTTGATTGTTATAGTGCCGCTTTTGGTTTTGTCAAATTGATTTTGTTTTTTCTAACCTAATGTTTGTGTAAAGCTCGAAAAACTCACATACTAACAAAACATTTACAAGTCATGCATAATCCAAATAAGAAAAAAGTGAAACATGTATATAACATTAATTATCCACGAATGCTCAAAGGCAAGTCCAATAATGAATTTCATTTACATACACTAAGAGGGTGTTACAATACATCTATTTCAATGTTACATCAATAAGCTTTCATCAATAATTACATCCATGAAGTAAAGTTATATTTTACAAATTAGCTATGCAAGCCATACAAAGTAATACAAAGAGTACATCCATAGCATAAATATTCTCTAAGCCTCAACCGCCTTGACTCCACTGGTCTTCTTGCAAGCTGAGGCTAAGAGAGATGTTAAGGCACCTTTTCTGCCCAACCATGAAGTACATGACTTCCTCGGGTTTCGTCCTAACTCGAAGAAAGCCTCGACCCTACACGAGGAGCCTAACAATCTAGAACAATAAAGCAGGAGGGAACTCTCGATGCATGCCTGATGCCTATATGCATTCCTATACTAGAACAACATATTTCTTGCATACAGGATGTGGCAGAGACATATATAACATAAAAATTCTAGGATTTTTATCCATCTATTTCAATGGTTCATTAGCTTGGCCAAGCATTCAAAAATAAATGGTAGTTTAAGAAAAGGTTAACTACCATCTTTGGGAGCCCACATTCAGCATCCTTTCCTGGAAGTTTCTCATAAAAAGAGTAAATAATGCATAGTTTCACACAAGTTGCATACAGTTCAAACATTTACTAATTGATTCATTCTTTTTGAAAACACATTATATTTCCAAAGTTCGCTATTCGATTGCATAAGAAATAAATTCTACATCTGGTTTTACATTTTTACATTTGACTCGATTTAATCATTCTTCTAACATTCCAATGGATATTGGTAATCAAATGCAAATGAGCATCTTCCTACTTATTTTCAAAGTATCCAATAAGCCATTTCCAAGTTAAATGGTTTAATCTAAAAATAACAAAATTGTATAAATTGGAAAGAAATACTTCCAAGCGTAAATGTTTACATATCTATATATATATATGTATATACATATACATATGTATACATATGTATATATATGTATGTATATATATATATGTATATACATATATATATACATATGTATATACATATGTATATATATGTATATACATATATATATACATATGTATATACATATATATACATATATATGTATATTCATATATATTCATATATATGTATACATATATATTCATATATATATATACATATATATTCATATATATATACACATTTACATATTTATACATATATTCAGAAATAAAAACAATCTAATACAAAAATATATCACTTTAAGATAGAAATTTCAATCATTCCAAATCATATTTTAATATCTATTTTTTTCAAAATTTATAACTTGCTCACATACCTATTGTATTCGTATTTATATATGAAGATATACATAAAATCATGGTTTCAGTTGAAGTAATTTCATTTCAGATACACTAGTTTTTCAAACAAACATTAATCATTGACCATCCCAGTTGCAGCTACAGGATTACATTCAATTACATTTTTAACGGAATGGTATATTTATATATATATATATATATATATATATATATTCTAAAAATTACATTTGCAAACAAAATAACGTTCAGTGTTCGTACCCGATGCAGCTATAGGCATATTATTTTATTCTGCTAAACCATACAGTATGCCATTTATACACAAACATATACACATATATAAGTATATACATGTGTGTGTGTGTGTGGAGACCAATCTATAGGAAAACACCCTTATCACGAAATGGCTAGCGACTGGTTTGAAGAAAAATTCCATTTAATTTGAGGAAGTTTATAACCCCATAGCGCCAGGCATAGAGGGACGACTTGGAGAGGGGGTGGCCTTCCATGGGAGGCACTGCCTATGGAAGGCAACGCACATCCCACAGGCCACGACCTTGGGATGGTTCGCTGTCTCCACAACGTCCTCTCCCATGGGTGCCAAGGCATCACCCAAGCTTGCTTTGCGTTTTCAAATAGAACAAAAATTAACAATTGTGAATCTCTCAACCCATAATTTCCATTTCAAAGATATGTTATAATATGATTTCCCCTGAAAACGTATAACAATGGTATTATATATTTATAAATATACAATATAGTATATTTGTAAACATATAATATTATTTTGTACATAAATAATAAATTAAATTAAAAGAATAAGGTGATTACAATCTT
This sequence comes from Sequoia sempervirens, assembly GCA_007258455.2. Classification (NCBI taxonomy): domain Eukaryota; kingdom Viridiplantae; phylum Streptophyta; class Pinopsida; order Cupressales; family Cupressaceae; genus Sequoia; species Sequoia sempervirens. The sequence goes on along the minus strand of VDFB02281492.1, from coordinate 173,374,538 downwards.
GTACAGGTTTGATTCAGCTATCTCCAAGCAGGGAATAAAACATTCAAGTACCAACGCAAGATTACAAGCAATTAGGAATTCAATAGAATAATTTCTCTTTTCCACAATAAAACAAATTTTTCATACATTTGAAATCAAATTACAATGGAAAAAGGATTTAAAAACCTGGAAATCGCTTCCTGAAGATTTTCTTCTTCTTGTTTCTCTTTCCTCTCTTGTTTTTCTTCCCTTCTCCACCATTCTAGATTTATTGTGCTTCCAAAACCTACTTCTCAGTGCCCATTTTCAGTAACCGGTTTGCAGAGAAAAAAAAAGATTATGAAAAGCTATTGTGTGTTTCCGTTATCGTTTTCCCCTCTTTTAAAGATTTCTCCTCAAATTCCCAATAACCGAATCTTGAAAATAAAAATAAGATTTATTTTTATGCAACATATTTATCCTAAGTAAATAATAAAGAAATATCATTTTAATTGCAAATGAAAATAATTATCCTCAATAATTAATAAGGAATTACCATTTTTAATTGCATATGAAATAATTATCAATTGCAAATAAAATAATTATCCTAAATAACAAGAATTATCATTTAATTGTAAAATTAAATCTTTAATTAAAATATAATTAATTCTTTTATTTCTTTGCACTTTTATTCCACTACTAATTAATTTAATCAAGCAATTTAAAGTATGAACAGTATAATGATTAACTAAATTAAATAATAAGTGCTCGCGTGTGTGTGAGAGAACCATTCCTACTTTACCTTGCCAGGAAGCTAACCTCCTCTACTTTCACCACACCCTTGGTCTTTGACAACCTACATCTCAAGTAAACTCAGGAACCCATTAATAGATTAGTATCTAGGTAATATATAAATCACAACATTATAATTCATTAATCCAAATAACACTTTACTATTTTGCATCACTTTCAAAATAAACTATATTCAATACATTTCAATTTTTTCAAAATTAAAACAAACATTTCTTATTTCATCACTCAAAACACCATATTGTTTATTATTTGTTCTACCACACACACATTTAGTCATATATCAATCCCACATAAAGCAAAAGCAAGCATCATCAAAGTTTGAGATGTGACAGTTTGCATGATCTTTTAGAACTAATCAAGTGATGTAAATTGGTGATATTTTGGGAGAAGATAGGGTAAAAAGAAAACTATTGATGAATTTGGTGTAGGGATTTTATTTCTTTTTATTAAGTAGTTGCACACTTCATTTGGGTCTTAATCGATAAACTTTATATGTCATTTTTGGTGAAATTTTAGTGTGTATGCTCTCCTCTTGCACCTAGTCCAAGCCTAAGGATCAAAAGCACTCTTTTGTTCACATATTTGTTAATTTTACCCAAAAATTATTAGTTGAGTATGCTCTCCCCTTGCACTTCGTGTGAGCCTAGGGATCAAAAATACTAGTATCTTCTTCTTTTTATTTACAATAGGAGGCCTACTTGGGAATTTTATCACCTTAAGGGTGCCTCAACCATGTTTTCTGGTGAGGTATATAAAGGGGGAGAGCGAAAGTTGTACCTCAAAGTGTGGCCAACGTCATTCAATCCAAGCCACAAGACCCTCGGTCTGCTGAGACTTGTCTGGTGAGGAGAAGAGGGGAGACCCCCTGTCTCAAGTACTATTAGATGACTCACTGTTCTCGAATACCACTGTACTTTTTTTAGAGACCTAAAACTTTTGGTCATTGATCTAGCCATGGTGTAAGGTATAGTATCATGCTTGAAGTTACCCAACATGTATCATCCTAAGGAGAGATATGATTTATTTGGATGTATAAAAAACATCAAGGGAAAGAAAAAGGTGAGCCCTTGAGCCACTAAAACCCTATCTATTCCCTCTTGAGAGTGGAATGCGCATGTTCAATCCTATGGTATTTTATCACTTGGGCCCACACTAGTGTGAAACACCTTTATTGAATAGTTAGGTTTGTTATCATGTTTGGCATGTTTTCTTGTGAAGACCAGTAAAACACCATTTAGAATTACTACCTTGAAATCATCAACCATCTTGTTTTTTGTTTTGCATCTCTTGCCAAAATTTTCAAAAATCAATACAAAAATTTCAAAAAATTACCAATAGTTAAATAAAATTGCACTTTTGGGTTCAAAACCATGCTTTTTAGTCTAAAAATATGCATACGAGACAACCTGTTGCACTTTTGATTCTCTAATATTCTGCCTATGCATCTATCAAGTTCTTATCCATTTCATTATTAATAAAGTTGTATTCCATCTATATCCGCCTACCTATCATAGTTTCTCTTATACACCTAACATGGCCTGGTAGTTTACCAGTGTCCAAAATTATCCATCCCACTTAGTATCATAATAAAATCAATCCACGTAGTCCATAATAAATGATCCTACACCTAACTAGGGCATTTTTCTTAAACCTAGTCATCAGATTGGATCCTTGTTATTGCCTTAAATTGAAAAAAATAAAAAACATCAAGTATCCAAAAAATAAAAAAAAATTAAATATTACAAAAAATTAAAAGATCAAATATTGTAAAAATCTAAAAACATTAAATATTTCAAAAAATCCAAAACATCAAATATTCCAAATAATCCAAAAAATTAAATATTTGAAAAATTCAAAAACATTAAATTTCCCAAAACCCCTCAAAAAAACAAGTCAACACCTGCATAAATTCACCCATCCATAAAAAATCATCACCATAATCGTCTTTGACAAAGTAAACAAAAGCAAATGACACATTAGTAAAAATATAGAAAATTCATGATAATTTCAAGCTAGGATCACTTTTGAAACATCCCACTACCTACATACCTATTTCCTAAATCATTTAATTTATCATCACAATCTATGCCTTAACGAATATATCTTTCAGGTACAATAGGGGCAATCTAAGATAACAATTACACGCTCTTTAGAAAGAGATATGATGGTTGTGATATTTTTTATCATTAGTAATTTCTTTTGATTTATCTTTTTGTCTCCTTCTCACACTTACTCAAATCCACCTTGATCTTTCAATATCTCGGTGTGTCTAGAGAAGCATTAAATGAGATATGGTCATTTATTTCATATGTTGTGTTTGTGGGACATTATTATAATATGACCATAGTGAATACTTGCCTTGTGTGTGTCGAGGTAGCTTCTTGCATAATAAACATCCTTTGCATATTAGGTTTTTCATACCTTTTGTGCACTAGGACAATCATGATCTAATTCTTATTCTCTCACACATTCAAACAAGGTTTTTGTATGTCTTGTATGAATAAGGATAATCATATTTGTTTGCAAAGTAAAAGTCCATGCAATAGATATGATACCACCCTGGTTCTTCATACCTTGGTGCATAGTGTCTATTTTCTATATCAAAATAAGGATTTCTCTTTACATTTTTTAGCTTAATGAAAGGAAAAACATAATCATTTTTTCATCCTATTATCTAATAAACATCCCATATCATAGCTATAACTTTCAGTTGATATTTGATAAACATGATTCATTTATCCATCATAATCCTACATCACTTCTTCTATTTTTCTAATCATTCTAACTATTCTATCCATGTATCATGACACAAACAAAAATAATAAAAATATATCTCACTGCATTCATATAATCATTGTATACACAATAATTAGTATCATCATAACATCATATATCTAGCCTACACCAATAATCATATCATCATGGTACAATCATTATATAGGAAATCATAGCATAATCAAAATAAAAAATCCTAACATCGTATCATCATCATAGTTCATCAGATCATAATATATTGCATAATCATCATACATCCATCCATCATATAGAAAAAAACAAATAAGAATCATCATAAAATACATACATCAATCATATAATATCAATCACATGCATATAGAAAGACATCACATCATGAACAGATTAACTACACAACAAAATCTCATCTCATATATAATAATTGTGTCATGATACATTATAGATATACATAATATTTGTACAAAGGGATACAAAGAGCCATAAATATGTACATATATACATGAGCCTCCATACATAAATCAACATACAAAAGCTACTCTCTATTGAGCTCCCAACCTCTGAATATCTAGGTGAGCGTGGAAGAGGAGGAAGACCTGCCCCTGGATGTTCAAACTATGATATTGGATGTGTGGCTCCTTGTACGATTGGACCTTGTCTTGTATGTATGTGGCATCAATGATGGTAGTCCTGAGGATGCCCCCATAATTGGCCTATCCTCTGATCTAGCTAATCAAGAGAACACCAATCAACTCTAAGCTGAGAAAATAGGAGCCCTCCTCTCTATAGGTACCACCCTCTCATAGAGGGTCCTGTAATACGTAGCCACCTACGTTAACCTTCACACCTCCCCCATCACCTGCATCATGGGTACCCCACCCACCATCTCTGCCTATTGACGTCGATCCATATTGGCATCCCTCTTCGTTGTTCTCTATACAAGTAGTATCAAGAGGTTGTCCCACTCTAGTTGATATCCATCTCTCTAACTGTGAGCCTAATCTCGCTTGGATAGGGTGATCACTAGTTAGAATTACATATCTCCATCCCCATCACCACCTCCTCCATCTCCTCATCCATCACCATCATCACCACCTTCTCCATTTGCCCCTCCATCCCCATCATCCCCACTTCCTCCATCTCCTCCTCCCTACCTACCCCAACCCTCTCCCATAATTTCCTCCCATCCCCAACTATCATCTCCTCCTTATTGTCCCTAATTACCATCTACCCCTTGTCCTTGTACTTACACTCCATCCCCACCTCAACCATGGGCTTCATCTCTATTCCCAACCCCCATATCCCCATCTACAATACCCCCTCCTCTAAGTGTGACCTCTACCTATGGGCCCTAGTTGGCTCCATATCTCATCTCTGTCACCCCACTACTCCACCACTTGGATTTTTCAACTGAATCAACCGATGTGCTGCCTACCATCTATTAAAATCTAGAGTCATCCTTGCATATCTAATAGTTGCACCCCATACCCATTGAACCGGTACCAAAGACAAGAATTTTAATAGCAATATCAGGGGATATCATGGGCCTCTCATCACCAATCTATGGACTCCTCACTAGGTAGTCCCTAAACCTTTCCAAAATGATTTCTAACCCGCTCTAGTAGATACCTCTCAATAATTTGAGTTGTACACCCAATCAAAAATATGGGATACCAAAAAAGAACCAAATATGTAGCATCATTGATCCAGGCCTCACATAATCACTAATTGGCCTATCCTCTGATCTAGCTAATCAAGAGAACAACAATGAACTTTGAGCCAAGAAAATAGGAGCCATCCTCTCTATAGGTACCTCCCTCTCGTAGAGGGTCCTGTAATACGTAGCCTCCTACGTTAGCCTTCACACCTCCCCCATCACCTGCATCATGGGTACCCCACCCACCATCTTTGCCTATTGACATCGAGCCATATTAGAATCCCGCTTTGTTGTTCTCTATACAAGTAGTATCAAGAGGTTGTCCCTCTCTACTTGATACCCATCTCTCTCACTGTGAGCCTGATCTCACTTGGATAGGGTGACCACTAGTTAGACTTACATATCGCCATCCTTGTCACCACCTCCTCCATCTCTTCATCCATCACCATCATCACCACCATCCCCATATCCCCCTCTATCCCCATCATCCCCACTTCCTCCATCTCCTCCTCCCTACCCACCCCAACCCTCTCCCATCATTTCCTCCCATCCTCAACTGTCATCTCCTCCTTTTTGTCCCTGATTACCATCTACCCCTTGTACTTGTACCTACGCTCCATCCCCACCTCAACCATGGGATTCATCTTTATTCCCAATCCCCATATCCCCATCTACAACACCCCCTCCTCTAAGTGTGACCTCTACCTATGGGCCCTAGTTGGCTCCATATCTCGTCTCTGTCACTCCACTACTCCACCACTTGGATTTTTCAACTGAATCGAATGATGTGTTTCCCACCATCTATTAAAATATAGAGTCATCCTTGCATATCTAATAGTTGATCCCCATAACCATTGAACTGGTACCAAGAAAAAATTTGTAATAACACTATCAGGGGATATCATTGGCCCCCAGTCACCAATCTCCTTGTGTCTATTAAAAAATGGACTCCTCACTAGGTAGGCCCTAAACCTCTCCAAATTGATTACTAACCTGCTCTAGTAGATACCTCTCAATGATTTGAGTTGTACACCTAATAAAAAATATGGGCTACCAACAAAGAACCAAATATATAGCATAATTGATCCAAGTCTCACATAGTCACTAATAGGCCTATCCTCTAATCTAGCTAATCAAGAGAACACCAATCAACTCTGAGCCAAGAAAATAGGAGCCCTCCTCTCTATAGATACCTTCCTCTCATAGAGGGTCCTTTAATACATAGCCTCGTACATTAGCCTTCACACCTCCCCCATCACCTGCATCATGGGTACCCCACCCACCATTTGTGCCTATTGACGTCAAGCCATATTGGCATCCCTCTTCATTTTTCTCTATACAAGTAGTATCAAGAGGTTGTCCTTCTCTACTTGATACCCATCTCTCTCACTATGAGCCAGATCTCGCTTGGATAGGGTGACCACTAGTTAGACTTACATATCTCCATCCCCATCACCACCTCCTCCATCTCATCCATCTCCTCATCCATCACCATCGTCACCACCTTCCCCATCTACCCCTCCACGCCCATCATCCCCACTTCATCCATATTTTCCTCCCTACCCACCCCAACCCTCTCCCATCATTTCCTCCCATCCCCAATTGTCATCTCCTTGTTTTCCCTAATTTCCATCTACCCGTTGTCCTTGTACCTATGCTCCATCCCCACCTCAACCATGGGATTCATCTCTATTCCCAACCCCCATATCCCCATCTACAACACCCCCTCCTCTAAGCGTAACCTCTACCTATGGGCCCTAGTTGGCTCCATATCTCATCTTTGTCACCACACTACTCCACCACTTGGATTTGTCAACTAAATCGACTAATGTGTTTCGCAACATCTATTAAAATTTAGAGTCATCCTTGCATATCTAATATTTTCACCCCATACCCATTGAATCGGTACCAAAGACAATTTTTAATAGCAATATCATGGGATATCATGGGCCCCCAGTCACCAATCTCCCTGTGTCTATTACAACATGGAATCCTCACTAGGTAGGCTCTAAACCTCTCTAAATCAATGTCTTACTCACTCTAGTAGATACCTCTCAGTAATTTGATTTGTACACCCAATCAAAAATATGGGCTACCAACATAGAACCAAATAGGTAGCATCATTGATCCATGCCTCACATAATCACTAATTGGCCTATCCTCTAATCTACCTAATCAAGAGAACACCAATCAACTCTGTACCAAGAAAATAGGAGCCCTCCTCTCTATAGCTACCTCCCTCTCATAGAGTGTCTTGTAATACATAGCCTCCTAGATTAGCCTTCACACCTCCCCCATCACCTGCATCATGGGTACCCCACCCACCATCTCTACCTATTGATGTTGAGACATAGTGGCATCCCTCTTTGTTGTACTCTATACAAGTAGTATCAAGAGGTTGTCCCTCTCTACTTGATACCCATCTCTCTCACTATGAGCCTGATCTCGCTTAGATAGGGTGACCACCAGTTAGACTTACATATCTCCATCCCCGTCACCACCTCCTCCATCTCCTCATCCATCACCATTGTCACCACCTTCCCCATCTGCCCCTCCATCCCCATCATCTCCTCCTCCTCCCCACCCACCCCAACCCTCTCCCATCATTTCCTCCCATTCCCAACTGTCATCTCCTCCTTGTTGTCCTTGATTACCATCTACTTCTTGTCCTTGTACCTATGCTCCATCCCCACCTCGACCATGGGATTCATCTCTATTCCCAACCCCCATATCCCCATCTAAAACACCCCCTCCTCTAAGCGTGACTTCTACCTATGGGCCCTAGTTGGATCCATATCTCGTCTTTGTCACCCTACTACTCCACCAATTGGATTTTTCAATTGAATCGACTAATGTGTTGCCCACCATCTATTAAAATCTAGAGTAATCCTTGCATATATAATAGTTGCACCCCATACCATTGGACCAATACCAAAGAAAAAAAATTGTAATAACAGTCTTAGGGGATATCATGGGCCCCCAGTCACCAATCTCCCCGTGTCTATTAAAAAATGGAATCCTCACTAGGTAGGCCCTAAAACTCTCCAAATTGATGTCTAACCTACTCTAGTAGATACCTCTCAATAATTTGAGTTGTACACCTAATAAAAAATATGGGCTACCAACAAAGAACCAAATATGTAGCATCATTGATCCAAGCCTCACATAATCACTAATTGGCCTATCCTTTGATCTAGCTAATCAAGAGAACACCAATCAACTTTGAGCCAAGAAAATAGGAGCCCTCCTCTCTATAGGTACCTTCCTCTCATAGAGTGTCTTGTAATACGTAGCCTCCTAGATTAGCCTTCACACCTACATCATGGGTACCCTACCCACCATCTCTGCATGTTGAAATTGAGCCATATTGGAATCCCTCTTCATTGTTCTCTATATAAGTAGTATTAAGAGGTTGTCCCTCTCTATGTGATACCCATCTCTCACTGTGAGCCTGATCTTTCTTAGATAGGGTGACCGCCAGTTAGACTTACACATCTCCATCCCCATCACCACTTGCTCCATCTCATCATCCATCACCATCGTCACCACCTTCCCCATCTCCTCCTCCATCCCCATCATCCCCACTTCCTCCATCTTCTCTTCCCTACCCACCCCAAACCTCTCCCATTGTTTCCTCCAATCCCCAATTTTCATCTCCTCCTTGTTGTCCCTAATTACCATCTACCCCTTGTCCTTGTACCTACCCTCCATCCCCAACTCAACCATGGGCTTCATCTCTATTCCCAACCCCCATATCCCCATCTACAACACCCCCTCCTCTAAGCGTGACCTCTACCTATGGGCCCTAGTTGGCTCCATATCTCATCTCTATCACCCCACTACTCCACCACTTGGATTTTTCAACTGAATCGACTGATGTGTTGCCCACCATCTATTAAAATCTAGAGTCATCCTTGCATATCTAATAGTTGCACCTCATACCCATTGAATCTGTATCAAAGACAAATTTTTTAATAGTAGTATCATGGGATATCATGGGACCCCAGTCACTAATCTCCCTATGTCTATTAAAAAATGGACTCCTCACTAGGTAGGGCCTAAACCTCTCCAAATCAATTTCTAACCTACTCTAGTAGATACCTCTCAATAATTTGAGTTGTACACCCAATCAAAAATTTGGGCTACCAACAAAGGACCAAATATGTAGCATCATTGATCTAGGCCTCACATAATCACTAATTGGCCTATCCTTTGATCTAGCTAATCAAGAGAATACCAATCAACTCTAAGCCAATAAAATAGGAGCCCTCCTCTCTATAGGTACCTCCCTCTCATAGAGGGTCTTGTAATACATAGCCTCCTACATTAGCCTTCATAGCTCCCCATCACTTGTATCATGGGTACCCCACCCACCATCTCTGCCTATTGACGTCGAGCCGTATTGGCATCCCTCTTCGTTGTTCTCTATACAAGTAGTATCAAGAGGTTGTCCCTCTCTACTTGATACCCATCTCTCTCATTGTGAGCCTGATCTTGATTGGATAGGGTGACCACCAGTTAGAATTACATATCTCCATCCCCATCACCACCTCCTCCATCTCCTCATCCATCACTATCATCACCACCTTCCCCATCTCCCCCTCCATCCCCATCATCCCCATTTCCTCCATCTCCTCCTCCCTACCCACCCCAACCCTCTCCCATCATTTCCTCCCATCCCCAACTATCATCTCCTCCTTGTTGTCCTTGATTACCATCTACCCCTTGTCCTTGTACCTATGCTCCATCCCCACCTCAACCATGGGCTTCATCTCTATTCCAAACCCCCATATCCCATCTACAACACCCCCTCCTCTAAGCATGACCTCTACCTATGGGCCCTAGTTGGCTCCATATCACATCTCTGTCACCCCACTACTCCACCACTTGGATTTTTCAACTGAATCGACTGATGTGTTGCTCACCATCTATTAAAATCTAGAGTCATCCTTGCATATGTAATAGTTTCACCCCATACCCATTGAACCAGTACCGAAGAATTTTTTTTTGATAGCTGTATCAGGGGATATCATGGGCCCCCAGTCACCAATCTCCCCGTGTCTATTAAAAAATGGACTCCTCACTAGGTAGGCTCTAAACCTCTCCAAATTGATGTCTAACCCACTCTAGTAGATACCTCTCAATAATTTGAGTTGTACACCTAATAAAAAATATGGGCTACCAACAAAGAAACAAATATGTAGCATCATTGATCCAAGCCTCACATAATCACTAATTGGCCTATCCTTTGATCTAGCTAATCAAGAGAACACCAATCAACTTTGAGCCAAGAAAATAGGAGCCCTCCTCTCTATAGGTACCTCCCTCTCATAGAGAGTCTTGTAATACGTAGCCTCCTACATTAGCCTTGACACCTCCCCATCACCTGCATCATGGGTACCCCACCCACCATCTGTTCTTGTTGACGTCGAGCCATATTGACATCCCTCTTTGTTGTTCTCTATACAAGTAGTATCTATAGGTTGTCCCTCTCTATTTGATACCCATCTCTCTCACTGTGAGGCTAATCTCGCTTGGATAGGGTGACCACCAGTTAGACTTACATATCTCCATCCCCATCACAACCTCCTCTATATCCTCATACATCACCATTTTCACCACCTTCCCCATCTCCCCGTCCATCCCCATCATCCCCATTTCCTCCATCTCCTCCTCCCTACCCACCCCAACCCTCTCCCATCCCCAACTGTCATATCCTCCTTGTTGTCCCTAACTACCATCTACCCCTTGTCCTTGTACCTACACTCCATCCCCACCTCAACCATGTGGGATTCATCTCTATTCCCAACCCCCATATCCCCATCTACAACACCCCCTCTAAGTGCGACTTCTACCTATGGGCCGTAGTTGGCTCCATATCTCGTCTCTGTCACCCCACTCTCCACCACTTGGATTTTTTAACTGAATTGACTGATGTTTTTCCCACCATCTATTAAAATCTAGTGTCATCCTTGCATATCTAATAGTTGCACCCCATACCCATTGAACTGATACCAAAGACAAAATTTGTAATAGCAATATCAGGGGATATCCTTTGCCCCCATTCACCAATCTCCCCATGTCTATTAAAAAATAGAATCCTCGTTAGGTAGGCCCTAAACCTCTCCAAATCGATGTCTAATCCACTCTAGTAGATACCTCTCAATAATTTGAGTTGTACACCCAATCAAAAATATGGGCTACCAACAAGGAACCAAAATATGTAGCATCATTGATCCAGGCCTCACATAATCACCACGACCTCCAAACAATAGTATCTAGCTCATCAAAAAATTACCTCTAATGGGCAAGGTCACCCAACCATTGGTGTGTCGATGCACCATCATATATACATATACATAAGGCATGTTGTTGCCTCATGATCTCCACCCCATAGGACATGTAACAACTATAAGCTCTCATACCCTTATGTGAAGCAATGTAACTCTACATGACAAAATCACACTATAATCATAACATCCTAGTGTATATCATGGTATAAATGGGCCAATACATAGGGAACTCAAGAAAGAATGACACCATCAGTAAGCATCTGATTCAACAATCTACCCTAGCCAATAAAGAATCCCCTCAATCTACAATCAAAGACTAACACCTCTCCTATCAATCTAGCCAAAACTAATGGGAGTGCATCAAAGCTCCCCATCACCCTCTGAAGGTCCATCTTGACATAATCAATTCCAAGATCATCATCTAGGAAAACTCTCTCCAAGGAACCCTCTCCAAAATCTATGTCGTAAACCACCCTCTCACCATGGATGGGATCCTGGGGATCCTCCACCTATTCTCTAATGTGATAATGATTTCCCTTGTAGGAAGAACAAAATCAAACCTCTCACTATGACACCTCTCGACCAAGGCCATATCATGGCCCTATGAGCCCAAATCTCTTACATATAAGTGGTATGTCATAAACCAACAACTGTTAAGAACTCATGATCCATCTCATCCAAGCCTATACTCAGATACATAGTAATAGGATGTCAGTATCTAGACATGATAGGATCAATACCACCTACAAAAATAATGCACACAACATCAATTATATTCAAAATCATAAATCCTAATTAACCTAGCCCTGAAATCAAAAGCCCCAAACTGTTAAAATCATTTGTGGTCCATTTTATCAAATGTGTCATTCTAACAATTAATACGAATTGATTTTTCAAAAGTGCTAATCTGTCATTAGATGTACTAAACTATATGTGAACCAATATATCAAATGTGATCCTATATTTTTAAATATTCCAAACTATTATCAAATGTGTAATAATTTAATCAGATGCGCTATTACACGTATTAGATGTGTCATAACAGGTTTTAGATGCACTATTATGTTCTTTGGCACATTTGATTTCCTAGTTTAAACTAGCATTTATTGCACCTAAACCTAAACCTAATGACCTAAGGGTTAGATACATACTATCGTGGATGCTCTAGTCGACCATTGGTTCTAATTAAGTCTCTGCGTGGTGAATAGCCTTTGAAATCCCTATCATTTGTATAACTCCTTGCGCCTTGACCACTCTAGAGGCTTTGAAACTCAAGAACTATGAGGGTGAAAATGACTTGAAAATGACCCCCATGTCTATATATAGGCATACAAATCCTAATTCCACTAACCTACCTTCCACCAATCCATTTTTTCATAACCTATACCCCTTGAACCCCAATCATTAACCAAACCAACCCTATTTTCCACCATCTTCTTCATTCAACCTATCATGTTTACCTTTCATGAGCTCGACTCAATTTTTTTTTCAATCGATCTCTCAAGGGGGAAACCTATTATCCAACCTTCATCCCTTGGTTTAATGGGGCACACTGGGGCACATCATCACCTAAAATTTTCATACCAACAACATGTTTTTGAAATAACACAACAATACATATTGTCTCAAAGAGGGGAAAAATGTACACCTAAAAATGATTAGCTCATTTCATCCAAAACAACATCATTTCTCATCATCATCTATTGTCAAACCATTCATCACTATTAATTAAATAATTTTTAATTATTTAATTAAGCTAACACATTTTCCTCTTTAATTAAATACTTTTTGGGTAACTTAAATCAAATTATTAAATTATTTTCTTAGTTCAAAAAAGGTGACATGACACTTCCCCTATTTGACTATATCATACAAACAAAAAAAATGCAACTTTTAACAATTAAATAATCATGTACAATATAAAACAAGTACAAGTCCAATATAGCAAGAGTAAAGTCATTTCCAAATTAGAAGCCATGTCCAATATATATTATCATGAATCTCTTACATTGTAGTAACAATATAAATGAGTTACAACAAGATCATTACACATCATAATCAAAGGTACATCCAAACAAGTCTAATGCATGAATATAGGTAACATGTCAAGTGTCTCCACATACACAATAGCGATACATAAAAAAGAATCCTAAAGTATCCAAGTAGTCAATGTGATAAGTTCCCAAACATCTCCCACTCCATCCTACACACCAAATATGCATGGGGAAGGCGTAATGATCCCAAATTTTGAAGGAAACTTAATCCTAACCAATAATTGGCATGTATTGAAGTGGTAAAATAGGTAATCCATTGTCTGTGAAGTAATAAGTATTATTTTTTATAGTTATTTATTTTTCACAAGTCCATTCATGTCCATAATCATAAAGTATCATCTAGTCTATCAAACATTCACAACACAGTAGTATATCACAACACATTATAAGACATCATAAACCAAGTCAAAAGACTTTACAACATGCAAAAACTCAACAAAACTCAACACTAGTAGATACACAAGCATATCTATAAAATACAATGGCTCTTTGTATATCACAAGAACACTAACCACATCTCAAGAAACGCTGGGAACTATTTCCCATCAAGTTGTCAAGGACACATTTGTACAAATAATAGCAACAAACTATTTCTTAGCCATAAAGCACTCCCCCTCTCAAGTAGATCAAAATTCATTCCTACAAATAGGCCATAGGTCTTAATATAAAAAATATCCTACTACGTAGTGGTAGATGGATGGTATAAATGTACAAACAACATATGGATTCTCTATCCTTTACTCCACTATGCCATAGTGTGATGTGTGATGTATATAGCAAGAGGAGTACTATTTGGCTACACATATATTAGGGAACACAACCTCCTAGGTTGTTAAGACACAAGTGTAGTATGTATCAATATTTATCATCCACCACAAGGATACTCACACATATAGACCCCCAAAAGTATGAAATCATCAACAACTCATAAACAAGCAACAAGTTATACCCAATTTACTTTTTGAGACAAATACAATAAGGTAAGTTTTATTATTTATGAAAAACCTAAAGTAATTTTTTAGAAATTAGACATCTAAAATCCAATAAATGTCAAACATCTCGAAAACTTGGATAGGGACACCAATGCTAGAATTAGGCATTCCTATCTATGCAAAATGACACCAAAACCATAAACGAGTATGCTTGGCCTTCCTTAGAATACTAACATCTATCATGGGTGTTCCTACCCTTACCCAACTAGACACTCTAGTGGTTGGGTGCAATATTTGTCGAATTTGCTTACTTAGGTCTATCAAATAGGGTCTCTACTACTCCGAGATTAATCAATAAGTGTGTTGAACTTGCAAAAAATAAAGAAAAAGAAAAGCAATTTTCACAAGCCTAACCAAGCACAATTCCTAATTATTTCACAAAATTTAAATATGTTCATTTTTTTAAAAGACTCATAAATCATAGATTAATCAAAACATTGAGTATAAGCATTCTTGCTGATGAAAACATCAAAACTAGTTTTCTTTCTCAAATAACAAAATTCTCAATACAACTTCATAAAATTGAAGTTACAAGAAGGTACAATTCGCCATATAAATTATTCACAATTTCAATTTCAAAATGGAGATTCAATTCCAATATCAATTAGATTTATTTCTCAAGCCCTAGGTTCAATTTTTGTTGTTTAAATTTTAAGGTTTCTTTCTTCAAGTTTATCTAATTCTAGGGTTTCACAATTAGGTCTATTTTTTAATTTTAAACTAATCAAAATCACCGTTGAAATGGTTGAAATGTTTATAATCCTCAAACCTCTGAATTCCAACTAGATTCCTCCATGATACCATATGTTCTATTACTATTTCTATGTATTTAATTTCAGAGTTTTATGTCTCTTCTAATTTCCTTAAATTCCACAATATCATAAATTAGCAATTCTAATTTAATTGATTTCAATTCACATATTAATTACAAATGTATTACAAGTATCCTGCATGTAATTCAATGGTTTTAGATCCCACTTTTCAACACAATCCAAAACTCTATTGAACCTATGTAGAAAATCCTTCAATCTCTAACCTTGTTTGCACTTCTAAAAATCTTTCTCTATGGACTAATGGTTACAATGACAAATTAATAATTTATAATTGGCATTTTTCTCTAAAGTCTCTAATAATTTTAATATTTTTGAATCCTAAAATCTCACACTTTCTCAACTTTGCATTCTCTCCTATATATCTAAAAACAATAAATTTAATTGATTTTATTAATTTATATTTAATTATAATAAAATTTAATTATTTAATTGTTCAAAACTATTTAATTGAAGATGTGGGATATTTTAATTAATTATTATTTATTAATTTTCAATGATTATCCTCAAATCTAATTTCAATCTTTTGTTAGATTTTGCTTTTATTTATTTTAGAAAAAAATATTTTAAGAGGTTTCATGTAATTGTTATAAAAAAGTATAAAAGACATAAATAAAGAAAATGGTAAAAACATGGAGAAATCTTACATAGATGCAAGACAAGGGATCATATAGGATTCTTCATAAATGAACTAAAAAATATGGGACAAAATAGGAGCACATGTGTAGAATTAAATAAACATGTCAAGTTTGAATCTACATATTCCAACAATAAAAAAATAAAGATTTAACTATTTATTGTTTTTCACAATATACATAAGGAAAATTATGAATAAACATTTTTATACTAACTCAATAATAGCATAAAAATATTAAAAAATGTAAAGTGGACACAAAATTCTACAAACCATCCATCATATTACTTCAAAACTAAACATAAATTTTTAGTTCCTTCCCTACATATAAATATGAAGAAAATATTACAAATTAGACATAAGACGAATGAGAAATCTAGGAAGGATTAAGAGGCACAAAGTTTTGCAAAATCCTTCTTATTTCTTCATAAATGGGCCCAAAATACCATGTTATTCCTTATTTGACAAAAACTAGTAACCCTTAACAAATACCCTCACTTTAAAATTTATAGAAAAACAGTTTTTCCCCACAATATTGCTCAACTCCCTTGCTTTATTAGACTTTATAAAATATTAAAATAAAATCTTAAAGCCTCTAAACGAGCATACCTTTCATAGTCCTTAAAGCAAATACATGGTAAAATTTAATGAGGTTAACTTTATACGAAATTTTAAATCTTCATATGTGTTTGATGGTTGAAACAAATATTTTATTGAATATTTTACATATATTGATTGTAGATGTACATTTCTTCAACGTATTCTGTCAAACATATTATGAGCAAAGTCTATGGATGATAATTTTCTAGTCTTTTTCTTAAACTTCCACACAATTGCAAATGTTGTAGACACTTAAAAATGTCTAACACATTCTTCTAATTTTCAATCATCACTCATCACCACTTTCATCGCTATTAATTAAATAATTTTCATTTTTTTTTAATTTGTAAAAATGATTATATTGATTGATGATAAGATATTACATTTTCAGTCCATATACTATCAAATTATCAGAAACCAGCCTCAGATCCATCCAAAAAACTACCCAAAACCAGACGCAACCAACCTTAACCCAAACGAACCAGAGACCAAACCCACAATTTTCCAAGCAACACCATACATGTAATTCAAGTTGAACAACCATAGAGCCCCCTACAAATACCAAAAAAGACTTACACCAAAATAAGACACTACTATCCCATAAAAACCATTTACCCATCCAACACTGCGCCCTCTGCAAGCAAGAATTCCCTGAAGAGTCAACGCCAATCCACCCCTCCTGACAGCTCCAAGAACATATGATGCTTTAATAAAATCAACCCACAATGCACCTGGTCTCGGTGCCTATGCATTGCCTCACCTTTGATGTTCGGAAGAAAGGGATATTGCTTGACCCTCACGCTAGGAAGAAGAGCTCGATGCAAGTCACGAGGCCGAGGGAGCCCCACACCCAGTTTCACGATAATCACCACATCTATGGCACCCTCCAACAAACTCTCCCAAAATAGCTTTTGTGCCATAAGCAACACCATTTCTTTTGACACCTCCAAGTCCAAAAGCGCAATGAGAAAATGAGCCGCTATATTGGCATTTGTTCACCAATGCTCCGCCGAATTCATAAAATCCTCCCCCAAGAGCAATTCCACCACCCCAAAAACCAATTCATCCCAGTCCTTAAACACTAACTTCAGCTGCCCATGCTGGATCCTCCCATAGAAAGCCCATAGCTTTCTTGATGACGACAGACAAATGGGAGTCTCCATCATTTTTGATGGTGAGGATGTGGAGCGTCGAGATTATTAAAGGCAGGTTAGACAACCATAACCTGTGTACCTATCCCATCAACTCAGAAACCACTCACCCACAACGTCCTTTGACAAGACAAGCTATAAATGGAGTTGAATGGATATCGTTTAGACTCTCACCACCTTCCCTGTATTTATCACCCTCCACCACCACCCTTCGAGACTGCACTAGCCAAGCCTATGTTGTCGGCCACGTACCCATGATGACACCAATCCCGAAACCACCCACTTGGCAGCCGCAAGGGAAGGACAAAAGTTTATCCACCATCCTTCCTCGGATCCCAGATCCGAGTCATCAATTCCCCATCAGCTCCCAAATTTTCCAATCTATTCGTTGACCCATTGGCTTCTCTATAAATATGTCTGATGGAAAATTTTGATATACCCCTTGCCAATTCACAAGCCCTTTCCAAAAGAGCCTGGAGCTTCCAATTTTCCATTCTCCCTTCCTTGAAAGCTTGAACAACCACCATCGAGTCTCCTTTGATTTCTACCTTGTTAAGTTTCAAGCTTCTTCACAACTTTAAGCCACAAATAAGAGCATGCAATTCAACTTCTGTATTTGTCATCATTGGAAAATGCTCAAATTTCTCTGCCACCAGCCTTCCCCTATCATTACAAATGCAATAATCTAGTCCTGAAATCCCAGGATTACCCCAAGAGGCTCCATCAAAATTCATTTTAAAGTAGCCTTTCTCGGCAGTACCCACTTTGCATTACTCTTGTCTTCTTTTCTTCCATCTCTAGGCCAAACCAGTCTCTCCTCATTCTTGCATCCCATTCAAAAAATCTCCACTCACCTTCCTTCTTAAGCTTCACTTTCCCATTGATCACTTCGACAACTACAGCTTCCAGCCGATTAATGAAAGCAGTAAACAACCTAGACTTCTCCAAGAACAACCTTATGTTGTGTTCTTTCCATATCTCCTAAATGACCAATGAAGGGTTGACCAACCACAACTCATGTTAAATAGAATCTCGTTTCAATATCGGCCAAACAACAAAGAGGGAACAAATATCATTAGGCAAAGCACTACTCCACCCCAGCCTAGCACATAACCACCTCCAACATGCTTGAGTGAAAGGGAAACCTACAAGAAGATGGTCCATGTCCTCCTCCGCCCTTTTACACATGATGCATCTCAAAGGGCCCGCATACACCAAAGACTTAAACCTGTCAACTATGAGGATTTTCCTTTTCATTGCAGCCCACGTGAACGTCCCAACTTTCGGAAGACAAGCACTATTCCAGCATAAATGCAAAGGTAAAGTGGATGGTATCTCCTCTGCCAATTGTGACTTGTAGCCCTCTTTAGCTGTGTATTTCCTAGAGGAAGAGCCTGCCAACTCAAATCACCACTGTTCTTTTCTCCAACTTCGTTTGGAGCAACTTCGCTTCCTCCACAGGGATAAGACCTGGCTCCAATCGATGCCACACAAATTTTGATTCTCCTCTAGCTGATACCTCTTCCAAATAATCCCACACATGCACTTCCTAGATTTGGATAAGAAAAACCTTCAATCGATCCAAACCCATACAATTATCCAAGCTCAAAAATCCACACAACGAATCTTCCTAGAATTTTGCTTTCCTCCCATCACGGACATCCCAAGTGAGATTATCCAAAATGAGAGGATGACATACCTTCATAAAATTCCACACTTTAGATCCATTGGGAAGATTAGAAGCCGTTAAAATACACTCAACATCATCCTCAACCAAATACTTGCACTGAAGAATCCTTGCCCATTTTGCTTGGTTGCGCATATACATACCCCACACCAATTTAGCACCAAGTGCCTTATTCTGTTTCAGCAAGTCATGAATCCCCACTCCACCCGTGATTTTTGAATTGCATATCATCTCCTAAGAGATCAAAGGGAATTTTTTTGATCTGATGATCCTTTCTAGAAGAACCTCCACATACTCTGATTGATCTGAGAAACTTTGTAATTTGGAAGAGCCAAGCAAGAAAAAAGGAAAATTGGGAGAGTTGATATCACCGCTTTCAGCATAACAATTCTCCCTGCCCAAGAAATACACTTACCACCTCATGAGGACAATTGATTTTTGACTTTATTTATCAGAGGGTCCCAAAGCTGACCTGTCCTCACCCCTTTGGCCATAGGGTGGTGCAAGAGCAACTTGTTCACAAAATGCCTTCAAAAGGAAAAATTTCAAAATTTTAATTTTCAATTGTAAAACCTTGTGAAAAGGTCATGTAATGGTCAATTCCTATGCATTTAAGTCATTTAGAGGTTTCTAGGAGGTCAAAATATTGGAAAAAGAAAAATTTGAGAAAATTGCTAAAGTTGTCAATAAAGCAAAAATGCAAAAAAGTGCAAAAACATAGAAGATGGAGAGTCTTTGTGGGAAAGCTGAAAGGATAGGTCGGTGAAATAAGTTTTAAAGGTAGTTATTTTTTGGGGAAACATCTATAAAATAATTTTTAAGGCGGGCAAGTGATCATCATTGTAACCTTGAAGAATTTCATTCAATAAAAGTATCCTGTTTTAGTAAAATCTGAGTTTCTTTCTATTGATTCTTAGTTGTATGGATTGTATAGTTGTTTTTGGCTTTGAATCTTATTGTTTTCAAGTAGTATAGGGAATCACCTTTCATTTGAATCCTTTTTAAGAGGAATCCATTAAGTTTATCTTTTGTTTGGATTGATTTTCTCTAACTCGTCCCAAAACCTTAAAAGTGGGGTTTTGAGAGTCATTTAAAGAATTATTTCTCCATCCCATCGATGTAGGTCTAGTTGATCAACGAGATGGATTGAGTAGAGTATTTTTGTTATGTAAATTTTGTGTGTGGATTAATAAATGCAGGGGAAGGCGAGATTACAATATGAATGTTGTTGTCCTGACAAAAAAATAATGTTTTTCCTCACAAAAAGCATGGCTCCAAGGTGTTATTTGGTACAAAGGAATTCATAAAGATTTGAAGATGGTTTAAACAGTGGGTGTAGGCATATTTTAAGGTGATGGAAGCATCTACAAGGTGGTATAATGTTTGGAAGGTTGATTTCTTTAAAAACCTTGTTTTGCTTGTGTTAGAATGGTTTGAAGAGAGGGTTTTGATGTTTGATGCTCTTTTGTGTTTTCAAATCCCTGAAAGTTAGTGAAATGGAAGTTTTGTGACATGAATCAATGCTTCCTTGGGTTACATAGGTGTTTAAAGTTGTTTTGGAGGTACTTCCTTTGGAAATTTAGGCTAATTAAGTGCATTTCTAGCGGTACAATCAAGATTTCAAGCTTTCTTTTCAAAACAAGTGCTATTGCTTTTAAAGTATGTTAAATTTGAGAAAAATGGGTCCCTAGAATAGTGAATGGCTTATGGAGTTTCTATAAGGGTTGCTTGAAATACCCATTTTTGTGAGGTTGCCATGCTACTAGGGTTTTGGGGTTTGGGTGCTATAAACTGTGATTATGATAAAATAGTGTTATAGGTGTTTAGAGTTGCCTTGAATCTGTCAAAATAA
Source organism: Sequoia sempervirens (assembly GCA_007258455.2). Lineage (NCBI taxonomy): Eukaryota > Viridiplantae > Streptophyta > Pinopsida > Cupressales > Cupressaceae > Sequoia > Sequoia sempervirens. Next base: position 173,353,266 of record VDFB02281492.1, on the reverse strand, counting down.
GGGTTTTAAAGATGTCTCAATACCTAGATAGAGTTTAGGAAGTATATTATGATGTTTTGATGCAGGGACAAAGTGGAACTATGGTGAAAGATAGTGTTTTGAGTGCATGAAAATGAAGTCCTAATAAGACAGAGATATGTAGCAACATAAATGGTTTTTTTTTGTCAAATAGTGATGTTTTATGGTGTATAAAGAAGTTTGGTAACAGTTTGAAAGCAAGTGTGATGATTTGTGGTCCTTTTGCCTCATATAAGCAAATTGAAATAAAGAATGATATGGTGCATGTTTTGGTGTTTTGGTTCAAAGTTTACTAAGCAGATTTGTGCTTTGTTTTTGACAAGATTGATGATGGTAAAGTTGTTTTTGAATTCTGATAATGATATGGAATATTGATGAAGTAAATTGGTCTATTGGTGCCTTGTGATTTTTCAAGAGAAATGATGAGATTTTGATGAAAAGATAAAGAAATTTTGGGAATTGTTCAATTTGATCTTCTCCAATTGAGTTTGGGTCAGAAGTACCCAGATGAATAGATAGTTTTGGTAGATTCCCTTGCATCAATTGCTATCAGAGCTAGCTGATTTTGATAGTTGGGTGGTTGAGTTTTGTTGCAGGTGCTGGATCCATCTAAGCTGCAGAGAGGAAGACTTTTGAGTTGTGTGTGTGGGAAGAAAAGCTGAGGTTTGTGGTCACCATCCTCCAATGGAGATTAAGCTGGGTAGAAGGTGCAAGACAAAGAGAGTGAGGCATCTTCCAAGATTTACTGTTGGGCAAGATGGATGGTTTGTTGAGTTGGTGAGTTGTGTGGTCGAGTAGTAGAGAAGATGGATACCTGACTGAAGAAGTACTTGAGGTTGCAGCCTAAAGAGTACTCCACTGATGGGAGTAGATGAGTAGATGAGAAGATGAAAAGACAAGTTGGTCAAAGAAGGTCAAGGATGAATTGTGAAAAAGAGGAAGATTTCTTGGGAAAAATCAAGGGGGAAGGACAGTCTTGTGTCCTTTGGTAAAGAAAGAGTTGGTGGAAAGATGTGAGTGGTAAAAGGGCAGTCCTATGTCCTTTTGAAAGAGAAGATGATTGAGAACTTGATGAGTAGAGAAAGAGAAAGTGTTGGAAAAAGACAGCGATGAAGACAAAGTTGAAGACAAAGCTGAAAGACAGATTGAGATAAGGTTGAGACAAAGACAAGAAAAAGATTCAAAAGAAAGAAAGAGGAAGCAGTCCAAGGAAGATTTGAAGTTGTTTTGTAGGTACAAGCAAAGTTGCTACAATATGTTTCCAAGGGACTTGGAAAGTTTTGTTGGTTGGTTGTATGGTGCAGGAGCACCTTGTTCACAAAATGCCTTCAAAAGGAAAAATTTCAAAATTTCAAATTTCAATTGTAAAACCTTGTGAAAAGGTCATGTAATGGTAAATTCCTATGTATTTGAGTCATTGAGAGGTTTCTAGGAGGTCAAAATATTGGAAAAAGTAAAATTTGAGAAAATTGCTAAAGTTGTTAATAAAGCAAAAATGCAAAAAAGGTGCAAAAAACCAAAAGATGAAGAGTCTTTGTGGGAAAGTTGAAAGGATAGGTCGGTGATTGAAGTTGTAAAGGTATTTATTGGTTGGGGAAACATCTATAAAAGCAGTTGTAAGGCGGGCAAGTGATCATCATTGTAACCTTGAAGAATGCCATTCAATAAAAGTACCCTATCTTAGTAAAATTTGAGTTTCTTTCTATTGATTCTTGGTTGTACGGACTGCATAGTTGTTTGTGGTTTTGAATATTATTGTTTTCAAGTAGCACAGGGAATCAACTTTCATTTGAAACCTTTTTAAGAGGAACCCATTAAGTTTATCTTTTGTTTGGATTGATTTTCTCTAACTCAGCCCGAAACCTTAAAAGTGGGGTTTTGAGAGTCATTTAAAAGATTATTTCTCCATCCCATCGATGTAGGTCTAGTTGATTGATGGGATGGATTGAGTAGAGTATTTTTGTTATGTAAATTTTGTGTGTGGATTAATAAATGCAGGGGAAGGCGAGATTACAATATGAATGTTGTTGTCCTGACAGAAAAATAGTATTTTTCCTCACAAAAAGCATGGCTCCAAGGTGTTATTTGGTACAAAGGCATGCATAAAGGTTGGAATATGGTTTAAATAGTGGGTGTAGGAATATTTTAAGGTGATGGAAGCATCTACAAGGTGGTATAATGTTTGGAAGGTTGATTTCTTAAAAACCCCTGTTTTGCTTGTGTTAGAATGGTTTGAAGAGAGGGTTTTGATGTTTGATGCTCTTTTGTGTTTTCCAATCCCTAAAATTTGGTGAAATGGAAGTTTTGTGACATGAATTAATGCTGCCTAGGGTTACATAAGTGTTTAAAGTTTTTTTGAAGGTACTTCCTTTGGAAATTTAGGCTAATTAAGTGCATTTCCAATGGTACAGTCAAGATTTCAAGATTTCTTTTCAAAACAAGTGCTATTGATTTTAAAGTATGTTAAATTTGAGAAAAATGGGTCCCTAGAATAGTGAATGGATTATGGAGTTTCTATAAGGGTTTCTTGAAATACCCATTTTTGTGAGGTTGCCATGCTACTAGGGTTTTGGGGTTTGGGTGCTATTAACTGTGATTATGATAAAATAGTGTTATGGGTGTTTAGAGTTGCCTTGAATCTATCAAAATAAGGGTGTTAAAGATGTCTCAATACCTGGATAGAGTTTAGGAAGCATAATATGATGTTTTGATGCAGGGACAAAGTGGAACTATGATGAAATATAGTGTTTTGAGTGCATGAAAATGAAGTCCTAATAAGACAGAGATATGTAGCAGCATAAATGGTTTGTTTTTGTCAAATAGTGATGTTGTATGGTGTACAAAGAATTTTGGTAACAATTTGAAAGCAAGTGTGATGATTTGTGGTCCTTTTGCCTCATTGAAGCAAATTGAAATAAAGAATGACATGGTGCATGTTTTGTTGTTTTGGTTCAGAGTTTACTAAGCAGATTTGTGCTTTGTTTCTAACAAGATTGATGATGGTAAAGTTTTTTTTGAAGTTTGATAATGATATGGAATATTGATGAAGTAAATTGGCCTATTGGTGCCTTGTGATTTTTCAAGAGAAATGATGAGATTTTGATGAAAAGATAAAGGAATTTTGGGAATTGTTCAATTTGATCTTCTCCAATTGAGTTTGGGTCAGAAGTACCTAGATGAATATATAGTTTTGGTAGATGCCCTTGCATCGCAGGGAGACCCAAATATGTCATAAGAAGCTACTCTATTTTTAAGTTCAAAACCACCGCTACTTGCTCCGCCAAATTGGGCTCAATAGTAAAAAAAAGATTTCAGATTTTGCTTCACTCACCTGTTGGCTAGAGGCAAGCTCATAGCAGTGCAAAATCCTTTTTAAAGAAGAAGCTTCATTCCTACTTGGGTACACAAAACACAAGGTGTCATCAGAAAACTGCTGATGTGAAAGTGTTGGGAGCCCTCTCATTACCTGAATGCCTTTGAGAGCCCCACTTCCAATTGCCTGATTCAACAATCTTCCCAAGGCCTCAACCATCAAAATGTATAGGAAAGGAGACAGTGGATCTCCTTGCCGAAAACCCCACAAAGCCTCATAAAAACCAGAAGGCTCACCATTCACCAAAATTGAAAAACATGGAGTAGAGATGCATGCAAAAACCCATGAAACCCAAGACTTGTCAAAACCAAAAGCTTCCAAAACTTTGCAAAGAAAGCGACAGTCAATCAAGTCATAAGATTTCTGATATCCAACTTAACTAACATACCTGGACGCCCACTGGTTTGAATCGAGTGTATTGCCTCTTGATCAATGATAACTCCATAAAATATTGATCTCCTAGGAATGAACTTCCTCTGTTCCTCAAAGATAAGGCCTAGGATAATATTCTTCAAGCAATTCGCCATTGCCTTTGCTTGGATTTTATAGAGCGTATTGCACAAGGAAATCAACCTAAACTCATCCAAGGAGGTCGGTTTCTCCTTTTTAGGGACTAGGGTGAAAAAGGTATTATTCACTTCCTATAACAACATACTAGAAGCCTGAGATTCCTCTAGTGCCTTAGCAACATCCTGGCCTATTATATTCCAAAAAACTTGGAAGAAACACATAGGATAGCCGTCGAGCCCAAGCATTTTGTTCAGATGGAGTTGAAATGCAACCTTACACACTTCTTCCAGGGAGAAAGGATTCATTAGAAGTTTTTTTTTATCCTGAGTCACCAAAGAGGGGATCCCTTGCACTAGCTCCCTTTGTTTTTCTCTGTTCGAGCCTTCCCAATTATTGAGAATTTTTTGAAAGAACTCCACCGCCACTTTTGCAACCTCTTCCTGACCTTCCACCAAGACATCATCCCCCCTCTGCAAACAAGATATTCTATTTATCTCCCTCCTGGGTTGAGTTGAATTGTGGAAGAATTTTGAGTTCCGATCACCTTCTCTAATCCAAGTGTCTCAGAATTTCTAATGCCAAAACACTTCTTCCCTTGTGAGAATTTCTTCCCATTGCTTTAATAATTGTTTTTCCTTTAGAAACAAAGCCTCACCCATACTTGCAAAAATGACCTGGTCATTTACCTCTGCAAGTTCAGTTTCAAGATGACGCTTCTCCACAAAGATGTTTCCAAAACAATCTTGATTCCATACACAGATCCTCTGCTTTAGACCTTTTAGTTTGCTTACAACCCTAAAAAAACCATTCCCTATCACATGTTTCTCTTTCCACCACTCCTTTACTCTTCACAGGAAAAGGGGGTCTCTAAGCCACATCTTCTCAAATATGAATGGACAATGCAAAGATTGGAACTCACCCACAACCTCCAAGAGAATCGAAAAATGATCCAAATCAGAGAACGAGAGTATGCTACCTTCCAAAGTGAAAGGAAAAGCTGAAAGATCTCCAAAGAACAATAATCTATCCAATTTCTTCGCAATGCCATTGAAACCCAACCTCCGATTCGTCCAAGTGTAGGATCCATTCGTCAATTGAATATCTAACAAAGTATTTAGATTTACAAAGTCTTCAAAGTCCGATTGAGATTGAAGCTTTCTCCCTTCACCACCACACATATCTTTCGCCTTCAAGATTGTATTAAAATATCCACCTAGAATGCAGATCGAATCCTTCTAGGATTGAAGGAAAACTCTAATATCTCGCCATAACAATCTCTTCTGCACATAACTTACAGGCCCATAGAAATTTATCAATATGAATTCGAGATTTGAGTTCAGACTCTTTACTTTACTCGCCAGCCACAATCTCCTAACTACCACCTTCTCCAACTGAACCACCTGCAAATGCCACATCATGATGATATCCCCCAAAGCTCCTTGTGAATACACTACCAAGAATTTCCATGCCTTCAACTTTGCTTTCAAACTCCCTAACTCCTCACTATTCAACTTTGTCTCATGAATAAGAACTATGTCCACCACTTTATTGTCTAATAAGCATTTAAGAAGATGCCACTTGTTAGGGGCATTTAATCCCCTAATGTTCCAGCTTATGACCCTCATTGTCCCCCGGAAAGGGGACAACCCTTCCTTGATCTAAGATGCATTGTGATTTTCTGTTGACCTACAGCCTCCCTTGCTAAAGATATTTTTTCTTCATTCGTCTTCTGCCCAACTTGCTTTTTGTCCCCACAATCCAGAGTAAATTTCCCACTACCTTGCCAATAAACCCCTAATTTCTTCCTCGCACTTAGATTGGCACTCTCCAAATCTAGAACTTTAGCTTCAACTACCTAATCTTGAACCACCTCCAGTACCTTCTCCTCCCTAGCCAAATCCTTAGTTGCTTCTAAATCTACCACCATTGAATGGTGCACCTCCTTTGGCGCCTCTCCATACAAAATATCTAGAGATTATGTTCTTCATCCCAATCCATCTCCTAAACAACATTCTTCTCCCTAATATTTGCATCCTTCTAATCCCCACCCATATTCCCGAGTTCATTCCCTACCTCCAAGATGGTTTCCCATTCATTTAACTCCTATTCCAGACCCAATTCATCTTCCTTCTGAGCTTCATTTACTTTGCTTTCTAGTTGCGCCTTCTTTGAAGGGACCAAACCAATAGGCATACAACCCATCTCAAATGTTGGTGGATCTTTAACCAGCCTGCCTTCATCCCTAGCCGCCACTAACTAAACAACCTTAGCTTGATCAAGGTCATTAGCCAACCCCATCGATGTTCCTTCACCCAAGTCTGCCATCCTTTTCCATTTAGGGTCTGAACTAATCTATTCTTTGAAACCTTCTCTTTTCCACATCTTCAAAACTGTCCTCTAGCATAGAGACCAGTTCTAGCCTACTTTTTGAATCCATTTTTCCCCATTAAGGGACACTTCTATTCCATCCAAAAATGTATTCCAAGGAGAAACCTCGATTAAAATCCTCATCTTTCCCTCATTCCCATCTCTTAGGGCAACTTCATCAACACCAATAATTGAACCCAGGGCACTCCCTATACATTCTTAGACCTTTATAGACCAAATTTTGGAGGGAAAGTTATCTAGCTCAACCTAGACTTGCATTCTATCTAGAGTGTGACCCAACGGATCAAAACACCCAACCCAAGAAAAAAAGTAAAAGTAATACCCATCCATCGTTAGATGCAGAGCCTTCAAAATTTCCTTTCGTATCTCTAAGGAGGCACACTGAATTAGAAAGAAACTATTCGACAAAAACTTAATGCTTACTTTTTCCTGCCATTCCTCCATCCACCATTGCCTCATGTGGGTCTTGGTGCAACTATCCCCCCACCATTTAGCAAAAAGAGCCTTATCCTCTAGGTTAAATCTAAGGGGTTCTATGAGCTCCCCCAAAATCACCTGAGATGCACAAGATTTGATGCAATTAGGGCATGGATCAGGAGGAATATCCTGAATATTGTTAGTAACCCTATCTTGGTTGACTTCCTTTGGCTTTTTTTCAACCCATCGCATTTGTTCAGTGACAAAGCATTTTTTGTTTCTTCATGATCTCCTCCAATTGCCCTGTTTGGGTTTGGCCAATTCAGAAGACCACCAAGGTTGAACCTTTTTTTCCCTCTCCCCCCATACCCCAAGGGCGAGTGTTTCCTTTTCCTATAATCATGCGCTTGTGGAGGTCTTTCTTGCATTCGTCGCCATCCAACAACCCAAGGAAGCTTTCGCTGGGAAGGGTTTCGCTGCGAAAAACCACTCCTAGGCCCATTAGATCTCCACGATCTATTTTCCCCTGCCCAGGACACCTTCCTTCCACTGCAAACCTCAAAACTAGACGTTGAGGGGTGACGACGAGCCTCTTGAGGTGAATGCTCCTTCTTGAGATGATCCTGCAGTGACAACCATTCATCCTCAACATCCTTCGCCAATGAAGCTGCATCATAACACTTGAAACCCTCGCGGGCACCCATCTTTTTTAATTACTCCCTATTTTAATATTCATATGAGGGCATAATGAAAACTTAATTTTTAATTATTTAATTAAACTAATCCATTTTCCACATTAATTAAATAGTTTCTAATTATTTAAATATTTCATCATTTTCATGCATCACCTTTGATTAAATAATTTTTAATTATTTAATTAAGGAATCATTTCCCTCATCCACTTTAATCAAATAGTTTTTAGTTATTTAATTAATTCTCAATTATTCTTTTATCCCCATAATTAAATAATTTTTAATTATTTAATTAAATCTTCCATTATCTTCTTAACCACATAATTAAATAATTTTTAATTATTTAATTAATATCATGTATTCTTCTATCCACATAATTAAATAACTTTTAATTATTTAATTAGCTAATTATTCCTCCAAAATTAAATAAATTATTTTAATTTATTTAGTTTGCACATTCTTCTAAAAATAAATAAAATCATTATTTTATTTATTTTCTAATTATATCCAATTCTATCTTTATTCTTCTAAACCCTAAATTTAGAAAACAAACTAAATTTAGTGATCATTTCTAAAAATAGTGAACTCCCCTAAATTTAGAGACCTTTGCTAAATTTAGTGAGTGAATTGAATTTCACTCCACTTCATCTCTTCATGCAGTCTCATGCATGATCATCCTAATCTCTCATCAATCCTCATCCATCAATCTCATTTCATATCTCACACCATTGATCCAATACCTTGAAAAACCTATAAATTGTCCATCCTTTGATCATTCAATCCCTTGAATTTTCAACCAAAATATACTCATTTTTATCACTTTTTTTAACAAGGTTATGCTAAGTTTATGAGAAATCTACATATCATACTAAAAAAGCATAATTCTTACATTTGACAATGGAGTAAGGCTAGGAGTTTTTAGTGGAGGTAAAGTAGGTTAATTGATTTGATTTACATTATATTTGATTACTTTCATTTGGATAGTGCACATGCTTCATTCGATTTCCTATTTGCATTGAATTCATTGATCATTTGATTTATTCATTTTCATAATTTAGCATGCCCAATGGGACCCACATCCTTGATTTAATGTTTAATTGAGTTTCTTGAGATTTTAAGGTTATAGGTTACAATGATGCAATTGGACCTCAATCGACGCATTTGAGATATAGATTGATGCGTCTGATAACATAGAAACACCTTTGCAACCCATAACAACACTTTTGAGGCTAGATCGACACATTTGATTCTCTATTGTTTCTATTTTGTAGGTTGATTTTTTTGCACAACTATGCAATTGAAACTTATAATGAATATTTTAACTCTGGATCAATGCTTTTGATGCCACAATGACACTTTTGAAACTTACAATGACACATTTGATATCCACAATGACACTTTTGATAGGTAAATTAATGCATCTATAGGTAAAATGACACATTTGAAATTCATAGTGACATCTTTGATTCTTACTTTGACACATTTGATTCAGTAAATTGGATTTTGTTTTCTAACTGTAAGGTTTTCTCAATTTTTAGAACTAACATATCTTTGTAGCATTGGAAAACATTGGGAGAAAATTGGTAGAAACATATTATTGATGAATATGATGCATAGAAAAACTTTAGAGCGCTAGGATATGCATAACACAATTCTCATGAGATTTGCCTTTGATAGAAAGCTCATTGGAGATATTGAGATGAGTCCATGTGACCATTTCGTGGTTTTGTGAGTCACATATATATCAACTTGAAGCATCCTGCGAACTTGTGGAATCCCTTTAAAAGCAAGACATTGATTGACACCTTTCCCCTTTCCGCAGTTCCACAATAATTAATTTAACCTTTATAAAACTATCCATAGACTCGTGGAACCATAAAGCGCGAGCTCACTTAATCCATTTAATTAAGAACATGTGGAATCTTCATCTTAAGTGAGCATCAACTAAAAGGATAAAGCCTCCAAAATATTACTGATCACATAAAAGCCAGATAAATATTGATTTGACAACATTCTATTTCCATTTTTTAGTGTCTTTTGTCAATTTTATGGAAACTTTTTTTTTTTCATTTGTATTGCTTTATGTTTTAAATTTGCATGCAAAAATTTCATAAATAGATAATACTTAATTTCTTGAAGGAAAAATATAGATTTTTCTAAGTTTATTTCATTCCATTATAATTTATTTAGCACTTATTATTAATTGTTTAATCTAGCCACATGCAACTAGAACTTTCAACTTGCAGACTATGTATGCACAAACACATACTCTATAATATATTAATATACATAGAGTTTTCTATCAATGTAATCATTGAACCTCCCTTATAGTTTATGTGCAAGTGCTACTACTAGAAACATTAATGCTATTGCTAATTACTTTGTTGGATAGGACAACTGAGAGGGGGGGTGAATCAGTTGTCACAGAATTAAACCTTTAATTGAATCACCATAACTAATACTTAATACTGCTTAAATGATTAATCATCAAATGCCAATGCAAAAACTAAAATCCAACACATAAACACAGTAACACCAAATTTACGTGGAAAACCCAATGAGGGAAAAACCATGGTGAGGATTAAATCACACTATAGAGAATATCAAAACTGATTACAAAAAGGCCCACTGCTTGAAATAAGGACTCTTTGTCTAATAGGGCTACAACTTGGAGGGCTCACTGCTACAAAGATACAAAGAAGACAAAGAAGACTTGTTATAGAGAGACTACAATCCCAATACAACAAAGGATTTTTCCACAGTCACTCGATCAACTTGCATGAATGATAGAGTTCGCCTTCTGCTCACTGCATCCAAAAACTCAACATTAAGCTTTGCACTGATCTCCCACACTCTCAACAAAAACTCTTACTAAATAGAATCAATGTTGCACGAAATTGCACTTTCTCTTTTCTCTTATCGCTCTTCTTCTTCACTCTTTATGTTTTCCATTACTAACTCATCTTGTATTTATACCATCTTCAACTTTGAAACATATCCAAAGTCGGCTATCCAAATCCAAATTCAAATTAGTTCAACACCAAAAAATCCTAGGGTGGAATTAGAATGAGGGCGACCCAAACACATGTTTCATAGGGACCCAAATAGTTCCAACACGCTTCATCATTCTTGAAAGTAGTATTTCACACAAGGTCAGCCACACTAGTGTAAAACACATAGAACCATTAAGCACAAACTTTTCAAATGCCAAATTTAACTTCAATACAATCAAGGCAACTCAACTTTAGAACCATATTTCATAAGACTTCATCAAAGAGAAATCTAGACCAACACCATTTCTCCCAGACCTCAATTAGAAACAAAGAGAACCACAGTTCACAACTGGTGAACACAACTTGTACTGTACAACAAACTAGCAACCAAGAGTTTGACTATAGCACCTTCTCACAACCATGAACAACATATCTAAACCACACAACCACAAGAGAAAATACTAGACCAAAAACTGGAGCAACCAAAAAACACCTGCAACATATCTTTATTACAATTTTGTCAATATACTCGACATATACAACCAACAACAACTAGTAGATAACTAGTTGACAGGTAGACATCGATGAAAACACCTTTAATCTTTCTATTCTTGCAACAATCTACCCCTTTGTCATTTATGGCAACACATGATGTGAAAAACCATCAAAGACAACATACAAGCTCTGGACACATTTTTCTATTTCTCTCCTTTATAAGATAATTTCATATATGCTTCTTCTCTCAATATTTCTTTCCTTTTTCACATGCTTCTTCTCCCCCTTTGACATCAATGGCAAAGGAAAAATAATACTTTACATTAATTTCTCCTTTGAAATGAAAACATAATACTAATAATGACAACAATTGATACTGCCTGCTCCCCCTGAGAGGTAGCCACCAAAACATCAGCCCAGAAGAAAGATAGATCCATAGATCCACAAGACTGATGCATCTCCATATGCATCTAGTTCAAGAAAAGAGGGGTAATAACCCCCAACTTCTCCCGGAGATACTCAAAGTATCTTTAGGAATAGCCTTCATGAAAATATTAGCAACCTAATCCTTCGTCAAAACATACTCAAGCTTTACTTCATTCTCCATGACCTTTTCTCTCAAGAAATGATATTTGATATATATATGCTTCGTCTTCAAGTGCATCACATGATTCTTTGAAATGTTATTGGCACATGTATTATAAAAAAAATAAAAATGGGGTCTTTATATACTACTATGATATCTTTCAATGTCTGTTTCATCCATATAACTCGTGTTCAACAAGATGTAGTAGCAATATACTTAGCTTCAACAATAGACAAGGAGACTGAATCTTGCTTATTACTCAACCATGCCACCAATCTGCATCCAAGAAATAATGCATCACCACTTGTACTTTTCTTGTCATCTAAACATCCAACCCAATTTGCATCTGTATAGGCACTAAGTGTAAAATCAATATCTTTAGGATACCATAATCCATAATCCAGAGTGCCATCCAAATATTTGAAAATTATTTTAACAACAACATGTGTTTCCTTAGGGTCTTCTTGAAATCTATCCACAAGACAAACAACATGCATTATATCCAGTCTAGTAGTCCACCAATCATAGCTATATATTTTCTCTAATCAGTCTTAGGTGAATCATCAAATTTTTCCAATTTGCATCCAGTCACCATAGGAGTACTTACCAATTTGGAACCATCCATCCCAAACTTCTTCAACATTTCTCTCACATACTTAGACTGTGAAATGAAAATTCCCTTCTTTGTTTGATTAATCTATAGCCCAAGAAAGAAATTCATTTTTCCAAACATAGACATTTCAAATTATTTCTGCATTTCTTCCACAAACCTTTTGCACATAGTTTCATTTCCTCCACAGATAATGTCATCAACATACACTACTACAATCAAGATTCTATCATTTTCAATCTTAAAGTACAAATTACTATCCACCATACCTTTGTTAAAGCCTTTCCAAATGAAATAATTGTCTAACCTCACATACCATTGATGAGACCATAAATTATCTCATATGTTATCAAAGAAAATCATATATTTCTTCCTAATGCATTAGTGTTAAAGTGGATTTGAGCATCGATTGAAAGTTCTTTAGCTTGTTTAAAGTAAAATATAAAGTAAATGTTTGATTTATTTTTAGTAATTAAATGTGATACAAATTACCTCTAATATGTCTCCATGAAGTGTTTAAGATGATATAATGTAGATAAATGAGTTATTAAATAACTCATGGGAAGAAGTTTCATAGACACTTGTAGCAGAGAGCTCTAGACACTTGAAGTAGTTAACTCCTTAAAGCTTTAGAAGGAAATGAAGAAGTAATGAGAAGATAGATAAGACTCCTAGAACACTCCTACATTCATGCAAAATCATGGAGCATCAATCATTCATAAATTAATGGGATTAGTATTTGTTTCATGTTGAGTTCAAAGATCTCTCACAGTTATTACATTTCATGATTCCTTCTTCCACCAAAGATAACTCAAGTTACGACATCACTCAATTGTTGTTGAATGATTATAGCATGTTATTCATGTTAATGATCAATGATTTTGGCAAGAAAAAAGGAGAAAAATCCCTCCATTCACGTGGAGAAATAAAGACTTCATAAAAATTGGGCGTTCAGAAATTGTCAAAAATGCAGTCTTAGTAAAATCAATATATCTCCCTCGTTTCTCAATGAAATTCAAAAATTCAAAATGATATGGAAACTATATTTGAAGGGATAAAAACCCTTTTGCGAATTTTGTGTGATTTGTAGTAGGGAAGGAGCAGAACGTGTCATAAAATGACTGAGACAAAAGTGGCGTGATGGAGGACAACAACTTCAATTTTCTTGAAGTTTTGTAAACAACCCCTCAAAAAGAGTATCTTGGATCCAAATTCTTAGTGGATTTATTGGATAGATATAGAATATGAATTCTATAAATACAATTTAATCATTTGATTAAAGTGATGAGATTAGAAAGGCTTTTTTCAACCTGAGGAAATAGGATAGTTTTAGTTTCATTTCCAACAATGTATTTCCAACTTTCTACAGTAAATTTGAATTCAAGAAATCTTTTCATTTCCAATAATTGTGAAGTATTTTAGTCTTTCCAATTCATGCAAGTGTTCCTTATATTAGTTCTGTTTCATGCAAATTTCCTTTCATACAAATAGGATTTATTTCATGCAAGTAGAATAGACTGTAGAATAGATTGTCAAGCAAGTTTTCTACTTTCTCTCTTGCAGGCAACCATGGAAACCGCCTTGGATTGATAAATTAAATTATGAGGATTACAATGACCCCATCAACCATGCTCTAGGAGCTTGCTTCAACCCATATAAAGATTTCTTCAATCTACACACCATACCTGGTTGATTTGTTAATTGAAATCCTTCTAATTGTTCCATATAAACTTCCTCTTCTAGTTCACCATTCAAAAATGTTGACTTGACATCCATTTGATAGAACTTAAAGTATTTATGAGCAAAAAATTCCAAGAACATCCTTATAGCTTCCATTCTTTCTATCAGAGCAAAAGGCTCCTAAAAATCTATACCTTCTACCTATGAGTAGCCTTTACACACAAGCCTCACTTTGTTTCTAATGAATTCTCCATTCTCATTCAACTTATTTCTAAATACCCATTTTGATCCAATGATGTTTTTGTCTGTTAGTCTTGGTACCAATTCCAAAGTTTGATTCTTCTCAATTCACATAAGTTCTTCTTTCATAGCTTCTTTCCAGTGTTCATCTTTACAAGCTTCACCTACAGTCTTCGGTTCAATCTCAAAAAGTAAACATAGATTTACTTGAACAACAACTCTACTTCATGTCAACATGCCTTTTGTCATATTTGCAATAATCTCTCTTTTTGAATGATTCTTCTGTACATATTTTAATGTCTTAGGGGACATAACTAGAGCATCTTCTTTTGTTTCATTATGTTCATCCTGCTTCCTTTGCTCATATTTTTCCTATTCTTCCACAAATTCTTCTATTCTTACATAATCATGCTCATCAGATACATATATATCAGTGTCAATAGGATTCTTCATTGTCTCATCAACCTTCACATTTGAGCTCTCTACAATCTTTCTCAGTATTTTATTGAAACATCTGTATGCCTTGCTATTAGTAGAATATCCAAGAAAAATTCCTTCATCACTTCTTGCATCAAACTTACCCAAAGTTTCCTCATCTCTTCTGATATAACATTTGCTTCCAAATACTTTGAAATATTTAATAGTAGGAATTCTTCCATGCCATAGCTCATAGGGAGTCTTTGTACTATTTTCTCTTGCTTGAACTCGATTGAATACATAAATAGTAGTATGCATAGCTTTTTTCTAGTAAAAATTTGGTAAACTAGCCTTAATAATCATTGATCTAGTAGCCTCTTGAATTGTTTTGTTTTCCTTTCAACAACTCTATTCTGCTGAGGAGTTCTCGGGGAAGATAGTTTTCTCTTTATTCCATGCACTTCATAAAACATTTTAAACTCATGGGAGGTGAATTCTCCACCTCTATAAGATCTTAAGCATTTTATCTTCAAATTCACTTCATTTTCAACCATAGCTTTGAATGTCTTGAATCTATCTAATGCATTTGATTTCTCTCTAAGAAATGTAACCCATGTATATCTAGAATAATCATCAATTAAAAGCATAAAGTACCTTTCACCAAGTAGACTTCTTACTCCCATAGGACCACAAAGATCTATATGAACTAAATCCAGTAGTCCGATAGTGGACTGTTCCTTCGATTTGTAATGATTTCTCGCTTGCTTTCCAAATTGACAATTCCTGCAAATAGCATTAATAGGCTTTGTAATTCTCGGTAAATCTCCCATGACCTAAACAAAACTGATCCTTTCCAAGTTATCAAAATTCATGTGACACATTCTCCTATGCCACAACCAACTGTCATTAATTTGAGTCATAAAACATTGTCCATCAACACCCTTAAGTTGATAGATATTCCCTTCATATTTCTTTCCCGTAGTAATCAATGTTCCATATCCTTTCTGAATCTCATATCTCTCATCCTTAAACACAAGATCATATCCTTTTCTACACATCTGATCAACACTAAAAAAATTATGCCTTAAACCCTTAACATAGTAGACATCATCAGTATGATGCTTTCCATCAAAACTTACTGAACTTATCCCACAAATTTTAGCATCAGTATCATCTCCAAACATAACCAAGACTCCATATTTTTCAAGCTTAACAAAATTACTCTTATCACCAGTAATGTGATGTGAACAACCACTATCAACTACCAAAAAAATATTTTCTTGTTTAGCATGTAGGGCAGGGATAACCATACCTTCATTTTTCTCCTTCTTTGGAGGGCTTTATTTTACCTGCCTTATAGAATTAGTAGAAGTAATCCTTAATCACCAAGAACAAGCATTCATAGTCATCAAGATCTTCATATTCTGAATCCTCATCAGATATACTAGCATTCTCATTCACATAATAAGCTCTGTTAATCTTCTTCCCTTTCTTTTCTTTCTCATGTCTTTGTTTATTTCTTTTAGTTCTTTCTAGACACTTTGCAACATAATGACCTATTTCTCCACAACTAAAGCATTTAAAGGGAAAAATACCTTCATACTTACTAGAGCCTTTCCTCATTCTTCTTACAAAGTTGGCTTCTATTTCCTCAAAGTTTTCTTCATCTAGATCTTTAGCTATTGTGGCTTTAAAAGTAGTCTCTGATTTGCACCCATTCCTTAGACTCGACTTCCTCATCTCATAAGATATCAAAAATCCCAACATTAGATGCTTAGTACAGGTCTTATAATCTATAGTTTGCTCAGTAGCACTCACTTTCTCACTGTAAGCATCGGGAAGAGTTCTAAGAATCTTCTTTACAATCCTATCTTCATCTATAGTAGCACCAAGTCCTCTCATTTTGACCACTATCTCATCCAATATTTGTACATGAGCTTTAATATTCTCATCTTTAGACATATGTAGAAGATCAAACTGTGTTTCCAAGTTCTGTAATTTCGCTTCTTTAACTCTTTCATCACCATCATGCGCTCTTTCCAAAGCATCCCAAACTTCCTTATCCGTTTTCAAATTCTAAACTTTAATCAACTTAGAATGTACCAGACTATTCTTCAAGATGAACTTCGCCTTATTGTTCACTTCATGTGCTTTGATCTCTTTAGGTGTACTCACACCATTAGTACGATGAGTGTAAGGATTTTTGTAAGCTTTCTCCACATCATATCCACAATACTCCAGATATTCTTCCATCAATACTTTTTAGATACCATAGTTAGTTCCATCAAACCTCGGATAATCAAAAACCATTTTTCTAGCCATCTCAAACCTTCCTCAAGCGGTTAAGATCTTCACCAAGGAACCTTGTGCTCTGATACCAATTGTTCAATAGGACAACTAAGAGGGGGGTGAATTAGTTGTCACACAATTAAACCTTTAATTCAATCACCATAACTAATACTTAATACTGCTTAAATGATTAATCATTAAATGCCAATGCATAAACTCAAATCCAACACATAAACATAGTAACACCAGATTTACGTGGAAAACGCAATGAGGGAAAAACCACGGTGAGGATTAACTCACACTATAGGGAATATCAAAACTGATTACAAAAAGGCTCACTTCCTGAAATAAGGACTCACTATCCAGAATAAGGACTCACTATCCAACAGGGCTACAACCCAGAGGGATCACTACCATAGAGATACAAGGAAGACAAAGAAGACTTGTTACAGAGAGACTGCAATCCCAATGCAACAAAGGATTCCACCATAGTCACTCGATCAACTTGCATGAATGATAGAGTTCCTTTTGCTCACTACATCCAAAAACTCAACATTAAGCTTCGCACTGATCTCCCACACTCTCAACACACTCTCTTACTGAATAGAATCAATGTCTCATGAAACTACACTTTCTCTTTTCTCTTATTGCGCTTCTTCTTCGCTCTTGTATGTTTTCCATTACTAACTCATCTTGTATTTATACCATCTTCAACTTTGAAACATATCCAAAGTTAGCTATCCAAATCCAAATTCAAATTAGATCGGTGCCAAAACATCCTAGGGTGGAATTAGAATGAGGGACCCAAATAGATCCAACACACTTCATCATTCTTGAAAGTAGTATTTCACATAAGGTCAGCCACACTAGTGTAAAACACATAGAACCATTAAGTATGAACTTTTCAAATGTTGAAATTAACTTCAATACAATTAGGGCAACTCAACTTTAGAACCATATGTCATAAGACTTCATCAAAGAGAAATTCGGACCAACACCATTTCTCCTGGACCTTAATCATAAACAAAGAGAACCACAGTTCACAATTGGTGAACACAACTTTGCTTTGTACAACAAACTAGCAACCAAGAATCTGAATATAACACCTTTTTACAACCATGAACAACATATATGAAATACACAACCACGGGAGCAAATTGCAGACCAAAAATTGGAGCAACCACAAAACACCTACAACATATCTTTATTACAATTTTCTCAATATCCTCGACATATAAAGCCAACAACAACTAGTAGATAACCAGATGACCAGTTGACATCAATGACAACACCTTCAATCTTTCCATTCTTGCAACATACTTGTATAATTCGAATAGACATTAAACACACAAAATAATTCTTTACTATAAATGAATAATAAAGAATAAAAAAACCATTTATTTTATTACAACTAAATTACAATGTTACATTATTACATAGCTTTTTAAAGATGAGTAGAGCATGCAAGCTCTTATTTTTGTATAAATGATACATGTCACTTTACATCAGACACAATTGATTCCAAGCTGTTAATGGTGGCAATGGGATACAAAACATATTCTCAAGCCACGCCCATGGGGCTTTCCGACTATGGTTTGGATCTTGGGATCTAAAATATGGTTTTGCATTTATAAAATAAATTGTACCCTAGTTTTGCATCCCATAATGGTGAAGTACGAGCCAATAGTTAATTTTTTTTATATAAAATATATTGCATAATATGCTCAATCTAATGCACCAGAGTAGCCCAAAATGACACAATTGATTCCAAGCTGGTAGTGGCGGCTAAGGGATCCAGACCATATAACCAAACAAATGACTTTGAGAATCCATAGGGCTTACCTACCATGCTGGGGAAATGGGAGTTGTGAATATAGAAAATGTACCTATCCTGGCTACCAATTGGAACTATGCAAAAGATAAGGGGTAGTAAATCTACTGCCGCCATCTTTGAGCAGCTCAAAGGCGCTAGGATAGCACAACATGACTCTGAAAGTCCACAATTCCTCTTTAAGGGCCTCTATAAAAATGGAGTATGAGAAGTTGCTAGATTTGAATGAAAACAAGATTAAAATACTTATGTGGGTGCACTCTCTATGAAAACACTTATCTCCATCAGAGCTCCTCATCTTTGTTCAAAACCTGTCTCAGAAGCTAGGTAAACTAGATCAACTTCTCTCCAATTCCACCCATTCTGAATTTGAAGGAAATTTGTCTTTTACTCTATAACTACAGAACTAGAGGCAGGAGAATTTAGAGTATCCCCAGTAATACCACATCATCTTATTCCTTATTAACCTCGTAAAATGAAAACCTTTATCAAAATTTAGAACATTGCACTCAATAGTAAAGCCTTCTATGAAAGATTTTAGTTGTGCTCACTATCCCTAATACCTATTTATGGGTTGGTTATGAGCTCTTAGCTCACCATCTTGATCCCTATTTAATCATGAGTCATGCGAGGTATAATTTCTCTTTTTTGCGCTAACCAAGTAACCAACTTCAATTGTGTGAGAGCCACCTACACTAACGATATTTATTTTGATTGATGTCTGGCTAAATGCACACTGTACCTCAAGCTAAAAATCTATCAATCACACCACTCAAATGATATGAAATCATTGCAAATCTTATTTCAATTGATCATTGGATTAATGAAATCATCATGTACAATACATCGTGCAGTTTCCAATGTCAAGTTATCTAATCACTCACTTTGGATGTACATATGGTATTAATTTGCGGTACTGCAACCACATTTTCTTCAAAGAAAGAAAATATGATGGATATGCAAAAATCGATAAAAAGAAAACACGTGCCATAATTTTGGACATTTTCAATATCAAGTTATCAAATCAAACATTTCACTTGCTTTGGATGTACATATGGTATTAATCCGCAGTACTGCAACCACATTTTCTTCAAAGAAAGATAATCTGGTAGATATGCAAAAATCAATAAAAAGACTCAGTATTAAATGGTAGCTGATAGATAGAGTACTTCAAATCATTGAAAAGAGAGAGAATTAAATGACTTGTTGTAGCTTAATCATTATCAATGTCCACTAATAAGTCACAATAAAATTATAAATTTCGCTCACTTATGATCAAAACTATATGTTGATAATTAGTCTTAAAAGCCACATTTTTATATTGAACAAAGCAAAAAAGATTTACAAGAATGGAGCCATGAAAATTATTTTAATTTAAGTAGCTGAAGAATGCAATACATAGCCAGCCTGGCCAAAAAGCCACTAACTGTGACAAAAAACCAATCATAAAATACATATTATAATAGTTGTATAATAAAATATAGACACAATTCATTACTAAAAAATATTGTAACAATAGCAAAGGCCCTGAACCGGGTGTTTGAGCAACTAGTGAATCAAATTGAACAAAGTAAGAGCAGAGTAGAAAATGGAATCACCCAAATCCTTCCTCCAAAAATCTAGAATATGTAATGATTTATTTTCCATATCACACACTAGACCACACCTCATAACAACCAGGGCAAGAGCTTGCATTGTAGAAGCAACCAGTTCAACTTTAGGAAAGATTCCACCCACAGGTGCTAACCTAAATTCAAAATTGTAATGCTCAAGTGTCAACTCCAACAAAGAAAGAGAGTAAATTGGAAAAGAAAGCAGAAGCTACCTCAGAAAATAGAGCATGGGGGTTGTTCTAAAACCATTCCCAACCCACAATTATTCTTATAGCCTCCTCAACCTGCACATAAGGAATAGTAAAAACCATACCTGACTTTTTCCTATCGTATGCATTATTGCTTCTTTTCTCCCAAAAACATTTAGGTAGCATGACACAACATGAAGACTCCATAATATCACAATGAAATTGTGAATAGAGAAGAAAGAAAGCAAAGCCAAATATATTATAAGTGATATGAAGAACATCAAGTTGGTGAAGTATATAAAGAACAAATACATCAATACTCAAAACTTGAACATTTAATTCACCACTTTATGTGGCAATATTATTTTGCAAAAATTGAGTCATGACTTTAAGTGATTTAATAAATAATAAAATGTCAACCATTGATATTTTCAAATCTAATGGTTCTAGCATTATTCTGGAGGTTTGAATTCACAAGTCTAGTGCTTCAGACATATGCTTCCAAAATAAAAGTACAATTGTCCATCGAACGTTCATCGAAATAATCATTTGGCTTTACATAGTACTTCATTCAGTGGCTCACTTGAAACTTCTAATAAGAACTTACAATAATATGTTGACACTTGTCCCCATTCTGGACACTTTATGAAGAAATTTGGATGTGTGGAAAATTTGTCCCAGAATAGAACAATATATAGCATTTGATATTTTTGTCACCCATGCTATGAATTTTTGTTGGCATACCAATTTATTTTGCTAGTGAATTTTTTATTGGTTTAAAATTGTGTTTAATTCAACAATGATTTTTTTATTGGTTTGAAAATAGGTTTAATTCGCCAATGAAAATATATTTTTTGGTTTGAAAACAGGTTTTAATCGCCAACAAAAATATTTTTTTGTTATGAAAACAAGTTTAATTTGCCCACAAAAATATTTTATTGGTTTGAAAATAGGTTTAATTTTCCAATGAAAATACTTTATTGGTTTGAAAATAGGTTTTAATCACCAATGAAAATATTTTATTGGTTTTAAAAAAATTACAATTTTCTAGGATTTTCCACATACTTCGAGCGATTATAAAAGATTCATCAATTGAGATTATTTTTTTCTTGAAAAATGAAAAAAAT
The DNA here is from genome assembly GCA_007258455.2 of Sequoia sempervirens. Classification (NCBI taxonomy): domain Eukaryota; kingdom Viridiplantae; phylum Streptophyta; class Pinopsida; order Cupressales; family Cupressaceae; genus Sequoia; species Sequoia sempervirens. The sequence goes on along the minus strand of VDFB02281492.1, from coordinate 173,331,799 downwards.
TGCCAATAAAATTAATATTTTTTTTGGGAAGTATAGAAGATTCACTAGGTTTTTACACCTTCTCCAAGGGGGGGTTCTTAAATTTATCCATGTACCTTGGTGCATAGTGTCTAATTTCTATATCAAAATAAGGATTGCTACATTTTTTGGCACATCCAAAAGGAAAAAAGAAAAATATTTTTTCCCATCCTATTTTCTGATAAAATCTAAAATCATTCCAATAACCGTAGTTTTCATCGATATTTGATCAACCAAATTCATTTAACCATCTATCCATATATTCATCGTTATCCAAAATCATTTCTTCTATCATACTCATCATACTAACTATTCTATTCAAGTATCATGATACAAACAAAAATCCATCACATCCTTGCATGCAAAAATCATTAGTACCATCATAACATCATACATCGCGCATCCATAACCATAACATCATTAGGACATAGCATCATCAATCATATGGTCATCATATAATTTCATCATATATCATCAAAAATACAAAAAACCCATAACAACACATCATGTCATCATCTAATCTAAGCATCATCATAATCCATCCATCATATAGTATAGAATTAAATAGAAACCATTAGATGCATACATCAAATCATATAGCATATCCATCACATGCAAGTAATAACATCACAAAGCATCACATCATAGCGACATCAAATCTCATCTCATATACACCAAAAAATATGTTATGATACATCATCCATATACATAAAATGTTTGTACAAGGGCTACCAAGAGCCATGAATATATACATTTACCCGCAAGCATATCAAAATGTGTGTCTATATAAAAAATATGTATACATCATATATACAAATACAATATACATGGAACTCCCTCTCTCCTCCTCTCGGCCAAGAGAAGGTGGATGGGGAGGAACAACCTATTGACTTGCTTGCTGAGCCCTTGGATCTTGTGGCATTAGTTGTGGTAGTTGTGGTGGAACCAATGGTAGACGCCCCACTGATCCTCTTGCCACATTCTCCTAGACGAGAACCTAGGTTCTCTCCTCCCCAATGGAACTGCTACCTCATACAACGTACAATCATAGGTGGTCTCCTGAGTCAACCTCCTCATATCCTCCACATATCTATCCATAAAGAATCTTGCACCTCCTCTACCCCCACTTGTCACCTCCAATTGCTGGTGACATGACCTCTCTAAATTACTCTCAAATGTAGTTTGTGTTAGCTATATTGTCAATTGAGCTACTTGTAAATCAACTTGCTAGTGCCAAGCTATCTGAATGTCTCTCTCAACTATCCACTATGATAGTTGTACCGAGAGGCTATACCTCTCCACCCAATATCCATCACACTCTTTGTGGGCATGGTCTCACTCTAACAGTGCAACTCCAAGCCACACACCCATATCCTCATCATCCCCATCCTCTACTCATCATCTCCTCTCTCCCCTTGACTCTCTAGCCAACATCTCCTTGAGCCATCAAGCACCTCTAGCTGTATCTCCTCTAACTCCCACCTTCCCCTGATTAGGTCCACCTATTGTTGGCATTGTTTTGTCATTGATGTCAAAGGTGCATGTGGTGTCAAGGTTTGGTACAAAGGACAATGTTGCTAGAATAGTGTTGCTTGTCATTTTTGTTGGTCCTCATGTTTCATTCTTGCTTCAAGGTGCTTTAAAGTCTTTAAGGAGTCAAGGTGTAGTATCAGTGCATCAAGAAATCAATTAAATTCAAGACATTAAAGGTATTCACGTTTGGTAAGGTACTTGTTTTGATATTGATACTCAAGGTATAGTATTCTGCATTACAAAATATCAAAGGTGCAAATGTCAGTATATGGTAAAGGAAAAAACATAGAATTGCTTGATTATTCATGATGTGCTCATGCTTGCTCATTTATTCAAAGGTTCATTTCATGGCGAGTCATGAAGGAAAGGTTGATTTCAAAGATTTGAAATTGAAAAGACTTTACATAAAGTCATGAAAGCTAAGTTTGGATGTTAAGGTCTTTCTAGTCTTTTGAGGGTTAAGGTTTTGTTTCAAATGGACATATTCTTCTTCGAAGTGCATCTTCTTTAAAAATTTCAAAGTCATCATGTTTTGCAACCAAAGTTCTTGGGGTCTAGCAGAAATTCAAATTCAATCACGGGTACATAACTTAAGTAATAGTCTTTGTGCAAGAATTACATTAAAGCTAATTTTTGATGTATTTTGAGGTTGACATAATTACAAGTTAAAAGTTACTTAAATGACTAAACAAGGGCTTCAAATACATTGGGAAACTGACCCTTCTTATAGTTCTATCGGCCAAGAAGGTGAATGTTGTATATTTGGGTATATCGAATGTTTTAGATTATTGTATGTGACAACAAAATAATGGTTTCAAAGTTTTGTATGCAACAACATGTTGCAAGGCTTTGACAACAACAAGAGTTATTTTTGTTTTAAATTGCTTTGATTATGTTGTTCAAAAGAGAGGTTTCTTTTGAAACCCTATGGTGAAATTTCTTGATGAAAATGTATCCTTGAATATGTAAAAGGCTGAATTCTGTGCTTTAAATAATTGCTGCAAAAAGACGGTGAATAGATTAATGTATTTTGTGTGTTCTAGGCTTCAAGTGAAATGGATTCCATAGGACATAAGATGCATTAAGGTAGAAAGCTTATATGAACTTTAGAGAAATAGAGATACCTTCTATCTTTTACTCTTTATCTTGATTGTTGATCAGTGTTAGTGAGACATCTTTATGCTAGTGAGGCAGTTGCTAATCTAAAAAGCTAGTGAGGCACATCTTTGAAGCTAGTGAGGCATTTTTGTAGCTAGTGAGGCATATTTTTGTAGCCAGTGAGGCATATTTTTTGTAGCCAGTGAGGCACAAATAGTATCTAGTGAGGCTCTGTAATTAGTGGGTTTTGATTAAGCCAGTGAGGCATTTTACTGAGTGGTTTTTATCCCTATGAGTGTTTTCCACTCATGAAAAATATTGTGTTATGATTATTTTGTGGTTCATGTGATAATCATGTTTCATGCAATTTGGTCTTGTTGCTTCCTTTATCTACTTTGTAACATTTGAGTTTTTATGTTGTTTAAGGATCTGCTATTGGCTATCACATTTGGTTACATTCTTGAAATTGAACATTCAATGATTACAAAGAGATTATGTGTTTTGAAAAACCATTGAATTGAAGTTGATTATTGAAACACTAATTCACCCCCCCACTCAGTGTCTCCCATACTCCAACACTTATATCCTCCCTATCACCACCTCCAACACTTCCACTAATTGCCTCTACTTGTTGCCTGACTCTATGAGCCCTACATAGCTCAACCTCACATCTAGGTCTCCTAACCGCCCCGCCATCTAGATGCGTGAATCTCAAGGGTCACTGTAATGCCCAACATAGATATACTATTGTAACCTAAGGGAGTATCATGGCCTTCCAATCACCGATCTCTCAATGTGTGCAAGTAGACATCACCATCTCCTACGACACACCATGTGCCTACCCAAATTTCCTCTTGACTCTTTCTAGCAAGTATCTCTCAATAGTGTGTGGATCTGCCCAATCAACCATCGTGTCTATCTACAAAATGGTATATGTCTAACATCATCATACCAAGCCTCACATAGCATTTGTGGCCTCCATATGAAGATCTATGTCATCAATACATCACCTCCAATAATCAATGTTACCTAAGTGGCATTGTGTCAATTTGGACTGATAACAATACCCATAAGGATGTCTAGACTGGTGAGTAATATATCCCAAAATATGAGTAATAGAAATATGCTCCCACACCTATACATGTAGAAAAGTGACTCCTGCTAATAAGTTGTTCGCATGCTGGTAGACCGCCTGGTGCATATCATGATATATATGGGCCAATAAACATGGCCCCCAAGCATAGGCAACCTTGTCTATAAGCATCCTCTCAAGGATGCATCCCTAGCCAACTAAAAATCCACATGATCGATGATTAGGAATAATAACTCCAAAAATCAACCCTCCTAACACTAAGGGGAGATCATCATATCTCCCTACCCCTCACTTGAGATCCATGTAGCCATCCTCGATGTTGAGATCATCATCATGGAAAACACACTGCAACGCCTCATCACTAGTGTCAATATCATACACCACATAATCACTAGTAATTAGGATCCTCAAGATCCTCCATACATCCTCCAAGGTGATCATGGCCTGCCCAGTCAAAATATGAAGGCAAACCTCATTATTCCACCTCTCTACGAGGGTGGTCATCAAAGCCATGTGTTCCCTAATCTAAGGCATGTATGTGATATGATATAATCCTATTGCATAAAAAAATACAACATATATCTCACTGAGATGGTCTATCTACTATAAAATGGTAGGATGTCGCTCCCTTGACATAATTGGGTCTAGAGAAATTTGAAAACATAGCGCACACAACATCAACTTGTCAAAAAATCATAAAAAGTATTAAATGCAATAGTCTTTGTTTCAAATGTGAGTTGATAATGATTTTTCCAGTCATTTGTGACCTAGAAAATAAAATATGTCAAACTACTAAATCATTTGCGAGCCTTTTTTCAAAGGCGTCGCTTTATCAAAATCATTTGTGAACTATTTATCAAAAGCATCATGACAACAAATTCAAATGCGAACCTATATCAAAAGCATCACACTTTTTCAAATGCGAGTTGACACCATCAAAAGCATCACATTGCACATCAAAAGCGTCGCATTGGGTTTCAAATGTGTCACTTCATGGTTCGAAGCTTTTGATTTCCTAACTACACCTAGTAATTAATGTATTCAAATTGACGACTAAAGGATTAAGGGATAGAAACATACAACCCGAGGTGCGTCAATTAGCCTAGTATTGTCGAACTCAATCTCCATAGTGAATTGCATGTGGAACACAACCCATCTTTGCAACAACTTCACGCTGAAATCTCTCTAGGGGCTCTCTAAATCTCTAAACTACAAGTGTGTAAATGAGTAGAAAATGACACCTCAAGAGATATAAATAGAGAATCACACCATAGATTCTGATCATCCCAACCACCTGCATCCCATTTTTATCACACCTGACCTTTCTTGATCAATTTCTTTGCCATCCTAACTCGATTTTCATCTTGATCTTCATTTATCCTACCATGTTTTCCTATCATGAGCTCGCCCTAAAACATTTTTTTCCAACTGATGTCTTGAGGGGAAAATCTACTATTTGACCATCATTCCTTCATCTGTTGGGGCATAATGGGGCATCTTATCACCAATGTTTTCCAAATTATTATGTGTTTGAAACAACGCAACAGGGTACATTGTCTAAAAATGGGAAAATTGTAGATGCCTAAAAATATCTAACACATCCTTCTAATTCATCATTTATAGTCAGCATCACTCATTGCCCCTTTCATCACTGTTAAATAAATAATTTTTTATTATTTGATTAAACTAACCCATTCCCCCCATTAATTAAACAATTTCTAATTATTTAATTATTTCATCATTTTCATTCATCACCTTTAATTAAATATTTTTTAATTATTTAATCAATTAATCATTTTCCCTCATCCACTTTAATTAAATAATTTTTAATTATTTAATTAATTCTCAATTATTCTTCCATTCCTATAATTAAATTATTTTTAGTTATTTAATTAAATCTTGCATTATACTCCTATCTACATAATTAAATAATTTTTAATTATTTAATTAGCTAAATATTCCTCTAATATTAAATAAATTATTTTAATTTATTTAGTTTGCACATTCCTCTAAAAATAAATAAAATTATTATTTTATTTATTTGCTAAATATATCTAGTTCTATCTTTATTCTTCTAAACCCTAAGTTTAGAAACCAAACTAAATTTATTGATCATTTTTAAAAATAGTGAACTCCCCTAACTTTACATACCTTTTCTAAATTTAGTGAGTGATCTAAACTTCACTCCACTTCATCTCTCCATGTAGTTTCATGCATGATCATCCCGATCTCTCCTCAATCCTCATCTATTGATCTTATTTCACATCTCACACTATTGATCTAATGCCTTGAAAAGCTATAAATCATCCATCCTTTGATCATTAAATACCTCCTCAAATTTGCAGCTAAACTATACTCAATTTTCATCTCACTTTTGCTTAACAAGATTATGCTAAATTTATGAGCAATCCACATATCATACTAAAAAAATATAATTCTTATACTTTACAATAGAGTAAGACTAGGCATTTTTGATGGAGGTAAAGTAGGTTAATTGATTTGATTTATGTTCTTATTTTATTACTTTCATTTGGATAGTGCACACACTTCATTGGTAATAGGTCTATTTGATCATTGGATTAGGGTTTTTGATTTGATTTCCATTTTCTTGAATTCATTGATCATTCGATTTATTCTTATTCAAAATGGCCACAACACTTTGTTCTTTGCAAGATGAATCATAATAGTAATGGCATACTCAAGATTTTGTATGGTAATGGGTAAGGTTTGAGGCCTGCAATTTCTTGTTCTTTTTTACCATCTTGTTTAGAAAATAAGCCACTTTTCTTCAATATTGTATATTGTGAAATCATGTATTTTTTTATTAAGTAAATATTTATATTTCCACATATTTTTCTCATCTAATGAAGTCCTCTTTCCATAGCTCATTAGGGGGAACATATTGTTGCATACTAAATTTTGTTTTTAATAAAGTAAGCTACATTTATAGGGTGTAGTACCCTTTACACATAGAGTCCAGGGGGCCAAAAGAGATGAAGTACAAAATTACAACATTAAGTCTAGACTAGAAACATGAGAAGAAACCAAAACATGTACAAACACATCAAACTGACAACATAGGAAAGACCCACCCATCCAAAACACAACCCACCCACTACTTGGCTATTCCTCCCACTTCTCAATGAGAAGTTTCAAGACATCATCACCCACCCATTTAGGTCCCTCACCATGAGTCTTCTTTTCCACTTCCTCTTTGAGTACCTCGGAGAGAGTGACAGCGGACCTGTGGATGATTTTTATCATGAAGCAGGTCAACCGAGTAAACTTCTATTGAAGCTTGTCCACTTGGGCCAACAGTTTGTTGGAATCCTCTTCCTTGTCACTTTCCCCCTTATTCATCTCCTCCTCCTTAGCCATGTGATCTGAAGATTGAGTGGTGGAATCCTCTTGAATCATTTTGTTCAATTTCAAGAAGTGACTGGGGCCTTCAACAAACTCCTCCATTTCCTCAATAGTATCTTGTTTACTCTCCTTTTTGCCACCGATTTTCTCTGAGCTACTAGATATCTCTTCAATAGGAACCTCTTTCTTGTTTTTAGCCAAACTGTGAGACCTTCTAACACTAGTTTGTTCTGTCCTAATGTCCACACTAGCAACCACCACAATATCACCTTTAGAATCTTTGTTCGTAGGGCTCCTTCCCTCATCGTTCTTGATCGACACCTCCACATGACACTAGGTGTCCTTGTTGACCTTGGTATTGGCTGTCGATTGGAAATGGGTTTGGATTTAGGCTCATCTTTGGGTTCACAGTTCACAAGGGGGTTCTTCCTTTTTGGTCTTACTAAAGCAACAAGGGAAGGTTTATCTAGGGAGTGGTTAGATGGTTCCAGTTCTTAAATACAAATAATATCAATAGGTTTGGGGGGGTAGAGGGAGAAATAAAAATGGTAAAGATGAAGGGTAAGGCCTTGGTGTAAGGGAAAAGGTGGTGGCTTATCAGGGTTTAAAGTAGCAAAATCAAGGGTTTCCTTAATCGATCTTTCCAGGGAGGAAAGCAGAAAAAAAGGAAAACTTATAAGCATCTTATGCCTAAGATGGTTAATTAATGACAAATGGTAGAAATAAAAGACTTTAAATCTCCCCTCTAAAGTAACATACTTCATTATAGCTAAGAAAACCTAATCCCATGGCTTTGGTAGCAACTCCCTTTCAAATCCCACATGTTTCTTGATAGGCTTCTCGTTCTCCCAGAAAAAAAAGTTTTGAGGCTCTTTAAATCTTGTGCCTTAGTGTGGTTCTTTAGCTTCTGACTAGTGAATGATAGTCCTGTTGCCTTCGTGATAACATCCTCATTAACTTCAAAAGAGATTCCACTGAAAGTGACTCTCCTGTCACTCCAAGAACTTATGAATTACATTGATAGCTTCTCATCGTGACCCACTGGGTACTCCATAAGAGGCATGATTCCTCAGTCCACGCAAATGTGCCAAATGATAGGGTCTTTGTAGAATTCATCACAAGAACCAAGCTTGGTTCAAACCCTATCACAACCCATCACTTCACACCGAATGATGAAACTTACCCAAGATAACAGAGAGAAAATTTTCAAAATGGAAATGGGTAACCTTTACCACCCCTTTATTTCCACTACTAAACCAAGAAGGAAAATCATGCCTAATTAAGGCTTCCATATATTCACATGAGCCGATGGTCATTTCTGGTGTAGGGGCACCATGGTCATTTTGCTTAATTGATGCATTTAGGTGTCTAGGTTGATGTTTTGTGTGTTTTGTCACTCATTTGATGTAATAAGGTCGATTGAAGAACATTTGAAATGTTTTGGTGTCATGTAGGGTCCTTTAGTTATGTTTTGTAAAAAGTTGCTAAAATATGTAGAAGTTGCTTTGCAACATTGTCAATTTTGCATTGTGAAGGGGATGAATGGTCACCTAATTGAATTTCAGTTGTAGAATGTTGGGAATTGGTTGAAATATTTTTAAATAGCCTTAGAAACATTGAGGAAAGGTTGTTGAAGCTTTTGGAGGACCAAAAAAAGGAGAATTTACTCTGTTTTTTGCAATTTCTTTATGTTTTTTGTAGTTTACCAGTCTTGTACAACCTTGTATAGTTGCTTCATGATCTAAAACTCATGTGATTAGTTGGAGCATTGAATCAATTTCATTTTGGTCTTGATTTCATTGAATTTCATAAAGAAATAAGGGAGTTTGAGTAGTTTTATTGCATACTACCTGTAAACCCTCATTTCAAGGGTTTGAAGCCAAAGAATATAAATAAAAATCCATTCCACTGTTGAATTCTGGCCAAACTTGGTGGAATGAAGGTTTTTGGTTTGTTTTCAATGTTTTATTTGTCTTTTGCAGTAGGGGATGGAGTTTTTAGGGTTTTTGTCCAAGCCCTAGCCTAACATCCTCATGTGTTAGGCTTAGGTAGGGTAGAGAAGTTGTAGGAAAACATATTGTAAGTGTTGGTGGATGATAAAATATATGGAATGGGACCCTATGTGACTTGTGAGGACCATTGGTGAAGATTTTTTGTGTTTGGTGTTTGAATTTCATATAGGTGCTTTGGAAAAGTGGCTTAATTGGCCTTGTGTTTGGCGTAGCAGACCTGGTTTGAGAAACTTGGTCTAAAACAACCCTAACCACAAATGAGATATGTTGAATTTAGGCCTAATGGGTATCTAAAAGGGTGTTGGTCCTGTGTTGAAATGACTTTCTCCAAAATATATGTCTGAAAACAAGTGTTTGGAGACCTAGAAGTTGAAGACAAGTGATATTGTGCAAACCACTATTGTTGGAGTCTTGAGGCTTGGGAGGAGATCAAATTGTGTTGGTTTAGACTATTCCGACCCTAATCTGCATCAATTTCCAAGAAAATTATGGCTATGAGGCTATAATAAGTCTTTCTTAAGTACATCAAACTTAAGCTAAAAGCCATGATAACTTTGATCGAGTAATTATTAGCCAAACATTTGAAGATAACTTTGGCCTTACAAACATTCCTAAAAAATGTGATTTGAATTGTGGCACTTTTGAAAAGACTGTCCATAAATATTTTGATAAGCCCAACCATTAAGCGCCATCATTTCAAAATACTACCCAAATTCATGCCTATACCTCTCCATGTCATCCTGCTTGTTTTATGCAAAGTCACCCCCTCTACAAATCCACAAAAAAAACACAAAACTATTCTACAATATTTTTGCCTCAAGTTAAATTTCTTTGTGTATAGGAGCGAATTTGCACCCCTTAAGAAAATTCCCCTTTCACATACCCTCACCTTAGAAAATCAAATCCGAAGGAAAAATTCCACATCACCCATCCCGGATGTATCCACTTGGCTTTTGTCTTGTCCGTCAGTGAGGGAATATTTGTCAGGGATGCATGTGTGGCACATAGACATCCGTGTGACATGCTGTCATCCCTGACAGATTCCTTCATCTAAAGTTGGCAGAGGTGTTACACACCTGATTGGGGTCGAATTATAATGTCCCTCTTCGACAAACTGACCCAAAAACACCTTATTCCTTCTCATCCCACCTTCAAAAGCTTTCATCTTCATTTCACTTCATATTCTACACATTCACTTCACCTCTCTTAGTAGTTGATTCACATTCTCAAGGGAATTCTCATTCACTTCAACATTCTAGCACTCCATTTTGAACATTGCAGCAGCATTGACACTCCATCAACTCCATATTGCAAGTGTGAGGAAGCCATAGAAGTTGTGGGCTTGGAGTCTTGCGAGGCCTCCCTTCATCACCACTATAGTTGTGGTGACTTTTCCAAGTCCATACCTTGCATTCTCCCTTCATTAGCTAGTGAGCCTTTGGGTGGAGGTGGTAACACTTGACTACTTTCCTTTGTGATTTTATAGAGTAGCATAGTATTGTTTTGTAGTGTTCAATAATATTTATTTCTTCTTTTTTTATCGCATATTCTACTCCATTACTTTCTGGATGTTCGTGGAGGTGGAAACACTAAAGCGGGGGTCTGACTAAGGCAGGCCCCTATATAGCCCCAACAATTTTACCCTCTTGCTTGTGTGTAGGTGAACGTGTGCGTGGAGCTAGTTGGCGAATCGATGATTTTGTGAGATAATCTTCGTCACCCTAGCTTTCATTTACTTGCTTTATCATCTCTATCTTTACTTTTCATATCTCATTACTCTGTTTATTTCATCAAGATTAGTCAGCTAGGTAGTCCAGTAGGTTTTTGTTGTTCTTTATTGCGTCTTTCATTCTCTGTCCATATAGACGCCAGCGCACCAGAGAGACGCCAGTGCGCCGTGTTGTCGTCCCAGAACCGCTCTGCTGTCCTCAGATAGAGAGTTGTCTAAGGTGCATTATTGACTCCAAAAACAAGCTCACCTAGCCCAAAACCAAACTTTGGGTTAGTAGAGTGACAAAGGTACTACATAGTGTTCTTCATTCTCGATCCTCACCCTGAAACATCCCTTTAGAGTGAGGTAATTTAGGGAATCCCTCTGCTCTTGGATCTCTGTGACCTAGATCCTTGACATGGTTGGTCCCCCTCTCTTATATTTTTGGTGAACCCAACGTGAACAACGTCTTTCCATCATCTGTGTTGAGATTTTCTCCCTACGCCTAGTGGTTGTCATAACCCTGAGTGTTGTGAAGGTTTATGAGCATCACAACCCAATCCACAACTTTCGGGTAGGTTTTTAGGAGAGGCGTGCGATACCTACCAATGGAGAAGACGAAGGTCACTTCTAGTTTTGCCTCCAGTTTTTCCACTAGTCTGGCTATTGACTTTACCACTGGTTTTCCTATGGGATTCACTAACGAGATGGGTTTCATAGATGAGACCACTCACATTCCTACTCCAACATCCCCTATGGCTTCATTGGTGGACGAGGATGAGATTGTGCATGTCCCTTCAGAAAACCTTTTAGCATTGGATAACAGATTGGAAAACCTTATGAATCATTTGGAGAAAGCACCAAACACGGCGAGAGTCGCTAGGCTTACTAGTGAAGTGAGACATTTTTTAGGAAAGGATCAGATAGGCATAGAGTTCTTATGTGGCCTTGTCGATCTAACTGAGGCTTATTTCCCTTCATATAACATTAGAACGGGGGGAAGTACTCGACACCTATGAAAGAAAAATAGGCATTTCAATGCCTACCACATCTATATGCATGGCCGAAATGAGACCCTCGATTAGTGTCTCTTTTGCTTCTCAAAATCCGCCACTATCAAGGTGAGTAAAACATCCCTTGGGTTCAGTTTCACCCCTCCTACTACCCCTGACGGTAGAGACTCTGGTGGAATAAGTGGTGATGGTTTTTGTAGAAGAGGTGGCACTGTTGGAGGTGGCTCAGTGGAGGCCATGGAGGTGGTTTTGGTAGTGGAGGCTCTACCGGTGGCTCTGGAGGTGGTTTCAGAGGTGGTTTTGGAGATTCCATTGGTTCTTTGTCATCTACTGACCCTATTTTGAATGCCCTGCTTTAGAACATGGGTCATATGTAAAACCAACTGGCGAGTCTCTCTCAGGCCTCTGCCCAACCTATCTTTCAACCCTTCTTTCAACATATCCCATTTTTTGATAACAATCCTAAGTACTCCCTTCACACAAGGAATGGAGATTTCCAAATTTGAGAAGTATGATGGAAAAGGGGACCCGCAAAAACATGTGTCTGCCTTTAATTCCATGTGTACAGACTTCTTCCATCATGATGTGTTGATGGAACAATTATTTCCCTAATCTCTCAAGGATACAACACTTGAGTGGTACTGTTCTTTCTCGACAATTCTATTTTCTCATTTGATCAACTTGTAAATCACTTTCTTTGATAGTTCCAAGCCAACATCAGACCAAAGATGACCTTTTTGGATCTTGTTTGATGTAAGCAAGGGGATAATGAGAAGATAAATGATTTCATAGCACGGTATCAAAATCTCTTTTCACATATCTCGTACTTGCTACCCAATTCTGATGTGTAGAAGGTGTTCATAAGTAACCTATAGAGACCTTGGTACAAAAAAATTGCCCTTATGAAATACTCTTCTTTTGCGCATCTATGTGCGACATTACAAGAGTATCAACAAACAGTAGTTCAATTCGGGGGATCCTCCTCGTGCTCCCACTTAGAAGGAAAGCCTATTGTATCAATCTCAGGAAATGGTAAGGTTTTTGCGAATGTATTTGCCGCAACGAATGATAACGACCTCAGATGTAACAAAAAGTTCACAAAGTTAGCAAAATCTTATTCTTCCATCTTACAGAAGTTGTTGAAGGATAAGATCATAACCTTGGAGAACCCTTGACCTCTCAAGGAACCTTACCCTGATTGGTATGACGCAAATACCTTCTATTAGTACCATCGGGTCAACTGACATGATATCGAACGGTGTATGCATCTATGTCATGAGATACATGACTGAATTGAGGATGGTACTATTCATCTCTATGGGATGAAACAAAATGCAAACAAATTGGTGGCAAAAGAAAATAGTGAGTTGTAGATATACACAGACCCGTTTATGTCTCATTCTGCTAACTTAATTATTGATCCCTCTAGTTACTCCTTCTCTGCAATCTATGACTGGCTCGCCAAACATGACATTCAACTCGCAGGACATACCCTTAAACAACAAGCCCTCTCCCCTCTACATTCCCACTTTCCTCAATGGCAACATTGTGACAGGGGTCTTAGTTAACCCCCCGAGCTGAGTGAATATCATTACAAAGGAGACATTGTGGTTGAATTCATTGTAGAGGAAGGAGTATGATGAAACAAAATCTACCATTGATACACACAATGGCCTTTCTCTCAAGCCGTATGGCTCAATAACTCTTTCCATCCTAGTTGGACCTAGGGCTATGAACACAACCTTTTATGTTATTCCAAAATCATATTTGTTCATGGTGAAGAGGCATACCTTGGCTAGCTTCCATGAACAAAATCACTTCCGTCATTCATAAGTGTTTGAAATTCTCCCATGAAAGTGTTGTACACTTCGTGCATGAAATCGGATATCAACCATTAGTGTCCCATGGGTTCTATTCATTGGATCATTTTTGGTTCACCCCGATCGGTCCACTTCCCCTGAGAATGGACCTACTTTACTGAAACTATGTGAAGTATAAGACTGGGGGAAAGGGGCAGCCAAAAGTGACCCTTCCAGTAGTGCAACAACAAGCTCCCTCCTCTTCTCAAAAGGGAAAGGAGAGGATTGCATGTCCTCAGAGTGCCCCTTCTGCCCCCCTTTTTAAAGAAGAGTTTTGGATGTCTACTCTTGGATTCCACATGAGAAGTCTGATGGTGCCTTCTTGGTGCAAAGCTACTATTAGGATATCGGATCTTCCTATTGTGCCTCCTAGACCTTGGACCTACCTGTATGGTAGAAGAAAGGGTCCTTGTGGGGAATCCTCTATGTCACGACATTTGTGGCCTCCCATTGCTCCTACTCCTAAAGCAGTGTGAATGGGAAGAGGCCCATTGCTGAGGCGTTAGAGTTGACTCCCCTTGTTGTCTCTCAAACTCCTCCTGCTCTCGTTTAGGAGCCTTTCCTCTCACTGGAGACGGGTGTGATGGACACTCCTATGGTTGAGCAAGAGCCTCCTATTCCTTCCTCTCACTGGAGATGGGTGTGATGGAAACTCTTATGGCTGAGCAAGAGCCTCCTATCCCTTTGTAGCTCCTGACCTCTAGCTCAAAGAATCATAGAAACCACCTTACGCATGAGCGCAAGCACTGGTGATTGAGCAGGCCGCTTTGTAGAGAAAGGAAGAGGAATTGACTGCCCCTATTTTAGGGCCTCTTGATGCGTCTTCCTTTCTCCTTCCCTCTACTTCTATTCTTTCAAATTCTATTCTATTGTTGGCTCCCCCTATGAGTGTGAGTGCACCTCACCCTAAAATGGTGTAGGTTTTTATTGCTCCTTTGGTCGAGCTGCCTTTTTTGATGTCCCTCCCAAAAATCCCACTATTTTCTAAACCTGTGGACATGCCGAATACTTTGGTGGTGTCCGTTGCGGTTTTCTCCTCCTCTTCTACACCTCTCGCCTTGTCTGTGGGGAGTTCACATCCTCCAATGAAATTGAAAGCAGAGGTTGGACCTTCTAGCAATGGAGGGCATAAGAGGAGCCCACCTTCTTCAAAGGGTGGTCCTGCACTAGCTTGTTCTGTCTTAGTAACGAAGCTAGTTCTGGCTTCCCCTGAGCTTGTCACTGCTCTCGAGTCACTTGGTGAGCCAAGCAATGAATCTCAGGTGCTATCTACCCCATCCATTGAGGTCACACATGAAACTCCTATAAAGTACATGTTTAACTCTCTGGATGAGGTCTCAACCTTGTAAGTGATTTTCGCAAAATCGCTAACCATCGCTCAAGAGCCTAGTGGAGAAGACCTTGCGAGGCCTTCTTTCTTAGCCCTTGTTGTGAGAAGGTCAGAATCACCTCCCCTTAATATTCCACCACTGTAGGCTCGTCCGCCTTCCCCTTATAATGATCTAGATTAAGAAGCGGACAACCTCTTGGTCGATGAGTGTTAGGGGGAGGCCTCTTCTTTATCATTAGAATAGGTATGTGTTTGTGTTGTGATGTGTTCCCTATGCTTGTGTTTTGTGTTCCTGGATGACCCTTGTCACCC
The DNA here is from genome assembly GCA_007258455.2 of Sequoia sempervirens. Taxonomy (NCBI): domain Eukaryota; kingdom Viridiplantae; phylum Streptophyta; class Pinopsida; order Cupressales; family Cupressaceae; genus Sequoia; species Sequoia sempervirens. The sequence goes on along the minus strand of VDFB02281492.1, from coordinate 173,316,457 downwards.
TTGTAGGTGCTTGGATACAGGAGTGATTATGTTTCGTAAAATTTCCTCTATTTGTTCCATCATTCTTCCTCTGTTATGTGTATTAATTTTTGGAAAATTGGGGACGATGCAAAGTGTTGGGGGCATTTAGGCCTCCCTTCCATGTTGACCCAATTTTTTTATTTTTACTTTGTCTTCTTGTGCATTCTTCACATGGTTTGATACAGTAGGGGGTTGATGACAATTAATTTATATAATAGTACTATACTTATACATATATTTATGAGCAGCTCTGACCCTGAAATATTAGATCACCCTTGTGTTCTTTGTTTGTGATGTCTTTGTCTCTTTTTATTTTCCCTTTATCTTTCTCTCTTCTTTCTTCAGTTATCCCTCGTATGTGCAACAATGTCACTTTCACAAGGTTACGATTTTTGGAAAATGCATTCGTTGCCAAAAAATATTTTCTCAAAAATCCTTGCGAACCTTTTTTCAAAAATCACATTCTCAACTTGGACCGCTAGTGGAACATGTTTCCTTCATCATGGGTTCGTAAAGAAAGAAACTTGAGAACTTTCCTTCGAGGAGGGAGAAAATTTTCTTGCAGGAGAAGCCTTGACCTTCCCCTCGTGAGGGGGAATTTTCTTCTTTTCAAATTCCTTGATGAAGTGAACATCTTTCAAAAGGATTCCTTGATGATGAATTGATTTGAGAAAAAGAATCTCTTTTACACTTTCAAATATTACATCCCTTGAGTGGACCCATCTCCTTTTGAAGGGTTCTCGAGGGACCCCTTAGAAAGCCTTCCAATTTTTTGATTGTTTGTGTGACCATCTGCTTGTTTTCCTGCGTGGCCACTTTATATTTCCTAACATGTTTTATCTGTAGATTAACATGTTGCTTTGCAGGTGCGCCTGTGAAGCCGCTTTCCAGTCTGACTCTACGGAGTCCCCTTACATTAGGCTTCCTCCATGAGAGAGAACTTTGGGGTTTCCTTCTTGTAGGTCTTCTAGCCTGTGAGGTTCTTACATCTTACATTGGGCTTCCTTCATGAGAGAGTACTTGGTGGTTGCTTTCTTGCAGGTCTGCGGGCTTGTAAAGCGCTTACATCCTGCAGGATTTGTCTATCGTTGGTTTGAGGGCCTTCAGTGTACTTTGTGCAACTTCATAGTTCTGTGGGGCTATGGAGTCTTTTTTTTCAAAACTCCTCAAGAGAGAGTACCTATGGAGTTCTTTTCCTACCCTGCACTTTCTATTTTTCTAGATCGCGGTCTGCTTCCTCGATGGTTTAGGTATACATTTATAACCCTACTAACTCTTCGATCTACTTTACCAAACATGCATTGATGTTTGTACTCACTAAAGTGGGGGAAAAATGTATAGGAGCGAATTTGCACCCCTTAAGAAAATTCCCCTTTCACATACCCTCACCTTAGAAAATCAAATCCAAAGGAAAAATTCCACATCACCCTGTTAGTGTAATTAAATTAATTATTAAACTAGCATAATTTAACTTAGGTCATATATAATTTAGTACTAGGTTGCATTTTAATAAATAATTTAATAATGGGGTAATGTCCCCTTCCTTTTTTGTAGGGATAAGATTCCTTCTAGAAGATGAGTTGTCCTTCTCAAACTTATCTCAACATTTAATAATTTCCTAGATAGGGTCCACATGTTGTCACATGTTGTTAGATCATGACACATGGCAACATCTCATGCATCTTAGGTTTTCTCTTGTGCCTATATATTCAAGGCATTTTGTACATTTGTAATCAATCCAATCTCATAATGTAGATCAATAATATAATCTCCATTGTGCATGCCTAGTTGCAACACTTTCTATGTGGTTTTCTAGATAGGGTTCACATGTTGTCAAATGTTGTTAGATCATGACAAATGGCAACATCTCATGCATTTTAGGTTTTCATTCATCCCTATTTATTCAAGGCATTTTGTACATTTGTAATCCAATATCATATCATCAATATAGAATCTTCATTGTGGATGTCTAAGTTCGAACACTTTCTATGTGGTTGATTATCTTTCTTGGAAAGGGTCCTCCATTGAAGACTCTAGAGCTTCAGGGACTATGCATCCATAATCTCAACATGGTATCAGAGCTTGTCCAGTGAAAATTCAACCCTCGATCAAGAAAGTTGGTGTGCGAGATTCTTGCAGGCTTGAAGGTTTCCATTGAAGGCTACTTGTTTCCACCCAGGGACCAAGCTGATTTCTGAAGTAGATAGAGTCAGATCCAAGCTTGCCATTGTCTTCATAAGGCCTCGAAACCCTAGGATCGCCTTCCCATTCATCAAAATCGGATTCATCAACCCAAGAGTCATCAAAGGTATTTTTAGGGTTTGCAAAATCAATCGTACTATCCGTACAATTTGCAGCAAAAAATCATCTCGGTCAATTGTCCTCTGAGGCAAATTTTTTTTAGCAGCAGGCCACTTTTCGTTTAAAAAAAAATGGGCTAATATTTTTATTGTTTGGCAAAAAAATATATTTTCTATAGTTTCAGAAAAAATAAATTGAGCGACTGCAAATTAAATCATCCGTCGACATACAAGGGTTTGATTTTTTAATCCATCAACTTTATATTTTCACCGTCGACATTTTATTCTGCAAATATATTTATTTTGTCGACATTGTTCAAAAAACATATATAAAGGTTTTTTGATTTTTTGAATTGCATTTATGCAATATTCAAAAAATCTTTAAACAAATCTTTTTTGTCGGCATTCAATAAACAATCCACATAAAATTATTTTTCCGCATCAAGTGTTTGCAGTTGGGATCCATCGATCACCGACTGTCGACGTCATTCTTCTACTACATCACCGTCTTTGGATATTGTTCAACATCAGTTTCTGCATCGTCCTGATTTGTTACCCTCTTCATTGATTGTGGCATCTTCATCTTTAGGAAAGGAGACATTTGAGCAAAGTTCAGAGACACCATCATCATTAACCTTCATCCTTCCTTCCTTCAATTCCCATCCAGAGTGGGAAGCATCGCTACACTTGCACTTGGTTTTGTTTCTTCTGAAAGGGAGACAAGTTGTTTGTCGACATTGGATCTTGTTTTGTCTTCAGACACTTACCATTTCTGCAGGTGATCATATCTTCTAGGGGGGTTATATAGTCTCTCTATTCCCTCCCTGTGGGGGGGGGGGCTATTGTATTGTATCCATGTGACAGATGGTGTACTTGGGGGGTATTTGGGAGTCCTCCATCCTTCCCATCCTATCTCACATTTTTGCTTTTTCATCTCCTTTTTGGAGAGGGGTTTTGTTCCCATTGGGTTTTCCCCTTTTCTCCGGTTGTGGGAGATTTTCTGCATCTTCATGTACATGGGTACCTAACATGGCCTTGTAGCTGGGACCCATTATCATCATCATCTTTGCATAATCATTGCATTTCCTCCCTAAGTTGAACTTATGGGGGGGTGTTAGTGTAATTAAATTAATTATTACACTAGCATAAGTTAACTTAGGTCATATAATTTAGTCCTAGGTTGCATTTTAATAAATCATTTAATAATGGGGCAATGCCCCCTTCCTTGTTTGTAGGGATACGATTCCTTCTAGAAGATGAGTTTTCCTTCTAGAACTTATCTCAACATTTAATAATTTCCTAGATAGGGTCTACATGTCGCATGTTAGATCATGACACATGACATCTCATGCATCTTAGGTTTTCTCTTGTGCCTATATATTCAAGGCATTTTGTACATTTGTAACAATCTAATCTCACAATGTAGATCAATATATAATCTCTATTGTGCATGCCTAGTTACAACACTTTTTGTGTGGTTGACTATCTTTCCTGGCAAAGGTCCTCCATTGAAGACTATAGCTTCAAGGACCCTGTGCATCCATAGTCTCAACACACCCATCTCGAATGCATCCACTTGGTGTTTTTCCTGTGCATCAGTGAGGGAATATTTGTCAGGGATGCATGCACAACATGTAGACATCCATGTGACGTGCTACGTCCCTAACAGATTCCTACGTCTAAAGTTGGTAGAGGTGTTACACACCCGATTGGGGCCAAATTGTAACATCCCTCTTCCACCAATCGACCCGAAAACACCTTATTCCTTCTCATCCCACATTTAAAAGCATTCATATTCACTTCACTTCATCTTCTACACATTCACTTGACCTCTCTCAATAGTTGATTCACATTCTCAAGCATATTCTCATTCACTTCAACATTTTAGCAATATTGACACTCCATCAACTCCACATTGCAAGTGTGAGGCAACCATAGAAGTTGTGGGCTTGGAGTCTTGTGAGATCTTCCTTCATTACTGCTGTAGCTATGGTGACTTTGCCAAGTCCATACCTTGCATTCTCCCTTCATTGTCTAGTGAGCCTTTGGGTGGAGGTGGTAACGATTCACTCCTCTCCTTTATGATTTGATAGAGTAGCATAGTATTGTTTTGTAGTCTTCAACAATCTTTCTTTTTGCTTTCTTTATCACATATTCTACTTTGTTACTTTTTGGATGTTCGTGGAGGTGGAAACACCAATGCGGGGGTATGATTGAGGCAATCCCCTATATAGCCCCAACAATTTCCCCCTCTTTGTGTGTGTAGGTGAACATGTGCGTGGAACTAGCTAGAAAATCGACGCTTTTGTGAGATCATCTTCATTAATCTAGCTTTCATTTACTTGCTTTATCATCTTCGTCTTCAATTTTTTGTATCTCATTACTTTGTTTATTTCATCAAGATTAGTTAGCTAGGAAATCTAGTAGTTTTTTGGTGTTGTTTCTTGCATCTTTCATTCTCTGGCTGTACAGATGCTAATGCGCTAGAGAGACGCCATCACATTGCACTGTCATCCCAGTTTTGCACTGTCGTCCTCGATTAGAGAGCTGTTTGAGGTGTAGTATTGACTCCAAAAACTAACTCGACTAGCCCAAACTTGAGCTTCGGGTTAGTAGAGTGACAAAGGTACTACATAGTTCTCTTCATTCTCGATCCTCACCCCGAAACAACCCTTTAGAGTGAGGTAAGTTAGGGAAACCCTCCGCTCTTGGCTCTCTATGACCTGAAGCCTTGACGTGGTTGGTCCCCCTCTCTTACACTTTGCTCAGAGTAAATATTGCTACATACTTTCACAACTTTGACTATTCATTTAACTAATTGTAGTTTGAAGCTAAAAACACAAATCTTCTACATATGATTCAACTGAAAACTTCGTTTGTCAATATAAACACCAGATTGATCAATTTAATCAAAGAAACAAACTTAGAAATCAATCAATTAATTCATAGCCTATACTCAACTGTATTCCAACCAAACTTATACAATTATTGTTTTTTAGACTAACATTACACTAACCAACTATTAGAAATTTACTCTATTTCTGCATACAAAATAGGGCAAAAGTAAAATGAATTCATCCATCTCTATGGACAACGACCTTTTCTATCTTCATTGGATGTTCTCGTCCATCCCTGACACCCCTTCAAAGCCTGATGCTGGCTCCTCTTCTAATCTATGTGTTGGAATTCCAACGTCTACTCCCTTCAGGCGTAACTCCCTTTGCCAACAACGGTTGGTTTCTTGTTCACACCCGCGGCCTTTTCTTTCTCTTTTCTGCTACAGAAGTTTCCCTATTATTGCGCCTTCTTCTATCTCCTACCACACCCCTTGTCCTCCTGTTCGATGCCTCTTTTTCTTCACTTAAGCATTGAATCCTCTCCAAAGAATCATTGTCTCCTGGTGTTCCAATAATCCAATTCTTTCTTTGAAGATCAAAAGGCATATTGAAACATCAATTCCTCCTTTATAAATGATGTATGTGTAATGCCAAATCAATGATAATTATTGTAACTTATGAGACACATTTTCCTTCAGGCATTAATTCAATTTGCATACAAGTCGGCCAAGGTAATTGGAACATTTAATTGAATCAAATGATTCATGTACCCAGTCTTTGCCAACAAACTTCACATACATATCAAACAAGGCAGTTGCAAATACAACCCCTGACAAATTTCCATAGGCTTGCATTTAACACTAGCCAATTGCATTAGCTTAGCATCAAATTTAAGAGGTTTAGGCATTGTATAAAGAGAGGAAAACCAAACTAAAATTTGAAGAAGATCCAACAATTTTTTGTGTGTGGTGTTGATCACCCATTCACCTACATGCTCTTGCACCATTGTTCCACATCATCAAAAACCCAAAGGTATAGTACCACATGTACCCGCCTAAATCAGCAAGGTTAGCTTCCATCATTAATAGTAATATTTTCTTACATTGGATGATTTCATGATTCTCTCCCAAGAATGACAATTTGATGGGTAAATGATGGCCCAATCCTTTTATGGTTTTTCTTTTCCTTTGTTAGGGGTTTGATATTTTAATTATTGATCATTCAAAGGTCTGATAAAGTATAGGTTGATTATTTTAAAGGTTGTAAAGGACCAATTGAATGCTTCTCCTCCATCTAATTTAATTATTATACAATTTAAAAGGGAATGATGTTTTTGATTGATTAAGCAAGGAAGGGATCTAATTTGTATATTAAGAAGAGATTATCATAAAGTAGGAATTACATATTAGAAACAAAATAAAATTTTAATTTTGAGTTTCTAAGGCACATATTGGGCTATGATAGCCATGATTTTAAAATCCATGTATGGTTGAAGTTGTATAATTTTAAAATTTATAACCAAAAAAACAACACATTTACAATCAAATCCTCTCCATTTGTTCTTGATAGTATAATATATATCATGAGACAACTCATCCTCCATTTGACACCAAATTTTTTAAGTATAAATCAACTTGGTGACAGTAAATTTCTGCAAGACAAGCTAGAAGCTCTTACAATAGCATACAAGTTATCCTCATGGTGTTGTGATCTATAATTATTTCAACAATTAACTTTTCAAGACTTTGACTATGACATCTATGACTGACGGATTAGTATGGGTTGACTACAGTTGATCCATGAGGATTCAAAGCATAATCAATCACTAAAAATAATTACCAATAGAGATCATTCAATTTAAACAAACACAAGAAGCTACTGAAACTAGCATATTAAAATATGAAAGCTTGAGAAACCTCTAATCTAAGACATTGAAACTTATCCTATTGGGGGAGTGGTGTCACATTGATGTGGAATGGCGACCCTTTCCCAATCCCATGGATAAATGAGCTTGCTTTGATCAATTCTATTAAAGAGAATCAATGAAATCAATGATAGATGTGTATGAAAACATGATTTAAAGCTATTTTAACATGATGCAGACTAAGATGATTGATATGAATGTATGCAAAGATAATCTAAATGGAGTTTAAGTAAAAATATTAAAACCCTAATTATGAGATATACTAAATATATGCATCTACATTATCATGAAAGCTTTTAATGGAAGCTAAGCTAATATGCAAGTAAATTAAGCTAAAATGATGTTAAATATGAGTGCAAGTGGAAGTGATTTCAACAACATAAGTTTGCTCTGAAAAAGGTGGATCCACTCGTCTCCAAATAGTGACCTATTTATAGGAGGGAAAAAGAGAAATGAAGGGCTAAGATTAAAAAGGTTAATCAATAGTCAAAAAGGAAAGAAAGGTGAAACATGGATCATGGATTCTCATCAATGGATGAGAATCAACGATCACATGGATCAAGGAAAGAATCAAGGGCTCATATTCTTCCAAACATACACACTCAAAACTTGCTCAAGAAGTCTTGTGAGTTAACTTGCACAAGAAGTCTTGTAAGTTTGTTAGGAAGAAGAATATCCCCTTTTTTCAAATGAGTGAGGAGAGAGAATATTCTTTAGAATATTCTCATGGGTGAGGGGAAATTAGATATTTAGCAAAATAAAATAAAGTTTTAATGTGCAAAAGTGGAAGGAATATTCCTTTTGGAGGAATGTGCAAAGGAGGAATATTCCCTTGCAAGTGCGGGGGAATTAGATTAATTAGTAATTGATAATTAAACAATTATTTAATTATGCAATTAGGGAAATTTCATGATATTCATTAAATAAAGCGATTTAATGAAAAGGGGGATAATGACATGATATTTAATTAAATAACTTAGGGTTATTTAATTAAATAAGAGGACTTAGGGTTTTAAATTAAATAATTTAATGTATTTAATTTAATAAGACAAAATGTTAGCATGAAAGGGGATGAATTAACCCAATTAAATTAATTAGGTTAACAAATGAAAATGACATAATTAATTAAATAGCTATGCTAATTTAATCAATTAAGCGAAAAGAGAGTGGGTTTTAGGAGGAAATGATGTTAGTATACCTAATTCAAGTGCATGATATCATTCAAGACATTTTTAAGTGTCTACATTTTTCCCCTCTTTGAAGCGAGGTATGGACGAAGATGGGTGTCCTCAATAGGTTGAGGTTGTTGTAGAGTAATGGAGTGTAAGTGGTTTATATGGATGTTGGGGATACTAGGGAATGGGAGGAGTGCCAAATTTTGGTGTCCAAGTGGTGTTTTGAGATTGATTAGTGTTTAGGGTACCCACAAGTGTGTTGCTTTCAAATGGAGGAGTATGGCCAAAATATTTAGCAAGACTAGTTGCAAGACTAGGAATAGGTGTTTGATTTAGCCCTAGCGATCGAGTTGTTTGAATGGTAGATGAAGTCAAGCCTTGTACCAATGATTCAACAACAAAAGATGGGGAAATCAGAGCTAATTTTTCTAAGGCTCAACGTTCTAGTATGTACTCCATGATTTCTTCCTTAGTAAGTCCAAATGGATTGTTCATGACATCTTCTACCTCATATGGTCCTGATGGAGACAAGGGTTGTTGTGATGGGGTAACTTGACTTCTTGGATCAAATTCTTGAGGATTGGGATCACTTGAGGTAAATGTGACTTTGGTTTTCTCCATGATTCTCTTGTGTTGTGATCTTGTTTTTACCATTAATTTTGGGTCACCTATGGGAGATTTGTGTTGAGATTTGTAATGTTTGAACTCTCTAGTTGACTCACATATAGGTAGAAGGGATGCTCTAAGTATTTTTGGAGCAATGGTGATAATGGGAGATAAAAAGATGAATTATATGGGGAGTGATCTTTGTAGATGTTTTGGGACAACACTTTTGACTTAAGTTTGATGGTTTGATTTTTGGATAAAGGATGTTTATGAACTTGAGAATATTTAGGGTAGACTCGTGACCTTCAAGATAAACTAGTTCAAAGATGATAACTAACTTAACTAAATGCATTGAAAATGATTCATTTCACATACAAAGTAGCTAAGTTAGGGTTTGGGTTTGATTGATGTATAAGTCAAAGAGTGTTGGTGTGTTCAAATTTTTTGCAAAGTTTGGTGAAGTGAAGTTTGGATTTTGATAAAGGAGTGGATGAAGTTGTTTGACCCAATGTTGACCTAGAGTGAACCTTTTTTTTCCAAGACCAAGGCGGTGGGAAACATGCTAGACCTCTAAAGTTTTCAAACCCTATGATCAAGGATAAGTTGTTGTGAAATGTGTAGACGTCATCATGAAATAGCGTAGAACACGCTTAGTGATTTACAGTAGTACTTTGAACTATGGCTAAGTTTGAAATAGCGGCATGTGACCTTCTCATGAGATCATTTCGAGAAGTATAAGATCATGGAAAAGATGACATTTATTGCCATGTGGGTAGGGGTAATATGGGCCTTCCAACCATAATATCAGCTTGTTTGTCTTCTTCATCTATGATGTATGTTGCGTTTCTCCACCGTGTTGGTGTTTCTTTGGTTTCAAAAGTGAAGCTTCTCAAACTACTAATTATATCAGTTTGTTGTCCTTCAATGAGTTCAAAGTTTGGTTGAATGATAGCGGGTGTAAGGTCTGGTTGTTCAATTGGAGTGATTGGATGCCAAATGGTCATGTGGGGTTCAATTTATCAATTTATCTTGCTTGAATGAGTTTCTTTTTACCAAAAACACTTTGTCTTGATTAAGTTTCAAATTAAATGTATATTTCAAAAACATCATCAATCTCACAATGTCCATTTTGTGAAAAGGATGAAGTTAGGGGCATAGTTTCTGAGTTAACTTTGGGAAATATGGATTGAGATGTAAACCAAAATACTTGGAAGTCTTTAAGAAAAAATCCTTAGGACAAGCATCAATATTAAGGTTTTGTCAAAGGGTATCCATACTTAGACCAAAGGGTTTGAAATTTTGAAAAGACTTGTTGATGTTTGTTTGCAAATTGTTTTTGAACCAAGCAAGTGTTAAACTGACTCACAGGCATTTACAATCCTAGATAGAGCGGGTACGTATTTCTAAGTAGGCTTACCATCATCAGAAGAGATGATGAATCAATGAAGATGAAGTGGAAAAATAGGCTATGTCAAGGAAATGTAACATCTTAACATGATAAGGAAAGGATTCCATTCCCCATTTTCTTTATTTGCCTTAATCACAAACCAAACATGGTAAGTAACTTTTGGGAATAGTGCTACTCCATGCACTACCTTAAAATACGTTTTAGAATTGGACTTGGTTAGCCACTACAAACAAGGATTTTAATGACCATATCTGGGATAAACTGGTGCCATACACACGATGATTCTACTCAAATAAGAGGCCTCCCAACCCTTAGAAATATCTAAGGGTTTTAATGAATCACAAGGATACTAAGGGAGACATTCATCGGTATGGGACAACCACAACCAACTTGATTAGTGACTTTCATCACAACCAAATTATTTATATAGCGAGCCAGAATGAAAGCACCATTTTGGGTCGTTCCCTCTCTCAAGTTGGGAGGTAGGACCTTTCTAAAGGTGACACATGTTTGAAGCATAAAATGATTTTCGTCCCCTAAGATTGCCAAATGACACAAGGGGAGAAGATAGGCGCTTTCAAGAAGAAAATGTATACTTGCATGTTTCTCATCACCCAAGATTGGATGAAGCGCAAAGGGATTGGATACATACAACACGAATACACAAGAAAATCAGTCACATGTTCATTTTAATCCATTATAGAAAAATGAGTTCATTTTAAGCATCAAACGAAGTATGGAAGTTGTATTGTTCAATTTTAAACCAACAAACATAATAATGTGAGGGTTTAGTTTTAACCAATTTGAACGTTCATTTTAAATCCCAAATTAAATATAGTGTGGTCATAAAATGTGAAATAAAAAACATCATAAATGGGTTATAATTGCCTCAAAATTGTCGAAATACTTGTTACAATTATAAGTTTTAAACAATGATATGCACCTTCACTTCAAATGTTATCTTCCAAACCTGCAAAACCAGTTAGTCTAAAAAACCAAAACAAGAAGTCATAGACATGTTAGTGATAAGATAAAGCCAAAAAATTCAAACACATGTCAAAAATCAAGTTCTTTTCTGTTTACTAGTAATTTGTGACATTGAAATCAATTGTATCACTGACGTTCATCGATAGCGTTGTTGTATAGGATATGCATCGCTGTACTAAAAAATCGATAGTGACCCTCTGCAGTAAATAGGGAGGTCAATTGCGCCGCCATATCAATTGTGTTGCTAAAAAGAAATTCATTCTGCATTAAAAAATTAAATTAGCATCGCTATATTAAAGTGTGGTGATGAAATTAATTATGCGTCACTATTTTAAGTATGCGTTGATGAACTAAAATCACTAGTGCATCGCTATATAGCAACGTGTCATCAAATGCGTTGATTGATAATCAATAGCATCGTTGTACTTGAAAATAGATGGAGAAAAGAAAGATTTAACAAGACATTCATTAGATTGGTTATTTCATGTCCTCCTTCTAGCACCAAAATGTGACCGACGGATTAGTATGGGTTGACTACACTTGATCCATGAGGATTTAAAGCATAATAAATCACTAAGCATCAGTCTCAATGGAGATCATTCAATTTAAACAAAGATAAGAAGCCATTGAAAATAGCATATTAAAATATGAAAGCTTGAGATACCTCTAATCTAATACATTGAAACTTATCCTATTGGGGGAGTGGTGTCGCATTGATGTGGAATGATGACCCTTTCCAAATCCTGTGGATAAATGAGCTTGTTTCAATCAGTTCTATTGAAGAGAATCAATGAAACCGATGATAGATGTGTATGAAAACATGATTTAAAGCTATTTTAACATGATGTAGACTAAGATGATTGATATGGATGTATGCAAAGCTAATCTAAATGGAGTTTAAGCTAAAAAGATTAAAACCCTAATTATGAGATATACTAAATGTATGCATCTATGTTATCATGGAAGCCATTAATGGATGCTAAGCTAATATGCAAGTAAATTAAGCTAAAATGATGTTAAATATGAGTACAAGTGGAAGTGATTTCAACAACATAAGTTTTCTCTGAAAAAGGTGGATCCATTTGTCTCCAAATAGTGACCTATTTATAGGAGGACAAATGAGAAATGAAGGGTTAAGATTAAAAAGGTTAATCAATAGTCAAAAAGGAAAGAAAGGTGAAACTTGGATCATGGATTCTCATCAACAGATGAGAATCAATGATCACATGGATCAAGGAAAGAATCAAGGGCTCATATTCTTCCAAACAAACACACACAAAACTTGCACAAGAAGTCTTGTAAGTTTGTTAGGAAGAAGAATATTCCCTTTTTTCAAATGAGTGAGGAGAGAGAATATTCTTTGGAATATTCTCATGGGTGAGGGGAAATTAGATATTTAGCAAATTAAAACAAAGTTTTAATATGCAAAAGGGGAAGGAATATTCCATGGGGATACTCCTTTTGGAGGAATGTGCAAAGGAGGAATATTCCTTTGCAAGTGGAGGGGAATTAGATTAATTAGTAATTGATAATTAAACAAAGATTTAATTATGCAATTAGGGGATTTTCATGATATTCATTAAATAAAGCAATTTAATGAAAAGGGGGCTAATGATATGATATTTAATTAAATAACTTAGGGTTATTTAATTAAATAACTTAATGTATTTAATTTAATGAGACAAAATTTTAGCATGAAAGGGGATGAATTAACCCAATTAAGTTAATTAGATTAACAGACGAAAATGACATAATTAATTAAATAGCTAGGCTAATTTAAACAATTAAGCAAAAAGAAGATGGGTTTTAGGAGGAACGATGTTAGTATACCTAATTCAAGTGCATGATATCATTCAAGACATTTTAAGTGTCTACATTTTTCCCCTCTTTGAAGTGAGGTACCTGTTACATTGGTTCAAAGACTGTTGCCTTTCAGATTAAATAAATTGTTGCTTAAATCAAAAAATATTTTTTTTCAGATTTTTGGATGCCGCAATATTTCCCCAACGAAAGGAATAAGTTGGTTCCCTGCCCCCTCGAGAAATCAGGCAAAAATTTTGAATTTTGGGTTGATTTCTTAACAAAGGTTAAATATAGGTGCATGTGCTAAGACGGGCCTCAAAATGCCAAAAAAATGCGAAAAATGCAAAAAATGATGCAAAATAAGTTTTAGTTTGGTAAGATTGGTGAAAATGGTGAAAAAACACAAGTAGCATGGTCAAATTAGGGCAAAAACCCTAATTTTTAGGCTTAAATAGGTGATGGAAGGTCAATTTCAATTCCTTTGTCCATTCACACCTTAGAGATTCTTACAATTTGAGCTTTGATACCTTGGAAAAATGGCTCACAGTGTGCTCCCTCTTAATTTTTTGGATTGAGTTCAAGAGTACCAATGACGTGCAGATGCAAGACCTCGGGTATGTGACTCAAAACTTCTCTTGATTTCTACTATTAAGTGCATCTAATAGGGCATCAAAGTTAGATTTATAGGTGTGTCACTGTATAGTGACACTTTTGAAGCGTCAAAAGCGTCACTATTAATTTAATAGTGACACACCCTATGTTGAGGCATGCACCCTAATTTTTTGTTTGGGCGACGCTTTTGATTTGGGGATCATCGGGGTAATATAGTGACACATGGGCTTTTTAAGTTCAGTGTCACTCAAAAGTGGTGGGCGACGCACTTAGGTTTCAGTGACGCACCCCATATTTTTAGTAAAGCAACGCATCTCAATACCGATTCACTATTGAGCATAGCGATGTGCATCACCAAATTGGCAACACTCCCCTAAAATTGATATAGCAATGCACCCCAAAATCAAAGATGTTATTGATTTCAGCGATGCATTTGATGTTTTGGGTGCAAAGTCTTAAATTTTAATTAGTGTTTTTACTTTTTTGGAAAATTGATGTTGTGTGTGTGATGCGTGCAGGAGGATCCTCCACTGCTAATGTTCTGAGAGCATAGATACAACATTTTGGTAGCAGCGAGAGACTTTGATGACCTGGAGGTGGAGTGACTAGGTAGGTTGTGGTGTAGTAGCACCAATCTAATTTTATTTGAATTTAATTAAGTTCATTTAGGGATAGGTTGTTTTAGGAGTTTGTGGTCTTGAGGCATTTCAATAAGGTCTAATGGACCATTTGAATGTATTTAAGAGTTCATTTTTGTAGGGGGATGCAATGTTGTCAAATGATGCATAAAAATGTAAGAATGTGTAATTAAGGGTTTTTCAAGGGTTTTAGTGTGTTAAGTCTTAGATTTTGATAAATAAGGTCTTGTTTGATCATCTAATATTGTATTGAGTCTATGTAGTGGTCATTAGGAGGTTTTGGGGGTTAAAGTTGCAAAATTGACAAAATTGTTAAATGTTGTAAATGCAAAAATGCAATTTTCAAGAGCCAAATGATGAGTTGGAATATGTAAGTTGGTTGGTCAGTTTGGAGGGAAGTTTAGGAGGGAAATGTTGAAATACATGTTCTCCATCATTGAAAGAGACTGTTGAAGTGATTTTGAAGGAGAATCAATAAAAGAAACCCCTATTTTTGCTTTAATTTCTATGTTTTGCATTAAAATATGAAGTTGCAGGCTCTTGTACGTGACCGTACAACAACATCTTGTGCAAAAAATTGTGGGAAAAGTTAAATAATTTTATTAGCCCTGTTTTGAATCCATTTTGAGGGTGGTTAATTGAGTTTTAGTTGGTATTTTATCAAATCACTGTTGACAGGCCTGTAGGTGCAGTTTTAAGGTTTAGAAGTTCTAAACATGAGATAGGCCCATTCCATGTACTGTATTCATTGTGTCTAAATGTAATGGGCATAATATGATAGAAATAGGATGGTAGGGCATTAGGTTTGATCTATATGAGAGTTTTTGGGGAAAAAGGTATGACTGTCCTGAGAAATATGGTGAATTAGGGCATGAAATGAAGGAAAAGTGAGTGAGTTTGATAAAATATTGTATGAGGAGTCTATGTGAAGGTTTTGAGAGTTTTATAAATCATATTAGAGAGTTTTGGAGGTAGTGTTAAGTTTGTATCTGGTTGAGAACCACAAAATTCAATAAACCCTACCCTTAACATGTGTAAATTGAGGGTTTTCTAGATTAGCAGTGAAATGAGGGTTTGTGATTCTAAAACTTGTTGAATTGGGATTTTTGTTACCTATTTTAAAGGTCTAAGAAGTTATTCAAGGTTGTTTGTGAGATTCAAGAGAACTTCCTTTGGAAAAGAGACCTAATTGGTCTACTAGGTCAGCGTAGTCACATGAATTTGAGTGAGTTGTTCAAAAGGAACCTATGGTGGTTTTGAAATATGTTTTAGTTGACCTTGATGGGTGCTTGAAAGTGTCAAGGGTTTGAGTATTGGAAGGTTCTTTGTGAAGAAAAGTTGAGCAAACTGGGTTTGCAGACCTACTTGTCAAAGGGCAGAGTTAAACTGGAGAAGGGATTTGCAAGAGTTTTGTGAACATTTTGTTGATTGAACTAACTTGAATTGTGTTGTTTTAGGTGAAAGCCAACAAGCTCTGCATCAGTTGGTATCAGAGCAAAGGGAATGGGTCTTTTGAAGATTGAAGGTTGTTGATGGAAGAGAAGAAAGTAGGAAGTTGAACAGTCAAAGTGTCAAGATGCCTCCAAAAAGAGATAATGTGGTAAGATGCAAGAGATGGAAGAGAAGACTAAAAGGGAGATCAAAAAGTTGCAAGAATTGCGAAAGATATTCTTAGCAAGGTTGGAGAATGTTGAGACAGGACAAAAGAGAGGAGTGATTGTGGGAGATGAAAGTGAATCTGAAGAGGAAGAAGATGAAGACTTCAAAGATGTATATGAAGAGTTGGATGAGGAAGAGCAGAAGATGGAAAGGATCCTAAAGGTAGTAATAGGAAACAAGCATAAGGTAAAAGTTGAATTACCAATGTATGATGGTACTTTAGATGAAGAAGCATGATTAGATTGGATTTATGGTTTAGACAACTTCTTTGAATGTGAGGATGAATTTGATGAGGAAAAAGTGAAGATAGCCAAGACTAAATTAAAGGGGAATGCATTAGTTTGGTGGGATTATGAACAAGTAGAGAGGAGAAGAAGAGGTAAGTCTAAAATTGTTTCATGGGATAGGATGGTAGCTAAGTTAAAAGGGAAATTTTTGCCAAATGATTATGCTATTCACATGTCAAAGAAACTTCAAGATTTAAAGCAAAGAGAAATGGATGTGAAAACCTATACTAATGAGATTTATAAACTGAGCATAAGGGTAGGACATATGGTTGATGATGTTGAGAAAGTGGCCAAGTACCTTAGTGGATTGAGATTTAACATCCAAGATGAAATAAGTTTGCATAATCCAAAGACAATTGAAGAATGTTATTAGATGGCTATAAGAGCAGAAGAAAAGGTGAAAAAAAGACAAGAAAAGTCAACAAGAGGTAGGGGTACCACTTCAAGGGGAAGAGGTACATTTTATTCTTCAAGACAAACCAATGAGAGCTAAGGTGATGCACATAAAGGACAAGAACCAGTTGCAAATTTTAGAGGTGGATTCAGGGGATCAAGAGGCAGATTTGGTGGTGGAAAGAATCCTAACATTTTTGCAGAAAGGTGTTATAAGTGTGGTGAGTTTGGTCATCCTTTTTACAAATGTCCTGAAAATCTTGGTTCAACATTAGTGGTGGAGAAAGGAAGAATAAAAGAAGAGCTAAAATTGTCCAAGAAGAGGAATGTGAGAGTTCTAATTCCAATAGTCTACATGTTACACCTGAAGTTGGAGAAATTTTGATGGTGAGAAGAACTTTGTTTCAAGCATCCAAGGAGAAGGAGATGGCTCAAAGAAGGAAATTGTTCAAGATAACTTGCAAGTGTAAAGGCAAGGTGTGTAAAATTTTGATAGATTCAGGGTCTACATATAACATAGTGTCTGGTGAAATAGTTGATAAGTTACAGTTAAAAAGGATTCCTCTTGAAATACCATATCAAGATTCATGGGTGAGTGATGATCAATCTATTCTTGTTAAAGATGAAGCACTAGTTGAATTTCAAATTGGTGAATATAGGGATAAAGTGCTTTGTGATATTTTACCAATGAGTTGATGCCATTTACTCCTTGGAAGACCATGGAAATTTGATAGGCACTCAATCAATGATGGGAGAGCAAACACATATCAAATTTTGAAGGATGGCATCAATTTTATACCGACCCCATTGCAGGAGGGTGGAAAAGAGAAAAACAAGGCAGCCATGGTTATCACTTTTGGTAAGAAAGAGGTTGAAAATTTTGTAGGAGATAATCAAGAAGGGAAAAAGACATTTGCAACCACTTCTAGGTTAGGAAATGAGAAGACAATGAATTTGCAGGCTACCACAGTCATGAGGAGCAACACAAGGAAGGTGAAGGAAAGGTGTCTAAGACTGAGTCAATGAAGGACAAGGGTGAAATCCCTAAAAAGATTGAAAGTGAGTTGAAAAGGCAAGAAGGAATTGAGGTTGGGATAGTTTTTTGTACTATAGCTGCTAAGGAAATGAAGAGGTAGCCAAGTACTGATAATATAGTGGTGAAAAAGTTTGTCAAGACAGAGGTTATTGAGGAAGGAAATTTGAATACAAAGGAGCATGGAAAAGAGAAGGTGAATAAAGAAAAAAAGAATAGTTCCAAGGATAAATTCAGAGGCAAGGAAGAAGCAGATGAACACAAGGTTGGGAAAAGTGTATTTGTAGATGTTAAAGGCAGTAGAAGGACAATGACAAGTAAAGGAAGGATCAAGAGATGTTTATCAGGGCAGTCTATGCAAAAGAAAGCAAAGTTAGGTGATAAGCAATTTAGTTACAAAGATGGTGATACAAGCCAACAACATATGGTTCTAAGGAAAAGGAAAAGAGTAAATGAAGAACAAAGAGTTGTAGAAGACAAGTTGGAGCAATCTGCAGTCCATTTCCAAAAGACTTGGAAAGGTTTTATGGGCAGTTGTATGGTGTAGGAGCACCAATCTACTTTTATCTAAATTTAATCAAGTTTGTTTGGGGATAGGTTGTTTTAGGATTTTGTGGTCTTGAGGTGTGTCAATAAGGTCTAATGGACCATTTGAATGTATTTAGGAGTTCATTTTTGTAGGGGGATGCAATGTTGTCAAATGATGCATAAAAATGCAAGAATGTGTAATTAAGGGTTTTTCAAGGGTTTTAGTGTGTTAAGTCTTAGATTTTGATAAATAAGGTCTTGTTTGATCATATAATATTGTATTGAGTCTATGTAGTGGTCATTAGGAGGTTTTGGGGGTTAAAGTTGCAAAATTGACAAAATTGTTAAATGTTGTAAATGCAAAAATGCAATTTTCAAGAGCCCAATAGTCAGCTTGAATATGTACGTTGGTTGGTCAGTTTTGAGGGCAATTTATGAGGGAAATTTTTAAATACATGTGCTCCATCATTGAAAGAGACTGTTGAAGGGATTTTGAAGGATAATCAATAAAAGAAACCCCTGTTTTTGCTTTAATTTATGTATTTTGCATTAAAATATGAAGTTGCAGGCTCTTGTACATGACCGTACAACATCTTGTGCAAAAAATTATGGGGAAAGTTGAAGACTTGTCTTAGTCCCATTTTGAATCCATTTTGAGGGTATTTCATTGAGTTTTAGTTGGTATTTTATCAAATCACCGTTGATAGGCTTGTAGGTGCAGTTTTAAGGTTTTGAAGTTCTAAACATGAGATAGGCCCATTCCACGTACTATACTCACCGTGTCTAAGTGGAATGGGAATAAGATGTTATAAATAGGATGGTAGGGCATTAGGTTTGATTTTTCTGAGAGTTTTTGGGGAAAAAGGTATGACTATCCTGAGAAATATGGTGAATTAGGGCATGAAATGAAGGAAAAGTGAGTGAGATTGATGAAATATTGTATGAGGAGGCTATGTGAAGGTTTTGAGAGTTTCAGTAGGAATATTAGAGATTTTGGGAGGTAGTGTTAAGTTTTTACTTGGTTGAGAACCACCAAATTCAATAAACCCTACCCTTAACATGTGTAAATTGAGGGTTTTCTAGATCAACAGTTAAATGAGGGTTTGTGATTCTAAAACTTGTTGAATTGGGATTTTTGTTACTTGTTTTAAAGGTCTGAGAAGTTATTCAAGGTTTTTTGTGAGATTCAAGAGCACTTCCTTTGGAAAAGAGACCTAATTGGTCTACTAAGTCAGCATAGTCACATGAATTTGAGTGAGTTGTTCAAAAGGAACCTATGGTGGTTTTGAAATATGTTTTAGTTGGCCTTGATGGGTGCCTAAAAGTGTCAAGGGTTTGAGTATTGGAAGGTTCTCTATGAAGAAAATTTGAGCAAACTGGGTCTACAGACCTACTTGTCAAAGGGCAGAGTTAAATTGGAGAAGGGCTTTGTAAGAGTTTTGTGAACATTTTGTTGATTGAACTAACTTGAATTGTGTTGTTTTTTGTGAAATCCAACAAGCTCTGCATCAGGTTGGGATTGGGATTTGTTTCTTTCTTGGTCAAGATCAGTACCCATCTCACTATGATGACTGCATTGATTGAGAGGTGGCATAGCGAAACCTCTTCATTTCAATTTCCCACTAGGGAGGTGACCATCACACTTGAGGACATGTGGCACATTCTGTGGTTTTTGATTCATGGTGAGCGCGTGATATATAACCCAGATATCAGGAGAGACACATGTCTCTCTCTTCTACACACACATTTTATTGTTTTGGTCAGTTCCCATATTGATTTGGATTTTTACCAAGATCGGGTGGATACATTTAGATTATTCGTTGTAGCCTTTATTTGTGGCGTCGTTGCTCTAGACTAATAGGGTAGAGGTTTCAGTCTCGAATGTGGATTAGCATGGGAGGGTATGATCTAGAGGGATGCCATGTATGCCTGGGGTTCAATTCTCCTTTCCTCCTTGTACCATGATATGCATGATGCTGTGTACCGAGAGGGCAGGAGCATTGGAGCAGGTGTGACTCTACTTCACATATGGGAATATCAACACATTGCAGTGTTGAGGTCCTTGGTTGTTCTTACAGACATTGATGCAGATGAGCTCACCATTTTCCAGTATAGGGTGTCGATGAAATTGCAGCACATGAGCCCCATAGGTTTTCCATATTGGCGGCATGTCATTGATGACATTATGGTGTTCAGATGGAGGTCGTGGCTATAACATCCATGGTGGTACGACGATCAAAAATAGCTAGATTTTGCATGACAGACTCACTACCTACAGGCCAAAAAGCATAGGATTATAGAGCGATACCTCCCAAGCCATGTTGCTTGGAAATTTGGGGAGGTATAGGATGTGCCAGGAAATGACTATACTACCATTTTTGCCATAGCCTAGAGAGAGGTACAATGGGGATCCCCCATTGATCCCATTGTGGTGATCAATGATTTCAGATAGCTCATACCACAACCATGGGCATATGATCAGGGCCTCCCAGATGAGGGGACTACCCCAACGTACGATGCATGTTTTAGGCCACCTACACGTTTGACATATCTAGTGGGGGGATACCCTAGAGGAAAAGGTAGAGGTAAAGGTAGAGGCAGAGGCAAAGGCCGAGATGAAGATGGCAGCCGAGATGAAGGCAAAGATGGTGTCCGAGGTAGAGGCTAGGATCAAGATCAGGATAGGGGCCAGGTGCCAGGTGATGGGAACCAGTAGCATCCAGATCAGGCATAGGTTCCAGGACGATAGGGCGGGCATGATGGATAGGTTTTGGGGGCACCATCGCCTCCTCAAACTCTACAACAACTAGATCCACGAGATGGGTAGATTGAAAACCTTAGAGCAGAGAGGGATCAACTATAAAGTAGTTACAGGCCATGAATGTACAAAGAGACCAAGAGGTTCAGTTGCAACAACAACTGGACCTACAGATATCCCAGGAGATTGGGTGAAGATAACAGTTGGAGGCAATGACAGCTGCTTCACAAGGATGAATTGTATTTGCTTAGTTGTATAGAGAGGTAGTTATTGAGGCTGCATATTATTGCATGCACTATCATTGTGATGTTCCTCAGGTGATGAGATAGCCCAAATTTTCATAGCGGAGTGACACACCACCTAGAGCTGAGGATCAATCATCAGTTAGGGGTGAGTCGAGTAGCCACCAGGGCTAGCCTACTTGTGTAGACACTTTTTTGATTATTTTCCCGATTATTTATATAGATATACATTCATGGGATAATTTTTGATATCCTCATGGATATTGTAGGTTTGAATAATATACATACACTGATTCAGATATTGTACCATGATAGTCACCATTTTTTGATATATATATAAGATGATCTAGATTCGATATGTGATGTGCTCTTTATTTTGTGCTTTATGAATGTATGGATGCATTTGATATGATGTGATGTGATACAATATGCTTATATATGGATGCACTTCTTTTATTTATGTGATATGTGATATGCGATGATGATCCATGATTTGATGTATGTGAGATGCGATGTAATGCAATGGATGGATGGACTTCTTTTTTCAACATTTTTTCTATGCAATTTATGGGATGGATGCTATGATATGCAGATATTATGCTTATACAAATGATATGGATGCATTTATTTTTGTGTACTTTTCTATATAATTTATGAGATGATGATGTATGCTTATGGATATATATATGGATGTTCATGATATGTATGCTTATGCAGATGTTCATACTTATGCTATGATAGTGCAACATATGGTTGTTGATGATAATGCAATGATTTAAGATGCTTAGAATAAAAAATCTATATTATTCATCACAACTTAAATGATAATGATGTGGTAGTGAGATATATTTTCTTTTATTATAATATGTTGTGATAATGCAAGATGTATGCATGCTGATGTTTTGTGGATACAGGATGGATGCATTGATGATTTTTTTGTTGTCTATGATGGTACAGGGTTAGCGTGGAAAGAAGATAGAAGAATAAAACAAATTATTTGACCGTTGATTTTGATGGTTGTTTCAAAAATTCCAACAAGTCCTTGATCCACCGAGACTTTATTAGAGATGGTGATGAGAGACAAATGATGATGAGTTGCTCATATCTTGGGATTGGGATTTTTTGTCATTCCTTATGTTTGATATAACACATAGACACGATGCATCAAGGTATTGAGAACTAGGATGGAATTGTATGTAGTGACATGGAATTTTGACTCTACAAACATATAGGATAGTTCTTACTCACACATTGACATACATAAACCTCTTTGGAATGTAGTTTAGTAGTTCAAAATATATTGAACCAAAGCATACACAATACTCAACAATCTACTCCAAACAACTTCCCCACACACAACTAAGCAAGTATGCACCAAGATTATTTTACAAGAATTCCCACAAGCACAACAAATGAAAGATAATGATCGATTCCCCATTCCTTTCTCTCTAAATTGCTTTAGATAGACATCATCAAGAGGTCCTTGGAATGGGTCATTAAGATAAATCAGAAGAAAATATCAAAGACAAACTATCAGTGTTATTGATATCTCTTGCCAATTTATTTTAGCTAAGGTGATTTTTGATGCTGATGTCCATTGCAGGAAGGATGCATCCTATGACATGTTGATTAGGTGGTTTGATTAAGATGAGGTTTATGATAAGCCTTTGATACAAAATTCATTGACTCGATTACCTATGATCTAGACTTTTAGATTTTGACACTTAGGTTCTCACTTTACGACTTGCTATACTTTCTTTCTATTTGTCTTACCAAAGGTTGAAGGCAACACTTGATTTATTATGGATGAAGGTTTATTGTGGGTGAAAGTGGAATGAGATGGATGGTTTCAGGATTTTCTAGAATATTTCAATTTTTTTGATGTTTTGAAATGTTTTGATGTTATTTTTTGATCTTTTCGAAAGTTTATGTGAATGTTTATGGTTTTTCGATTATTTGAGGCTTTTTAGGTCTTTTGAATATTTTCCAATGTTTTTGTGTTTTTCTAAGTTTTCAAATGTTTAGGGGTTTTCTAAGATATTTGAATGTTTAGGAGTTTTCAGATTTTCAAATGTTTAAGGCTTTTCTGATATTTGGATATTTTTGTATTTTACGGATATTTGAATGTTTTTGTATTTTATGAGTTTTTCAACCAAGAACCAAACCTAAAAGACTATCCTAGGGGCCTTAAGGGCTGATGAAAGATGAGCCTTGCCTACGTTATTGTTGATGGTTCAGATGAGCACAACAACAGTAAGTAGAATATTATTATTCTGCTCTCCTGAAAGAGAAAGAATAACGCATGGATATCTAACTCCTAAGGTCTTGGTAATCGGTTCTCGACTATGTTGATTTTACTCAATGGTTGATGTGAACTATAATGTTCAAGGAGCCTACTGGTGTTGAGCTTGTGAATTGTTCTAAGATCAAACATAAATTTGAAACCTACTTTAACCAGGGTTTTTAAAGAAACAGAAAAAGATAGGTCAAAGCTTTGGAACTAAAAGGAATGCTAATTCATCCAACTTAACCAAACTTGTTACCTTTCAAGGAATTCCTAACTACAATTGTAGAACAAAATTAACTTGTGATAAACACAGTTTCATTCATTCACAGTGCTAATTTCAACAACAGATTGCAAATCACTATTTAAACAAAACATAAAATAAAATTTCATTCCTTGAAAGCTTTTCAAATTAGATGATTAACCCAAGATAACTACCATTCTGAAGCATAATATGAAGTAGATTTAATATCTAGTTGCTTGTACTGTTGGTGAAACAAATAAGCAACATTTACAAATCTTGCACAATCTCCAGTGTACATAAAATCCATGTCTCCAAATCATCTCCATCTACACTAAGAAAACTTGAAAGATACCTCACTGCCTTCTACTCTCGAGTTTCTCTACCCTCTAATCCTAACTAAGAAGACAAAAAGAAGCTCCCATTACAAAGAAACAAGATGCAGTTCTATCTCCTCTATCTTTCAGAAAATCCCTATTGCTAAAAAATATGTCTATGCTTCTCTCTACCTTGCTACTTCTTCTCTTCTGAACCGTTCTTTTTTTTTTCAAAAAGTCCTAAAAAAGTCTAATATACACAACCTGTCAAAAAGAATGTGCTGGCCCTTTTTTTAGGGTTTACAAAAATATCCCACTTCAGAAGGGTTGGCCCTCAAATCTTTTGGAATGAAGTTAATCGCATTCAATGTGCACCCCCGTGTCCATGTCGGTGAAGGATCACCCTTAGGAGCAGCCCTTAGATCTTTTGCAACCATCCCAATAACTTCTGGCCTCCGTGTCCACCTTTGAACTTCCATCAGAGCTGCCTTGAATGTCCTAGAGCATTATCATTATTGTCAATCTACCTTTGCCAGTAGACATCACAGCTATCCCTGAGACTCGTGGCCTCTTCTTCCTTTTAGATCTTTTGCATGTTAACCTCGTTTGGAAACAACATCTGACTCTCATGTTAGATCCCCACACCATTGTTCACCGAGCTGCTCCATCGCTTTTGATCTCAGAGTAAGATCCATGTCGTTCACGCTCTGTTGATCTTCCTCACAAGAATAGTCAATTGGTCAAACTATCACTGGCCCGCCCTTTAGCTTCCTTTGATTGGTGGAACACATGCCACATAAGCTCTTTGGGCGGTCAAAATTTCTTCAGGCAGAATCGCATGTTGGTGAGACACTAGCTGTGTCTCCCCGATGTGATTATACTTCTCAGCAACGATCGACATAGATTAGAACTTTCAGCAAGAGTTCATAGCGAGCGGTCAGGGTCATATTGATATCCCAAAATCATTGGCAAGACTATCGCTATCGGCCAGACATCATAGCGAGTCCCTAAGAGTCATACCGATGATTTCCTCCATTGGCAAGACATCCACATTTGACAAGACATCGTTTAGTCGGTAGGAGGTCATAGTGGGTTCCCATTAGTTACACCGAAGAGTTAAATCATCGACGAGAATCCCTTCATTCGGCAAGACTTTTTGTCGAATGTAGACCCTTTGGCCAAGAGTTCTATCGAAGCCACATACCTATCGGCGAGACTTCATTCTTTCGGCAAGACATAATATCGAGCTCAAATCATTTGGCCAGGAATCTCCCCGATATCCATCTTGTGAACAAACGTTGGTCAGACATTATCAGGTCAGCTAGACATCATAGCGAACAAGGGTTCTTTTCCCCGATGACAATCCCTCTTTGGTGGGACTTCCTCCAGTCGGCAAGACATTACATCGAGACCATTCCATTTCGGCGAGACCAACACCAGTCGGGAAGACCTCACCTCGATCTCAATTTCTTTCGACAAGACCTCACCATGTCGGTGAGATATTACCCCGAAGTCATTCCCCTTCGGCGAGACCACCAGCAGTCGGCGGGACATTATACCGAAGGCAGAATCCTTTGGCAATACACCCTTCTGTCGGCAGGACCTTTCATCTCACTCAAAACATTACACCAAAGGGAGAATCCATCAGTGGGACTAACAACCATCGGCGAGACTTTACCCTATCAGGGAGACATCACCCTGAAGCAAACCCTCTTCGCTAAGACTTCGACTAGTCGGTAAGACGTTATGTCGAACCCAAAATATTTCGGCGAGGCCTCCTCTGGTCGGTGAGATACATAAAAACTCATGGTGACATAAATGTCTGGGTGACCGGTGTAATCAAAATGAATAGACCACAACAGCCAGTCGGCAAGACAACTAGAGGGTCTCACTGACTTTCTTCATTGAGGAGTTTTGTGCCAAATCTGATTGAGGCATGCTTTCCTACTGACTCCTTTAAGAAATGCATTAGGGGCATGATTTAATCCTACAAAAAAATGTCTCCTTTAGTCCTCAAAAGTATATAAAATATATCATTTTTCATCATTTCATTCAATTTTTATAAAAGGAACCCAACTCTGCCCGAGGTAGAACCAAAATCTGACAGAATAAAAGACAGGCCTAGGAGGAAAACAAAAGAATTCCTAGGACCAAACCATACAACCAAAGGTGATGAAAACAAAACAAAAAGGGGGACCCATTTTGTTCCAGAATAAAATGGGGTGGTTATGCAAGGCATAACAAATGGCGACTCGGCTGGGAAAATGGTTTAACCATTTTCAAGAAACTGAAGGATTCAGCTACCCAGAACTCCTATTTTATGAACACCTCAACTCCAGTTGGGTCAGTTTTAACCACCAAGGTTGAGCTAGAATGTCAAATGTAAATCAACACTGGCTACGCCTGAATCTATGTGTGTGCTTGATGGTGCATCATCCTTTTATAAAGTTTTCCTCACCTTTTGAACAACAATGTGCAAGATTTGAACTACATGAGTTGATTCCCTTTAGCTGTTTTGCAATGATATCCCGGGCATTACTTCGCTGCCAGTCAGGCGTCCATAGCCCTGATGGAGATACCTCTAGTTTTCTCACAACATTGCTCTACTGGCAGTCAGACGTCCATAGCCCTGGTAGAGATACTAGAATCACCCATTAATAATGAGTCTTTTTTTTATTTTAGATAATTCTCTTTTGTTTTCTTTACTCTTGGAGTTTCAGATATTTCATTCAATTTTATTTTTCAATATGCCAGATGTCAGACATCTATTCTGGGTTGAAAACTACCATGGACCTCATAACAACATCTGGGGGATCATATTTTTCATTCAAATCTTACAACACTATCATCCTAGGACAAATATACCATTACAAAAGGAGATGATCTTGATGATTTGTGACAGATTCAGAGGTAGTTAATGAAGATTGTTTACTTTGCACCTTGTTTTCAAGACTTTCCACAACTCTTATTGACAATGGGCATAAAACAACGAATTTAGGACAAAATAATCAAATCAGAAAACCTGAAAATATCTAAACCACTTCTCTCCTAATAACCAAAGTATACTTCAGATAACAACCCACCATTTCAAGATGGAAAGAACAGAGAAACCCCAAAGAACAAAACAAGACAAACACCAAATAACAAAGGAAACGAAAGGACAAAAAGAAAGAACAAACAAACAAACAACAAAACTATTTACAAGCAGAACAACATAAAAACTATTTACAAACAAAAAAACAAACAAACTATTTACAAATAGAAAAACCAATTATTTACATAAATGCACAACCCAACAAAATACCAAACTTCACGACTCAAAATAATGTTTAAGAAATTGTCCATTGACAGACAATGGAACAGGTTCTCCAGTTAAACTACTCAGCCGTAAAGCATTTTCTCCCAGGATTTCAGCAATTTGATAGGGACCCAACCAGAGCTTATCAAATTTCTGGTGGTTGCCCTTCTTTTCATTAGCTTTATCCCATAGCAACACAAGGTCTCATATTCTGAAAGCCTTGATTTTGGCTCTTTTTTCAAACCAAAATTTGACAACAACCTGGTGTCTAAAGAATTGCTGCAAGGCGGCATCCTTCTACTCTTCTAATTTCAACAAGGTAGCTAATCTTACTTCAATCCTATCATCACTAGAGTAGAATTTCTGCATGAACTCAAGGATAGGTATTTGCAAGTGAATAGGGAACACAAACTCTTGGCCATACACTAGCTTAAATGGAAAATTCTTTAAAGCAGCCTTGATCCTAGTCCTATCTGCCCATACCACAAATCTTAGCTGGGTATGCCAGTCCCTAGGATTGTTCTCTAACAATTTTTTAATCACCCCTAAGAGATTCTTATTAGTTGATTCTACAACTCCATTTCCTTGTGGGTAATAGTTTCAAGAATACTTTAAAACAATTTTGTGATCATAAGCCCATGAAATGAACTCATCAGAAGAAAAGGAAGAGCCATTGTCACATACCAATGCGAAGGGTACTCCAAACCTAGTTGTGATGCATTCGGTGAGGAACTTGATTACTACCTCCATTGTGCTAGTCTTGCAAGGTATAGCCTTTGTCCATCTTGTACAGTAATCCGTGGCAGTCAAAATAAATTTTTGTCTTGCAGAAGAATTTGGGTTAATTACCCCAATGAAATCCAGCGCCCATTGGGCAAATGGTCTTACTGTTATCTACTGAAATTGCACCCTTATCAAGTTGCAGAACCTGATACTTCAGAGAAACATGGGAACTTTTCTAGGTTGTGGGTCACCTAAAAATGGAAAAGAACCTCCAGAGAAGGTCGGCTTCCTTTGTGTTATCACCTAACTACTGATCTTTGTAAGAAAAAGGGAGGAGTGCATAAAAAATAAACTAAACCCTATGGTGATACACCAGAATATTACTTAGACTTGGAAAACTTAGGTCTCATACACTTGTACACAATGACTGGAAAATAACTTGCACAACCTGTTTCTGTGTGCTTTGCATAAGTGTTTTATAAAAAGGCCTTATTGCTTGAGCTTCTAGGAGGAAAAGACTTCACAGCTAAAAGCAACTTGCAATTTTGACACAGATTATAACCTGCAATCATCACACTTCTATGCAAAAAGGTACTAAAGCCATGAGACAAAATTAAGGGAAACAAATACTATCTCACAATAACTTAATCAATCATGTGAAAATACACAATATTGCAGTAACAAGAAGACAAAAAATACTCCATTCAGTGATGCCCAAGGTCTATACTATATTCCATGTCTAAGTAAGTTACAAAACTTTGCAAAATTCTGCCAAAGGATCCAAAAGTCACTAAGTGCAGAAAAATGCCAATCCAGAACTCCTTACCAAGAGGAAAAAAATCCATATATACAAAAACTAAAAAGTGTCGGCCTCTGCCCTAGGGTTTACAAAAAATGAGTTGGTTACAGAAGGGTCGGCCCTCAGATCTTTTGGAATGAAGTTAATGCTGCATTCAATGTGCATCCCCTATGTCCATGTCGATGAAGGATCGCTCCAGGGATGGCCTTTTAGATCTTTTGCAACCATCACATTAACTTTTGGCCTCCATGTCCACCCTTGAGAGCTTCATTAGAGCCGCTTTGAATGGTCTACAACATTATCATAAATGTCGATCAACCTTTTCCAGTAGACATCATAGCTGTCATTGTGACTTGCGGCCTCTTCCCCTTTGGCTTTCTTCTTGCTCTAGATCTTTCTGCAAGTTGACCCCCTTCGAGAAGCACATCAGATTTACCTGCTTAGATCTTTACAGAAAAACACCACTGTCCACCAAACCAATTCATCATCTCATTCATAGAGCAGATCCATACCACTCACATTTCGTTCATCTTCCTCACAAGAATAGTCAATCAGTCAAACTGACAATGGTTCACCTTCAGGCTCCTCTGATTTGTTGAATAGACACCGCGTAGGATTTTTAGGTGGTCAAAATTTCTTCAAACAGAATCGCATGTTGGTGAGACACTAGCCGTGTCTCCTCGATGCGATTATACTCCACAACAGCAATTGGCATAACACACAACTGTCGGCAAGACTTCATATCGAGCTGTAAAAGTTACATCGATATCCCAAAATACATTGGCGAAACTATCACTTTCGGTAAGAGGTCATAGCGGGCTTCCATTAGTCACACCGAAGAGTTAAAACCATCGGCGAGAGATCACAGCGAATGAAAACCCCTCAGCCAGGAGTCTTACCGATATCCATATACCCTTTCAGCGAGACCACAACAAGTCAGCAAGACATCATAGCCATCAAAAATCATTCGGCCAGACTACCGCCTTCGGCAAGAGGTCTCGCCGAAGTCCACAGTAGACCCATCGCTATCGGCAAGACCATTGCTTGTCGGCAAGAGGTCATAGCAAGCGAGAATTCCTTTCCCCGAGCTCAAACCATTTCGACAAGAGTCCACCCTCGGTCGGCAAGACGTTACACCGAGGGAACAAACCTTTAGCGAGACCATTGATTTTCGGGGAGACATCATGCCGATGGCACCTCCTTTCGGTGAGACCACCAGCGATCAGAAAGATATCTCCCCAAGCTCAACTTATTCTAGTCTTCTTGACCTCTCCCTGAGAGAAAATAATTCCCCTCGATGCTAACCTTGTGAACAACCGTCAGCGAGAGGTCTTCGGTCGGAGAGAGATAGAAAACTTCATGGCGACCAAAATGTCTCGGTGACCTAAGGATTCCAAATGAATATAACACTCTGCTAGTCAGCAAGATATTAAGCTGGTCTCAGTGACTTTCTTCTTTGAGGAGTTTTATGCCAGATCTGACTGAGGCATACTTTCCAACATACTTCCTCATGAAATAGCATCAGATGCATGATTTAACCTTGCAAAACAATGCCTCCATTAGTTCTCAAATGCATCAGATGAAGACCTTCCCAATGAAAATCGAACACCTGCACGTTGGGCTCAACCCTTATGGGAGCCACATTTAATCCACGTGCCAAATTTAAAACATGATTTTCCCCTGCAGCTGCACAAGAAGCAAACAAGTTAGAAAATATGTAACCTTGATGCAAATGTTCCTCCATCTGGCCTTCATGAACACTTGAAAACATAGCCTCACCTGCCTGATTGAGCCGGTAGGTGAAAATCAGGTAACACTTACCTCATAAACAGGCCGTAATGGCATGGCTGAATGGCGTTCTTTTGATGCAGAAATCTGGAATATGTGACATGTTCTTACATGTTGGTGGGCATCTTTGAACACACACGACCAGTAATAACCAGATCTAAGAATCTGATATGCTAACAAATCTGCAGAGCCATGGCCTGTGCCATGTTTCCCATGAAATTTAGCAATCACATGTTTAGCCTCTTGCTGATCAAGACATCGTAGGTAAACTCCCTCAAAATTCTTCTTGTATAGCAATCCTCCTTTGAGCATATAATGCGAGCTTTTCATTCTCAACGCTCTCCTCTGAGTCATATTCATTCCCTCTAGGCACCGATTGTTAAGCATGAAATAGATGATATCGACATACCAAGGGTCATTGGAAAAGGACTGCGTTGTGTATTGCTGACAAATAATGTTCTCACCAGCATCGGCTATGGATTTAGACAAGCCTAGACCTTGGACAAGTTTCATATGGCGAATCTCCAGATCAAACTCTTGCAAAATGGCCATCCATTTCCCCCTTCATTCTCCCAACTCGCTTTGCATGAGTAGAGACTTTACAATAGTATTAGGAACTACAACAATAATTTGACTTCAGAGGATGTAATGCCTGAACTTCTTGATAGCTCTAACCAATGCAAAAGCTTGTTTTTCAAGAGGTGGGTACTTAACTTCAACATTCTTAAACAGAGAACTCATGAAAGCAATTGTCCTCTCCTCTCCCTCTTCTCTTCGTTGACTTAGGACAGCTGCACATGAATGTTCAGAAGCAAAAGAATAAATATAGAATGGCTTCGAGTAGTCAGGGCTGGTGAGGACTAGCGCTTCCGAAATGGATTGTTTGACTTGAGAAAATGCGGCCTTTTCCTCATTACTCCATTCTATTATAGCATCTTTCTTCATCATTTCATTCAATGGCTTTACAATTTCTGCAAAACCTGTGATAAAATTTCTCACAAAGTTGATCTTTCCAAAGAAATATCTCATCTCCTTTTTGCTTCCTGGCCTAGTTATCTTCAGAATGGACTCAACTTGATCTGGATCGATCGATATTCCTCTTTCCGAGATTATGTGTCCCAAAAGTTTCCCTTCAAAAACCTTGAACATACACTTTTTGGGATTCAGGGAGACACCATACTGGATACATCTTTCAAGAACTTTAGCCAAGTCTGCAGCATGGTTTAATCTATCTTTAGAGAATACTGTCAGGTCATCCATGTAGACGATGATGAATTTACCAATCAAATCTTTAAAGGATACGTCCATGGCACGCTGAAAGGTTGCTCCAGCGTTCATTAGAACAAATGGCATCCTTTTGTAAGGGAATGTTCCCCACTTAGTAGTGGAGGTTGTCTTCATTCTGTCTTTATAATTAACAATGACCTGATTGTATCCAGAATAACCATCCAAGAATGATATCATCTGAGACCCATTGACAGTCTGCAAGACTTCGTCCAGTAAAGGGAGTGGCTAGTTGTCTTTTTCTGAAGCTCTATTTAGATTCCTGAAATCTACACATAGCCTGATCTCTCCATTTTTCTTACGGAATGGAACCAATTTAGCCACCCATGTTGAATGTCATACAGGGAACATTATTCTTGTAGAAACCAATTTCTAAACTTCCTTAAAGATCAATGGTTCAATCAGGGTGTTGACAGGATGTTGTTTCTGCCAAAATGGTTTGGATTCAGGCTTCAAAGGAATAATATGAGTCATTACAGAAGCATCAAATGTTTTTAGATCTTCATACCCCCAAGCTATTGCAGCAATATTCTTCTTTAGTTCCCTCAACATATCTCTTCTAATTTCTTCAGGGCAGGCCTTCCCTACATAGACATTTCTTTCAGGGCCAGAATCAGCTAGGTTAACAGTTTCATATTCACCTCCTTTATCCTTAGTTGATACCTTTTCCCAAGCCCTTGGGTTTGAATCAAAAATTCTTTCTAAGGCCACCATTCCCTTGGGAATGCTATTACCTTTTAAATTGAGGACCCCCTTTGTATCGCAGTCTTCGGGGTTCCAGTCTCCTTGATCCTTGTTGGACTCATCGACGATATATCCTTCAAAAACATCTGAGCTTGCTAGAAAAGCAAGGATATGTCGATCATCATCAAAGACTTGAAAGTTCCTGACATTATCAGGAATAGCCGGGGTGGATATCAATTCTACTGAGAATCTCTTAAGCTTGGAGCCTTGCATGGGTTCCAAGGTACTTGTGGCAACAGCTAATGAATCAGCTATTTGATTCTCCTCTCTAGGGATTACACTAATCCGGAAAGCATCAAAGTCTTCAATCAGGTTCCATACCTGATATCTATATGCTGCCAGCCTTTTATTGTGACATGTGTATTGGCCGCGCACTTTCCTGATAACTATTTCTGAATCTCCTTTAACCATCAAGGCAATAACTTTCTTCTTATGTGCGAACATGAGCCCCCGAGCTAAAGCTTCATATTCCGCTATGTTGTTAGTGCATCTAAACTGCAACCTATAAGAAGCAAATAAAGTTTTCCCTTTCGGGCTGGTTAATTCAATCCCAACACCACAGCCTGTTTTGGACTTGGATCCATCAAACGTGAGGGTCCATAGCTGATTATGAGCTGGGGTTGATCCCTTTGAGGTTATTATGGGAATTTGGATAAGACGAGCCATAGGTGGGGCCACTTGATCTTTTGCATCAAATATTGGGAGCGGGTGTTCAATAGGTTCTTCAGGTACAATTTCCAATTCTTGCTCGGATATATCATGTAATATGTGGCTATCCTTCTAACAGTCACTTGTATCTTTGATTAATCCCTTGGGTTTCGGTATACTTGTGAGTGTAGGGATATCAAATAGACCTTGGGGTTGTTCTTCGTAACTATGTTGGTCTCGTATTGTGATCGGGATAAGTTCAATTTGAGGAGTGACTTCCTTTGAAGGTATATTATCCCTGGTTAAAATTATTGCACTTTTGGCTTCGGGTGAGAAGTGATCTGAAATGGTCTCAAGGTGACTTAGGCTAGTTTCCTTAGTTTGGGAAACATGATGCAAAATACTGAAGCAGGGTTGGCAAGTCAATTTTGAATGATTTTGGTAGTGTACCCTGCACCAATTAGGGAGTAGAAGACTCTGCAAATCGATATCTTCCCCTAAGACCAGCTGATCTTGTTGCAACTTCCTGATCAATGCCTGTTGATTTTCATTAATTATGGAATCAGGAAAATTTTGTATTGACATGTCTTTAGAATGAAGAACCGAAAAAGTTAAAATTTCCTCTCTTTTATAAACCCCTATTTCGGTTTCAAAATAAGCTACCTCGTTGGGACAATCATATTTAGTGATAACATGTTTGAGGTGAGGTTCACTTTCAATCCTAATCTTCGTAGGAATTCACCTCCATGGTAGCCACATATGTGAAAAGTCGAGGGAGAGATATCCCCCTATACTTTTCATCAAATCCCTGCTCAACAACATACCATAAGTCTCGGGAATGTCTGCTATTTGAAAATCTATATTGGTTTGAATCCTAGGGTCAGACCCTACTTGCACATGTATATTTCTCAACTCTCCAACTACATTAACCTCTATTTTATCAAGTTGGTGACCTTCTTGTTTGTTTGGACAAGGTTTAGTCCCAATTTCTTGCAAATAGAAAATGGCATAACATTGCCAGAAGCCCCTGAATCTAGCAAACAATTATGTAGATTCTTCCCATAGATTCTAAAACTCAAAAGAAATGGCGGGGTACCTACCTTTCTTCTGTACAAAGCTGTGTTCATGTCTGCAGTAGGCGCCACCTTGGTCTTCCCTTTTGATTTATTCGCTTCTTCCAAAGCTTTTAGCACTATCTCTCATTGAGCAGGGCACCACTTTAGGATGTCAAAGTATGATAAAGAGGTTTTCTATTTCTGCATCTCAGAAACAATATCAAACTCTGTGTTATAGCTTGCATTACTTTTGACAACACTAGGTGAGTTACCTTTGTTATGGAAGTCACGTGGACCTTTTGGTGGAGGAGGGTTATTATCAGCACTTTGATTTGGAGGCACCATGTGATTAGGTGGTGCTGATGTGGTGAATGGAACCTTATTCTGATTTATTAGGAAGTGTCCCTTTATCTGAAAGTCTTGGGCATCATACATGTCTTCCTCTGGTTCATTCTCACTTTGCATTGGGAATGAAGGTTCTTCTTCAAAGAGGTCATAAGTCATTGCTGTATCTACTGAGCCACCTTCTTTATTTGAATTCCCTTGGAATGTTTGGGCATCTGCCTGTGCCATCTTCACAAATTTCTCCATTTCAGGGCAATTTACCTCGGAATGGGTTGCAGTATCATGCAGCCTGCATCAATTAGTCATAAAATTAAGGTTAGCCACATTTGCAGTATGTGACCTGTCCTCATTAGCTTGATAATTGTGAGAAAATCCTCTGTTATTTGGCCCTGTATTCCATTGTCAGTTGTTATTTAGCCTCTGGTTAAATCCTCTATTTTGATTTTGATAGCCTTGGTTAGGGGATTTTTGGCCTTGATAATTTCTCTAGCCGTGATTGTAGTTGTTCGGGTAATTACCCTGATTGTTATTGCTCTGATTAGGATGATTACCCTAGTTTTGAGAGGGGTTCAATCTAAGCTGAGCCATGTCATTTGTGACTTGAGACAAAGTTTTCTTTAAGATCTCCACCTCGTTTGTGAGTTGGACTGTCTTTTCACTTTCAACACTCTTAGCAACAAGTGGTTGACCGACATGATTTGGTGTTCCAGTTTGGTTATGATGACCATGAAAATTGTGATGTGCCTGTGATTGTTGAGAGAAGTCAAGAGCTCCATTGGCAAAGAATGGAACAAGAAATTGAGTGTGCAACTCAGATATAGGTCCATAATGGGAAGGAGACATTCTTGGGATGGTATTGAATAAAGGGGTTGGGCTAGGCATCTGATACCCCATTGAAGGAAAACCTCCTCCCAAACTTCCTTGTTGAGAGCTAATTTGTTGTTGCAGCTTGATGGCTAGATGATAAACTTTAGACAGGGAATCAATATCTGTCGGTTGATAAGTCCTTTGCAGGAACAAGCCAAGCACAGGGTCTATAACTCTAAAGTATGCTTGAATGGCACTATTCTCGGCAACTAGATAGGGGTCCTGCAGTCTCCTATACATTCATTGAAACCTGGTATTAAACAAGGTCAAGGATTCACATGGCTCCTTCCTAATGGTAGCAAATTGGTGGAACAAAATAACTAGAACTGATTGATGAAAGCATTCTCCAGGTCTGTCCAGTTCAAAATAGAACCTTGTGGAAGATTTAGGTACCAGTTGTATGCCATATCCCCTAAGGAATAAGGGAACACCTACAAACTACATCATGGTGAGCTATCTAAGCTCTGGTACAAGCGTCCTTAAAGGCTTGTATGTGCTCTTCGACACTCCTTGATTCACCATGAATGTACTTGGGACAAAATTTCTCAGGATTCTTAGGCATATCATGAAAGCCTCTAGGAATAGTCCCCAATGGAGAGGGATTATTCTGAAAAAATGCCATTGGTAGTGGTGGTGGTGGCTGAGCCAGCTGTTGGATGGGTTGAACCAGCTGTGATGGCACTTGAGATGGATTCAGTGGTGGATTGATAGGTATCCACTGGGGTATTGGTGAAAATGCTAGCGAATTGAGTGGAGCTGACAAAGGTGGTATGACGGCTGCCCCAGTCTTGTGAATCTTATGTCTTATTGGGGTCTTGAGTTCTATCAAAGGTGGTGGATTTTTAGCTGATCAAAGAACTCTATGGGACCTTTCTGGTGAGAAAAACCCAATATTATCCAGTTTGCTCTTATAGCCCCTCCCTCTAGCACCAGTTAACTATTGATGGTTCAGATGAGCACAACAACAATAAGCAGAATATTACTATTCTGCTCTCCTCAAAGAGAAAGAATAACGCATGGATATCTAACTCCCAAGGTCTTGGTAATCGGTTCTTGACTGTGCTGATTTCACTCAATGGTTGATGTGAACTATAATGTTCAAGGGGCCTGCTGGTGTTGAGCTTATGGATTATTCTAAGATCAAACATAAATTTAAACCCACTTTAACCAGGGTTTTTAAAGAAACATAAAAAGATAGATCAAAGATTTGGAACTAAAAGGAATGTTAATTCATCCAACTTAACCAAACTTGTTACCTTTCAAGGAATTCCTAACTACAATTGCAGAAAAAAATTAACTTGTGATTAACACACAGTTTCATTCATTCACAGTGCTAATTTCAACAACAGATTGCAAATCACTATTTAAACAAAACATAAAATAAAATTTCATTCCTTAAAAGCTTTCCAAATCAGATGATTAACCCAAGATAACTACCATTCTAAAGCATAATATGAAGTAGATTTAATATTTGGTTGCTTGTACTGTTGGTGAAACAAATAAGCAACATTTACAAATCTAGCACAATCACCAGTGTACAAAAAATTCATGTCTCCAAATCATCTCAATCTACACTAAGAAAACTTGAAAGATACCTCACTGCCTTCTACTCTCGAGTTTCTCTACCCTCTAATCCTAACTAAGAAGACAAAAAGAAGCTCCCATTACAAAGAAACAAGATGCAGTTTTGTCTCCTCTATCTTTCAGAAAATCCCTATTGCTGAAAAATATGTCTATCCTTTTGTCTACCTTGCTACTTCTTCTCTTTTGAACTGTTCTTTTTTTTTTCAAAAAGTCCTAAAAAAGTCTAATAGACACAACCTGTCAAAAAGAATGTGCTGGCCCCTATTTTAGGGTTTACAAAAATATCCCACTTTAGAAGGGTCAGCCCTCAGATCTTTTGGAATGAAGTTAATCGCATTCAATGTGCACCCCCGTGTCCATGTTGGTGAAGGATCGCCCTCAGGAGTAGCCCTTAGATCTTTTGCAACCATCACAATAACTTCTGGCCTTCGTGTCCACCTTTGAACTTCCATCAGAGCTGCCTTGAATGTCCTGGAGCATTATCATTATTGTCAATCTACCTTTGCCAGTAGACATCATAGCTGTCCCTGAGACTCGTGGCCTCTTCTTCCTTTTAGATCTTCTACATGTTAACCTCCTTTGGAAACAACATCTGACTCTCATGTTAGATCCCCCCACACCATTTTTCACCGAGCTGCTCCATCGCTTTTGATCTTAGAGTAAGATCCACGTCGTTCACGCTCTTTTGATCTTCCTCACAAGAATAGTCAATCAGTCAAATTGTCACTGGCCCGCCCTTTAGCTTCCTTTGATTGGTGGAACACATGCCACATAAGCTCTTTGGGTGGTCAAAAGTTCTTCAAGCAGAATCGCATGTCGGTGAGACACTAGCTGTGTCTCCCCGATGCGATTATACTTCTCAGCAGTGATCGGCATAGCTTAGAATTGTCGGTAAGAGTTCATAGTGAGCGGCTAGGGTCATATCGATATCCCAAAATCATCGGAAAGACTATCGCTATCGGCCAGACATCATAGTGAGTCCCTAAGAGTCATACCGATGATTTCCTCTATTGGCAAGACATCCACATTTGACACGACATCATTCAGTCGGTAGGAGGTCATAACAGGTTCCCATTAGTTACACCGAAGAGTTAAATCATTGGCGAGAATCCCTTCGGTTGGCAAGACTTCTCGTTGAATGTAGACCCTTTGGCTAGGAGTCCTACCGAAGCCACATACCTATCGACGAGACTTCATTCTTTCGGAAAGACATCATATCGAGCTCAAATCATTCAGCCAGGAGTCTCCTCGATATCCATCTTGTGAACAAATGTCAGTGAAACATTATCGGGTCGGCTAGACATCATAGCAAACAAGGATTATTTTCCCCAACGACAATCCCTCTTTGGTGGGACTTCCTCCATTCGGCAAGACATTACATCGAGACCATTCCATTTCGGTGAGACCAGCACCAGTTGGGAAGACCTCACCCTGATCTCAATTTCTTTTGGCGAGACCTCACCATGTCGGTAAGATATTACCCCAAACTCATTCCGCTTCGGCGAGACCACCAGTAGTCGGTGGGACATTATACTGAAGGAAGAATCCTTCGACGAGACACCCTTCTGTCAGCAGGAACTTTCATCAAGCTCAAAACATTACACCGAAGGGAGAATCCTTCGGTGGGACTAAATAACCATCGGCGAGACATCTCCCCGAGTGCCAAACATTTCGGTGAGACTTTACCTTGTTGGGGAGACATCACCCCGAAGCAAACCCTCTTCGTCGAGACTTCGACCAGTTGGAAAGACGTTATGCCGAACCCAAAATCTTTCGGCGAGGCCTCCTCTAGTCGGCGAGATACATAAAAAATCATGGCGAAAGAAATGTTTGGGCAACCGGTGTAATTCAAAATGAATAGACCACAATAGCCAATCGACAAGACAATTGGAGGGTCTCACCGAATTTCTTCATTGAGGAGTTTTGTGCCAAATCTGATTGAGGCATGCTTTCCTACTGACTCCTTTAAGAAATGCATCAGGGGCATGATTTAATCCTGCAAAACAATCTCTCCATTAGTCCTCAAAAGCATATAAAATATATCATTTTTCATCGTTTCATTCAATTTTAACAAAAGGAACCCAACTCTGACCGAGGTAGAACCAAAATCTAACAGAATAAAAGACAGGCCTAGGAAGAAAACAAAATAATTCCTAGGACCAAACCAGACAACCAAAGGTGATGAAAACAAAACAAAAAGGGGGACTCATTTTGTTCTAGAATAAAATGGGGTGGTTATGCAAGGCATAACAGTTATACACGCAAAGACCACATAGTTTTACTAACTTGACTTATTAATGATGAAATATTAATAGTTGATGGTATGTCAATTTATTATGACAGACTGCTAAAGACTGACCTAGGGTGTCTCGGGGGCACATCAATGATGTTCTTGCCTATGTTCAAGCTCAAAGACTTGTAGTTCGACATGGTATTATTTTTGGATTTTTGATGTTTGACCTATTTAGGGATTTTGATGTGTTTTGGATGTCTTGGATTTTGAAATTTTGAAATTTTTGAATGTTTTTGGATTTTCGCTGCACAGGATTTTGAATGTTTTTGGATTTTTCAATTTTGTAAGTGTTTTTGGATTTTGGTGAGGTTTTATGAATGTTTTTGGGATTTTTGATGAGATTTCTAATAACCTTAAGATATACAAGAATCCAATCCGATCCAAAATGAATTGCCTCTAGTGTTGTGTGATAGACTACCTCGATATAGGAAGGACAAGTTGACCTTTGGAATGTGCCAAGTAGTACTAAGGGGATACAATACTTCACAATATCAAGCTATGATGCAGACACAAATGGGTGATGGAATAAATAGGATGAATGATGCGATGAATGGATGTGTGCAAAGAATGATAGGATAAAGAGCCCAAATAGATGGAAGTGATTTATTTGCGTGAGGTGCCTATTTTCCAGGTTTTCACCAATGTACTTTCCCAAAGCGCCATCAAAGTGGTTTTCACTAGAGGACGATTTTTTTCTTGATTGTTTTTAATCCTTTTTCTTATTATTTTTGGATTTTTGATCTTTTTTTATTTTTTTGTATTTTCAAATTTACACCCTTCAAGACTAGGCATAAATTTTTTTAAGATGTAGAATATTGATTGGTTCTTGTAGGGGTTCACTTTCAGGCATTGCTCTTGATCCATAGCTTGCTGTGATGACAAAGGGACTTAACGAGTTAGGCTCAAATTTTCCTTTACTATCCTAATCTAGAAGAATTTTTTGATTCTACTTTAGAACAAGGTCCCCTACCTGGAAATACTGACTCTTGATCTTCTTGTTATAGATATGTTTCAGTTGATTTTGGTATACTTGCAAGTGATTAAAGTCATTAAAACAACGCTAATCCAAGAACTCTAGCTCATTTAGCTGTGATATTTTGTATTCTTCATCAGTGATTAGGTTCTGCAGTGACACCGACAGTGATGGAAGCTCAACCTCAATAGGCAAGATGGATTTTGATCCGTAGACCAAGAGAACGGGGTTGCACCTGTAGGTGTGCGGATACTAGTTCAATAGGCCTAAAGGGTGGGATTTAGTTGCAGATGTTAGTCACAACCAGCTTTATTGACCATTTTCTTTAGAATTTTCAAAATGGTCTTGTTTGTAGGCTTAGCTTGACTGTTTCCCTTGGGGTAATACATGGTAGAGAATCGGTGTTGGATGTTGAATCTTTGACATAGCTCTTTCACATCCTGATTCTTGAAGGGTGTTCCATTGTCAAAGATAAGGGTTTTTGGAACACCATAATGATAGATAAGGGTGATGTCAGATGGGAGGGTTCCTTTGCTAAGGTAGGTGAATATATCATGATACCACGAGGATCTAGGACCAACGATGAGACACAAAAATTTATATTGTGGGATTTCAAAAGTTGGTATGAGATGTTGTTCTACCAAGAATTTGCATTGAAGGACATTGTGCAACATGTCTAACAATGATCCAATTGTTGCCATGACATTTGCTACTTGGTTGTTCATATTAGGAATCTGCCCAAAAGTTATATCTATGAAAAAGTCCTTGAGATTCTCTACCATCTTCTTATAAGGAGTAAGCTTGTCATCCTTAGTTTGGTAGTCGTCATTGACTTGGTTGATAACCAACTGTGAGTCTCCATAGACTTTCATCTCTTGTATTTGCCATTGAACTACTATCCTTAGACTTGTGATTAAGGCTTCATACTCAACAATGTTGTTGGTAAACAAAAATGATAACCAATATGAATTTAGGATGCAATTTCCTTGAGGGGTGATAAAAGAATACCTTCCCCCAATCCATGTTGGGTAAATGATCCGTCAAAGTACATTTTCCATTGATTGGACATATTGACAAGGAACATTGATTCATCAGGAAATTCAGATGTCAATGGGTTCTTTGCATAGATAGGTGCTTCTACTAGTTGGTTTGTGATCACTTGTCCTTTTATTTCCTTGTGCTCCATGTACTCTATGTCAAATTCAATTAAGATCATCACTCATTTGGCCATTCGCCCAGTGAGAGTCACTTTGGATAATAGGTATTTTAATGGGTCAATCTTTGCAATAAGTTTGATTTGATGTGATAACATGTAATTTCTAAAATTTTGTGAAGCAAAAATCACCACTAAGCATGCTTTCTCAATGGATGAATAGTTCATTTCATAGCCCACCAAGGTTTTGCTGATATAATAGATGGATCTTTCCTTTTCATTTTCATCATGTTGTTGATGTTGATGTTGCTGAAATATACAAGATTAATGGCTTGTTTGGTATCAGTGGCATGAGCACTGGAGGTGTTAATAAGTAGTCCTTGATCTACTGGAAAGATTTTTCACACTTCTCATCCCACATGTAAGTTATTCCTTTATGGAGAGGATGCGAAAAAGGGTGGATTTTGTCTAATAATTGTGCTATAAACCTTCTGATGGACTGCAATCTTCCTTGTAACCCTCTCATTTGCTTCAACATTTGTGGTGGTTCCATGTCTAGGATGGCTTTCACTTTTGCTGGATCAATCTCTATCCCTCTGTGATACGATGTAGCCAAGATGCTTTCCTGATGTAACCCCAAAGAAACACTTTTTCAGGTTTAGCCGTACCTTATACTCTTCAAGTTTGTTGAAAATGGGTCCCAAGACTTCTATGTGCTCACTCCTTTTCTTTGATTTTTCTAGAATATCATCCACATAGTCTTCAATTGTTTTGTGGATCATGTCATGAAAGATGAGGGTCATTGCTCTTTGATAGGCCACTCTTGCATTCTTTAGCCCAAATTGCTTCATGTTCCAACAATATGTCCCCCATGGACAAGTGAAGGCAGTTTTGTGTTGATCCTCCTTGGCGATCATGATTTGATTATAGCCTGAAAAACCATCCATGAGTGATAGCATTTCATGCCCAACTATTAAGTCCACAATGATGTCGATGTTAGGAAGAGGGAAATCATCCTTTAGGAATTCCTTGTTCAAGTCTCTAAAATTCATGCATATTTTGATGCCCCCAGTGGGTTCAAAGACTAGTACCAGGTTTGAAACCCACTTAGGATAGTCTATCGATCAGATGAATCCAACGTGAAGAAGCTTTTGTAACTCAAGTTTCATCAAGAGTGCTATCTGAGGGTGCATCTTTCTTAATTTCTGCTTTATTGGTTTAGCCTCAGGATAGACTGCTAAATGATGCACAACTACTTCTGGATCAAGGCCTGACATATCTATGTATGACCATGCAAAGTTGGCTCTTTGTTCTTTTAGGAACATTGCTAGTTTCGTCTGTTCTCCATCCAACAAGGATTTGACATAGAAAGTGATCTTTGGTGCCTCTTCAATTCCCACATTGACTAGAGTATCCTTCTCTGCTATCACTGCTAACTTCTCTGGATGCATCGCACTAAGGGGGAGATTGAATCCCTCATCCTTGGGTGCCTCAGAGAGGTTTTCACCCTTAGATACATCCTTTCATTTTATTATTTTACTATCAAAAAGTGCCACATTATGATTTTCACTCAAAGATCTACATGTTAATTGCATGCTATCTATTTTGCGACTGAAGGATTCAATCATCTCCCCGTACTACGCCCCTGTGTCTAGCTCTATGTCAAAACCAACCTTGTGATTTTCCCATGGTAAGTTGTCATGGAGTCCTATGAATTTTTAGATTGCTTCATTGTTTTAGACTAAATCTAAAATCGATGGTCCTTGTTGGTCCCAGTCAATGAGTTGTGGGTATACTAGGCTTATTTTAGTGGGTTGATCATTCAGGACGAAGGATGTTGTGGATATCATGAAGAGAGGGTTATTCTCAAATAGGTTAGCAACATTGAGGGGAAAGTCATCTAGGGTCATGTCACAGGATGTTGGTAACCAAGAGGAAGCCTCAGCCTATTTAGCGAAGGTACCTTTTGCAATAAGGGTAACCTTTCTCGTAGTACATCCTAAGCCAAGATTCTTTAGACGTCTCTCAGGAACAATGGGTTCTAGAAAACCAGTTTCATTTTGTCCCAGTTTCTCATTCTTGTTGTATCCTCATTCCTTCATTAGTTGAAAGCCTTTGTTGCCATCTTCCATGGGAAGAATAGGGACATGTCTTTCATCTTGATATAGCAGCTTAGAGACAT
Source organism: Sequoia sempervirens (assembly GCA_007258455.2). Taxonomy (NCBI): domain Eukaryota; kingdom Viridiplantae; phylum Streptophyta; class Pinopsida; order Cupressales; family Cupressaceae; genus Sequoia; species Sequoia sempervirens. The sequence continues at coordinate 173,272,668 of VDFB02281492.1, read as the reverse complement.
CCTGCTCATTAACATCTTCGTTGTTCAAATCCCCCCACTTTGTGAAGGTAGTAGCTGCCATTTTGATTGTTTTAGCCTCTTTGTTGATAGGTGTGGGTTTCCCATGAGATTTGGGGGAAATAGGTAACTCTCCCAATACAAAAGTATCCTTCGTTAGTTTATTGTTTCCACAACCATCATCTTGGATCACTGCTTTGATGTCGGGAATGTTTTGCACAATGGAAATTTTTATTTTTGAGATAGATGTAAGAGATGACGGGTCAACAAATGAGGTAGAAGGTGTAGGCCCTTTATATTTCTTGGGTACTTGGGGTATTTTGTAGAACTTGGCCTCAAGATTTTGGTAGTAGTAAAAAGGCCCAAGATCTCCATGGATCGTAACTTCTCTATCCTCAAAAGGAAACTTTACACATTGGTGATAGGTTGAAGCTACAAATTTCAGGGCATGGATCCATGGTCAGCCAAGTAGGATGTTGTAAGAGAGATCAAGGTCTAACACTTGGCATGTAGTCTCTGCAATGACGTGTCCCACTTGGATGGGTAGTGCAATGATGCCTTGCGATACCTATTCTTGATCATCATATGCTCTGATGGCGGTACTCTTTGCTTTCTCAATAGCATCTTCTGAATAGCCCAGATTCTTGTTCAACTTAAGGGTGTAGATGTTAAAACCAACACCTCCATCTACTAGGACTCTTTTAACCTTATTCTTAGGAATGATGACATCAAGGTGTAAAGCATGATTATGAGATGGTTGTGATTGTAGGTCTTGCTTCGAGAAGGTGAGAAGATAATTAGTGATATGTCCTACCATAGCTTGAAACTGGTCAGTATCAATATCCTCAGGGATGGATGATGAAGATTAAGCTTTCTATAAGATTTCCCTATGTGTGGGGGATATTATCAATAGTTCCAAGATAGAAATATGTGTGGGGGTCATCTTAAGTTGATCTAGGAGATTTTACTTGCTAGGGTTAGATGTTGGTAAAGTAGGCTATGGCCTAGGTTGAGATGGAACTCCTTGGATGGTGGCCTTGCCACATCGTGTGGTGACTCCACACTCCGCACTAGGACCTTTGATAGTGGCGAAGGTAATGACACTCACAGGAAGTGACTACATTGGAATAGGTATATTGTGCAATTGTGTAATCCTTAGCTTTTCCAGTGTTGTTTCCTTTAATATGATCTGACATAGGGTTCTTGTATATCTTGAGATCTTGGTTGCCAGCTGGTACCTCAACAGATATGAATTCACTCTCTATAAGATCTTGGATAATATTTTTGAGCCTCATGCAGTTCGTTGTTTTGTGTCCCTTGATTTTGTGAAATTCACAAAGATCATTTTTGTTGTACTAAGGTGGTTTATCCTGTGGTTCTTGGTAGTTTTCAAAATTGGGAAGTGTTATCAAGTTTGAATCTACCAATTTATTCATGATGGTTTTGATAGGTTTTGAAAACTATGTGTATTTGCATTTTGGATAGTTGTTCTTGTTGGGAGTTTGTCGTTGTTGTGTGTTAGTGTTATTGATCTGATTGTTTTGCAGTGATGTTTGTTGTACAGCTGGTTGAACGATAGCTATGTGATTGTTGTTTGGCCTAGGAGAACTTAGGACCACCTTAGCATCTACCACACCATCATTCGTTACATTCTTGTTCTTAGCCCAGACACGAGGCTTGTTGTTTGAATTGGTTGATGGGTGGTTGTCTTTGTAGGATTGAGTATTTCCTTGTGAGATTAGAGCTCTCTCGATGTTAAGGGCTCTAGGGACAAGCTTGTCATAAGAGGTAATGCATTGCATCTTCAAGTGGAAGGATAGATCTGGATCTGCATTTGATATGATGATCCCCACTTGTTGTTCATCTAGAATGGGCCACTTGCTCTTGCTAGCTCTTTGTCTCCATCACTACAAGAAATTGGAGAAAGATTCTCCTTTATTTTGTTTGAGAGTATATAACTCTTATAGGCTTATGTCCATATCAAGGTTAAAGGAGAAATGATCTATGAATTTTTCAATGATTTATTGGAAGGTTTTAATGCCTAGAGGAAACTTAGAAAACCAGTCGATGGCTGGGCTTGTCAAGCTTCGCGAAAAGAGGCACATCAAATATGACTGATTGTAGGTGACCTCCATACACATGACGTTAAAATATTTGAAATGGTCCACAGGAATTCCTCTCCCTTTGTATTTGTCAAATTTGTGTACTTCAAAACCAAGAGGGAATGGTACCATTATGATGTTTCAATTGAATGGATGTTGGCATAAATTCTGCGTATGGGGTTTCTTCATCTTTCCCATTTGCATATCCTATATTTCTGGTGTTAATGCCTTAAGTTGTGATACCACATCGTCTTGCGGGTTTGATGGAGGAAGATATGTTGAGTATTGTGGGATGACATTTTGGTATGATAGGGTGTTGTATGGTGTATATGGTGGTGTAGGATATTGTGAAGGTGATGATGGTGGTGGCGTATATGTTCCTATTGTGTTTGTATTGACAATGTTCAGTTGAGGGTTATAGTAGGAACCTTTTTGTTGTTGTTGTTGGGCATACTTCTAAGCTAGTAAGGCTTGCTGTTGTTGTTGGGCCACAAGGGCTTGTTGTTGGGCTTGCTATGTTGCTAAGGCTGCTTGCTGTTGTTTTTGTGTTGCTAAGGTTGCTTGGTGTGCTTGATGTTGTTGTTGTGCTGCTAAGGCTACTTGTTGTTGTTGTTGTGCTGCTATGGCTTCTTGTTGTTGTTGTTGCTATTGTTGTGCTACTAGGGTTGCTTATTGTTGTTGTTGTTGCTGTTGTTATGCTGCTAAGGCTGCTTGCTGTTGTTGTGCTACTAAGGATGCTTGTTGTTGTTGTTGTTGTTGTGCTACTAGGGCTACTTGCTATTTTTTTGCTGCTAGGGTTGCTTGTTGTTGTTTCTACTGTTGTACGACTTGCTAATAAGCCTGTTGTGCTTGTTGTAAAGCTAAGGCATGTGCTTTCAATGTAAGATTAGTTGGTTGTTGGGACATCTATGATGGGTTTTGGGTGTTTATGTTTTGTGTGGGTAGTGGGTTGTTGATGAGTGATTGGGGGTTCTCTTGGTTCAACATTCATTGTAAGATGGTGGGTAGGGGTGGAGGAATGTAATTTTGAGGTCCCATTTGATTTTGCATAACGTGGGGGACCATGGGGAAAGATGATGATGGTTCCTTTAGATATTGCAATGGTAATGGCACATTAGGACCTTGATTCCATTGATTGAAAGGATTCTCTTGACCGATGTTTTGGGGAATTCCTTATGTTTGGGATGTGATCAAGGTATTGCCTTGGTTGATGGGATTTGTGACCAAGGGGTTATTTTGAGATGGATTGGTGATGGATGGGATGGATGTGTTTTGTAAAACCAATGGTACGGATAAACCAATTAGGAGGTTGGATAAAGATGTCCCTATTTGCGATAAGGGATGATTTTGCACAAGGGTATTAACTTTCCCTTTTGGGTTGATTTTAGACACTTGGTCTACACTACTTTGTGTGATGTTGGGTACACTTGTGGTACTCATGGGTATAGATGAAGATGGGTGTCCTCACTACGTTGAGTTTGTTGTAGAGTAATGGAGTGTAAGTGGTTTATATGGATGTTGGGGATCCTAGGGAATGGGAGGAGTGCCAAATGTTGGTGTCCAAGTGGTGTTTTAAGGTGGATTAGTGTTTAGGGTACCCACAAGTGTGTTGCTTTCAAATGGAGGAGTATGGAAAAAATATTTAGCAAGACTAATTGCAAGACTAGGAATAGTTGTTTGATTTAGCCCTAGCGATGGAGTTTTCTGAGTGGTTGATGAATTCAAGCCTTGTACCAATGATTGAGCAAAAAAAGATGGGGAAATCAAAGCTAAGTTTTCTAAGGCTAAACGTTCTAGTTTTTACTCCATGATTTCTTCCTTAGTAAGTCCAAATGGATTGTTCATGACATCTTCTATCTCATATGGTCCTGATGGAGATGAGGGTTTTTGTGATGGGGTAACTTGAATTCTTGGATCAAATTATCAAGGATTGGGATCCTTTGAGGTAAATGTGACTTTGGTTTTCTCCATGATTCTCTTGTGTTGTGATCTTGTTTTTACCATTAATTTTGGGTCACCTATGGGAGATTTGTAATGTTTGAACTCTCTAGTTGACTCAGATCTAGGTAGAAGGGATGCTCTAAGTCTTTTTGGAGCAATGGTGATAATGAGAGATAAAAAGATGAATTATATGGGGAGTGATCTTTGTAGATGTTTTGGGACAACACTTTTGACTTAAGTTTGATGGTTTGATTTTTGGATAAAGGATGTTTATGAACTTGAGAATATTTAGGGTAGAATTGTGACCTTCAAGATAAACTAGTTCAAAGATGATAACTAACTTAACTAAATGCATGGAAAAGGATTCATTTCACATACAAAGTAGCTAAGTTAGGTTTTGGGTTTGATTGATGTCTAAGTCAAAGAGTGTTGGTGTGTTTGAAATTTTTGCAAAGTTTGGTGAAGTGAAGTTTGGATTTTGATAAAGGAGTGAATGAAGGTGTTTGACCCAGTGTTGACCTAGAGTGAACCTTTGTTTTCCAAGACCAAGGTGGTGAGAAACATGCTAGACCTCTAAAGTTTTCAAACCATATGATCAAGGAGAAGTTCTTGTGAAATTTGTAGATTTGGATCATCCATGAAATAGCGTAGAAAACATCTCCTTGGTGATTTATCTCTGTTGCGGTACTGTCTTAGGATACGTCTTCTAATATACTTTGAACTATGATGTCTAAGTTTGAAATATCGGCATGTAGACCTTCGCTTGGGGATTTTGATTTTGTGTGAGATCATTTAGAGAAGTATAAGATCATGAAAAGGAGGATATTTATTGCCATGCAGGTGGTGGTAATATGAGTCTTCCAGCCATAATATTAGCTTGTTCATCTTCTTCATCTATGGTGTATGCTATATTTCTCCACCATGTTGGTTTTTCTTTGGTTTCAAAAGTGAAGCTTCTCAAACTAATAATTATATCAGTTTGTTCTCCTTCAATGAGTTCAAAGTTTGGTTGAATGATAGCAGGTGTAAGGTCGGGTTGTTCAACTGGAGCGATTGGATTCCAAATGGTCATGTGGGGTTCAATTTATCAATTTATCTTGCTTGAATGAGTTTCTTTTTACCAAAAACACTTTGTATTGATTAAGTTTCAAACTAAATGTCTATGTCAAAAACATCATCAATCTCACAAAGTCCATTTTATGAAAAGGATGAAGTTAGGGGCATAGTTTCTTAGGTTAACTTTGGGAAATATGGATTGAGATGTAAACCAAAATATTTAGAAATCTCTAAGAATAAATCCTTAGGACAAGCATCAATATTAAGGTTTTGTCAAAGGGTATCCATACTTAGACCAAAGGGTTTGAAATTTTGAAAAGACTTGTTGATGTTTGTTTGCAAATTGTTTTGGAACCAAGCAAGTGTTAAACTGACTCACAAGCATTTACAATCCTAGATAGAGCGAGTATGTATTTCTTAGTAGGATTACCATCATCAGAAGAGATGATTAATCCGTGAAGATGAAGTGGACAAATAGGCTATGTCAAGGAAATGTAACGTATTGAAATGCCAAGCAAAGTAGTCCATTCCCCATTTGCTTTATTGCCTCAATAAAAAACCGTACATGGTAAGTAACTTTTGGGTGCAGTGCTACTCCATACACTACCTTGAAATACGTTTTGGAATTGGACTTGGTTAGCCACTACAAATAGGGATTTTAGTGAACATATCCAGGATAAACTGGTGTCATACACATGATGATTCTACTCAAATAAGAGGCCTCCCAACCCTTAGAAATATCTAAAGGTTTTAACACATTATACAAGGATACTAAGGGAGACATTCATCGGTATGGGACAACCACAACCAACTTGATTAGTGACTTTCATCACAACCAAATTATTTATATAGCGAGCCAAAATGAAAGCACCGCTTTGGGTCGTTCCCTCTCTTAAGTTTGAAGGTAGGCCCTTTCTAAAGGTGACACATGTTTGAAGCATAAAATTCTTTTCATCCCCCAAGATTGCCAAACGATGCAAGGGGAGAGGATAAGCGCTTCCAAGAAGAAAATGTATACTTGTGTGTTTCTCATCACCTAGGATCACATGAAACACAAGGGGATTGGATATGCACAACAGTAATACACAAGAAAATCAGACATATGTTCATTTTAATCCATTATAGCAAAATGAGTTCATTTTAAGTACCAAACGAAGTATGGAAGTTGTATTGTTCAATTTTAAACCAACAAGCATAATGATGTGAGGGTTCAGTTTTAACCAATTTGAATGTTCATTTTAAATCCCAAATAAAAATCTAGTTTGGTCCTAAAACGTGAAATAAAAAGCATCATAAATGGGTTATAATTGCCCCAAAAGTGTTGAAACACTTGTTACAATTATAAGATTTAAACAAGGATATGTTCCTTCACTTCAAATGTTATCATCCAAACTTGCAAAACCAGTTAGTCTAAAAAACCAAAACAAGAAGTCAGAGACATGTTAGTGATTAGATAAAGCCAAAAAATTCAAACACATGTCAAAAATAAAGTTCTATTTTGTTTACTAGTAATTCGTGACACTGGAATCAATTGCGTCATTGAAGTTCATCAATAGTGTCATTGTATAGGATATGCGTCGTTGTATTGAAAAATTGATAGTGACCATTTACAGTACACAGGGAGGTCAATTGCATTGCCATATCAATTGCATCTCTAAAAAGAAATTCATTTTGCATTAAAAAAATTATTGTCGCTATATTAAAATGCCGTGACAAAATTAATTATGCGTCGCTATTTTAATTATGCGTTGATAAACTAAAATCATTGGTGCATCATTGTATAGAGACACATGATAAAATGCATTGATTGATAATCAATAGCATCATTGTACCTGAAAACACAAGGAAAATAGAGATTTAACAAGAAATTTGTTAGATTGGTTAGTTCATTCCCTCCTTCTCGTGCCAAAATGTGATTGACGAATTAGTATGGGTTGACTACACTTGATCCATGAGGATTCAAAGCATAATAAATCACTAAACACCAGTCCCAATAGAGATCATTCAATTTAAACAAAGGCAAGAAGCCATTGAAACTAGCATATTAAAATACGAAATCTTGAGAAACCTCTAATCTAATACATTGAAACTTATCCTATTGTGGGAGTGGTGTCACATTGATATGGAATGGCGACCCTTTCCCAATCCCGTGGATAAATGAGTTTGTCTCAATTGATTCTATTGAAGAGAATTGACGAAACCGATGATAGATGTGTATGAAAACATGATTTAAAACTATTTTAACATGATGCAGACTAATATGATTGATATGGATGTATGCAAAGCTAATCTAAATGGAGTTTAAGCTAAAAAGATTAAAACCCTAATTATGAGATATACTAAATGTATGCATCTATGTTATCATGGAAGCCATTAATGGAAGTTAAGCTATTATGCAAGTAAATTAAGATAAAATGATGTTAAATATGAGTGCAAGTGGAAGTGATTTCAACAACATAAGTTTGCTCTGAAAAAGGTGGATCCATTTGTCTCCAAATAGTGACCTAGTTATAGGAGGACAAATTAGAAATGAAGGGTTAAGATTTAAAAGGTTAATCAATGGTCAAAAATGAAAGAAAGGTTAAACATGGATCATGGATTCTCATCAACAAATGAGAATCAATGATCACATGGATCAAGGAAAGAATCAAGGGCTCATATTCTTCCAAACAAACACACTCAAAACTTGCACAAGACTTTGACTATGACATCGTACCAAATACCCTTTCCATCTACAACATTGATTAAGGAAGTGTTCTTGGTTACTCTAGGCCTCTCTAATTCCATAACCTTAGTTTCTCACCTTCAAACCTTTGCAACCTAGTAAAAATTTAGGAAAATAATAATTTTTGATGAATGAAGAGTAATTTTTCCTTAACATGAGATCCACACTCTCACTTAAATACCTGGTTTAGGCTTGCAAGGTATTTTATCTTTCTTTGTTTAATTTAAATTTATAACATATGTAAATGTTGTATAATCAAAAGAACATGCTTCCTCTACAATAGGTCTACTTAGAAGAAAATGAGATTATCCTTTTCATATAGAACCCAAAATTACATTTTTTTACTCTCTATTTTATCAAAAAATCCACCGAAATTTTCTTCTAGATCAACTCATTGAATCTAGTTAGATATGAACATCAAATCCAAAAAAAATCAAATTTAATAATTTCTTTCATCATTAATTCAAGTATATTTGAAAATGACTTCATTTTTAACTCACTAAGATTATGATAACATGAATGCTTATGTCATGATCAAGCCTAATATTTTGTCCCTTATTCTAAGTATTTCTTTTAGTATAACTAGTGGATAAATATAAGTGACAGTATTAATATAGGTTGTAACTAACTGCCTTGTTGATACATATTGTAAATCTCTTCAGTATTGAAGGTATTTGATAGCAATATATTTAATTTGTAGATTCTTGTGGTTCCAATGAAAGGAGACACTTTTCCATGTTTATTTATCTATTCCCATAAATTGCTATAAATTTTGCATGCACCAAACAACATTTTCTACACCAAAATACTTGGTTGCAATGACATCAACTTTGACTTATCCTATGGGAAATACAAGCTTGGAAATATAAATCTTTATTAAATAAAATATCCCAAACTTGAAAGTTGAAGACAACATGCAAGCACAATAGAAAATATTTGTAACTCCAAATTATCCTCTAACTACATCTCATAATTATGGAAAAGATTCATGCTTCAAACTTGTTGATTGATCATGGGAATACACTCTAATTCATTTTTTATAAAATTTTTGGAGGAATTTATATCAAACTCATATAATTATTTTAGCTAGATCCGATATGGAAGCATGAACCTTACGTTGAAACCTCTTCAATTGAGAGCTAAGGATTCATGGGTATCAATTGAAGACAAAGTCAATTGGGCCAAGATCTTGGCCTCATCCCTTATGATGTCGAGGCCTTACTCACAAGATTTGATCCTTGGTGGGATTTAGAACCATTCTTGACTTCACCAGTAGACCAAGGGCCCATTGACAACTTTTCTATATGTTTGATTAACATGTGAGTAGACAAAAAGTCTTCCATTGGATGCAGTCTAAATTATCCAAGTACCTATATCATTGTTCAAACATAACTACGTTTAATCCCCACCAATCTGTAGTTCAAGTGGGGGTAATCCATATCATGTTGCTTGTTGTAGCAATTATTTCATAATTCACAAGATCATTTTTTGGTTAGTCATTTTTGAAGAAATTTAACAACTTAGCCATGCTTCTACATTTTGTATACATGCCCACTAGAACATTGCTAAATACAATATTTAAGAAAATCCTCCTTTCATACTCTATTTCAAAGTGCCCATTTTTACACAAATAGACAAGATGTTGACATGGGCATAAAAGTTAGCTTTACTCCTAGACCAATTTTATTTTCTTGAAAGTTTCAAATCCTTTTTCAATTGATGCATTTTGTTTATATCTACAAATCATGATAGTCAATGAGACCACCTTTCATTTAGGTATTTTGTCAAAAAGCTTTGTGCCTTGTCTAGGCTTCTATAGTTCGTATATAAGTTTACTAGAGCATTGTCAATTATAGTATTTGACAAAAATACTCTTTCATCATGCTTTAATGGACATTCCTACTCTATTTCAAAGTGTTGAGGCAAAGAGGAGGTCATGGGAGAGTTCATAAAGCTGATTCTACACCTATAAATTGTATTTTCTTGAAAGTTTATAAAAAAAAATTGTTTGCAATCATGGTATCCCATAAAGACATGTTTTTCCTAAGCCCATTAGATTCAGTCCTAATCACCATGGATTTGATCTTTAATGTACATGATTGAACCGTGTCATGTAGAATTGATCTAACAAAATGTTCTTCAATGAACTTACTCACCTTCATCTTCCCACTTGTTTGAATTGGTCAAGGTGGTGTCTAAGGAAAATTGGATAGATATCAACTTGTTAGGTGATTGTGTTCTTGTAGGTCAACCCCCTTGACAAGTCAAATTAATAATGATGAGATATATCGAAGATAACATATGCAAACATGCAAATGACCTAGATGATGATGATTACAAATTAGATTTCTTTGATTCCTTTTAGAATTGGAGTGTGTTCTAATGGTTCTCCTTGTAATTGCCTCTAATAAAAAGTGCATATTGAATACATTTAAATATCATGAAATAGCAAAATGTCACACACATGTGTGCTAAGTTGGCTCATAATGAGTATTAGAAAGGAGTAGGAAACTTAATAATAAGTTCCAAAAGTAAGCTATATCTTTGAAGAATGTTTTAAATCTAATTACTCATGAAGTGTTATGGTATTTTATGTAAAATTATTCCTTCAAATTTGCTTTCCAAAGTTTGAGAAAATACCACTAGAAAATAATTGCCAAGACTAACTATGAACTAAACAAGCAATATATGGAACTACCCATCAATATCTAAATTTGATAGTTACATAATTAAATTTAGAGATTTTTTCCACAAGCTAAAATCAAAATTGTAAGAAGGTTGTATTTCATAAAAGAAAAGATTTTACATAAACTTTAAAAAGTTATATAAAATTATAATTAAATATATCTAATTTATGATATAACATTTTGAATTAAGATGGGTCTTTAACTGTCCAAAAAAGTTGTTTGATAGATAAGTTTGACCATCAATTTTTTCTTGTGTATATGCTGTAATAATATCTAGTAACAATAGTGTCTTATGAGAACATGAGTGCTATTAAAACAATTTTGTTTATGGTTCCACATGACATTCATGGAGGTTAGGATAGCTTGAGTAATGCATGGAATTTGGGCAATTAGTACTCTTAACTTGGTCTAATGGTGGAGAATTTGTACTCTTGAAAGAAAGGTCACAAGTTCAAATCCTCTAATGAGTAAGGTATGTATGACTCGTTTGTAGCATAATTAAATCTCTCGTGCATAAAATAAAAGGTAATCTCATATACTATAAACCATCTAAACCTAAAAACAAATCACATTACATCCTAGAATATAAAAAAATCCATTTCCACCGTGGAGAGAAGAACTTTCTTTGTGATTTGCAATTACGATATATTTGGCTTTACACCGTGCAAGAATTAGACTTTTTACCTTAAACATCCAAAATTTGCATGATTGTGCGATGGAATAAGACTAGCTTTACCTTTTAAAATGTCAAAAGGAATGAAACTTCATTTGCAATTTGCACTTTTGCATCGTTTATTTTTAATCTCCTTAACTTCATGTACAATTTACAGTTTTTGCTTAATTGCATGCGAAGTCCACTTTTTTTGACATTTAAAACTTAGTGATTTTTAAAATATTTTATATGGTGGGAAGTAGAACTCTACGTGTAATTCATAATTTTTGTATTTTGTATTGTGACTTCACATCTTCATCGAATCAACTTGAATTGACATTTTATTAAATTGTAAAGTTCACGAACTTCAAAATCTACGAGAATATTGGTAGATTTATGAGAACTTTCTATTGTTTGATTTTACTATTTTATATTTTGTGACTTGAAAATTTATTATTTTATTTTTGTTAATGATTATGTTTAGACAAGTTTTAAATTCTATTGTAAATATAAATAAATATTATGATTTTCTATTCTTATCAATCAAGTGAATAAATTGATTGCATAATTTAAAATTTTGTTGAGTTTAATAAAGCACACTCAGAAATTGATTTGTGATCATGTATAATTGCAAATAATGAATTACGATTTTACGAATTGTGAATCACAACATACAAATTATATTAAAATTTAGTGAATTCACCTTTTTATTAATTGAGGTAGTTTCATTCATGCATTATTGGACTTTAAATTGGTGAGTACAAACCTATTGCCAAGTTTTTGGAGGAGTATGTGCATCATGTGGGAAATTTTGACCATGTGTTGAAATTCTTAATAATTGTAATTGTATCCAAACTTCAAATATTCTAATACTAATATGTGTGAACCTCAAAAGAGCCCTTTAATATCTATTGTCAATTTTTTTGATCTTTTTACAATTTCATGAAAGTGAAGATCATGGAAGAATACAAATGTCAAAATATATCTTGAGGTTGTATCCCTATCTTAGTTATATTAAAATTTTATATTATGTCATAAAGGTTCGATCAACCATTTATTTGCCTTTATTCAAATTACTAGGTTGACAAGAAGTTACAAATCAATTTAAACAAACTTGTGACACTTTCAAGCTACCAAACTTGAGACACTTTCAAGCTACCAAACTTATCAATTGTGACTATGACTAATTGTTGATGATGTTTTTCTTGAGAGGTAATTTAACTCAAAACAATTGAGAGCATTCATGAGCAAGACTCATTGACGTAGAAATTAAAATGTATTTGACTCAAGTGATCAAGCCAAGATGACAAATAACCTTCACATACAACTTGGAATACTAACATAAAATTTGATAAAATGATTCAATGTGCCAATTTAGAGAGCATAAAATCTTTAAAAAAATTTAAAGTAAAAAATGAGGAATATAGCTAGCTCTAACTAGGAACAAGAAACTTGTAAATGTGGCAAGAAACTAGAATCTCAAATTTGGAGCAATGCTTTATCCATCGGGCCATATATTCAAGAGTTTAACATTACACACTTGGAAATGTGAAGAGAATTTGACAAAAGAAAAAAGAAATAGAAGAGAAGTGACATGCAAAAAAATTAAAACAAATAATCAAACTATCCTAGGTAACTTAGATACATGGTAGGAAATATCTACCTCTACTACTTCATGGAGCTCACACGAACCCATTAACAAGTTTAGAGAAATAGGTACTTGTGTGGAACAATGAGTTGTACCTATGGAGTATCTCTAAACCAAGTTTCTATCTCACATTCATGATGAGATGTTTGAAGTTTACAAAATGCATGACCAATAGGAATAATATATCATACTTTGTTTGCCACTCTTTGCTATACAATTCATAAAACTATTGAATTACTTCAATGTTACCATGCATACCATCAATCATATCTCCTTGTGTTACATCAAGTATGTTAATCTCCAATGCTTGAAAAGATTCTTTGCCACTTAAATTTGATAACAGTAACTCTTGAGTTGGATATGCTTTATAGAAACTTTGAGGTAAGCATACTTCCACTAGTTTGGGTTGTGAGTCGACTTTATGAACATTAATTTTAATGAGCATATGGTCATATATAATGAAATAAGAAGTTTCATTCCTCTTCACTACAATAAATTTAGAAAATTATCCTTCTAACAATTACAAAGGAGAGGGATAGAATGACAAATATGTTCCATTGGGTTCATAAGAAAAAGGTTTTCTTTCATGATTGGCACAAAGAAATTCATCATCTGATGCTTTGAGACTCCAACTTGGGATAAAGAATTCATCTTGTGGAAGACCTTGAGTGATTTAATTTTGCTAATCATTACTTGTTTTTTGTTCTAGTAATAGTTCCAGCTTCTCAAGCCTCTTTTGTATAGCCTTGACAAGATGCACTAAATGACTATTAAGGTATTGAGTTATTTATCCATTAACCAAATCTTATAATTTGAACATATATTCTAAGTGTAATGCAATTATTTCTCCATCCTCATATGTTATGAATATTTTGGCTAGGAGAGAAAGAAAAGGCAAAAACCCCTAGTTTCTCATTAACCCAAAAGAAATCGACAACTCCTGTTGTACCTTCTTCATAAATAAGGTTTCCACACTCTTTACATTTGTCATCATCATATGGAATTTATCAATGTCATTTAGTTTTTTTGTAGCCATTCGTGACTTTGACATTTCATTTTTTACAATAAAAATTGCAAGTTCAAGAGTGTGTGAATGTTACTCTTATTTTGCAACATGTATTTTGTTCAATGGATCAATATGAAGAGAAGTAAAATATTGTGATGAAACTATAGTAAAATTTTCAAGATATTTTTTTTCAAAAACATCATTTCTAACTTCTTCTCTTAGAGTTTAACTTTCACCATTCTTGACTTTATATTTAGGATACATGTATGGTGGGGTGATAGGAATTCCCTTTGATTTATCTTTATATTCTCCAACTTTTTCTTTATAGTTATATTGTCAAATAATTGTCCATGTATTATAATTTTAGAAGTGGATTGTGTTGGTGTAGATTCTAATTGATTATAGCAATGATCGTTATATATATAGGGATTCAAAGATATGTTCTCTTTATCACTAAGAAATATTTATGATTCATCATTGTTTCCCTCATCATGCAAATGATACACATCGATAATTTCTTTTCCTTCTATCTCCATCATTTCAAGGTCTTTATCTTTGGTTTTTTGTGTATTTTTTAATGTAAATTATCCTTCATTAATGCAACAAGAGTCATTGTTGTAGAAAATAATATAAAAGAGTTTTTCTTTCTTATTTTTGTATTTGCTCAATCTTATGCAATGTTTGGAGTATATAAGGGTGTATTTATTTTGATTTGATAATTTCTCAACCAATTATTCCAAGTTATACATTCAAATAAACTTGCTAATTGGAAAACTAAAATGTACTAGCACTTTAATTCCTTAGTAAAGTCTAAAAAATGAATATGACTTACTGAATGGAAATTGGTAGGTGCCTATAATAGTTAAAAAAATGCCAATGAATATACATTTTTACTTTACTATATAAAGGGGAAATTCCCTCATAAAATAAAATTTAAAAGTTTTCATGTATTTTTATTAGAAAGTACAAAGGGGAACCAAAATAGAAAATGGTAAAAATATGGAGTAACCCTAGATAGAATCAACATAGGGGACCATATATGATTCATCATAAATAAATTTAAAATTTCAAGAGACAAAATAGGAGCTTGTGCAAAATTAAATAGAAATGTTAAGTTTGACCATATATATTCCAATATAACAAAAAGGTAAAGATTTAAATATTCACTACTTTTAACAAAATAGACAAGGGAAATGATGAAGAAGTTTATTTTTATAATAAAGAATAACATAAAAATTAATGAGGAATGAAAAGTGGACATAAATTTCTATAAACCATTCTTCATATTCCTTCAAAAGTAAACATAAATTTTTAGGTCTTTCCCTACACATAAATATAGAGAAAAAAATAAGAAAATATTATAAATTAGACATAAGAATAATGAGAAACCAAGAAGGATTGAGAGACACAAAGTTTTTCAAAAACTTTCTTATTTCTTTGAAAATGGGATCAAAGTCCTACATTATTTGATGAACACATGCTTATACTGAGAGGGGGGCAAGGTGAATTAGTAAAATATTATCTTATATTTATTTAAAATTTAACAACCATAATAATAACAATCATGTAATACATAGAAAATAAGAAAACACAAGATTTATGTGGAAACCCTTTTGGGAGAAAACCACAAAAAAAGACAACTTGGATCTATTGCCCAAATCTAGCCAAAAATAAAATTATCTTACAAATATTTGTAGGCACCAACCCACTGGAGACACCAATACCCACTACTAAGCACCAACTTAGCAAGATACACCAATCTATTCAATCAGGAGGCACCAACCTCTAAATGAACAAAGTTACCGCTTTCTTGAATATTGCTTCTTCAATGGATGATGATCATTTGAATCTTCTTTATAAAATATTCTTGTAAATGATGCAAAATTTTTAACACATGTACTCTCCTTCAAAAATCTACTTGTATTAGAATGATATCACATTTTTCACTCTCACACTTCAACCACACTTCACATTCTAATTATATACCTTAATGCCTCTTCATGGAGAGGAGCAAATTTATTGAGAGGGATGACTTTATAAAGGGAGGCATCTCTTTTTAATAGTTCAAATAAGTCTTAATTATTTAATTAAATCAAAATATCATTATCCATTACTTTAATAAATTAATTATCCATTAATTATTCATCTATTTATTCGTATTTATCCATTTAATTTTTTATTTATTGTAATGTCATAAATTGTGTCCCCTAAGGGTGAAAGAACAATTTAATGCTCTATTTGGTGCTTGCTTTAGTGTCCATTCCCTTAGTTCATTTTAGGACCACTTCCTAGCCTTGAACTTACCTTCCAATTCAAAAGAATGTGCTAATACTACCCTCAAATATCCTATTGACAACATTATGCCTTTAAAACTCCAACAAATGCTCGAATTTAGGTTAGGTCCTAAGTCAAGGGACCTTGAAATTGTGATCCATGATTTGAAGAGTGCAAAACACTTGGACAAGGGCAATGGTCGCCCTAGTCTTGCCATTTTTCTTAAAAAAGGTGGTCACATGTTTGGGTTGGCCTTTATCTTGTGTGATGTCATCTTGATTTCGATATTTAGGCAATCAAATATTTCCAAAATTCAAATTTAAATGTCTCGTCCTACACCTAATTTTATTCCTATATTTCCCTATTTAAACATGAAACTTTATTACAAAACATCTACAATTATAATTACAACGAAGCTCTTCCAAAATTGATATCTTATTTAAAAAAATTATTTATAGGTTTTCAAATTTACATTGTTTATTTATTATGATTGAAGCTTGAAGAAAGTTAAAGAAAAAACTGGAATGTAGGGTTTGTGGATTGATTTGACATCTCTCACGCACCTTAGGATCTAATTTCAATGGGTTATCACCTTTAGAATTTGATCATCTCATTTCTCTAAGAGAGGTATTTTTATGTGTTTGATTTCCCTTGAGTATTTTACTTTCTCTTGGGTTGGATCTTGCATCTCCTTGATTGTTTCATATACGACTTCACTCTAACAGACTTGAGTAGGGTTTTATAAATTATTTTGTATGTCACTACTCACCATAACCTTAGACACACTTAAGGTTCAAAGCACACACTTTTATCTTTATCAAATTGTCTATTTGTGGAGGTAGAAATACCAAAATGGGGGTTTGAGCAAGGAAAAATCCTATATAGCCACCCATCCCCTCTCTTTTCTATGTTTTACAGGTTTAGGTGCAAAGGCGAAATATTTCAAAACATGAATGAGCAGTGTAAAGCTGCAACTTTCAGACTGTGATTTAAAGTACCCAAAACCCTTAGTCTAGGGTGCTCAATTCCCCTATCTAGTTGTTTTAGGCTATACTTTCTATGACAAGTGCCCATCTGTCTTCCCTTTCCAAATCTACAACTGTTTCATCAATTTATGGTTTTTTCTTTGTAAATTATCCACATTTTAAGACTAGGGTTTTATATTAATTTTTTTTTTGTATTGAATAGGTTAATTAAATCACATTCAATCAATCTTCCCTCTTTGCAACAAATGAACAAAACCCAAGTAGATAGGCTCTCCTTTTTGTTACATTGGTGGTTGCCATTGCACCAAAAGATCGACCTGTTAATGATCGATACAATTGCCATATTTAAACAAGATCCACAAGAGGTGGTTAAGCCACGTCATGAACCCAAGAACCGTGTTGCATAAGGAAGACCAAGGGAAACACCATTTTGCAACAACCCTGCCCAGTGCAATCGAGGGGTTCAAACCTATGACCTTGGCTCTGATACCAATTGTTACATTGGTGGTTGCCGTTGCACAAAAAGATCAACTTGTTAATGTCGGATACAACTTCCAGATTTATACAAGATCCACAGGAGGCAATTAAGCCATGTCACAAACCCAAGCACTGTGCTACACAAGGAAGACCAAGGGACACACCATCTTGCAACACTTTTAGGAAGTTAGTTGATCCTAAATGCCTTGCTGGTTTGTGTTCTAATGTTAAGCAAAGAAAGGATTGATCTAGGTTAGGAACTCATTTTACACTTATCATTTTGGGGAACCCAACTTATCTTGCATTTGAAAAATATTCTAATTTTAATTGCATAATTTTAGATCTGATTTATTTCTTTAAGGCATTAGATTTGAATATATCATTTACATTTGTAAATATTGTATATTTGAATTACAAAATTAAACCATTTGAATTAATTGTTATTTATAAAAAAATAAAATTAAAACACTTTCTTGTAGCATTTCAACAATATACTTATTTTTGATGAATAACCACTCATGTAAAAAATGGTAAGCGGGAGTAGGAGATGTTGCATCAAGGCGGGAGGGGTGTTTCTGAAATATGAGGAGAGAGATGAAGCTAACTTAGATGATATAGATGCGGAGGTTGATGTTGGTCGGGGCTAGCGTGAGGCTTATGTTGCTGGTTGGGGTCAGTTTGTGGGTTCTTTGCATCGACTTGTTGGGGCTGTTATGTTGGTTGGGCCTTCTCTGCCACAATTTTTTCTTTATATATTTTCCTTGTTTGTTGAAGATCCTACACTGATGGCTTGTAGCTGGAGATCTGCATGGCTTCCAATGTTGGGTGAGTTTGGAAGGCATATGTGGACTTTTCTTTACCTTCCTGCTACATATGGTGGTTTTTATTTTCTGTTATTGGATGTGGGTGGTTGTGTTTTAGTGCTGGATTTTTTTGTGGTCAACGATTGTTGCTTGAGTTGTTATGCATGTGTGCTCAACATGAGGGTTAGTCCCTCTTTCTTGTGCTCTCCCTCACTTCTTTGTGGGGGATCGACTTGTGTCTAGTGCTCGGCTGGTTCATTATTATTGGATGCCTTTGTAAGGAGCATCCTGAGGATGACATTTTAGATTTGGAGGTTAAGCCTTCTTTTTTTCATGGGTTTCCATGATATTGTTAGATGTTGTTTCTACTGTTGTAGAGAAGTTGTGTTCTTTGGCTCTTTTGGGGAGTGCTTCCTTTGGAGCGGTGTGTTTGGTGTAGCCTAGTTTATGTTGTCAAGATCTTGGCTTGGGTTGGTGAATATTAACTAGTGTTGGCCTAAGTTTTTGGAAGCCTTCTCTATTTTGCTTTAGGGGAGGTGATTTTCTATTAGCTTGAAACAATCTGCTGCTCCTACTGCAAAGGTGTTTAGTGGGGGTTGTCTTAATAGATTTGATGAAAATATTGTTGGTTTGGACAACCCAGTTGGCTTTGAGGGTTAAGGGTACTATGCTACCCTTTATTCTATTCTTACTCTCTTTTCGAGTCTTTAAAATGTGGCTCCTATTGAGGTGGAGTTGTCTCCTATAGAGGTGGAGGTTATGGATTTGGTTGAGGGTATTGATATTCTTCAGATGGCCCCCTGTTTGGATTCTCCTTTAGAGGTGGAGCTTTCTCCTATTGAGGTGGAGAATGGTTTAGGTGGAGGGGAGTGGTGTTACTATAAGGGGTTTTTCTTCCTTCAGCTCCATTTTTCCTTTGTACTCTTTTAATGAGGTGGAGAGTTTTGGGATGCTGGAATGGTTGCTTGGGTGCTTTGACTTCCTTCTTTTTGGTTGCTCTCCCTAGCCTCCTATTGAGGTGGAGATGGAGAATGATAAAGGGATCATGGATCCACATCTGGTTTTTAATGGCTTTGTTGATGGGGAGCCATTGTTGCCCTATTTTATTTATGTTGGAAACAAGCAACACTGAGAGGGGGGGTGAATTAGTGTTTTGCAAAAAATAAATTTATTATTTTGATCTTTAACCCACTTAAAACATTCAACCAAGAGAAATATGTAGAAGAAGAAAGAAAATAACCACAACACCATAACACAAGAATTTTTACGTGGAAACCTTGTTAGGGGAAAAACCACGGTGGATGGCCAATCCATAATATGATCCGAGTATACTCAAAAGAAGTTTACAATATGGGAATGCACTTACATTCAGGCTCACTGCCTAGAGCTCATTGCTCAAAATAGAAAGGCACACTGCCTTACAAAGATTTGGATTAGATCCAAGAGAATGAACTGAGAGAGTAACATCTAAAAATGCTTGATTACAGTTCTGGTTAGGCTCAATAGTCGATATTTTGTCCTTCTGACTAATTTTGCACTTCTGCTCTACTTTTCTCTTACTCGCATCACAAAATCTTTAATGCACAAGTGAAACTATGCATAAATCATTCAATCACCCTTTTGATATTTGCAATACACATCAACACACCTTACACACAAAAATGATATAATTGATCATTTATATATATCCACGACTAATAATTTAATTGCAACCTGTCAACTCCAATAAAGCTTAAGAATATTTACAACTGTCAGCTCCAATCATGAATGATATTCAATGCACACCCACAACGGTCGGTCACAACTTAGCTCAAACCCAAATCAAGATGATCGAACAAAAAAAATTTGAGTAAACACTCCTTGAATATCCGTGACAATTAATATCAACTGGGTCGGCCACAAAACATTGATGAACAAAAAGATATCCAACCAGATCTCCAAACTTGCATACAACTTGATAAGAGGCACTGAGATTTTCAGACAACACAAGACATACATTGATTAACCTCCCATAAGATCCACAACTCAAAATAACGACAAAAAATTTGTATGTGAATTGATGAACACAAAACTGTCGGATGCTCTGTTCTTCCTTGACTGTCCTCAATCTATCTACTGGTAGGAGAAAATGATGATGTGCGGATCCAATCACCAACTAGGGTTTCCATCAATGACAACACCAGAATTTTTTTTTCAATTTCTCTTGCCAACAATCTCCCCCTTTGGCATTGATGGCAACACTTATTGAAAAATGACTAAGTGTCAGATTAGTACCAACATGAATCATTGCCGCTTCAAAACTTCAAAAAGAATCTTTAATCTCATCTTAGAAATGCAACTCCCCCTAAGATGAATATACATTTTTCACTATACAACTCTCCCCCTTTGACATTAATGGAAAAACTGGGGAAACAAAATTTCAAAACTGTACAGGCATGAACTTGCTATTTACACAAATTTAAAAATATCTGCAAAGTCTCTCTTCAACACGCTCAAATTTGTCTTCCAAACTCTTTTGAAACTCTCTAGAATTGTTATGTGACCACAAACTAAATAAGATTGAGCTTCTGTGGTCTCAAGATTCATTGGGTCACTAACTACCATAGCATCTTTGAATTCCTTTAATGCATTCACCATTATTTCAATCTTTGGCACATGCTCTTCCTACAATCCTATCATTTTCATGCTTCAAGCTCCTTATTTTGTCAAGTAGAGATGTTACTTGACCTTATTACTTACCAACATCACCAGCTAATGGATCAAAATCATCAAAAATGGTAGCCAATTGTTTTCCAAGATCCTTCACCTTCTTATCATTGTCTTCAATGAATTTGGACAAGACTAAACATGACTTACAGGATTTTCCACCTTTAGATATAGAATCTTGAATATTCTTCATACAAGTGGCTAACAAAGTTTTATCCTTAGCAATCACTTCTTTCAACCAACTAAATCTTTTTCCATGAAACTCCTTCTGCACTTTAACCATGGCTGATTTTTCAATCGACTTGAAATGAGTACTTACAGAATTTATGAGCTTCTTCAGTTCACCAGAAGAGGAACTAGATCCTTAACATGAGTTGGCATAATTTTCTCTAGGACTCTAGATACAAGACTTAATAATTCACTGTCCTCAATGTGAGACTTCAGAATATTCTCATTGGTTTTAGCTTGTGCAAATGATGCGACCTTCATTATCTGAATTGGGGACAAGGTGGATAGATTGGTTGGACCTTCAACCAATTCAGGATCAATTTCTTCCTGTTGTTCCACTAGAGATTTCTTCACTGCCTTGGCAGTGTCTTTTGCTTCCACTAGGATTTCTTAACCTGAACCTTTTCTTCTTCTTCAACTTTTGGTTCCATAGTAACTGTTTCCTAATTGACTTTAGGAGCTTGAACTTCTTCATTTGGCACCTCCTTTTCTTTAGTAAATACAACCTTAGGAACTTCAGTCTCCATAGGTGCTTCTAAATTATCCACATCAGGAGGAATCTAATTATCTTCAGTATCCACATTCACCTCCTCATTTACCGGATCGGATACAACATCTTCAACATTCACTTCTTCAAAATTGATCTTGTTTCTTGACAAAAATGCTTCCAAGATTTTCTTGGTTTCATCAGCAACAACACCAATTTCACCAGCAACAACACCAGTTTCAACATTCACTTCTTCAACATTGATCTTGTTTCTTGAGAAAAATGCTTCCAGGATTTTCTTGGTTTCATCAACAACAACACTAGTTTCACTGATCATAAGTTTGTTCACCCTTATTTTGATTTTGAATTCCTTCTTGGCTTTGTCCAGGAGTGAATTCATCTCCTCAATAGACATTCTGGACATATGTCTGCAAGAATTCTCTTTCTCATATTCTCTTCCTCTGTCCTAGCATTTACTCTTCTCGACTCCAAAACATCATACAAACTCTTAGGTAAACTAGACATAATTTCAACAAGAAATTTGTTGAAAATATTCAGATGTTTTATTGTTGTCTCTTCAAGAATTCTTTGACCTAATTCATCAAACATTTCATAACATTTGTAGAGGGGCTTCAAATTTGCATCCTTGACAACAACATTCTCAACTTCTTCAACTGTCATACTCGGTATGGTAGTTTTTTCCTTCTTTTCTTTTACTTCCTCACTAAAAGATTTCCTCTTCATATTTATTTCACAACTTCATCTGAATCAATCTCTTCATCTTCTGAGATAGCTTCATAGGTTCTTGTTCTCTTGTTCTTCTTCCTCTTACTGAAAGCCTTGTCTTGGGTTTGCACAGGAATTGGCTTGGCTGTAGGAGCAGATGGGGAACTCCTTGTTGATCTAGTACAGGCAGAGGATCGCTGAATCTTTTCCTGCTTCAGCTTCATCTCTCTTCCTTTTGGCTTCTTTCAATGCTTCTACAGATATACCAAAATTTTCTGCAAATACTTCCACTTCTTTCCTTACTCTTCTAACTATCTTTGGCTTCTGTAATTGATCATGAACTTACATGCTCTTTTCTACATAAGTTCCAAACCTTTCTTCTGCCGGATCCAGAGGCGTGCTCAACAAATTTTCTGCATACATCTTCAAGATGTTCTCCTCGACTTCATATCCCATAGGCATACCATTCTGGGATCAGCGGCTTCCATATGGCATTGATCAATATCTACCATGAAACAAATTGTATCTTTGTACTTCTCTACAATTGAGGTGGCAATTCTTTCTCTTGCATGCATCATATTCTAATTTTTTTTGAAGTACCCCCAAAGGGCAGTATTTCTGGTCTAACGATCACCAATTCCAGACAATATATCTCTTATTTGAACAACTACAGGATGATTACTTTGCCAATAAACTTTCCCAACACTTGGAACCTCACTCATGAAATAAAAGAATAGACAGTAACAAATTACCATATTTAAAAGAGTTCATTTTGTCTTTCTTAATCTTACCCAGATTCTCCATTAGATGACTTCTAAGCAGCCCACACAAGTCATAATTTGCATTTTATTTTACCATTTGATTGGCTGCATAAATGGTCGTACCAAATACTAAATTATCCTGGCTAGAGTGGTAGACCTTGTAGCCAATGACCATTGATGCAAATTTCACATCCACTTCAACAATATCTTCGATTGTCATTGCCCTTCTATCAAATTGAGCACATGTTGCATCAGTAACCTTCTGCCTTTTTACAGATTTCAAGATTGGTAGTCCACCAGAGGAATTTAGACCTATGACAACGCTTATAGCCTCTTTTGTAATCTTGAAAGGTATATTTAACCACATGAACTCAACATGAACTCAACTTAAAATATATCACAACCATTCGCTTTCCAGCTTAATAGTGAAGTCCTCTCCAATTATATGGTTGGAATACACATTCACTTTCTAGGGTTTTGTATTCTGGCTTAATAGTGAAGTCCTCTCCAATTATATGGTTGGAATACAAATTCAACATTTGTGAGCTTCCTAACTCTTCAATATTGGCATGTATGTAATCCCTAATGTCTTCAGTGTGCAAGACTCCAAATGGTACAGACGAAAAATGCACCTAAGGGCTCGGTCTCAATAGACTTATAAGGATTCCACTTGAACTTTGGACGGGGTCTATCCTTGACTTCAACAACCAATGGAGTGGCCATTTTTACAAATTCACAAATTCATAGGTTTTTTCGATAAATACCTTTTCGTCAGATTGAAGTTTGATCACTGAATCTTCTTCACACTTGAATCTTGCCACAACTCAGCAAAGTTCGCTCTAGGGCTCTCCAAATTTTTTTCTCCAAAATGAAAAGTGACAAATGAAAGATAAAAATGACTTTTTATTGTTTGCACAACTAACCCTTTTTGTTGCAATAAATGCTTTTACCCTAATTCATCCAGTTACCCTGTTTCCATGCACTGAGACAGATAATTCCTCTGCGGATCTCCATTATTGTAAAATACTTTCTCCAATTGGTTGAGCAACATCTGAAAGGCATGCATCTATGCACTTACTAGACTTATCCATATTCGGGTGTCAGTTACCGGGAGGGGGTTAAGATATTTTCTTAACGGCTCCCCCTACGCCAAATGCCTAAAATTAATTCCCGAAGGAATTACTAGAAGCAGACTTTGGTGTTGGCACATTTCCTTCAACAGAGGGATCCTTCTTCACCCATTTCTTCTGCATTTGCCTCCTGATCACATCAGTAGTGACTTTACCTTTTCCCTTAACATCCTGTAGCATGTTTTGTTTTACCAGACCTCTTCTGCTCCAACAAAATCTAGCAATGTGGCCAAATTTGTTGTAGTTGTAACACACAACATTTTTCTGTCCAAACCTATTATTCCATTGATTTTTCCTTGATCTGCATTGGTTAGCAATATGACTAAGTCTATTGCATGCATACCATTTGACATCTCTATGAAAGTTGTTCATCACATTTTTGCATTCGTTTGACTTATGAACAAACTTGTTACAATTAAAGCACTGGCCTGAGAATGATGGTCCTCTTGGATTCATCTGACTTCTACACTGAGAGGCCATATGACCAAATTGATTGCAAGAAAAATAGTAACCATTGAATCTTTGAGCATTTGGTTGTCTTACCAGATTCCTTATAGCTCCATTCATCTGATTTCCTTGCCTGAATTTCCCTTGTTCATAATTCCTTTGTCCAGATCCAGAACTTTCCCCTTCTTCATAGCCAAGACCTCGCTTGTCATAGTCAATCCTTTGACCTTTAATTAGTTCATCAAGTTTGGCTGAGCTTGCTTTGAATTTCTCCTTGTACTCATTTGCAACAGTGAGTTCATTTCTGAGATCATCAAGCTGTTTTCAAGCACTTCCTCATTGTTTTTAGATTGTTCCAATTCATTGTCCAATCAACTGCATTCTTCAGATTTTTCTTTCAAGGATTGAGAAAGCTCTTCTTCATTATTCTTTCTATCTTCAATCTCATTGGTCATTTTCATCATGAGAGATTCCATCTCACACTTTTGGGCAACATTTTCTTTGGAAAAATTTTCACATTCTTTTGTTTTCTCCTTCAAGGCATGACTCAATTGTACATCTTCCATGCTTCTATTCTTCTGCTTAAGCTGATCGCACAATTCCTGTCTTTTCTCCCTTGATTCATTGATTTTTTCTTTCAATGACTGAATGAATTTCTCTGCATTCTCAAGATTTTCCTACAGTTCCCGATTCTTAGATTTTGACTGGTCAAGATCATCCAGGGCCATTAAAAGTTGTTCTTGGAGATTGCTTGTATCCATTGAAAATACTTTCCAAGATCTCCCCAAGTTGTTAGACTTCTTTCGAGGAACTAGCTCTAATACCAATTGTTGGAAACAAGCAACATTGAGAGGGGGGGTGAATCAGTGTTTTGCAAAAATTAAATTTATTATTTTGATCTTTAATCCACTTAAAACATTCAACCAAGAAAAATATGCAAAAGCAGAAAGAAAACAACCACAACACCATAACACAAGGATTTTTACGTGGAAACCCTGTTAGGGGAAGAACCACGGTGGATGGCCAATCCACAATATGATCTGAGTATACTCAAAAGAAGTTTACAATATGGGAATGCACTTGCATTCAGGCTCATTGCCTAGAGCTCACTGATCAAAATAGAAAGGCACACTGCCTTACAAAGATTTTGATTAGATCCAAGAGAATGAACTAAGAGAGTAGCATCTACAAATGCTTGATTACAGTTCCGGTTAGGCTCAGTAGTCGATCTTCTATCCTTTTGACTAATTCTGCACTTCTCCTCTACTCTGCGCTTACTCGCATCACAAAATATTTAATGCACAAGTGAAACTATGCATATATCACTCAATCACCTTTCTGATATTCACAATACACATCGACACACCTTACTCACACACAAAAATGATATAATTGATCATTTATATATATATCTGCGACTAAGAATTTAATCGCAACCTGTTGGCTCCAATAAAGCTTAAGAATATTTATAACTATTGGCTCCAATCATGAATGATATTCAATGCACAACCACAATGGTCGGTCACAACTTAGCTCGGACCCAAATCAAGATGATTGAACACAAAAACATTTGAGTAAACACTCCTTGAATATCTGCGACATTTAATATCAACTGGGTCAGCCACAAAACACTAATGAACAAAAAGATATACAACCAGATCTCCAAACTTGCATACAATTTGATAAGAGGCACTGGGATTTTTGGCCAACACAAGACATACATTGATTAACCTCCCATAAGATCCACAACTCAAAATAACGACAAAAAATATGTATGTGAATCGACGAACACAAAACTGTCAGATGCTCTATTCTTCCTTGACTGTCCTCAATCTGTCTGCTGGTAGGAGCAAATGATGACGTGCAGATCCAATCACCAACTAGGGTTGCCATCAATGACAACACCAAAAAATGTTTGCAGTGTCTCTTGCCAACAATTTATGGGTCTGCTTTCTCCTATAGTGGTGGGGATTCAGATAAGTGATGATGATAATTTTTGGTATTTGTAATCCGAGAAGCACTTGTAATGTTCTAATCTAGCTACTGGCTAGTGCTTGTTGTTCTATTGTGCAAATTATCTATTGTAGGTTGGTTTCTATTTGTCTTTGTATTATCTTTGGAAACGTTTCATGAGGATTAGGTTTCAAGTCCCATTAAAACTTTCTTGTAAAGGGTTTTGGGTCCCTTCAAAACCTGCTTTACCCTTAATAAAAAATAATATACATGTTTTGTTATTATTTTTCCATATTTTAATTTTTAGGAATATTCATGTGTGAAGTGAATTTGACCTATTAGCTCTTTTGAAAGCTTAGAAACCCTAATTCATACATTTATGTACTTCTTATAAACAAGTTAGGGAACCTTTATTTTTTTGAGTTCTATCAAACTTTAGATTTGGGTTTTCACAGTTTGGGACCTATAGATACTGCTACATTTGTCTAGGATTTAAAACCCTAAATTTTTGCACTTTTGGACTAGGACATCTAGTGCCCTTGTCCTGCTAGTTTTGATCCAAATTTCAGTGACAGTTTGTTCTCTACACATTTTTCCAGATCTACACTCTATCTCTAATAATCTATTCTATAACAATTGCATTATATCATATTTGATTACTTTACCTTAGAAAATAAAGCATAAACAATAATTCCTTTATCTTTAAATCAAATATTTTCTTCAATATCTTGGGGAAAGTAAGATTATTTGATCATGTCAGATCTCTTTGTAGAACACATTTATGTGTTTGCTGAGCCATTTAGTAGTGATGATTTTGATATGTTAGATGAATCCCTTGATGACATCATATCAATAGAATCGTCCTCTAAGATTCCAAAAACCTCTAATTATCAAAGATTAATTAATGTAATTGATTTTGTGAAACTAAAAATTATTGTTCATCTTTGTTTTGATGCTACTCAACCATAAACTAAACCTATTCTCACTATTAGAGGTGTTCGAAACCAACCTAAACCTCTTGGTCACATTCTAAATTTTTTAAAACAACTCACTCAAAATTCATCAACTCATCAAACACTCTTACCTCTAAATTCATCAAATCATGGTGGGGAGGTCAAGTGTCTATTGACACTATTAAATTTGTTGTTACACCTTAGCTAATTGTAGAGGCTATAGGGATAGCTAATGAGGGGATGAAGATAGTTAATAAGAGCAATGGAGAATATCAGAGATTTGTGGATAGTTACTTTGAAAAAGGGGAGAATATCAAAAGATTCTGGAATGGGTATGCTTGGCTCGACCTCCTTCGGCCATATGCTATTGTAAGCCTCTATGCTATGCATTATTTATTCTTGAGGGTTTCTATATGATTGTGCATGCTTATCATTTCCCTATTCTTAATGATATTAGGAATAATGAGAAAATCAATATTCCTTTCTATCTTTTCTCATCCCTACAACAAAGCATTAAAAAAGGAATGTCCCCTCCCTTGCATCAATGCCTCATTATGGCTTTGTATAAATATGTGCTCTCAAACAATCTGCATGGAAACCCTCCTGCGTTAGGTCATGATATCCCTCCCAAGAATGTTGCTTTGAAAAATTCTATCCCTTATGAGAATGCAAACTCTCCTTGTGGCCAAATCCTCGAAAGTCCACTCTCAGGATTGATCCTATTGATTGCAATCCTTCTTCTTCTATTAAGGACCATGCTTCCAAAAGCAAAAAAGTTGCCTCCAAAAATAAGAACCCTATGCCTAAACCTGTTGAGCCTTCAATAAAAATGGAATTGTTGAAGAATACCCCTAAAAAGAGGAAACATTCCCCCTTAATGCTAGAATCTCCTAAAAGCAAAAAGCTGGTGCAAAAAACCCTAAAAATGAAAATATCATTACTATCACCAAGGATAATTTAGGAGAACAAAAGGTTATGAATGGAGAGGGCTTATGTACTTCTAATAAAGGAGGGTAGAGATATGCTTGCCTAGTTAAGGCTGCTTCTATGGAGAAGGGGGATAAGGATAAAGGGAAAACAATTGCTCTTGACACAGAGGAAGTGACACTCTCTTTAAATGAGAAGTTTGAAGTGATGAATGATGATGAAAGTGAAGGGATTGAAAGTGAGGATTATAGTGATCAAGAGGAGGATGAGGAAGATATGGAGGAGGAGGACAATATGTAATGTCCCCTTATGGATTTATCTTTAGTCTTTAAATTTAGATATTCAAATAGATTGAAATCAATAGCTTTCAATGGTAAGTTCTTATTCTTGTTAAGAGTTACCTTCAATGACTAATATTGTCTTGATTATTGGATTAGATATTTGTATAATATGTTAAGGAATTGCTAATAAGGATGAACTTATTTGCTATAAATTATGATGTATAGTTTGTAATGGTAATTGTTCTAAGAACATACAAAGAGAGCACTTTAATATATATATTATGTTTCTGATCTTATTATTCGATTACATGCATCTGATTTGGGGAGTAGGTAAGTGTCTTTCCTTGGTTGATGTTTCTGAATATAGCTCTCTTAAAAAATGTGAATATCTTCTGGCCGCGTATCTAATATTTTGATTATTGTGCAACCTATAAAATTGACCAATCGACCCTCTTGGAGCGTCCTGGTCTACGAGTAATATTTATTATTTCTCCAACTCTCATCAATGCCCTTTTGCTATTGAACTTTTACTCCTTTTAATACCTACAGTGGATAAGAGACATACCCCTTCATGGTATGTGTTTAACCAAAAGACATGTATGTTGGTTAATGATTTAATATTGTCTCTTAATCACTTCAGGGATAATGTTTATTAATATTATGTCTTAATGCTATCGTCGATTTCTCATGAGGAAGATCTTTGCTTTTTATAATAATCTGGCCGCTATGTTTATGTAATGTTGTTTAGTTGATAGCTTATCGGCCTTGCCTTATCTATAGGGTTGGCTGAGGTTGGATGTTTTGGGGGCTACCAAACTATGTCTAGACATGGAAAGGCATATATTCGATGATCATCTTAGACTTCAAGTTGAACAATGATTTGTAAGGGATCTTTAAACCCATGCACACTCGACCATTATATTGGCTTGTGAATTAATGAAGTGTGCAAATGAATGAGTTGGTTTGATTGTCTCTAGATGTAAGTGGATCCTCAAGTCTATAATAGAAGATGCTTTTATAGATTTTTATTGTTTGTGCTTCATATTAATTCTATATATTTTTATATCTACTATGGTTATAATATTTAAATTGTTTTTGATAAAGGGTAAAACGAATTTTACAGGGACCTGAAACCACAAAGTTTACAACATAAAAGATATGAAAGAAAAGTCCAAAAAAAACAACCAGCTGCACAAAAAGTAAAAACCAGAACAAGCAACAGCCACCCGCAAAAGACCAGGAAGGTAAAAAAAATGCCAACAGAAAAGCCAACAAAAAATTGGCTGCGACTAACCCAGAGTCTTCAGGACAGACTCTGTCTCTGCCTCCAAATTCTGCATCTCATGAACACCCTTCTTAAACGTTTGAATCATTTGTGGAGTGGGGGGAGCCTTCCTCTTCAGATTGGCCCTGGTTCTCTGAGAGATGCCAGCATCCTCCTCCTGGTTTCTTTCATTGGTTTCCTCCAGATCAACCACCAGAGATCCCTGTTGGGCTTTGTCCAATTTCTCGGTCATGGCATTGATGATAATATTATTTAAATTGTTAGTATTTATATTTTAATATTTATAATGTTATATATAGATATTATAGTTGTAATATTATCTTTGATAATTATAATTATAATGATAATGAATGGTTAATAATATGTATTTTGTTATCTTAGTGCTACAATTCCAGGGACATGACAGTCCTCCCCTCCCAAATTTTCTTGTCCTCAAGCAACTTAAAATTTGGATGACCAAAACATCTTAGCTCCCCCATTATAAAATACATAGGTTCTCCATTATAGGACACTTGGTCCTCCATTATTGAACACAAAGGTTCTCCATTATAGGACACATGGTCCTCCATTATAGAACACAAATGTTCTCCATTATAGGACATGAGGTCCTCCATTATAGAACACAAGGTTCTCCATTATAAAACACAAGGTCCTCCATTATAGAATACAAAGGTTCTTCATTATAGGACACGGGGTCCTCCATTATAGAACACAAAGTTTCTCCATTGTAGGACATGAGGTCTTCCATTATAGAACACAAACGTTCTCCATTATAGGACACGAGGTCCTCCATTATGGAACACAAAGGTTCTCCATTATAGGACACAAGGTCCTCCATTATAGAACACAAGGTTCTACATTATAGGACACGAGGTCCTCCATTATAGAATACAAAGGTTCTCCATTATAGGACACAAGGTCCTCCATTATAGAACACAAAGGTTCTCCATTATAGGACACAAGGTCCTCCATTATAGAACACAAGGTTCTCTATTATAGGACACGAGGTCCTCCATTATAGAACACAAGGTTCTCCATTATAGGACACAAGGTCCTCCATTATAGAACCACTATAAAACACTCGATCCTCCATTATAGAGCACATAGGTTCTTCATTATAGGAGGTGGCGTACCTAGAGAGTGCCCCATCATTGCTTCCTTTTGTAATTCTACTTCTCCTATCATGGTGCAAGTACCCACATAGTAATTTAATCAAAATTAGACTTGTAAGTAACCATATCAGCAAGATCAAACTCAGACTGGCAATAGCAATATAAAATTCAGACCGGTAATAATCATATCAACAATATCAAATTTGGATTAGCAATACTCATATTATATAGATTGGACCTTTGTTGTCTGTCGATCTCTTATTTTTCTTTTCCTAGTTCCTTCATCGATTCCTTTTTGTTTGTATCTATGTCTCGATTCCCAAATTCCCTTGCACTTGTGACACAATTTTTCCCTTGTAAAGTCTTTTTGAATGTTGTTATTCCTACGACAGATGGGAGGACCAAGAAAACCCTAACTTCCTATCTCATATTTAGAGTGGGCTTCCATTTCCATCCCTATACCTTAACTCAAAATAAAGGATAGCTTCAGAGTGGGTGAAGTCCTTCCTTACTCTAGAAGGCTGATTAATTAAGTGGGTGGGTGGATGATAGTTGGGCACTGTTCACAATCCATGTACCTTGAATTCCTGTCCTAACTCCATGGGTTGGTAGCCAACCTTCACCCCCAAAAGAAAGTCGTTAGTAGTTGAGGCCCATATGACTACCGAGAATTCAACTATTTGTTCAACTGAAGGGTGGTGTAGCGGACCCCTAATCAGAGGTGAGGCATAGAGCTCTATCAAAGGTGGTGGTTGTAAGGAGGAAGGAAAAGAGAAAAGGAACCCCATTGGCTGGAAGGAGTTTATCTCTGATCTCGGGGATAACTGGGAATTGATTGCTACTGCTAAAAAATGAAGTTGTTTAGTTCTGTGGATTTTTGGATTTTTGTTTGACTGGCTACTATTTTACATAGTTTTATTAAGACTTATAATTATGTTGTCCAGGGTATATGGACTTATCTTTATGGCCTACAACCTATTTATAGTTTTGTTTTTGATCTTTGTTTTTGATGATCATAAGAGGCATGCGAGCTTTGATGGTAATCTTACTTCTGGCCTGTGTACCCATTATGATTCTATATGGTTAGCTACTGCTATTAATGTTTAGGTGTTTTATTGTTTGGTTGGTTGTTGTTTTTCTAGTCTGTTTCTTTGGGCTATTTTTTTTCTCTGGGCTATTTTTTTTCTCTATTTTTAGCTACTATACGAGATTAGAGTCCTTCCCTACTTATATAATCAAAAAAAATATTATAAATATAAATATGTCACAACAACCACATCATCATGCAGTTGCTCACACATACAATACTTGAAATAATAAATAAGCTAAACAAACACCAATTATTCTCACTTCAATTCCACTTCCTCAACCTTTTCTTCCTCCTACACCTTGTCTTCCTCAACATATTGGAAAAGAATATGATCTTGTTAAGAAAATTTGTGCTACTCTAGCTAAGATCTCACTTTGGGAATTGATACAAAATTCTCCTACATACCATGGAATGCTCCAAGAGGCTTTACAAAAGATAGTTGTACAAACGATTGTTAGACCGAATGATGTAGCAACCTTGTTAGATTGTATGCATGCAACAAACCTAGATATTGTATTATGTCAAAGTGAGTTACCTTCTTCTTTTTTCAAAAAATGATCCTCTCATGATTCTTGTCATCATTAATCGAATGCAATAAAGCATACTTTAATTGATAATGGATTAGGCATAAATTTTTGTAGCATTGACCTATTACATAAGATTGGTGTAGATACATCTCTCATCAAACTTGATATACTTTCTATTTTTAGCTTTGATAATGTTGGTAGACAATCATTAGGTACAATAACATTACTAGTTGAGGTAGGTCTTGTGACCTTACCTACTCTTATCCATGTTATTCCTAATTATCTTTCATATAATATTCTTCTTGGTAGACTATGAATTCATGTCATGGGGGAAGTCTTGTCTACTCTTCACTATACAATGAAGTTTGTATATAACAACAAGCTCTATACAATTGAAGAGGATAAAAATCTTTAAAGTTTCTCACAAGACAAATCTGGACATAAAACTCCAATTTCTAAATCTCCTAGTACCTTGATTCCATATTCAAAAATAGAACAATTATCTTCTAATGACAAGAATATTGATGATTCTAAATCACCTATGACTATGCTCTTTGGTGATGATTGGGGTTCATTAGATTTTACATTTTCCTTCATTGGGGAATATAAAATATCACTATCAAAGTTTGAAGAGAAAAAAGATGTTTTGTTAGCATCTACATAATTTTCTCTCCCTTCATCTCAAACATCTAATCTACACATTATAACTTCTTCTCCTACTTCGATAATTGATGCTAGTTATACCTCTACTTTTAATGAAACCACTTATAGTGAGCCACCATCTTCAAAGGAAATGACATCCATTTATGGTCAAGGATTTAAGATCTTTTCTCAAGTTGTGTATAGAAGTAATGGATGTGGTATAAATGAACAAGGTATTAGGGTCCCAATGGAACCTAATTCACAAGATTTGATGGCCAGTCTTGATTATCACCCTTTTAAACCCACAAAATCCTCTTGTAGATCCTATCTTAATGTGAATATGATATTTCAATCTCAAAGTCCTTCCACATTATCACGTAACCTAATTTATCCTAAAATGATAGAAATGAATCTAACTCATACTACACCTTCATTTGATGTCTTTCCAACTGATGAATCCTTGGCTGAATTCTTGGGAGTTTATGAGCACTTACCTCGATATCATCATGATTGTTTATTTCCTTATTGTTTAAATGCTAATGCATACTTTGGAAAATATTCTTGTACTTCACATGATACATCAATTTCTCAAGAAATTCCCCAATAATTCTTTCATCCTCCTCATGTCCCAAACCATAGTACTCTTCTTGTTGGAGATTTCGTTGATGTCTTAATGGAACCATATAATCTTGAGAAGGTTATCTTAATTGAAAAATTCCTTGACCGTACTGAACAACAAGAACATTATACTCTTGTACAAGTTGGATTTATCTACCTCCTTGAATATTCACCTTGAATATTGAATATTATGGCTATTTCTAAACTTGATAATCATATTCAAATGTGTATTTATTTTTGTGATCTCAAAAACGTCTCTTTGAAAGATGACTTTCCTCTTCCTAATATTGATATGATTATTGATTCTATTGCTAGACATGTTTTACTCTCCTTTATGGATGGTTTATTTGGATATAATCAAATTTTCATCAATCCTCAAGCTCAATATAAAATAACTTGTATTACATATTGGGTAACATCTTGTCGGGTAGTCATGTTGTTTAGACTAAAAAATTCTAGTATAATATATTACGCGCTATGACACTCATGGTTCATGAATTCATTCATAATATCTTAGAGTACTACGCCAATGGTATCTTGGCTAAGTCAATCTCACATTAGGATCACATCAAAATTGTCCATCAAATTTTTGAATAAATTCACAAATATAACATGCACCTAAATCCTCGTAAATATATTTTTACCATTGATAGTGGTAAATTATTAGGGTTTATTGTGTCACATCATGGTATTGAGGTGGAAGCAAGAAAATTCATGTTATAATAAATATTCCACCTATGAAAAATATTTCTCAATTTCATATTTTACAAGGGAAGATTCAAGTTATTCATTGGTTTATCTCATTACTAGCGGATCAAACTCTCCCTTTCACTCAATGTCTTAAGAAATATTCCCATTTCAATTGGAATGAGGATTGTAAAAAAGATTTTGATGGATTAAAATTATATTTATCTAATCCTCATTTCTTACAACTAGCAATCTTAGGGAAACCTTTCCTTCTTTACACTTCTACTTCATTCAATGCTTTTACAACATTATTGGCATAACACAATGACGATGGTAAAGAGTGTGTTGTATATTATACCAATCACACTTTACTTGATTATATAAGGTAGGATACACTACAATTGAGAAAGAATGTCTAGCTCTTGTGTTTGCAACATATTGTTGATATGTTATCTTCTAAATGCTAAAATTCATGTCATCATAAAATTTGATCAATTAAAAAATCTCCTTTCTAAAACTGATCTTTCAAGATGTCTTGCTAAATGGGTAATGTTGTTAACAAAATTTGATCTAAAGTTTTTCTCTCAAAAATAAATAGAGGGTCAATCATTGACCAACCACTTAGCCGAATCTCCTTCACCACTTGCTTTACCAAATCAAGAATAATTTCATGATGATTACGTTCTTCCATTAGAAGTTGATAAAAGATGAGATTTTTCCTTTGATAGTTCTAGGTGTCGAATTGGCTTCGGTGTTGGTGTTATACTAATACCTCCTTCAGGTAAACCATTTCCCTTATCTTACCCTCTAAATTTTTTATTCACCAATAACATTGTGGAATATGGAGCCCTTATTATTGGTTTGCATGATAAATTGCATCTCAATATTCAACATCTTCATATTTTCAATGAAATAATTAATTATAAGGCAAATAAATGGATGTTATCAAGAAAAGAAAGAGAAGCTATCTCAATATCACAATTTGGCCCTATCAATGTTATTTTTTTTTCTTCTTACACCATTGGTAAGATTCCTCAGAAAGATAATTGACATGTAGATGCACTGAAGAGTGATATCTCCCTCATATCCCTTGATGGTTTATCTATTGATTTCTAATTCACAATTATAATATCTCTTCACCATCAATTTCTAAAAATTCTATTAACATCACTTTTTGTCACGATATTGATTTAGATGAATGGTACTCCCAAATATTTTAGTATTTGTGTGATGGTACCTTTCTTAACCCTTCATCTAAAAGTTAAAAGTATAAAGGAAACCCACATAACACCAATATTTTTTACATGGAAACCCTATTAGGCGAAAAACCATGGTGGAGGTTAATCCACAAGATTATACTCTATTAAAAGTATAAAGGAATTATAAATGGGAATGCACATGCATTTAGGCACACTACCTAGAGCTTACTGCCCAAAGGAAGACACACTATCTTATAGAAATATTCAGATTACATCCACAAGATTTTGAACTGAGAAAATAGCATCTGCTAATGCCTGACTACAGTTCCGGTTAAGGACATAAACATCTGCTCACTCTTCTTCACACTTTACATTTTCCTTCAAAAGAATAGAAAATTATTCGCACACAACATTCACACACCACTCAATCACATGCCTTCAAATGGTAAAAATAATCACTCATATATATCTGCAACAAGAGATAACATCATCTACATGTTTGCTTCAACAAAATATAAAACATGTACAAACTGTCGGCTCAATCCATAAACAACTTTCAATGCACATCAACCAATGTCGGCTAGAACATAGTGAAGACCCAAAATAACATCCTCAAACATGAAACACCTCCAAAAATTATGCCTCGAAGATCCACAACACACTACAATCACCCTGTCCGCCATGATCATGGAAACCATGAACACAAAGAAGAAAATCACCAATCACGAGCACGACGATCAATGCAGATATACAACATAGATAGAGCAAGATCTAGAAACATCCACAAGCATCATGAATCACTACAAAAGAATCTACAACAACTCAACTTACTAGAATCATATCATCTTCTTTATGGAACACCAACTGAAGCAACAAAATAACTGTCAGAACTAAAATACTCATAACTCGATCAAATCTTCATGCGGATCTCTGAAAATTAATGTGGATAAACTAGATATTATCGACAAAAAACCCTTTGATCCACAACCTATAATCATCAACATACTATGCTAGCCAACATATTGAACTTCACTGCACTACTGACAACCTGCAACTTATTTTATTACATTTTTCTCAATATCCTCGACATATACAACCTTAATTCCAATAGTGTTAAAATCAATGAAAACCACATATCAACAATGTCCAACGATTTCCCCCTTTGGCATTGATGGCAACACATGATGTGAAAAACATCATCAATGCAACTATCTCTTAGCACTTTCTTCCCCTTATATTTTGACTCTTCTCCCTAGATAATTCACAATTTTTCACATGACTCTTCTCCCCTTTTGACATTAATGACAAAGATACACATTTTCTTTCTCCACACAAGATCTAAACTAGGTATCTGAACATTTGACTACTCCCCCTGAGTAGCATCCACCACAACATCAATCCAGATCATAAGATATGACTATGAAATGCACAGACTGATGCAAGTCAATGCATCTTAATTCTGATTAGGAGGGGTAATCACCCCTAGTTTTCCTCTGAGATACTCAAAAGTATCCTTAGGCAAGGGCTTGGTAAAGATATTTGCAATCTATTCCTTAGTGGGCACATACATGACTTCCTTTTCACTCACCTTCTCTCTCAAAAAGTGAAACTTGATAGATATATGCTTAGTTTTTGAATGCAACACCCGATTCTTAGAAATGTTAATTACACTTGAATTATCATAGAATATAGCAATAGGTTCATCATACACAACTCTAATATATTTCAACATTGTTTCATCCACAATACTTGAGTACAATTGTTAGCAACAACAATGTATTTTGCCTCTGTAGTAGATAAAGAAATGGTATTCTGCTTCTTACTTAACCATGAAATCAACTTCTTTCCCAAGAAAAATGCACCACCACTAGTACTCTTTCTTTCATTCACATCTCCTACCAAATTAGCATCAGTAAAGGCACTCAAAGTAAATTCATCTTCTTTAGGATACCATAGGCCAAAATGAACTGTCCCCTTCAAGTACCTGAAAATCCTCTTCACAGTTGTCACATGAGATTCCTTAGGATCAGCTTGAAATCTTGCAACAATGCATACAACATTCATGATATCAGGTCTAGTTTGAGTCAAATAAAGCAATCCACCAATCATCGATCTGTATCTAGTCTGGTTTGCTTTAGGAGAATCATCATCTTGTGTCAGATTACATCCAGTCACCATAGGTGTACCAACTGGCTTTGAATCTTCCATAGCAAAATTCTTGAGTAATTCTTTCACATACTTGGAATGAGATATAAAGATCCGTTTATCTAGCTGAGTAATTTGCAATCCCAAAAATAATTTCATCTCTCCAATGATAGACATCTTAAACTCACTCTACATCTCATCAGCAAACTTCATGCACAAACTATCATCTCCTCCAAAGATGATATCATCAACAAAGACTTCAACAATCAAATCTTTATCATGATCAAGCTTGAAATATAGATTACTATCAACAGTAACTTTATTAAATCCAAGCTTCAACAAATACTTGTCCAATCTGGCATACCATGCTCTTGGGGCTTGCTTAAGTCCATACAATGCTTTCTTCAACCAGTAAACCATATCTCTCTGATCAGTCAATTGAAATCCATCAGGTTGCTCAATATACACTTCTTCTTCCAATTCACCATTTAGAAATACTGACTTAACATCCATCTAATAAACCTTGAAGTTTTTGTAAGCAACATAAGAAAGAAATAGTCTCAAGCCTTCAATCCTAGCAATAGGAGCAAAAGTTCCTTCAAATTCAATTCCTTCAATATGAGAATATCCTTTACACACAAGTCTTGCTTTGTTTCTAACAACTTCACCTTGCTCATTCAGTTTGTTCTGAAAGACCCATTTAATTCCAATTACATTTTTGTCCTTAGGTCTAGGAACAAGAATCCATGTATCATTCTTCTCAATTTGCAGTAATTCTTCTTTCATTGCTTCCACCCAATGTTCATCTTTGCATGCTTCATTTACACTATTAGGCTTAGTCTTTGAGATCAAACAATATTCTTCTACAATTCTTCTCGTAGTTTGAAAACCTTTGTTCTTTCACCAATAATCTAATCTTTTGAATGATTTAGTCTTACATACCTTGGAGTCTTGGGATGTTCTTGAACTTCAGGATCTTGTGATCTCACTTCTGCACTTTCATCAGTTCCTTCCTCTTGATTTTCCTGATTCATCAAAATGATCTGAACTTGATTTTGAGTCTGAACTTTCTTTCCTTTATCTGAACTATCATTCTAATCGTCTCAATCATATCCACATGTTCTGGATGGTCTAACTGTGTCTTCATCAACCTTGAAATTAGCACTTTCAACTACTTTCCTCAACCTCTTATTACTTTCCTCAACCTCTTATTGTAGTACCGGTCGGCCTTGCTTTTAGTAGAATAACCTAGAAAGATTCCTTCATCACTCCTAGCATCAAACTTTCCAATATCTTCATCTCTTTTGATATAGCATTTACTCCCAAAGATTTTGAAGTATCTAACAGTAGGCTTATGACCATACCATAGCTCATAAGGAGTCTTACCGGTATCACCTTTGACTTGTACCCAGTTGAGAGTGTAAATAGCAGTACTCATAGCTTCTCTCTAGTAGATATGAGGAACATTTCCTTCCAACATCATAGTCCTTGCAACTTCTTGAATTGTCCTATTCTTCCTTTCCACAACTCCATTTTGCTGAGGGGTTTGCGGGGTAGATAATTGTCTCTTTATTCCATGCTCTTCACAAAAAGGATTAAACTCACTAGAAGTGAATTCACCGCCTCTATCTGATCTCAAACATTTAATCTTTAGACCTGTCTCTGTCTCAACCATAGCCTTAAAGATCTTGAATTTCTCCAAAGCCTCAGATTTTTCCCTTAAGAAAGTAACCCACATCATTCTAGAATAATCATCAATAAGTAACATGAAATACATGTATCCTTGTAAGCTTCTGACTCTAGAAGGACCACACAAGTCAGTATGCACAAGCTCCAACACTTCATTTGAACATTGTTGTTTGCCCCGAAATGAAATTCTAGTTTTCTTCCCTAACTGACATTCCTTGCATATGGCATGAGTAGGTTTTATCAACTTAGGAAGATCTCTCAGAGCTTAAGTAGAAATCATCTTGATAATATTGTCAAAGTTTACATGACACATTCTCCTATGCCACAACCAACTTTCATCAACTTGAGCAATCAGACAACTTTTACCAACAACATTCAGGTGAAAGATATTACCTTTTTTGTTTTTGTACCCGATGCAATCACATTTCCAGAACTCCCCAACATTCTACACTTTCCATTCTTGAATTGAAGATTGTATCCCTTGTCAGCTATCTGTCCAACACTTAAGAGATTATGCTTCAAACCTTCCACATATAGGACATCATTAGTTTTATGCTTACCATCAAGAGAAATGGATCCTCTACCACATATTACACCAGCTTTGTCATCACCAAATCTTGCAACACCACCATCATAATTTTCCAAGTTCGCAAATTTACTTTTATCACCTGTCATGTGGTGAGAGCATCCATTGTCAATCACCCATTCATCTTTTTCTTCAACTCTGGCAGATAGGGCTTTCTCCACATTTGTGCACTTCGCAGATTCAGTAGGTACATGATCATTTTCCTTGATAGCAATAAATACCCATTTGTCCTCACTTACATTCCCTTTATCAGATTCATCATCTGCCACACCTTCATCAGCAACAAAATAACACTTTCTTTGGAATCTAGGCTTGTTAGATCTTTGCTTAGGAACTCTTTCTGGACACCTTGATGCAAAATGACCAATCTTATTGCAAGAAAAACATTTAATAGGAAATTTACCTTTATACTTACCTTCTCTAGATTCCCTCTTGAAAATAAGTTCTTTGAGCTCGTCTATTTTTATCTCTTCTTCTTCAGTCTCTCTCATTTCCTCTTCATACTTGAACACCTTTCTAGAAGAAATTTCACCTGAATCATATCTCTGCTTATCCTTCCCAGAGATAGTAGCTTTGAATGCAGATTTTGTCTTAGGAAGAGAATCACCAAACTCACTTAACTCAAAAGCAATAAGCTTATCAATCAACATGTCTCTAATTAAATTTGTCATAGTCTGGATCTCCTCAATAGAAGTAGCTTTGGATTTGTATGTAGTAGACAAGGATTTGAGCACTTTAGCAACAATCTTTGACTCATCCAATGTTCCACCAGCACATCTGATACTACACACAAGTTCATTCACTCTCTGCATGAAAGACGCAATGTTCACATCATCAGCCATTCTCAACATTTCATATTTCCCTTTCAAGCTTTGCAGCTTAGCAATCTTCACATGTGCATCACCTTCATACAAAGTTTCCAACTTTTTCTAGATCTCATAATCAGTCTTCAGATCCATAACATTTGTCATCTCAGAATCAGTCAGAGCACTCAACAATGCTTCCTTAGCCTTGATATTGTACTCAACATCCTTAATCTCAGCTGAAATAGAAGGACCATTATGTGGGATGATATATCTATTCCTTAATGCATCTCAAATGACACTCCATTCGAGTCTTCCATAGAGAATAATTTTTTCCATCAAATCTCAGACTATCCTTCTTATATGTTGCCATCTCGGATCACCTCAAGCTATTAAAATTCTTCTCAAGAACCTGCTTTGATACCAATTGTTGGAAACACAAGGGTAGACAACTAAGAGAGGGGGGTGAATCAATTGTCACAGAGATTATACTTATTTAACTTATTCTTAGATCTGATATATAAACATGAAAGCATAAATCATCACCACATCAGAAACACACATAACACCAAGGTTTTTTACATGGAAAACCTGTTAGGGGAAAAAGCATGGTGGAGTTTAATCCACAAGATTATTCTCTGTTAAAAGTATAAAGGAATTTTAAATGGGAATGCACATGCATTCAGGCACACTGCCTAGAGCTCACTACTCAAATACAAAAGGCTTACTTCCCAAAGGAAGACACATTGTCTTACAAAAATATTCAGATTACATCCACAATATTTTGAACTGAGAAAATAGCATCTGCTAATGCCTAATTACAGTTATGGTTAAGCACATAAACATCTGCTCACTCTTCTTCACACTTTACTTCTTCCTTCAAAAGATTATAATATTATTTGCACACAACATTCACACACCACTAGATCACATGCCTTCAAATGGTAAAAAAAATCGCTCACATATATCCGCAACAAGAGATAACATCATCTACATGTCAGCTTCAACAAAATATAGAACATGTACAAATTGTCGGTTCAATCCATAAATAATTTTCAATGCTCATCAACCAATGTCGACCATGACATAGTGAAGACCCAAAATAACATCCTCGAACATGAAACACCTCCAAAAATTATGCCTCGAAGATCCACAACATGCTACAATCACCCTGTCTGCCATGATCATGAAAAATATGAACACAAAGAAGAAAATACAAATCATGAGCACAACAATCAATACAAACGTACAAAATAGATAGAGCATGATCTAGAAACATCCACGAGCATCATGAATCACTACAGAGGCATCCACAACAACTCAACTTATTAGATTCATATCATCTTCTTTCAGGAACACCAACTGAAGCAACAAAATAACTATTAGAACACAGATACTCATAACTCGATCAAACCTTCATGTGGATCTCTGAAAATTAATGTGGATAAACTAGATACACTCAAAAAGAAACCCTTTGTTCCACAACCTCTAATCATCAACATAATGTGCTAGCCAACATACTGAACTTCACTACACTACTGACAACCTGCAACTTATTTTATTACAATTTTCTCAATATCCTCAACATATACAACCAGTGTTGACATCAATGACAACCACATATCAGCAATGTCCAACATTCGGAAGCTTGTATCACAGTATATAATTTTATCCAATATCATATATTGAAGGGGATACAATGGCCATCTTCTTTGTTGTCTTAACAAACCATAGATCCTCATTGCCATCAAAGAAGCCCATTCAAGTGCTTGTGGATGAAACTTTGGTGGTTGATCTTTGGTTTAAAAATTGCTTCGTATAGGTTAGTATTGATAAAGTATGGAACAATATTCCTTTGCTTTTATGAAAAAGTACCATCAATGTCAACAACATAACAATTTTTTTTGAGCTCTTGCTCAGGAACTTTGTTCACAAGTATCTCCTTGGCCATTTTCCATGTGGGGTTTGGATCTTATTGGTGATATTTCTCTTCCTTCACATACATACTTTTATTATCATAGCTACTGATTACTTCACAAAATGGATTGACTATTGAAGCTATCTATCATTTTATCCTTGATAACATCATTTCTTGATTTGGTCTCCCTTCTGTTTTGGTCTTTGACAATGGTTCATCATTTAATAACAAAGAAGTACATAAGTTTCTTGAGAAATTTCACATTAAACATCACTTCTCCACACCATATTATCCTCAATCAAATAGTTAAGTAGAAGCTTCTAATAAAAAAATCAAGAAAATCCTTAAAAAGATTGTTAATAAACATGACAAGGATTGACATACTTGTAGAAGCCCACTAATGTTTAGTAAACTTGGTGTCAGACACACAATTTAGAGGGGGTCCTAACTGGATAGTTCGCTAAACCCTTGAAAGGCCTTTATTTAATTATCAACCAGGGATAATTATTTAATTATCAACCAAGGATAATTATTTAATTATCAACCAGGGATTATTATTTAATTATCAACTAGGGATTATTATTTAATTATCAACCAGGGATAATGTAAGATTGTGATGATGTTGGCACTTTCTGTGCATGCAAAGACTCTATATTGCCTATATCATATTAGTATAGGTGTTTACACATAATAGAAAATTTAAATTACATAATAGTGAAAAGAAGTAATGTTGGAACTATTACTACTTTTGCTTACAACTAAAGAC
Organism: Sequoia sempervirens; assembly: GCA_007258455.2. Classification (NCBI taxonomy): domain Eukaryota; kingdom Viridiplantae; phylum Streptophyta; class Pinopsida; order Cupressales; family Cupressaceae; genus Sequoia; species Sequoia sempervirens. The sequence goes on along the minus strand of VDFB02281492.1, from coordinate 173,228,648 downwards.
TATGACTAATTCACTGTCAAGAAATGAATTCTGTAAATACTGCTAACTTGATTAACTTGACTCACTTTGGAGGACAATGCATGGAAACAAATAAAACATGAATTATAGGAGAAGATATTATTCACAATTTCATTCACATTTACTACATGAAGAATCTAATTAAGACAAATACAATCATGAAAGTAACTACTGTAACAAAATAATTAAATGTACAAAAAGTAAAGTGGGGAACAATTACCTTGAGTGGCCCTTGCTCAAGTTACTGTCTCCACAAGATAAAGTCAAATCTAGCTCCTCGGATTAATTCAACATAATAGTAACTAAAAACCTCTTTATTACTTAACTCAAGATATCATAATCGAATAAGAATCTTTTGGGATTTCTTATTCATAAGAAAATGATTGGAACAAACATTGTCTATGTAAACCAAAAACTAACTAAACATATCTATCTACTATATTTGGAACTAAATAGTTTGCTAAACCCTTGAAAGGCCTTTATTTAATTATCAACCAGGGATAATGTAAGATTGTGATGATGTTGGCACTTTTTGTGCATTCAAAGACTCTATATTGCCTATATCATATTAGTATAGGTGTTTACACATAATAGAAAACTTAAATTACATAATAGTGAAAAGAAGTAATGTTGAAACTATTACTACTTTTGCTTACAACTAAAGACTGTGACTAATTCACTGTCAAGAAATGAATTATGTAAATACTACTAACTTGATTAACTTGACTCACTCTAGAGGACAATGCATGGAAACAAATAAAACATGAATTATAGGACAATATATTATTCACAATTTCATTCACATTTACTACATGAAGAATCTAATTAAGAAAAATACAATCATAAAAGTAACTACTGTAACAAAAGAATTAAATGCACAAAAAGTAAAGTGGGAAAAAATTGCCTTGAGTGGCCCTTGCTTAAGTTACTGTCTCCACAAGATAAACTCAAATCTAGCTCCTCAGATTAATTCAACATAACAGTAAATAAAAACCTCTTTATTACTTAACTCAAGATATCACAGTCGAATAAGAATCTTTTGGGATTTCTTATTCATAAGAAAATGATTTGAAAAAACATTGTCTATGTAAACTAAAAACTAACTAAACATATCTATATGCTATATTTGCTACATTTGTTCAACCAACTAACTGTTCACCTCGACCATCGAACCATATATATAGGTGCGAGGGATTTTTATTGAAACAAGGACTCAAAACGAAAATCTAAATGCAAATTACCACTCCCTAAGAAATAGAGTGAGACAAAGTCTGAGTAACTAAAAACATAACTGAAAAGGTAGAAGAATTTGAATAGGACTATAACTCTACTACAATGGTAAAACTGAAATGTGGATTGTAAAAATAGTCTTGTTGGATTCCTAATCATGGCGTATCTCTTCTCCTTCAATAGTATTATTAAATGACATGGCGACTCACAATATTTCTAACAAATAGATGCCTCCAATTCTGCAACTGTTGTGCTCTACTTTTTTTGGAACTTGCCCCACATCACTGTTTGGAACTCTTTTGGTTGCGGGTTGCACCACTTAGTTGTTGTGGGCTATAGTATGCTTACTCCAGCTCCTTGTCTGCAAAGAGTTAGCTCACACAACATCTACATAATACTAATAACCATAGTTGAAACATAGATATTCATTGTATTCCATACATATTCAAATATTAACCATGCAATAACTATCATACCACAATCATATTTCTATATACTTAAAACCAAGTTCAAGTTTGTATGATGACCATAAAAGATAGTAAAGTTTAGGAATATGCATGAAATAGGTATCTGGAGATCTCTAAAAGCATGTACTAAAACAACAAAAATCTAACTAATGATTGGCCTCATCACCCCCGCAACTAAACATTTTCTTGTCCTCAAGCAAAGTGATTTGAAGATTGGAGGTTATGTTGCAAGGTCATCTCCCTCAGCTCCATGATCACATCCACTCCTTTTAGATGCTTCAAGTAAAAACCTCCATAGCATGAAATTCTTGCCCATCTGGCATCCTTAGCTTCCTCCCATTCTTCATTCTTTTCCCTTGTCCAATGTGGCACTAGGTAGAGAAGCATAGGTGGAGAGAAGGTAAGAGGTACCCATTCAAGTGCCTTGTCTTTTCTAATGTCCATATACCTACGAGTCCTTTCAAGCATAGCTATGAAGTTGTATACAGAGTGGGGGTTCCTTTTTTTGCAATTCAGGGGTCAAATTGTCCCATATTTCTTGCTTAAAATGAAAATAATGATGGATAAGTCCTACAGTTAGTCTTTGCATCATATCATAATATTTTAGCCTTAAATTCATAATCTTCTTTCCTACACCCTTATACTTTAGAAGTTCTATCCATTCTTGTATCATCTCATTGGGGTCCTTGGATTCCTTCCTAACTTGGAGAGCAATTGATTTATCTCTTTCAACATAATCCTGCATAATTTCACCCCTTTGTGTCTCATTTTTGAAGAAGGATACTAGTGCCCTGATTTGTAAATCACACACAAATATCAATGGGTTCCATTTTGTATTGTCTACCATAACATAATTCTGTAAATAAATTTCACACAAGTGGTCCTATACATTAGGTGTAGCATCAACCAACATATGTAAAAATTCAAACTTCCTGCTCATGGAAATTGGCAAGTTACTGATTAGTTGACTGAATTGAAAAATTTAAAATTTCTCTTTTAGAAACAAAGAGTAAAATTAGTAGGTGGTCTGCACTTGAGGATTTTAGTAGCCTTACTATCTCCTCAATTTTAACTACCATTTTCTTTAATTCAACTTCCTTGTTTTCCAATATCCTGTTATGGTCTGAAATTATCTTTTCCTTTTCCTTCTCCCATTTTTTATTTTTGATGGGAGAATTCTTGAGTTGTTTCACATAACTTATAGCCTAGAGAAATTGTAGTGTGATGATTTGGAGTCCTTGTGAAAGGGGGTCTTTTGGTTTCAACTTTAATTTTTGTACTTCCCACCTTCATTATGGCAAGTTGTGCAAGTAAGTCTAGTTTAGACTCATGCCCATATGTGTGAAGCTTCTCCTCCAACTCCTTGTTTTTCAAGTCCCTTTATTTGTCTCTATGTTCACATGTCTTTACCAATCCCTCTAACTATTTAATTCTATCAAATTCTTCATGTAATTCTTTCTTTACATTCCTTCTATAAAAAAAACTCTCATCCTTCTCCAAAAATTGGTCATCCTCACCCATAGTGTAATCAGAACCCTCATTGATAGGGCTTTGTGGGGTTCTCTTTCTTGTATTATTAGAAACAAAAATATCCTCTGGATTAGATTCAGAGGTGGTTGAAACATACCATTTTCTATTAACTGGTGTATGAACATCCTCAGAAATATTTTCTTTCAATTCTGAATCTTCCACTATCATAATATTTTCTTCCTCCCACTTATTGATACTACCCCTCATAACACCCTTCTTTTTAGGTGGTGTGAACATCTTGGTTGGGTGGTTTTCTTCTTCTACACTTTCTTGGGTGCAAAGGAAGATCCACCTTTACTCTTTCTAGTTCTTGGTGTGTTGGAAGAAGTTGGGGTTTCTTGGACATCCTCTACTATGGGTTGCTCAGAGGCTTTAGGTGGTGAATTTTGTAGACTCTACTCCTCTGTTTCTCCTCTACTACGGATAGGTGAAGCATCAGGTGAACTAGAGGGAATTTCCCTCATTGATGTAGTAGGTGATTCCAAATTATTTTCTAGGACAACTAGCACTTCAAGAATGTGGCTAATATGATTACAAATTACAAAGCTTTCCCATGAAACTTGTGCATGCTAAACCCTTAAACTTCTTTTTACCAATAGGGTAACTAAGCAATAATATGATAGGGTTGTATTTTTTCTCTTTCTTTTATATTCAAAGTTCATCCATTTCAATAGGTTATACAAAAAATTGAGAACATTAACCCTCCTATTGTGACGAAGTTGACTCAAAAGTTTTAAATGCACTATGTATAAAAGAGACTATCTACCATCACATGTAAGATATTTAATAATGTAAGAGGCAATAGAAGCCCATATCCATGGTAATGATAACCTTTTAGTACCTTGGGATGTTGAGTCGAGGTTCTCTCCATGTTCCTTGAATTCATCCTTGACAGCTACAACATTTTCCCTGACCAACAACTCTAATTACTCCCCCTTAGGAGTACACTCATACTACAACAATTAAAACCTTTTCTACTCCCCCTGCAGAGTAGACCCATTTATTAGTGTAGATAAATGAAGAATCTATGAATTCACTGGACTGATGCATCTTCATGTGCACCTATTTAGGAGGGCCAATGACCCCCAACCTCTCCCTAAGATGCTCAAAAGTATCCTTCGGAAGAGCCTTAGTAAATATGTTTGCAATTTGTTCCTTTGTTGTCACATACTCCAATCTGACCTCATTCTCCAACACTTTTTCTCTTAGGAAATGATACTTGATAGATATGTGTTTTGTTGTTGAATGCATAACTGGGTTCTTTGAAATGTTTTTTGCACTTGTGTTGTCACAGAAAATAGAAATAGGCTCATCACATACCACACCAATGTCTTTCAGAGTTTTCTTCATCCACAACACCTGTGTGCAGCAGGATGTTGCAACAATATATTCTGCCTCTGCAATGGATAAAGAAATTGAGTCTTGCTTTTTACTCAACCATGAAACTAGTCTTCCGCCAAGAAAGAAAGCACCACCACTGGTACTCTTCCGGTCATCTACACATCCGACCCAATCAACATTGATATAAGCACTCAGGGTGAAATCATTATGCTTAGGGTACCATAGTCCATAATCTGATGTACCTTTAAGATATCTAAATATCCTCTTTACAGCTATAACACGTGCTTCTTTGGGATCTGCTTGGAATCTGGCAACTAAACATACTACATGCAAATATTCGGTTTGGTAGCAGTAAGATACAACAATTCGCCAATCATAGATTTGCATTTGCTCTGATCAGTCTTAGTAGATTCATCATCTTTGCTTAGTTTATATTCGGTTACCATAGGAGTACAAACTGGTTTGGAGTCATCCATCCCAAACTTCTTCAACACTTGTTTTACATACCTAGATTATGAAATGAATATCCCTTTATCAGTTTGATTCACTTGTAGACCAAGGAAATAAATTCAATTCACCAATCATAGACATCTCAAATTATTTTTGCATCTATTTAGCAAACTTTTTACACATGCCTTCATTTCCACCAAAAATGATATCATCAACATAAACAACCACTATCAACATTTGGTTACCTTGCACTTTGAAGCAAAGATTGTTGTCAGCAAAACCTTTATTGAATCCTTGCTTTGTTAGGTATCTGTCCAATCTTGCATACCAAGCTCTAGCAGCTTGCTTCAATCCATACAATGCCTTCTTCAACTTGCAAACCATGTCTGGTTTGTCAGATAACTAAAACCCTTTAGGTTGCTCCATGTACACCCCTTCCTCCAATTCACCATTCAAAAATGATAACTTAACATCCATTTGATACACTTTGAAGTCCTCGTGGGTAGAGAAAGCCAAAAACATCCTGATAGCTTCCATTCTGGCCACAGGGGAAAAATTTTCTTCAAAATCTACACCTTCAACTTGCGAATATCCTTTGCATACCAGTCTTGCCTTATTCCTTACAACTTCTCCACTTTCATTTAGCTTATTCTGGAACAACCATTTCGAACCAATCACATTTTTATTCACAGGCCTAGGGACTAGTTCCCATGTCTGATTCTTTTCTATCTACTGCAACTCTTCTTTCATAACTCTCATCCAACTCTCATCTTCACATGCTTCACTTACAGATTTGGATTTAATTTTAGATAATAGACACAAATTTACCTCAGCTGAACTCTACTTCTTGTCTTCACACCTTCACTTTTATCTCCAATTATCTGATGATTCTTCTGTACATACTTCAGAGTCCTAACAATAGGTTTCGATTCATTTTCTTCTTCTTCCACTTGTTCTTGTTTCTCTTCTTCTTCCTTCTCCTTGTTTTCCTCAGGTATAGGTCCACATATAGAATCATCAGGTTCAACTTCACTTATCTCAATAGGTCTGCGTATGTCTTCATCAACTTTCACATTAGCACTTTCAATAATCTTTCTCAATCTTTTGTTAAAGCATATGTATGCTTTGCTAGTAGTAGAGTATCCAAGAAAGATTCCTTCATCACATCTAGCATCAAACTTTCCAAGATTTTCACCATCTCTTTTAATATAACATTTGCTTCCAAATACCTTGAAATACTTCATAGTAGGAGTCTTACCAGTCCATAACTCAAAAGGAGTCTTTGTGCTATTGTATTTGATTTGAACTCTATTAAGAACATAAATAGCAGTATGTATCGCCTCTCTCTAGTACACATCTGGTACATTTGATTCTTTCATCATGGTTCTAGCAGCTTCTTGTACAATCCTATTTTTCCTTTCAACTACTCCATTTTGCTGAGGGGTTATCGAAGCAGAAAATTTTCTTCTTATGCCATGTTGTTCACAAAATGCATTAAATTCACTAGAATTGAATTCTCCACCTCTATCAAATCTCAAACACTTGATTTTCAAATTTACTTCATTTTCCACTCTTGCTTTGAATACCTTAAACCTATCTAGATCCCAAGTCTTTTCTCTGAGAAAATCAACCCATTTCATTCAAGTATAATCATCAATAAGTAACATGAAATATCTACCACCATTCAGGCTTCTAGTTCTAGTTGGACCACAAAGATCGGTATGAACAACTCCAACATTCCAGTAGTAGAATGCTCTTTTCCCTTAAAGTTGCATCTTGTCTGTTTCCCCAATTGAAAACTTCTACATATAGCATTAGTAGGTCTTGTGATTCTAGGAAGTCCTTGAACAATCTCCTTTGCACTGATCTTGACCAAGTTATCAAAATTTACATGTCCCATTCTCCCGTGCCATAACCAACTTTCATTGATTTGAGATACAAGGCATTAACCATCAACTCCCTTGTGATGATAGATGTTTCCATGAGTTCTTCTAGTAGCAAACATATCTCCATTTTCGGATCCTTTTCTGATTTCATAGGTATTATTCTGAAACACAAGTTTAAAACCATTGTTGCACATCTGACCAACACTCATAAGGTTATGCCTCAAACCCTTCACATAATATACATCATCAGTACTGTGCACTCCATCAAAACTAATTGAACCTTTCCCATAGATCTTAGCTCCTGAATGATCACCAAACATAACTAAACCACCATCATATTTCTCAAGTTTAGTGAACTTACTCTTATCTTCGGTCATGTGATTTGAACATCCACTATCAATTACCCAGTAGTCTTCATCCCGTCTTGCATGAAAAGCGGTAACCAAAGTACCTTCCATCCTATTTCTCTTATTCTCTGAAGCCTTCTTTCTTACACATTTTCTAGGGTTAGTGGATATAGATTTACTTTCCAAAGCTAAGAATAAGCATTCACTATCATCAACCTCATTCTTAGATTCATCATCAGAAAGTCCTGCTTCTTCTTTAACATAGTACAACTTCTTATATTTCTTATCCTTCCTATCCTTATCCTTATAATCCTTGTTCTTCTTATGCACAACTCTATTCAGACATCTTGAGGCATAATGACCAATATTAACACAACTAAAACATTTAAAGGGCAACATACCTTTATACTTTTCAGTGCCTTTCTTCAACTTCCTGGTGAAGTTTGCTTCCAACTCATCAACACCATCACTATCTGGTTCATCCTGAATCCTCAATTCCTTAAATTTCGTTTCTGTCTTTTCTTCCATCTTGTCTTCTTTTTAGAACTTTCTCATCTCAAATGCTTGCAAGGTGCAGAACAACTGTTCTAAAGTGTACTTCTTAGGATCATACACTTCTTCAATCATTGAGATCTTATCACCATAGCAATCTAGTAGGGTGATCAAAAAAATTTCAATTATGTCTTCATCTGATAGTTTTCCTCATTGATTTCTAACTTCATTTGCAGCCAGTTCAACCTTCTGAAAGAAACTTGTAAATTCTTCACCTTCTTCCATTTTCAAATTTAAAAATCTGCATTTTACCGCCAACTTTTTTGTCAATTTCAGTCTTTCATTTCCTTCATACATGTATTCCAACTTCTTCTATACTTCATGTGCAGTATCCAAAGAAAGGAATTTAGCTCGCTCATTTTTAGATAACCCATTGCAAATAGCATACTTCACCTTCTCATTTTATTCATAAGAAAAGATCTCATATGTAGTAGTAAGACGACCATACGGGGGTGTATACTTTGTCTCAACAGCCTTCCAGGTCTTAAAACCAAGAGAGATAATATATCCTTCATCTGTCCCTTCCAGTCATTGTAGTTAGTTCCATCGAACATAGGGATCGCCAACTTATGTGCCATTAGATCTTCCTGAAGTGGTTAAGCTCTACACCAAGGAACCAAGGCTCTGATACCAATTTTTGAATAGGCACATGACAACTGAGAGGGGGGGTGAATCAGTTGTCACATAATTCAAAATTAAAAATCCAATACTTATTAATTCCACAACCACACTATTCTGTTATTAAGTAAGAGCATGAAATACAAATAATAGAAAGTAAATCAACACAATGAACACCATATTTTTATGTGGAAAACCCAATGAGGGAAAAACCACGGTGAGGGTTAGCTCACAATATAAAGATTATAAACTAAATACAAAGGCTCACTTCCAAGGGATCACTTCCCAAAAGAGGACTCACTATCCACGTACAAAGGATCACTACCTACAAAAAGGACTCACTATCCAACAGGGAGGCTCATTGCCTACAAATACAAAAGAGAACAAAAGATCTACCATAACAATTAACACATATTTGCAGGATTGCAGAAACCTTTATCTCACTGCCTTCAACACAATGAAGAACTGCTATCACAACTCACTCACAAAAACACACTTCTGCTCTTATGATTTGTGGCTCACTTTCATCACTTTGCATCACATTGTCATACAACTCTTCACAATTTGACTTGCTTTTATACCATCCTCATCCTTAGAAACTTTCTCCAAGGTTGACCGCAATTATCTCATTTCATAAATTCAAAATAGGTTGGCAACTCAACATTCCCGCGGTGGAAAGGAATGAGAGTGGACTAATAAAAAAAATTCAAGATAAAAAATAATATCTCAAATCAACCACATGCTTCCTTAATCAAATTTTATTCTTCAAATGAAGTGTAGACACCAGGTCGGCCAAACCTAATGAAAACACAAAATAACATTGATGTACATGCTTCCCAACAAGAAGATGACATGCGGATTCCATGACACACTTCTTTATGCATGAGAATATATCTCAGAATCTTCCAGATACATCCGCAACAACACAACAAACTTCAATCATTGAACACCTTTCACCAGTCCGTCTGGACTGTATAAACTCACACTGAAATATTGAAACATGACTTACGGATCACAAATCTTCAAACCTCTTTTCCAGAGTGCAGAAAAGACCTTCACAAGACATATTCCAGATCCACAAGATCTGAAACAAAACAGAGGAGGACTGCAGAGCAACAATATTTCTCCTAGTCCACAGAAGACCAACTTTGCCAGAATAGTTCACATACGAGTCAATGTAACTTTCACTTACCATCAAACCAAAAGCTAAAAATTATGAGATATCACCACTAAATCACTATTATCAAACCTTTAGATCCACACAAGCATATGATCAACATAGGAGAAATGTGAAGCACATATTGGAGCACATTTTGAACACTTTTATCATTCTAACTTTTCTTCTTCATTAATTTTCTCAAAAGCACTTGGAAACTCATCGAACCAGCACATCTGCTACACTATAAAGATAACTCCATGTTCTCACAAAATCTCAACAACATCTCAGTTATACATCCACAATCAGCAACATACTGAACTGTGTTGACATTAATGACAACATTAATGACAACACCACCAAAACTTGCTCATACCTGCAACAAAAATCATATAGCATATCCATCACATGCAAGTAACAACATCACATAGCATCACATCATAGCGACATCAAATCTCATCTCATATACACCAAAATATATGTTATGATACGTCATCCATATACATAAAATTTTTGTACAAGGGCTACCAAGAGCCATGAATATATACAATCACCTATAGGAATATAAAACATGTGTTTCTAAATCAAAAATATGTATACATCATATATACAAAGACAATATACATGGAAATCCCTCTCTCCTCCTCTCAACTAAGAGAAGGTGGATGGGGAGGAACAACCTATTGACCTACTTGATGAGCCCCTGGATCTTGTGGCTTTAGTTGTGTTGGCTATGGTGGAACCAATGGCAGATTCCCCACTAATCCTCTTTCCATGCTCCTAGATGAGAACCTAGGTTCTCTCCTCCCCGGTGGAACTGCTACCTCATACAACATACAGTCATAGGTGGTCTCTTGAGTCAACCTCCTCATATCCTCCAAATATCTATCCATAGGGACTCTTGCACCTCCTCCACCACCACCTGTTGCCTCCAGTTTCTGGTGACATGACCTCTCTGAATTACTCTCAAATGTAGTTTGTGTTAGCTATGTTGTCAATTGAGCTACTTGTAAATCAACCTACTAGTGCCAAGCTATTTGAATGTCTCTCTCAACTATCCACTATGATAGTTGTACCGAGAGGCTATCCCTCTCCACCCAATATTTGTCACACTCTTTGTGGGCATGGTCTCTCTATAATAGTGTGACTCCAAGCCACACACCCATACCCTCATCATCCCCATCCTCTGCTCCTCATCTCCTCTCTCCCCTTGCCTCTCTGGCCAACATCTCCTTGAGCTATCAAGCCCCTCTAGCTGTCATCTCCTCTAACTCCCACCTCCCCCTAATTAGGTCCACCTATATCCTCCCCACCACCACCTCCACCACTGCCACTACCTGCCTCTACTTGTTGCTTGACTCTATGAGCCCTAGCTAGCTCGACCTCACATCTAGGTCTCCTAACCGCCCTACCATCTAGATGCATGAATCTAAAGGGTCACTATAATGCCCAACATAAATATACTACTGTAACCTAAGGGACTATCATGGCCCCCCAATCACCGATCTCTCAATGTGTGCAAGCAGACATCATCATCTCTTCTGACACACCATGTACCTACCCAAATTTCCTCCTGACTCTTTCTAGCAAGTATGTCTCAATATTATGTGGAGTTTTCCAATCAACCATTGTGTCTATCTACAAAATGGTAGATGTCTAACATCATCATCCCAAGCCTCAGATAACATCCATGGCCTCCATATGAAGATCTATGTCATCAATACATCACCTCTAATAATCAATATCACCTAAGTGGCATTGTGTCAATCCAACCTCATAATAATACCCATAAGGATGTCTAGACTAGTAAGTAATATATCCCAATGGATGAGTAATAACAATATGCTTCCACACCCATACGTGTAGCAAAGTGACTCCCACTAATAATTTGGTCACATGTCAGTAGACCACCTGGTGCATATCATGATATAGATGGGCCAATAAACATGGCCCCCAAGCATAGGAAACCTCATCTATAAGCATCCTCTCAAGGATGCATCCCTAGCCAACTAAAAATCCACATGATCGATGATCAAGAATAATAAGTCAAAAATCAACCCTCCTAGCATTAGGGGTAGATCATCATATCTCCCTACCCCTTGCTTGAGATCCATCTATCCATCTTCGATGTTGAGATCATCATCATGGAAAAAACACTGCAATGCTTCATCGCTAGTGTCAATATCATTCACCACACAATCACTAGCAATCAGGATCCTCAAGATCCTCCATACATCCTCCAAGGTGATTGTGGCCTCCCCAGTCAAAATATGAAGGAAAACCTCTTAGTGTGCCACCTCTCTACAAGGGTGGTCATCAAAGCCATGTGTGCCCTAATCTCATACATGTATGTGATATGATATAATCCTACTACACACAAAAATACAACATATATCTCATTGAGATGGTCTATCTACTATAAAATGGTAGGATGTCGCTCCCTTGATATTGGGTCTAGAGAAACTTGAAAACATAATGCACACAACATTAAATTGTCAAAAAATCATAAAAAGTTTTAAATTCACTAGCCTTTGTTTCAAATGCAAGTTGATAATGATTTTGCCAGTCATTTGCAACCTAGAAAATAAAATATGTCAAACTACTAAATCATTTGCGAGCCTTTTTTCAAAGGCATCATTTTATCAAAATCATTTGTGAGCTATTTATCAAAAGTATCATGACAAAAAATTCAAATGCGAACCTATATCAAAAGCATCACACTTTTTCAAATACAAGCCAACACCATCAAAAGTGTCGCATTGGGTTTCAAATTTATTGCTTCATGGTTCGATGCTTTTGATTGCCTAACTACACCTAGTAATTAATGTATTCAAATTGATGACTAAAGGCTTAAGGGATAGAAACATACCACTTGAGGTGCCTCAGCTAGCCTTTGGTATTGTTGAACTCAATCTCCACAGTGAATTGCATGTGGAACACCAACCATCTTTGCAACAACTTCACACTGAAATCTCTCTAGGGGCTCTCTAAATCTCTAAACTATGAGTGTGTAAATGAGTAGAAAATGACACCTCAAGGCTTATAAATAGAGAATCACACCTTATATTATGACCCTCCCAACCACTTGCATCCCATTTTTATCACACTTGACCTTTCTTGATCAATTTCTTTGCCATCCTGACTCGATTTTCATCTTGATCTTCATTGAGCCTATCATGTTTTCCTATCATGAGCTCGCCCCAAAACATTTTTTTCCAACTGATCTCTCGAGGGGACAACCTACTATCCGACCATCATTCCTTTATCTGTTGGGGCATAATGGGGCATCTTATCACCAAATTTTTCCAAATCATTGTGTTTGAAACAACACAACATGGTACATTGTCTAAAAGAGGGATAATTGTAGATGCCTAAAAATATCTAACACATTCTTCTAATTCATCATTTACATTCAACATCATTCATTGCCCCTTTCATCACTGTTAAATAAATAATTTTCAATTATTTGATTAAACTAATCCATTTCCCCCATTAATTAAATAATTTCTAATTATTTAATTATTTCATCATTTTCATTCATCACCTTTAATTAAATATTTTTAATTATTTAATTAATTAATCATTTTCCCTCATCCACTTTAATTAATTTTTTTAAATTATTTAATTAATTCTAAATTATTCTCCCCTTCCTATAATTAAATAATTTTTAGTTATTTAATTAAATCTTGCATTATCCTCTTATCCACATAATTAAATAATTTTTAATTATTTAATTAAAATAATTTGTTTTTCTCATCCACATAATGAAATAATTTTTAATTATTTAATTAGCTAAATATTCCTCCAAAATTAAACAAATTATTTTAATTTATTTAGTTTGCACATTCCTCTAAAAATAAATAAAATTATTATTTTATTTATTTGCTAATTATATCCAGTTCTATCTTTATTCTTCTAAACCCTAAGTTTAGAAACCAAACTAAATTTATTGATCATTTTAAAAAATAGCGAACTCCCCTAACTTTATAGACCTTTTCTAAATTTAGTGAGTGATCTAAACTTCACTCCACTTCATCTCTCCATGTAGTTTAATGCATGATCATCCTGATCTCTCCTCAATCCTCATCTATTGATCTCATTTCACATCTCACACTATTGATCCAATGCCTTGAAAACCTATAAATCATCCATCCTTTGATCATTCAATCCCTCCTCAAATTTGTAGCTAAACTATACTCAATTTTCATCTCACTTTTTCTAAACAAGATTATGCTAAGTTTATGAGAAATCTACATATCATACTAAGAAAATATAATTCTTATAATTTACAATAGAGTAAGACTAGGCATTTTTGGTGGAGGTGAAGTAGGTTAATTGATTTGATTTACATTCTTATTTTATTACTTCATTTGGATAGTGCACACACTTCATTGGTAATAGGTCTATTTGATCATTGGATTAGGGTTTTTTATTTGATTTCTATTTGCTTGAATTCATTGATCATTCAATTTATTCTTATTTAAAATGGTCACAACGCTTTGTTCTTTGCAAGATGAATCATAATAGTAATGACACACTCAAGATTTTTTATGGTAATGGGTAAGGTTTGAGGCCTCCAATTTCTTGTTCTTTTTTACCATCTTGTTTTGAAAATAAGCCACATTTTCTTCAATATTGTATATTGTGAAATCATGTATTTTTTATTAAGTAAATATTTATATTTCCACATATTTTTCTCATCTAATGAAGTCCTCTTTCCATGGCTCATTAGGGGGAATAGACTATTGCATACTAAATTTTGTTTTTGATAAATTAAGCTGCATTTATAGGGTGCAATACCCTTTACACACGGAGCCCAAGGGGCCAAAAAGAGACCAAGTCTAAAGTTACAACATTAAGTATAGACCAAAAACATCAGAAGAAACCAAAAAATGTACACACACAATGGACTAACAATAGAGGAAAGACCCACCCATCCAAAACACAAACCCACCCACTACTTGGCTATTCCCTCCCACTTCTTAATGAGAAGTTTCAAGACATCATCACCCACCCATTTAGGTCCCTCACCCTTAGTATTATTTTCCACTTCCTCTTTGAGTACCTCAAAGAGAGTGACAACAGACCCGTGGATGATTTTTTTCATGAAGCAATTCAGTCGAGTAAACTTCTATTCAAGTTTGTCCACCCGGGGAAAAAATTTGTTGAAATCCTCTTCCTTGTCACATTCCCCCTTTAAAATCATCTCCTCCTCCTTAGCCATGTGATCTCAAGACTGAGTGGTGGAATCCTCTTGAATCATTTTTTTCAATTATGAGAAGTGACTGGGGCCTTCAACAAACTCCTTCATTTCCTCAATAGTATCTTTTTTACTCTCCTTTTTGCCACTGATTTGCTCCGAGCTGCTAGATATCTCGTCAACAAGAACCTTTTTCTTGTTTTTAGCCAAACTATGAGACCTTCTAACACTGTTTTTCTCTATCCCAATGTCCACACTAGTTGCCACCATAGTATCACCTTTAGAATCTCTATATGTAGGGATCCTTCCCTCGCTATCTGTGATTGACACCTCCACATGACACTAGGTGTCCTTGTTGCCCTTGGTCTCGGCCGTCGGTTTGCTGTCCTTTTTGGTGGAGGTATTTTTTAACTCACAAAGCTTGACTGCCACCTTAGACTGGGATAAAGCCACCTCCCTTTTTATTTTTTGCAATGGGTTTGGATTTAGGCTCATCTTTGGGTTCACAGTCCACAGGGGGGTTCTTCCTTTTTGGTCCAAATGAAGTAGTAGGGGAAGGTTTATCTGGGGAGTGGTCAGATGGCTCTAGTTCTTCAATACAGATAACAGAGATAGGTTTGGGGGGGTAGAGGGCCAAATGAAAATGGTAAATCTGAAGGATAAGGCCTTGGTGTAAGGGTAGAGGTGGTGGCTTATTAGGGTTTAAAGTAGCAGAATCAAGGGTTTCCTTAATCGAGCTTTCCAAGGAGGAAAGCAGAAAAAAAGGAAAACTTATAAGCATCTTATGCCTAAGATGGTTAATTAATGACATATGGTATAAATAAAAGACTTTAAATCTTCCCTCTAAAGTAACATACTTCATTATAGCTAAGCAAACTTGATCCCATGGCTTTGGCAGTGACTCCCTTTCAAATCTCACATGTTTCTTGATAGGCTTCTCATTCTCCTAGAAGCAAGCATTGAGGCTCTCTAAATATTTCACCTTAGTGTGCTTCTTGAGCTCCTGACTAGTGCAGGATAGTCCTGTTGCCTTGGCGATAACATCCTCATTAACTTCAAAAGAGATTCCACCGACAGTGACTCTCTTGTCACTCCAAGAACTTGTGAATTACGTAGACAACTTCTCATTGTGACCCATCGAGCACTCCATAAGAGGCACAATTCCTCCCCCATGCAAATGTGCAAAACAATAGGGTCTATGTGGAATTAATCATAGGAACTGAGCTTGGTTCGAACCCCATCACAACCCATCACTTCCCACCGAATGATGAAACTTACCCAAGATAACAGAGTTAGAAAATTTTCAAAATGACAATGGGTAGCCTTTACCACCCCTTTATCGCCACCGCTAAACCAAGAAGGAAAATCATGCCTAATTAAGGCTTCCAAATATTCACATGAGCCGATGGTCATTTCCAAGAAAATTATGGCCACGTGGCCATAATAAATCTTTCTTAAGTACATCAAACTTAAGCTAAAAGCCATGATAACTTTGATCGGGTAATTATTAGCCAAAATTCTAAAGATAACTTTGGCCTTACACAGGTTCCTAAAAATGTGATTTGAATTGTGGTACTTTTGACAAGACTTCCAATAAATATTTTGATAAGCCCAACCATTCACTGCCATCATTTCAAAACGCTGCCCAAATTCCCGCCTATACCTCTCCATGTCATCCTGCTTGTTCCACATCATCAAAAACCCAAAGGTATAGTGTCAAATGTACCTGCCCAAATCAACAAGGTTAGCTTCCATCATTAACGGTAATATTTTATTACATTGGAATATTTCATGATTCTCTCCCAAGAATGACAATTTGATGGGAAAATGATGGTCCAATCCTCTGATGGTTTTGCTTTTCCTTTGTTAGGGGTTTGATATTATTAATTATTGATCATCCAAAGGTCTAAAAAAGTATAGGGTGATTATTTTAAAGGTTGTAAAGGACCAATGGAATGCTTCTCCTCCATCTAATTAATTATTATATAATTTAAAAAGGAATGATGTTTTTGATTGATTAAGCAAGGAAGTGATCTAGTTTGTATATTAAGAAGAGATTATCATAAAGTAGGAATTACAAATTAGCAACAAAATAAAATTTTAAGTTTGAGTTTCTAAGGAATATATTGGGCTATGATAGCCATGATTTTAAAATTCATGTACGTTTGAAGTTGTATAATTTTAAAATTCATAACCCAAAAAAAAAACATTTACAATCAAATCCTCTCTAGTTGTTCTTGATAATATAATCTATATCATGAGACAACTCATCCTCCATTTGACACCAAAGTTGTTAAGTATAAATCAACTTGGTGACAATAAATTTTTTTAAGACAAGCTAGAAGCTCTTACAATAGCATACAAGTTATCCTCATCTTGTTGTGATCTATAATTGTTTCAACAATTAACTTCCCAAGACTTTGACTATGACATCGTACCAAATACCCTTTCCATCTACAACATTGATTAAGGAAGTTTTCTTGGTTACTCTAGGCCTCTCTAATTCCATAACCTTAGTTTCTTTCCTTCAAACCTTTGCGACTTAGTAAAAATTTAGGACAATAATAATTTTTGATGAATGAAGAGTAATTTTTCCTTAACATGAGATCCACACTTCTCACTTAAATACCTGGTTTAGGCTTGCAAGGTATTTTATCTTTCTTTGTATAACTTAAATTTATAACATATGTAAATGTTGTATAATCAAAAGAAAATGCTTCCTCTACAATAGGTCTACTTAGAAGTAAATGAGATTATCCTTTTCATATAGAACCCAAAATTAAATTTTTTTACTCCTTTCTATTTTATCAAAAAAATCCACTAAATTTTTCTTCTACATCAACTCTTTGCATCTAGTTAGACATAAACATCAAATCCAAAAACAAATCAAATTTAATAGTTTTTTTCATCATTAATTCAAGTATATTTGAAAATGACTTCATTTTTAATTCACTGAGATTATGATAACATGAATGCTTATGTCATGATCAAGCATAATATTTTGTCCCTTATTCTAAGTATTTATTTTAGTAGAACTAGTGGATAAATATAAGTGAAGGTAGTAATATAGGTTGTAACTAACTGCTTTGTTGATACATATTGTAAAGCTCTTTATTATTGAAGGTATTTGATAGCAATATATTTAATTTGTAGATTCTTGTGGTTCCAATTAAAGGAGACACTTTGCCATGTTTTTTTATCTATTCCCATAAATTACTATAAATTCTGCATGCACCAAGCAACATTTTCCACTCCAAAATACTTGGTTGCAATGACATCAACTTTTACTTATTCTATGGGCAATATAAGCTTGGAAATATAAATATTTATTAAATAAAACACCCAAATTTGAAAGTTGAAGACAACATGCAAGAACAATAGAAAACATGTGTAACTCCAAATTATCCTCTAACTACATCTCATAATTATGGAAAATATTCATGCTTCAAACTTGTTGATTGATCATGGGAATACACTCTAATTCATTTTCTATAAATTCTTTGGAGGAATTTATATTAAACTCATATAATTATTTTAGCTATCTGATATAGAAGCATGAACCTTGTGTTGAAACCTCTTCAATTGAGAGCTAAGGATTTAGGGGTATCAATTGAAGACAAATTCAATTGGGACAAGATCCTGGCCTCATCCCTTATGATGTCAAGGCCTTGTACTCACAAGACTTTATCTTGGGTGGGATTTAGAACCATTCTTGACTTCACCAATAGACCAAGGGCCAATTGAAATTTTTTCTATAAGTTTGATAACATGTGAGTAGACAAAATGTCTTTCATTGGATGCAGTCTAAATTACCCAAGTACCTATATCATTGTTCAAAAATTGATATTTCAAACACAACTATGTTTAATCCCCACCAATATATACTTCAAATGGGTGTAATCCATATCATGTTGCTTGTTGCATTGTTGTAGCAATTATTTTATTTCACAAGATCATTTTTTGGTGAGGAATTTTTCAAGCAATTTAACAACTTAGCCATGCTTTTACATTTTTTATACATGTCTACTAGAACATTTCTAAATACAATATTTAAAAAAAATCTCGTTTCATGTACTCTTTTTCAAAGTGCCCATTTTACACAAATAGATAGGATGTTGACATGGGCATAAAAGTTAGCTTTACTCCTAGACCAATTTTATTTCCTTGAAAGTTTCAAATTCTTTTTCAATTGATCCATTTTGTTTCTATCTACAAATCATGATAGTCAATGAGACCACCTTTCATTTAGGTATTTTTTCAAAAATCTTTGTGCCTTGTCTAGGCTTCTATAATTCATATATAAGTTTACCAGAGCATTGTCAATTATAGTATCTAACAAAAATACTCTTTCATCATGCTTTAATGGAAATTCCTACTCTATTTCAAAGTGTTGAGGCAAAGAGGAGGTCATGGGAGAGGTCATAAAGCTGATTCTACACCTGTGAATTGTATTTTCTTGAAAGTTTATAAAAAAAATTGTTCGCAATCATGGTATCCCATAAAGACATGTTTTTCCTAAGCCCATCATATTCAATCCTAATCACCATGGATTTGATATTTAATGTACATGATTGAACCGTGTCATGTAGAATTGATCTAACAAAATGTTCTTCAATGAACTTACTCACCTTCATCTTCCCACTTGTTTGAATTGGTCAAGGTGGTGTCTAGGGAAAATTGGATAGATATCAACTTGATAGGTGATTGTGCTCTTGTAGGTCAACCCCGTTGGCAATTCAAATTAATAATGATGAGATATATCAAAGATAACATATAAAAACATGCAAATGATCTAGATGATGATGATTACAAATTAGATTTCTTTGATTCCTTTTAGAATTCGAGTGTGTTCTAATGGTTCTCCTTATAATTGCCTCTAATAAAAAGTGCATATTGAATACATTTATATCATGAAATATAAAAATGTCACACACGTGTATTAAGTTGGCTCATAATGAGTATTAGAAAGGAGTAGGAAACTTAATAATAAGTTTCAAAAGTAAGCTATATCTTTGAAGAATGTTTTAAATCTAATTACTCATGATGTGTTATGGTATTTTACGTAAAATTATTCCTTCAAATTTTCTTTCCAAAGTTTGAGAATATATTACTAGAAAATAATTGCCAAGATTAACCATGGACTAAACAAGAAATATATGGAACTACCCATCAAGATCTAAATTTGATAGTTACATAATTACATTTAGAAATTTTTTCCATAAGCTAAAATTAAAATTTTAAGAAGATTGTATTTCATATAAGAAAAGATTTTACGTAAACTTTAAAATATTATATAAAATTATAATTAAATATATCTAATTTATGATATAACGTTTTGAAATAAGATTGGTCTTTAACTGTCCAAAAAAGTTGTTTGATAGACTGCAATAATATCTAGTAACAACAATGTCTCATGAGAACATGAGCATTATTAAAGCAATTTTGTCTATGGTTCCACATGACATTCATGGGGGTTAGGATAGTTTGAGGAATGCATGGAATTTGGGCAATTAGTACTCCCGAGTTGGCCTAATGGTGAAGAAAGAGAGATCACAAGTTCAAATCCCCTAATCCCTAGAGGATAAGATATGTATGCCTCGTTTGTAGCATAATTAGATCTCCAATGTGGAAAGTACAACTCTCTTTTATGATTTGCAATTGCATGGGATGTTCACTTTCTACCTTTAACATCCAAAATTTGCATGATTTCCTTTGGAATAAGACTAACTTTACCTTTTATCTTTCCCTTATAAAATGGAAACTTCATTTGCCATTTGTACTTTTGCATCGTTTGTCCGTTTAAGAAGACCTTTATTTTTAACCTCCTTAACTTCATGTACAATTTACAGTTTTTGCTTAATTGCATGCGAAGTCCACTTTTTTTGACATTTAAAACTTAGTGATTTTTAAAATATTTTATATGGTTGGAAGTAGAACTCTAAGTGTAATTCATAATTTTTGTATTTTGTATTGTGACTTCACATCTTCATCGAATGAAATGAATTGGCATTTTATTAAATTGTAAAGTTCACGAGCTTCAAAATCTAAGAGAATATTTGTATTTTTATAAAAACTTTCTTTTGTTTGATTTTAATATTTTACATTTTGTGACTTAAAAATGTATTATTTGATTTTTTTAATTTTTTTTAATGATTATGTTTAGAAATTTTTTAAATTCTATTGTAAATACAAATAAATATTATGATTTTCTATTCTTATCAATCAAGTGAATCAATTGATTGCATAATTTAAAATTTTATTGAGTTTAATAAAGCACACTTGGAAAAGAGAACAAAAAGACAACCATCTCCAAAAAAAATGGTTTGCAAGTTTCAAAATAAGCGAAGACTCACTGGCCAGGCAGGATGGATAGATCAACAGAGGAGAAGCCAATGGCAGAGGCATAGTGGTAATGGTGGCAGCCAAGTCATCTTAATCGGGGAAAATGCGATTCCAATTGGGAAGAGATCTTCGATCGCAGGGCCAAAAATAGTCAAGGGTGATCGAGGTGCAGAAGCAAAGCATCCAGTAGTAAGAAAAGGCCTGACTGATCCAGTGGCGGAGTTTGAGCAGCGAAGGGAGAATGCAGGCCTAGTAAAGGAGAACCCAAGTAAGATTCAGAACCATTGGCATGGGAGGAGAGGGTATGGATTTCTGACAAATCATCCTTCACAAAAAAGGGGGGGATCTACTTTCAATAGAAAACCCCTGCAAAAACTGTGGAGAACGATCCCCCCAAAAACCATCAGCCACATTCAAAATAGTAATCCCTACTCGTCGTTGGATAGAATAAGTAAACTAATATCGATCTCTACCTCTTATCTCCAATTGCATAAGGATCACTTGAAGGAGTGTGCGCTATTCATTAAATGGACAGGAAAGGATCCTCCAGTGCAACGGATTCTGGATTGGTTTTCAGCCATCTTTGTAGATCAGGTAAGCATCAAAACCCTAGATGGAGGATTCTTCTTTCTTGAGTGCAGAGATAAATGCTTAAAATTGAGATTTTTGCATGGGGAACCGATTTTATTTGAAGGTTTTTGTTTTTATATAATGGACTGGAAACCGAATTTCAATCTATCGACTCACTGCCCAATTCGGTATCCACATTGGGTAACCTTAATTGATCTCCCTCCTGAGTACTGGAGCACAAAGGTGTTAGATAAAATTGGGAACTCCCTAGGGAAAGTGATTGGATATGATGAAGAATTTTACCTAGGTAGATTAGGGAAAGCCAAGATTCTAGTAGACCTTGATATGAACTTCAGATACTTGGACAATCTGGAAATCCTAATTGATGAGGGCTCATGGTTCCAAAATATTGTTGTAGAATTCACGAGGAGAAAATGAATTATCTGTAAGAGTTACATTGCAAGCTGCTCATTGAGCAGAGAGAAGGCAAAAAAATATCCCTTGTGGGGAGGCTAATCCCAGTAAAACTGTGGAGAAGATGAATCTTAATCAAGGTGATAAAAACATGAGTCATCAATCTGGAAGTGTGTTTGATGTGAGGATGGAATCGAAACCAAAGAATACAAAAGGTCAAAATAATGGTATGTCACAATACCCCATGCATAAGAAGGAGACCTAGGGATTTTTGCACAACACTCTAATGGAAAACAGTGAGATAGGGCCTTTTTCACCCCCCATCACTCACAATAAAGGAGGAATCTCCACAGCTACAGACAAGCTGCATGGACAAGAAAATATGGTAGCCAAGCACCAACTACTTCAATTGAGCCACGAGGTGGAAAACCTATAGAATGAGATAAACAAGAATTTGGCCTCTATGGATCAAAGGGACCATCAGGAGGTAGCAGAATGGAGTAATAGCCCACTCTTCACACTTAACCAGGGTGGTATGGAGGATCAACTAGTGAGAGATATGGAAGTTGAATCGAGAGATGAATTAGATGATGAAATTTTAGATGAAGAGTTGAAGGAAATAGAGTGACAAGCCTTGATTCAAAAAATAAAGGAGTTGGAAAATCTAAATGATGATGATCAGGAAGAGATAAATCCCCAAAACCCAGGCAAAAAAAATATTGGTATGGGGCTCAATCAGGAAATGTCTTCCAGGAAAATGCCAGACTGTGGCAAGGATACCCTAGGCAAAAGAGGCAGAAAGTATTTTTTAGAGCTTCAGAACTTGGATGGGCAGGCAAAAGGGAAAATGAAGATTACAACTCTGCTGATGCAGGGGAAGGGATCAACCCTTCATCAAAAGCTTTGAAAATATTGTCTTGGAATGTTAGGGGTTTAAATGCCCCTAACAAACAATGCTTGGTTAAGTGCAAATGTATAGCAAACCAGATTGATATAATACTCCTTCAGGAAAAAAAATTAAGTTAAGAGGATGTGGCTAAATTTTCTCTCAGACTGGGTCTATGGCAGGCAATGGTAGTAAATGCAGATGGTGCATCTGGAGGCTTGGCCATACTATGTAAGAAAAATGTCGTGAGCTTTGAAATGGTGGAGGCAGCAAAGCATTGGTAGGGTGGGTTTGTCAAATCTCTGAACAACAATTTGAAATTTATCCTAATCAATGTTTATGGACCCATTCCCACCATAAGGAAAAGAGAAGTCTGGTTAGAGATTGAAAGGCTCCTAACAAGATTCTTAGATCAACTCATAATTCTAGGAGGAGACTTTAATGCAATTTTACACTGCTCTAATAAAAGGGGAGGCTCTCAAATGATAGGTCGACCCCAGGAAGACTTTAGTAACTGGGTTTGCAGGCACAATCTACTGGAAATTGAGACTGGGAGTAATTAATTTACTTGGAATAACCGTAGGCTTGGCTTTAGCTTGATTGCAAAAATCTAGACAGATTTTTCATAAAATGGGACCTATCCACCCTTCCCTATGTCTTGAAAGCATCTGTTCAGCCTTGGTTGGGATATGATCATTTTCCAATTCTACTAGAGATCCTAGGAGATAAGAAACCTAGATGGTCACCCTTTAAGTTTGAGTTTATGTGGTTAAAACATAAAAATTTCCTCACAAATCTACAAGAATGGTGGAATGAAGAGCGTTTCTCAAGATCTAAGTTATTTTTCCTAGTGTCTAAGTTGAAAGAAACCAAGCACAAGTTATTATAGTGGAATAAAGAGCATTTTAAGAACATATTCTCATAAAAAGAGAAAATAGAACAGGATTTGGCAGCCTTGAATGAGCAAGTTCTCAAGGATGGTATGGATTAGGAGAGCTTTATCCTTGAAAAGAAAATTTTGCAGGATTATGAGGATATTCTAGCTAAAGAAGAGATCTACTGGAAGTAGAAGTCCAAGGAATCCTGGCTTGAGGACGAAGCTAAAAACACAAAAAAAAATCATAACTCAATCAAGCAAAGAAGAGCAACAAACAAAGTTACAAGAATACAGGTAGAAGATGGAGTGGTCCTGGAAGATCCTGCCTTGATTTTAGAGAGTGTAGTGGAGTATTTTAACAACATCCTTAATGATTTGGAGGGTTCGGATTTAGACAGCCAAAGAAAATGCACACTTTTCATTCCCAACTTGGTCTCGGAGGAACATAATAGGATGCTCAATGAAAGGATTTCTAGGGCTGAAGTTGAAGCAGCCCTTTCTTAGTTCCAAATGGACAAGGCCCTAGGCCCGGATGGTTTCCTGGCTAGTTTCTACCAAAAATGTTGGAGTATCATTGGAGATGATGTGGTTGAAGCTATAATAGAAACTCATAAAGCAAGGAGATTTCTTAAAGAAATTAATAACACATATTTAGCTCTTATTCCAAAAAAAGAGAATGCCATGAGTTGGGAAGAATTTAGACCTATCTCTTTATGCAACATGATCTACAAACTTCTGGCTAAGGTCATGGCCAATAGACTTAAGAAGGTGCTTCCAAGTATTATATCAGATGAACAAACTGGTTTTGTCCCAGGCAGATCAATTCTGGATGGTATAATCTTAGCCCAAGAAGTGATTCACTCAATCTAGAGTCAAAAGAGATCGATTATGATCATCAAACTAGACATGAAGAAGGCTTATGATAAATTAGATTGGCGTTTTTTGTGTAAATGCATGGAGGCATTTAGTTTTAGCAAAAGATGGATAGATTGGATCTTTTTTTTGTATTTCAACTCTGAGATTTTCAGTAATTGTTAATGGGACACCTGAAGGTTTTTTTGAGTCCTCCAGAGGATTGAGACAGGGTGACCCTCTATCCCCATTTTTATTTGTAATAATGGTCGAGGCTTGGGAAGGAGCATTTCAGAATCAAGAAGACATGGAAAGATTGCAGGTATTCATATTACGAGTGGAGTGGAGCCTTGCACACATCAATAATTTGTAGATGATACCCTCCTGATGGGTATGGGAAGTAGAAAGGAAGCAAGGGATTTCAAGTTGATTCTCAATCAGTATGAGAAAGCTTCTGGTCAAAGGGTAAGTAATGAAAAGTCTAAAATTTTCTTCTTTAATTGGGACCGCATAAAATAAATTTTAATAGCTAATAATCTAGGGTTCAAGATAGGAAAGCTTACATGCTCTTATCTTGGGATTCCTCTTGACAAAGGCATCTAAAATTTGAAACTATGGGAAACCCTCTGTGAAAAAATGGAAAAGAGATTATCTGTTTGGAAAGGGAAATGGCTCTCCTGGGCTGGAAGAGTTGTTCTTCTCCAATCAGTCTTATCAACTTTTCCCATTTACATGATGTCTTGCTTAGACCTCCCAGCAGGGACTAACAAAAGATTAATGCAACTCTTGAGAAGATTCTACTAGCAAGGTCTCTCAGAAAATAAAAAATAGCCTTAATATCCTGGGATAAAATCTGCAGATTGAAGCAAGATGGGGGTATTGGCCTCAGGAACATGATTTGGAAAAATCAGGCTCTAGGAGAAAAACTAGCTTGGAGAATTTACTCACAGCTAGACCTCAAATGGGTTAGAATCATTTAGACAAAATACTTGAACTTTGGAAATAAGGAAGAGATCTTTAGAGTCTCTAATCCTCTGAAAGGATCCACAATTTGGAATTTCATTATGAAAAGTAGGAGTGTGCTTTTACACCATGTCTCTTGGGATGTATTTGATGGTAGATCTGTTCTCTTCTGGGAAGACTCATGGGGCAGTCATCCTCCAATAGATAGGTTAATGGATACTAGAGCTTTCAAAGGTCTCTTCATCCAAATATGGGGGCCAAACCTATTTAGTTATGTAGAGAGGGATGCCTCCTTCTTGCCTCTTGGATGGAGATGGAAATATTTTTCAGCTCATATGAGAAAGGATAGTTGGGAAAGACTAAAAGATATTCTAGCATCTAGGACTCTGGTATTTCATGAAGGCAATGATAGAATCATTTGGACAAGATCAAAAAATGGGAAATATAATTCTAAAGATGGGTTCCAAGCAATATACAAGGAGGCACAAAAATTCAGAGATCTCCTACCCATTTCTCTATGTTGGGATAAGTTATGCCTGCCTAAAGTAGGGGCCTTTGCATGGGATTCCATTCAAAGAAGGATCTTAACCTCTGACTACTTCAAGAAAATTGGCTTTCTAGGCCCTTCATGGTGTGTTTTATGTAAAAAGGTAGAAGAAAATCTTGATCATCTTCTCTTAACATGCCCTTTCTCCCTTCAATGTTGGAATTGGCTCATTGACAAAATTGGTTGGTCAACTGTCGTGCCCTCAAGTATCTTGCAATGGTTTTTTTCTTGGCCATCACTAAGAAAATCAAGTCTTTTTGGAGCTTTATGGATCAGTAGCCCCTCAATACTGGTCTGGGAGATTTGGAAGGAGAGGAACAAATTAATATTCAAAGACAAAGAGTTATGTGTTGATAGACTGCTTAACAAGATTGAGGTAGCCATAGTAGAAGTAGTGAACAATAGAAATTTTAAACATGTCAAGAAAGATTGCAAGTATTCAGAATGGGATAATCTCATGAGGAAGAAATGGCATGGTATTTGCATTCCCCCCATCGTGAGTGACATCAGTAAAGAAAAACAAGCAGTAAGGATGCAGTGTGTTTGGCTGGCATAAGCTCAACTTCGATGGAGCCTCTAGAGGGAATCCTAGGGTGGTTGGGGCTGGCTGCATCATTCACTCCTAGGAGAAGAAGGTAATTTCCTATAAGTCAATTAGCCTAGGACTAGCCACCAATAACTATGCATAATTTAATGGATTAAGTGAAGGTGTCTTGCTCTGTAAACAACTAAGCATCTTGAAGATTGAAATTGAAGGGGACTTGACCATTATTGTCAATGCAGTCAGAAAACAAGATATCCCCAATTGGAAGCTCAAGGGTCTCCTAGATCGGGCTTTGGAAATTCTAGACATAATAGAAGACTATACTATCAACCATGTATATTGGGAGGCCAACATATTAGCTGACAATCTAGCTAATAAAGGTGCGGATGGAGAGGTGTCAGTAATGGTCGATGTTTTTGCTAGCCCAACTCCCATAGCCACACAAGTCGGAGTTTATCCCCCAACATCTGTTGAAGAGGCATCATGACAGACCCACCCAGAGAGACCTGTAGATGGAGGCTATTTGGGCTGCCAAACAAACACTCTTGCCACATGAGGATGGTTTTTTGTGCATTGAAGCTTGGTGGAGTTGAAAGGAAAAGGAAAGAAGTGTGGAATTTTGTCTTGACTGCAGATAAGGATTAGTCTGTGTCCCTTTTTGTCTTTGTTTTAGAACTCAAAAACATGGAATTTTGTCTTGACTTCTTCCAAGCTATAATCATGATAGAATAGGTCTTTGTTAGTGCCATATAGGGCACCTTTTTTTAGTAGATATGGACATGTACATCATGAATTTTGTTAAACTCCATGCTTATCAGGAACACACAATATGTTTCTAGCTAGTGGATTTATCAAAAGATCTGGACTGTGTATGCAGAACTCTGTATCTTTTATTTTAATTATTAATATAATACCGATGCGGCTGTGATTTAACAAAAAAAATAAAGCACACTCAGAAATTGATTTGTGATCATGTATAATCACAAATAATGAATTACGATTTCATGAATTATGAATCACAACATACAAATTATATTAAAATTTAGTGAATTCACCTTTTTATTAATTGAGGTAGTTTCATTCATGAATTATTGGACTTTAAATTGGTGAGTACAAACCTATTGCCAAGTTTTTTGAGGAGTATGTGCATCATGTGGGAACTTCTGACCATGCGTTGAAATTCTTAATAATTGTAATTTTATTCAAACTTCAAATATTCTAATACTAATATGTGTGAACCTCAAAAGAGCCCTTTAATATCTATTGTCATTTTTTTTTTTATCTTTTTACGATTTCATGAAAGTGAAGATCATGGAAGAATGAAAATGTCAAAATATATCTCAAGGTTGTATCCCTATCAAGCTATATTAAAATTTTATATTATGTCATAAAGGTTTGATCAACCATTTAATTTCCTTTATTCAAATTACTAGGTTGACAAGAAGTTACAAATCAATTTAAACAAACTTGTGACACTTTCAAGCTACCAAACTTATCAATTGTGACTATGACTAATTGTTGATGATGTTTTTCTTGAGAGGTAATTTAACTCAAAACAATTGAAAGCATTCATGAGCAAGACTCATTGATGTAGAAATTAAAATGTATTTGACTCAAGTGATCAAGCCAAGATGACAAATAACCTTCACATACAACTTGGAATAGTAACATAACTTTTGATAAAATGATTCAATGTGCCAATTTAGAGAGCATAAATTTTTTAAAATTTTTCAAAGTAAAAAATGAGGAATATAGCTAGCTCTAACTAGGAACAAGGACCTTGTAAATGTGGCAAGAAACTAGAATCTCAAACTCAGTGCAATTCTTTATCCATTGGGCTATAGAGACAAGAGTTTAACATAACACACTTGGAAATGTGAAGAGAATTTGACAAAAGAAAAAAGAAATAGAAGAGAAGTGACACACAAAAAAATTAAAACAAATAATCAAACTATCCTAGGTAGCTTAGATACATGGTAGGAGATATCTACCTCTACTACTTCATGGAGTTCACACGAACCCATTAACAAGTTCGGAGAAATAGGTACTTGTGTGGAACAATGAGTTGTACCTATGGAGTATCTCTAAACCAAGTTTCCATCTCACATTCATGATGAGATGTTTGAAGTTTAAAAAATGCATGACCAATAGGAATAATATATCATACTTTGTTTGCCACTCTTTGCTATACAATTCACAAACCTATTGAGTTACTTCAATGCTACCATGTATACCATCAATCATATCTCCTTGTGTTACATCAAGTATGTCAGTCTCCAATACTTGAAAACATTCTTTTCCACTTGAATTTGATAAGAGTAACTCTTGAGTTGGATATGCTTTTTAGAAACTTTGAGGTAAGCATACTTCCACTAGTTTGGGTTGTGAGTCAATTTTATGAACATTAATTTTAATGAGCATATGGTCATCTATAATGAAATAACAAGTTTCATTCCTCTTCAGTACAATAAATTTAGAAAATTATCCTTCTAACAATTACAAAGGAGAGGGATATAATGACAAATATGTTCCATTGGGTTAATTAAGAACAAGGTTTTCTTTCATGATTGGCACAAAGAATAACACCTCCACAAAGAAATTCATCATTTGATGCTTTGAGACTCCGACGTAGGATAAAGAATTCATCTTGTGGAAAACCTTGAGTGATTTTATTTTACTAATTATTACTTGTTTTTTGTTCTTGTAATAGTTCTGCCTTCTCAAGTCTCTTTTGTATAGCCTTAACAAGATGCACTAAATGACTATTAAGGTATTGAGTTATTTATCCATTAACCACTTCTTCGAATTTGAACATATATTCTAAGTGTAATGCAATTATTTCTCCATCCTCATATGTTATGAATATTTTGGCTAGGATAGAAAGAAAAGGAAAAAACCCCTAGTTTCTCATTAACCCAAAAGAAATAAACAACTCCTTTTGTACATTCTTCATAAATAAGGTTTTCACACTCTTTACAATTGTCATCATCATATGGAATTTATCAATGTCATTTAGTTTTTTTTTAGCCATTCGTGACTTTTACATGTTTCATTTTTTACAATAAAAATTGCAAGTTCAAGAGTGAGTGAATGTTACTCTTCTTTTGCAACATGTATTTTATTCAATGGATCAATATGAAGAGAAGTAAAATATTGTGATGAAACTATAGTAAAATTATCAAGATATATTTTTTTTCAAAAACATCATTTCTAACCTCTTCTCTTAGAGTTTAACTTTCACCATTCTTGAATACTTTATATTTCTAAGATACATGTATGGTGGGGTGATAGGAATTCCCTTTGATTCATCTTTATATTCTCCAACCTTTTCTTTATAGTTATATTGTCAAATAATTGTCCATGTATTATAATTTTAGAAGTGGATTGTGTTGATGTAGATTCTAATTGATTATAGTAATGATCGTTATATATATAGGGATTCAAAGAGATGTTATCTTTATCACTAAGAAATATTTATGATTCATCATTGTTTCCCTCATCATGCAAATGATACACATCAATAATTTCTTTTCCTTCTATCTCCATCATTTCAACATCTTTATCTTTGAATTTTTGAGTATTTTTAATCTAAATTATCCTTCATTAATGTAACAAGAGTCATTGTTGTAGCAAACAATATAAATGAGTTTTTCTTCTTATTTTTGTATTTTCTCAATCTTATGCAATGTTTGGAGTATATAAGGGTGCATTTATTTTGATTTGATATTTTCTCAACTAATTGTTCCAAATTATACATTCAAATAAACTTGCTAATTGGAAAACTAAAATGCACTAGCACTTTAATTCCTTAGTAAAGTAATAAAAAATCAATATGATTTACTGAATGGGCATTGGTAGGTGCTTGTAATAGTTAAAAAAATACCATTGAATATACATTTTTACTTTACTATATAAAGGGGAAACTCCCTCATATAAAATAAATTTTAAAAGTTTTCATGTATTTTTATTAGAAAGTACAAAGGGGAACCAAAATAGAAAATGGTAAAAATATGGAGTAACCCTAGATAGAATCAACATAGGGGACCATATCCGATTTTATTGGCAACACAAGGGTAGACAACTAAGAGGGGGGGGGGTGAATCAGTTGTCTTAGAAATTTAAACTTATCAAACTTATTAACCTTATTCTCAGATCTGGTAAACAACCATGAAAGCATAAACCATCAACACATCATAAATACACATAACACCAATATTTTTTTTTATGTGGAAACCCTATTAGGGGAAAAACCATGGTGGAGGTTAGTCCACAAGATTATACCCTGTTAAAAGTATAAAAATAAATAAATGGGGAATGTACTTGCATTCAGGCACACTACCTAGAGCTCATTGCTCAAATGCAGAAAGACTTACTGCCCAAGAGAAGACACATTGTCTTACAGAAACATTTGGATTACATCCACGTGATTTTGAACTAAGAAAATAGCATCTGTTAATGCCTGATTATAGTTCCGGTTAAGCACATGAACACTTCTTCACACTCTGCTCACTCTTCTTCACACTCTGCTCACTCTTCTTCACACTCTACTCACTCTTCTTCACACTCTGCTTCTACCTTCGAATGATTAGGACATTATTTTCACATCTCATACACAAGCATGCCTTCAAATGGAATAAATAATCACTTATATATATCCACAACAACATATTACATCGCTACATGTCAGCCTCAAGAAAATAATAAAACATATGCAAACTGTCGGCCCAAAACAATAAATAATTTTCAATGTGAATCGACCAATGTCAGCCACAACATAATGAAGACCCAAAAAAAATCCTCAAACATGAAACACCTTCAAAAATTATTCCTCGAAGATCCACAACACGCTACAACACCCTGTCAGCCAAGAACATGAAAAACATGAACACGCACGAGAAAATCTCTAACCGCGAGCACAACGATCAATGCAGGCGTGCAAAAAAGATAGAGCATGATCTAGAAACATCCACAAACATCCACAAACATCATGAATCACTAGAGAAGCATCTAAAATAACTGAACTTACTAGAATCACATCATCTTCAATCAAGAACACCAACTGAAGCAACAAAATGACTATCAGAACACAACTGCTCATAACTCGATCAAATCTTCATGCAGATCTTTGAAACTTAACATGGATAAACTAGATATACTAAAAAATAAACCCTTTAATCCACAACCTATGATCATCAACGTACTGAGCTAACCAATAGACTGAACTTCACTTCACTTCACCACTGACAACTTGCAACTTAATTTATTACAATTTTCTCAATATCCTCGACATATACAACCTTGAAGACATTAATGCCAATAGTGTTGACATCAATGACAACCACATATAAAGAACAACCAACAATCTCCCCCTTTGGCATTGATGGCAACACATGATGTGAAAAACACCATCAATGCAACTATCTTTAGCACTTACTCCCCCTTAAGTTCTGACTCTTTTCTCCTCAAATCTTTCACACAACTCTTCTCCCCACATGACTCTTCTCCCTAGATAAGTCAGTTTTTCACATGACTCTTGTCCCCCTTTGAAATCAATAACAAAGATCTCTTTTCTCCACACAAGCTCTAAACCACATATCTGAACATCTGACTACTCCCCCTGAGTAGCAGCCACCACAACATCAATCCAAATCAAGATATGACTATGAAATGTACAGATTGATGCAAGTCAATGCATCTTAGTTCTGATTAGGAGGGGTAATCAGCTTCCCTTTGAGATACTCAAAAGTATCCTTAGGCAACGGTTTGGTAAAGATATCTGCAATCTATTCCTTAGTAGGTACATACTCCAATCTGACTTCCTTTTCACTCACCTTCTCTCTCAAAAAGTGAAACTTGATAGATATATGCTTGGTCTTTGAATGCAGCACCAAATTCTTAGAAATGTTAATTGCACTTGAATTATCATAGAATATAGCAATAGGTTCATCATACACTCTGATATCTTTCAACATCTACTTCATCCACAATAATTGAGTACAATTATTAGCAGCAACAACATATTCTGCCTCTGCAGTAGATAAAGAAATGGCATTTTTCTTCTTACTTAACCATGAAATCAACTTCTTACCCAAGAAAAATGCACCACCACTAGTACTCCTTTTGTCATTCACATCACCTACCCAATCAACATCAGTAAAAGTACTCAAAGTAAGATCATCATCTTTAGGATACCACAACCCAAAATCAATTGTCCCCTTCAAGTATATGAAAATCCTCTTCACAGCAGTCACATCAGATTCCTTAGGATCAGCTTGAAATATTGCAACAATGCATACAACATTCATGGTATTAGGTCTAGTTTGAGTCAAATAGAGCAATCCACCAATCATCATTTGTATCTAGTCTGATTTTTCTTTTGGAGAATCATCATTTTATGTCAACTTGCATCCAGTCACCATAGGTGTACCAACTAGCTTTGAATCTTCCATACCAAAATTCTTTAGCAATTCTTTCATATACTTGGACTGAGATATAAAGATCCCTTTATCTAACTGAGTAATTTGCAAACCCAAAAATAATTTCATCTCACCAATCATAGACATCTCAAACTCATTCTACATCTAATCAACAAACTTCATGCAAAAACTATCATCTCCTCCAAAAATGATATCATCCACAAAGACTTCAACAATCAAATATTTATCATCATCAATCTTGAAATATAGATTACTATCAACAATACCTTTATTAAATCCAAGCTTCAACAAATACTTGTCCAATCTGACATACCATGCTCTTGGGGCTTGCTTAGTCCATACAATTCTTTCTTCAACTGGAAAACCATATCTCCCCAATCAGTCAATTGAAATCCATCAGGTTGCTCAACATACACTTCTTCCAATTCGCCATTTAGAAATGCTGACTTGACATCCATCTGATAAACCTTGTAGTTTTTGTAAGTAGCATAAGCAAGAAATAGTCTCACAACTTCAATCCTAGCAACAGGGGAAAAAGTTTCTTCAAAGTCAATTCCTTCCATCTGAGAATATCCTTTGCACCCAAGTCTTGCTTTGTTTCTAACAACTTCACCTTGCTCATTCAGTTTGTTTCTAAAGACCCATTTAGTTCCAATTACATTTTTGTCCTTAGGTCTAGGAACAAGAATCTATGTATTATTCTTCTCAATTTCCTGTAGTTCTTCTTTCATTGCTTCCACTTAATGTTCATCTTTGCATGTTTCATTGACACTATTAGGCTCAGTCTTTGAAATCAAACAGTATATATTCATCAACCTTGACATTAGCACTTTCAACTAATTTCCTCAATCTCTTGTTGTAGCACCGGTAGGCCTTACTCTTAGTAGAATAACCAAGAAAGATTCCTTCATCACTTCTAGCATCAAACTATCCTATATCTTCATCTCTTTTGATATAGCATTTACTCCCAAAGATTTTGAAATATCTAACAGTAGGCTTATGACCAGACCATAGCTCAAAAGGGGTCTTACCAGCATCACCTTTGACTTGTACCCGGTTGAGGGTGTAAACAACACTACTCACAACTTCTCTCCAATAGACATGCAGAACATTTCCTTCCAGCATCATAGTCCTAGCAACATCTTGAATTGTCTCGTTCTTCCTTTCCACAACTCCATTTTGCTGAGGGGTCTGCAAGGAAAATAATTGTCTCTTTATCCCATTCTCTTCACAAAAAGAATTAAACTCATGGGAAGTGAATTCACCACCTCTATCTGATCTCAAAAATTTAATCTTTAGACTTGTCTCTCTTTCAACCATAGCCTTAAAAATATTGAATTTCTCTAGAGCTTCAAATTTTTCCCTTAAGAAAGTAACCCACATCAATATAGAGTAATCATCAATAAGTAACATGAAGTACCTATCTCCTTGTAAAATTCTGATTCTAGAGGGACCACACAAATCAGTATGAAGAAGCTCCAACACTTCATTTGAACATGTTTTCTCTGAAATGAAATTCTAGTTTTCTTCCGTAACTGACATTCCTTGCATATAGTATTAGTAGGCTTTACCAACTTAGGAATATCTCTCACTGCCTAAGTAGAACTTATCTTGATAATATTGTCAAATTTTACATGACACATTCTCCTATGCCACAACCAACTTTCATCAACTTGAGCAATCAGACAACTTTTACCAGTAGAATTTAGGTGAAAGATGTTACCTTTTGTTTTTGTACCTGAAGTAATCACATTTCTGGAACTCCCCAATATTCTACACTTTACATTCTTGAATTGAAGATTGTATCCCTTGTCAACCATCTGTCCAACAATTAAGAGATTGTGATTCAAACCTTCCACATATAGAACATCATCAATATTATTCTTACCATAAAGAGAAATACATCCTCTGCCACGAATTACACCAACTTTTTCATCACCAAATCTTACAACACCACCATCATACTTTTTCAAGCTCACGAACTTACTTTTATCACTTGTCATGTGATGAGAGCATCCATTGTCAATCACCCATTCATCTTTCTCTTCAACTTGAGCAGCTAGGGCTTTTTCCACATTTGTGCAACTAGCAGATTCAATAGGGGTTGGATCATTTTCCTTGATAGCAATAAATACCTATTCGTCCTCACTTACATTCCCTTTATCAAATTCATCATCTGTCACACCTTCATCAGCAACATAATAACACTTCTTTTGGAATCTAGGCTTATTAGGTCTTGGTTTAGGAACTCTTTCTAGACACCTTGATGCAAAATGGCCTATCTTATTGCAAGAAAAACATTTAATAGGTAATTTCCCCTTATACTTACCTTCTCCTCTGGCTTCCCTTTTGACAATAAGTGCTTCAAGCTCATCTAGTTTTCTCTCTTCTTCAATCTCTCTCATTTCCTCCTCATAATTGAATATCTTTCTAGAAGAACTTTCTCCTGGATCATATATCTACTTATCCTTTCCAGAGCTAGTAGCTTTGAATGCGGATTCTATCTTAGGAAGAGCATCACCAAATTCACTTAACTCAAAAGATGTAAGCTTACCAATCAACATGTCTAGTTACATTTTTCATAGTCTGGATCTCCTCAATAGCAGTAGCTTTGGCTTTGTATGCAACAGGAAAGGATCTAAGCACTTTGGCAACAATTTATGATTCATCCAATGTTCCACTAGCACATCTGATACTACACACAAGTTCATTCACTCTCTGCATGAAAGAAGTAATGTTCTCATCATCACCCATTCTCAACATTTCATATTTCCCTTTCAAGCTTTGCAGCTTAGCAACCTTCACATGTGCATCACCTTCATACAAAGTTTCCAACTTTTTCCAGATCTCAGAAGAAGTCTTCAGATCCATAACATTTGTCATCTCAGAATCAGTCAGAGCACTTAACAATGCTTCCTTAGCCCTGATATTGTACTTGACATCCTTAATCTCAGCAGCAGTAGGAGAACCATTCTGAGGGATAACATACCTATTCCTTGTAATATTCTAGAAGGGTTCACCAATGCATCTCAAATGACACTCCATTCGAGCCTTCAACAGAGAATAATTTGTTCCATCAAATCTCAGACTATCCTTCTTGTATGTCACCATCCCAAATCACTTCAAGCTATCAAACTTCTTCTGAGGAACCTACTTTGATACCAATTGTTGGCAACACAAGGGTAGACAACTAAGAGGGGGGGTGAATCAGTTGTCTCAAAAATTTAAACTTATCAAACTTATTAACCTTATTCTCAGATTTGGTAAACCATGAAAGCATAAACCATCAACACATTAGAAATACACATAACACCAAGATTTTTTTTTACGTGGAAACCCTATTAGGGGAAAAACCATGATGGAGGTTAGTCTACAAGATTATACCCTATTAAAAGTATAAAGAAAAATAAATGGGCAATGCACTTGCATTCAGGCACACTGCTCAATTACAAAAAGGCTTACTGCCCAAAAGAAGAAACACTGTCTTATAGAAACATTTGGATTACATCCACATGATTTTGAACTGAGAAAATAACATCTACTAATGTCTGATTATAGTTCTGGTTAAGCACATGAACACTTCTTCACACTCTACTCACTCTTCTTCATACTCTGCTTTTTCCTTCAAATGATTAGGACATTATTCACACATCTCATACACACACATGCCTTCAAATGGAATAAACAATCACTTATATATATCCACAACAAGAGATTACATTGCTACATGTCGGCCTCAACAAAATAATAAAACATATGCAAACTGTCGACCCAAAATAATAAATAATTTCCAATGCGAATCAACCACTGTTGGCCACAACATAATGAAGAAAAAAATCCTTGAACACGAAACACCTTCAAAAATTATTCCTCGAAGATCCACAACACGCTACAACACCTTGTCGGCCAAGAACATGAAAAAAATGAACACGCAAGAGAAAATCTCTAATCGCGAGCACAATGATCAATGCAGATGTGCAACACAGATAGAGCATGATCTAGAAACATCCGCAAACATCATGAATCACCAGAGAAGCATCCACAACAACTAAACTTACTAGAATCACATCATCTTCATTCAGGAACACCAACTGAAGCAACAAAATGACTTTCAGAACACAACTGCTCATAACTCAATCAAATCTTCATGCAGATCTATGAAACTTAACGTGGATAAACTAGATATACTAGAAAACAAACCCTTTAATCCATAACCTCTGATCATCAACGTACTGAGCTAAGCAATAGACTAAACTTCACTTCACCACTGACATCCTGCAACTTAATTTATTACAATTTTCTCAATATCCTCGACATATACAACCTTGAAGACATTAATGCCAATAGTTTTGACATCAATGGAAACCACATATCAACAACAACCAACAGATTCATTATAAATGAATTTAAAAGTTCAAGAGACAAAATAGGAGTTTGTGTAGAATTAAATAGAAATGTTAAGTTTGACCATATATATGCCAATAACAAAAAGGTAAAGATTTAAATATTCACTACTTTTCACAAAATAGACAAGGGAAACGATGAATAAATTTATTTTTATAATAAAGAATAACATAAAAATTAATGAGGAATGAAAAGTGGACATAAATTTCTATAAACCATTCTTCATATTCCTTCAAAAGAAAACGTGAATTTTTAGGTCTTTCTCTACACATAAATATAGAGAAAAAAATGAAGAAAATATTCTAAATTAGACATAAGAATAATGAGAAATCCAAGAAGGATTGAGAGACACAAAGTTTTTCAAAAAGTTTTTTATTTCTTTGAAAATGGGCTCGAAGTCCTACATTATTTGATGAAAACACACTTATACTGAGAGGGGGGGCAAGGTGAATTAGTAAAAGATTATCTTATACTTGTTAGTGATCCAAATTTGCACCCCTAATGCCAAGCTATGAAAGAACTTAGCAGGTTTGGATGTAACATGGGACTGTTTTTAGGTTGTGGGTGTCCTATTTGAAAGTAGACCTCCAGATTATGGGCTAGCTCCCCTTTTTATGCCACCTAACTAATAATTTCTGAGGAAAAGGGTAAGAGATGCATAAAACATGAACATTAACTGAAACTACCTAAAGTGATACACCAAAAACTGACTAAGACCTGATAACAACCTATCACATTCAAAACAATGTCATAAAACCTTGTTCACATAACTCATTTTCACATGCATTTCATATAAGTAATTTATAAGGGGGTTTCTAAACAAGACTCTTAGAAGGAAAAAAAAAAGTCTCACAACTAACAACATTGTTAACTAACACAACTTATAACTTGTAACAATGCATTTTATGCTAAATGGATGCCTAAACATGAGACAAGTTTGCAAGGAAAGATAAATTTCACAAAACAAACTGATCAATCACTAATATCTTACTATAAAACATGAAATGAGAAGGTAAATGTTCTATTTTATTGATTCAAAGTACTCACCAGTATCACAAGTCCATCTGAGTTACAATAATGCTCCTGCTGAAAAGATAACCCACAAAACCAAGTTATCACTTTGCTGGAAATAAAGAACTCCCTCCAAAATGAAAAGATGAAGTTACTTAAGCAAAAACCATCAATTCCCCTCACACATGTCCATCTAGAAGGTTTTGTTCAGATGCAATACAAAAGCCAAAATGGAAGCTTCTAAAACCCCTCCAAAAGGTCCTCCAAATGTAGAAAATTCAAGCTAAGTCCAAGGTCACACTGAAGGTGTGACAAAACAGCCTCCAAAATAGTCAAAACAAGCTCACACACTCCTCTCATGTCTTCCAAACATCATTTTGTCTCCCACACATGTGTTCAACATATTTGACCCACACCCTTATTGCTTTTTGAAAACAAAAGACTCTAATATGCATTCAAAATAATAACTTGATTAAGTGATTCATAATACACCACTTAATCAAACTATTTTACATTTTTAAAACATAATGCAAAAGGGGCCCGCCACCTCTTTGAATTACATTACATTTGCATTATAAATAACATTAAAGTGATTTGCAAATCACTTAAATGATGTTTTTACACTTTGAAATAAAATGCAAAATATAATGAAATATCTAAATGTTTCCAAAAGCATTAAGCAAAAATAAATCCTTCCAAGGCATTTCATCATTCCCATTTACCTTCATTCTGCACTTCAAGGCCAAAATACATGACTATGACTTAGTCAACCTCCTTGATTTTCAAAGGCAAATGAAAGGCCCAATAATTCGGCCTATGTAAGCTTAGGGGACTCCACAAACCTTGGAAGGAATAACTTAAAGTCTTCAAGGCACCATTTGATTAAATGTCACATGCATATGATTTGGGACTTGACACATTTCACATGTTTCTTCATGGAGGACTTAGCAATTTTGAATGACAATAGAAAAACATAAGGCAAAAGCCTAAGTCATGTCACTTACCATTCAGGCCCCATAACACATTAATATGTGTTTCATTTTTTTAAAAACCAAGGCCAAAATCCATCGGCCTCCACCATAGGGTTCAAACCCTAAACAAAAGAAAGGGAAAAAGCCAAAAGCACTTCATTTTTTGCATCGAGCTTCTGGAAGAAGCTTCAACCGACATGAGGGTTTTATTGCTTGCACAAAGAACATGATTTTTTGATGGTTTTTTGGCATTTTTCTGATGAAATTTTTGTGGCTTCCACAAAAAATAATAGGTAAAGCATTCTTTTGACAAAAATATGCGTTTCATCACTTTTTTGAAGGCCATTTTGAGCTCAACAACTGCGGCCATGAGATGTTTCTGATGAACTTTGTTGTTTCACTACTCTTTGTGGGTTTTCCATTTTCCTTAGCCGCCATTGTTGAGGCTCTCTGAAGATTTTCAGTATCAAAATGCTTGCATACCTCAATAAAAATAATTGACTTGTTTAGGTGAGCTTCCTTTCTAATGAATTCTTCATTTATTTTCTGCAAATAAAGGTCAACCTTGAGCTTCCATACGAAAGAATGAAGTAGATAAATGTTTATTTTCCTTTGTATTTGCAAATTATGAACAAACCTAGATGGGTTTTGTTGCATTTGTGAAGAAAACACAAATTTTTGGTTGCAACCATGAAAATTGACTTGGGTTTTTTATGCATTTTATGCAAAATACTCTCCATTAAATTTCTTCTTCTCCAACTCTGTATTTGTAATTTTATAACAAACCTAGATGGGTTTTTTATGGCATTTCATTTTTACTGAAAGAGGGTTCGAAACCCACATGTATTGTGCTTTCATTAGAAAAAGTATTTGAATCTTACTCAAAACCCCAAGTGGGTTCTTGTTATTGTAAAAAACTAACCTTTTCCAGGCCGCGGCCATGATTGAATAACTGGGCTTGTTGCATTTTCTGTGTCTTTAAATTCTACTTGATCAACTCTCATTGTGACTACTGTTTGTGCTTTTGAAATAGAGTTGTCTTTCAAAACTTCAATGCAAACACCTTCAACATTATGCCTTCTTGGGTCTTTGTTCATGCTTGGGAAACCTTTCACCTTGATTGCATCCGATACACCTACAACATGGCTTACATTGTCCTTGTAAACTTATATTTCATTTGCCACCTTCAGGCTAGAAATTGCCACAATATAATTAATGTTAGCGGTTGTCTTGTTGATGACTGATGTATCTTCAGTGGTAAAATTATCTTACAAACCTGACTAGAAATCTCTGATGGTGCTTTAAATTCCTTGTTATCTTGTATTGTCATGATGGGGGGGGCAGAGGTCATATCGAAATGCTATTTCACAGCTTGGTGTTCATTTGATGTACCACTTGGTGCCCCATTGAGCCAATCCTTTCTTACTGCGGGCATATGTAAGAGTATTAAAAACCTAACAATTAAGCCTACAACCGGAATCACCACATATCTCTTCTAAAATATTCTCAACTGTGCTCCAATCTCGTCTCATGCTTAGCAGTTTGAAGGAAATGTTATAAGCAAGTGAATTTCCCCTTTGTTTTGCTATTATGTTTCATCCAATTAAATGGATTTAGTGACTTGTCCTGGTCTTCTCTTTCCAGTGACTTGAGAACAATATTGCAATGCATATGACAAGCTTATGTGCCCATTGTTTTGAGTATATTTTGTATTTCTTCATCATTATTGGTAGACACAAGTGCTCCATAAAGGCCATAGGATTTATTTGTTTTGGCATATTGTTCAACCTCATTGCTACCATTCTTATCTTGGAATACTCTCCTTTTCCTATGAGATTCTCTTCCAACTTCACCTACATGGTCATTTTGAAAGTTTTTATGATTCAGATTACTATGATTGCTTATGACATGCTGTATTACAAATGCCCTAGAATTACCAAATTCATCCCATGTAATTTGTGCCAAATTTAGTGAGTCCTCTTTCAACATAATATCTAGTAAATCATCCTATTTTGGATAGGACTGGTTTATGGC
The DNA here is from genome assembly GCA_007258455.2 of Sequoia sempervirens. Classification (NCBI taxonomy): domain Eukaryota; kingdom Viridiplantae; phylum Streptophyta; class Pinopsida; order Cupressales; family Cupressaceae; genus Sequoia; species Sequoia sempervirens. Next base: position 173,187,001 of record VDFB02281492.1, on the reverse strand, counting down.
TTGGGGTATTAAGATATTACTCTTCCTGCAAGCTTGACATTTCCTTACACAGTTACAAGCCCTGGAAATATGAATGGTTGAACCTAGTATTAAACCTGAAATATTCAATCTAAAAATTATAGATTGTTCCTTCTGCAAACAACTCTGAAAATTGAACCCATTCCTTGAAAAGTTGCATCTTGTGCATTTGTTCCATTGCCTTTCAGCCCAATTTTCTATTGTCACTTGCATGCCAAGGTTGACTAAATCTCAATTCCAATAAATGACTAGAAGCAGGACAAAAATCACTAAAATCCAGATCCTGTTTCAGTTGACTAAAAATAGAATAGGGGTTTTCTATCCACATAGTTCGTTATACCCCATGTTTTTTTAGTTCTCTCATCTCCACAACAATGCCATATGAAGCACAAACCATCTCTTTGTTAAATCCTCCAGAAGATACCTCTAACTTCTTCTAGTAACTAGAAGGTTAAATTTATAGATTTAAGAAAGCTTGAGAGCAGAAAAACTGTTTGTGTAGCCAAAGGTAGAAATGAAAACATTATTTGAAAGTTGAAATAAGTAGATCCTCCAAACTAGTGCAACCATTATTTCCAAGAAATAAATGAACTGCTGAGGACAACTCATTTTTTCCATTCTGCAAATTTTTGAGGATCATGAAGGCTTTGTTTTTCTATGACATTGGTATTCACCTATGCCTTTGCTGTCCTAAATGATTTCTCATCTAAAACAATGCTTCACTGCTCCACTTTGTTCATGATTGTTACCTAACAATGGCTTGCTTCCCCCCAAGATCATGACTCCATGTTACCACTTGCACACACTGTAACCTGACAGCGATATGTCTTTCTATGACACTGCACATAGTTGTCTTCATAGGTACAAAACAAATTAAATGTACTCACCTTCTCTTGGATTTTTGTCATGTGATTTCTTCATAGCAACTTCATTCATGTTATTTTCTTTGAGTGATATTGTTAAGTGACCTTAACGCTCATGCTCCTCATACATTTAGATCATTATGGCTGTTACATCATTATGAGGCATTGCACATTGATTATCTTGACACAAGGTGTGCACTGTAGGGGTATTGCATTATGACCTTAGAACCTTTGCTGCTCCATACCATACATTCATTGTACTTGTCCTGTAGCATGAGAGGTAGCATGCATTTTTCCTTTAGGACTGCCCCAATCTTCATGGTTTCCACAACAATTGCTTGCTGCGCCACATGTTTGTAACCTAGTTTCCACAACAATTGCTTGCCTTTTGATCATGTGCAACAAATAACACCATCTCCTCACATTAATCCTAGTGGGAAAACACATGTCACCTATGTTGGTGACCTGAAAGCTCACTGTCCTATGTGATGTGTGGCTGTCCAATAGGGTTGAGGTGAGAGGAACTTGACAGTACCTTGGACTGTTACTTCTTGCTGCCCCATATGCCTCATGATGGCTTTAGGCATGCCTTGATTTCTCCTTCATTATTTAAGAGATTCATAATTGAACTTGATGCATCTATAATTGAACTTGATGCATCTCTGAAATCATTTACTTCTTTTAATAAAATGGATCATGGATCCACTTAAGATGATTGAAAGACATGTCCAACAAAATGTACCTTCCTTTTGACATGATGGCAGCCATATGACTGATTCATTATGAAGTATGAATCTCATGAAAGCTCAAATTATATGTTGCATCTTTTTATTTGATAATGAAAGTTGATCAACTGGTGCGATTCCATATTGATTTAATGCATTAATAGCTTGTCTATCATTGATTTGATCAAGTTGCTCAATTTCCTATCCCTCTTAAAACATCAGAGGGCAGAATGTTGAGCTATACCCTCGTGGGAGCCACATTTACCCCACATGTTGTAATTAGCTGAATCAGAACAGTAACGAGACTTGTCCTAAATATGCACAAGGAACAAATAGTTAGATAAACAAAGCATATCATAGGTGTGTTTGATCACTCCTTTCTTGTTTTCAGGGACACTTATGGTATGCTGCTATTTTAATGCTTGTAGACATTAGATCACACATTTATGGATGTTTTGCATATAATTTTGATCAGGGATCTTTCATTGCTCTAACAACACTATTTTTATCCAATGTAGGAAACCTAGGAGCAGCGAGGAGGGAGTAAAACAAAAGTAGAGCAGCAGAGCAAGATCGAGATGATTCGAGGCCAAGTCAACGAGATTCGTCATTCCACCAGGCAATGATGGGTCCTTTACCATGTTATATGCAATTTAATTTTGTCATCCATATGTGTATGATTTCTTCTTTACTAGAATTAGGATAGCTAGTCCCTTGGCTTGTGAGGGACATTTATACGCTCATGATTATCAATAAAGATCACATTTGCAATACATATTGGTTCTCTTTCTTATTTTTCTGTAATTGCAACACTGGAATAAAATGCAATCTATCTTTTGACAATCTCTTTCATGCATATTGATGAACTTAGCAGAATATAATGCATCTTTTAATGTTTAAACGAAAACACAAAAAGAATAAACACTAAGTTACCTGATTTCAACTGAAAGCTAAAAATCAGGTAACAATACTTATTTAAAATTTAACAACCACAATAATAGAAATCATGTAATACATAGAAAATAAGAAAACACAAGATTTATGTGGAAACCCTTTTGGGAGAAAACCACAAAAAAAGATAGCTTGGATCCACTGTCCAAATCTAGCCAAAAATAAAATTATCTTACAAATATTTGTAGGCACCAACCCATTGGAGATACCAATACCCAGTACTAAGCACCAAATTAGCAAGAGACACCAATCTATTCAATTAGGAGGCACCAACCTCCAAATGAACAAAGTTATCACATTCTTGAATATTGCTTCTTCAATGGATGATGATCATTTGAATCTTCTTGTGAATGATACAATTTTTTTTAAACATGTACTCTCCTTCAAAAATCTACTTGTATTAGAATGATATCACATTTTTCACTCTCACACTTCAACCACACTTCACATTCCAATTATATACCTTAATGCCTCTTCATGGAGAGGGGAAAATTTATGGAGAGGGATGAATTTATAAAGGGAGGCATCTCTTTTTAATAGTTCAAATAAGTCTTAATTATTTAATTAAATAAGAATACCATTATCCATTAATTTAATAAATTAATTATCCATTAATTATTCATCTATTTATTCATATTTATCCATTTATTTTTTTATTTATTGTAATGTCATAAATTATGTTCCATAAGGGTGAAAGCACAATTTCATGCTCTATTTGGTGATTTCTTTAGTGTCCATTCCCTTAGTTCATTTTAGGACCACTTCCTAGCCTTGAACTTACCTTCAAATTCAAGAGAATGGGCTAATACTACCATAAAATATCCTATTGAAAACATTATACCTTTAAAACTCCAACAAATGCTCGAATTTAGGTTAGGTTCTAAGTCAAGGGACCTTGAAATTGTGATCCATGATTTGAAGAGTGCAAAACACCTAGACAAGCCCTAGTCTTGCCATTTTTCTTGAAAAAGGTGGTCACATGTTTGGTTTGGCCTTTGTCTTGTGTGATGTCATCTTGATTTCAATATTTAGGCAGTAAAATATTTCTAAAATTCAAATTTAAATGTCTCGACCTACACCTAAGTTTATTCCTATCTTTCCCTATTTAAACATGAAACTTTATTACAAAACATCTACAATTATAATTACAACAAAGCTCTTCCAAAATTGATATCATATTTTACAAAATTATTTATAGGTTTTCAAATTTACATTATTTATTTATTATGATTGAAGCTTGAAGAAAGTTAAATAAAAATTTGGAATGTAGGGTTTGTGGATTGATTTGGCATCTCTCAAGCACCTTAGGATCTAATTTCAATGGGTTATCACCTTCACAATTTGATCATCTCACTGCTCTAAGAGAGGTATTTTTATGTGTTTGATTTCCCTTGAGTATTTTACTTTCTCTTGGGTTGGATCTTGCATCTCCTTGATTGTTTCATATATGAATTCACTTTAACACACTTGAGTAGGGTTTTATAAATTATTTTGTATGTCACTACTCACCATAACCTTAGACACACTTAAGGTTCAAAGAACACACTTTTATCTTTATCAAATTTACTATTCATGGAGGTAGAAATACCAAAATAGGGGTTTGAGCAAGGAAAAATCCTATATAGCCACCCATCCCCTCTCTTTTCTATGTTTTGTAGGTTTAGGTGCAAAGGCAAAAGATTTCAAAACATGAATGAGCAGTGTAAAGTTGCAACTTTCAGACTATGATTTAAAGTACCCAGAACCCTCAGACTAGGGTGCTCAATTCCCCTGTCTAGTTGTTTTAGGCTATACTTTCTATGACAAGTGCCCGCCTGTCTTCCCTTTCCAAATCTACAACTGTTTCATCAATTTATGGTTTTGTCTTTGTAAATTATCCACATTTCAAGACTGGGGTTTTATATTAATAAGTTTTTTGTATTGAATAGGTCAATTAAATAACATTCAATCAATCTTCCCTCTTTACAACAAAGGAACAAAGCCCAAGAAAATAGGCTCTCCTTTTTTTTACATTGGTGGTTGCCATTGCACCAAAAGATCGACCTGTTAATGCCCAATACAACCACTAGATTTATACAAGATCCACAGGAGGTGGTTAAGCCATGTCATGAACCCAAGCATCATGCTACATAAGGAAGACCAAGGGACACACCATCTTGCAATCCCCCCAGTGCAAGTGAGGGGTTTGAACCTGTGACCTTGGCTCTAATACCAATTGTTACATTGGTGGTTTCCATTGTACCAAAATATCAACATGTTAATGCCTGATACAACCACCAGATTTATACAAGATCCACAGGAGGTGATTAAGCCATGTCAGAAACCAAAAAACCACATTGCACAAGGAAGACCAAGGGACACACCATCTTGCAACACTTTTAGGAAGTTAGCTGATCCTAAATGCCTTGCTAGTTTGTGTTCTAATGTTAAGCAAAAAAGGGATTGATCTAGGTTAGGATCTCATCTCACACTTATCATTTTGGTGAACCCAACTTATCTTGCATTTGAAAAATATTCTAATTTTAATTGCATAATTTTAGAATTGATTTTTTTCTTTAAGGCATTAGATTTGAATATATCATTTACATTTCTAAATATTGTATATTTGAATTACAAAAGTAAACCATTCAAATTCATTGAGGTTGACCTAGAGAAGTTGTTTGAGGTTGTGGTTGATATATATTCAAGGTTAATTATTGGATATGTGCATGGTGTAGAGTGATGTGGTGTGAAATGTGATCAAGTGTTGTGATCTAAGTGCGATCTTAAACACCTAAGGCTACCAAAAGCAGTGAGCAAAAGGTGTCTATATTTTTAGTGTACTTGATATTGCTGGAGGCAGGAAGACGAAAGTTGCAGATGGTGTAGAGTTTTTGTGGTGGATCTTTCTGTTGCTCTCAGGTAGTGAACCTCCTTGTAACAGTCTTCTTCTATTTTATTCTATTCTAGATAGTGAGTCGTTTGGGCAATGAGCCCTTGGCAGTGAACCATTCTTTTTTTTTATGGGAAACGAGCCCTTTCGATAGTGAGCCTTTTGTATTTAGTGTTGTTATTCATATATACATGACTTAATCCTCACTATGATTTTCCCTAATTAGGGTTTTCAACGTAAATATGGTTTTTTATGGTGTATGATTGTGAATGTGTGTATGCTTCATTTGTTTGCATTCATGTTGATGCATAATAAGGGTTTTAATGTAAAATTGATTCAACCCCCTCTCAATTGTTCCGTGTGTCTAACAAATGGATGCCTCAAATCAAAAAATAATAGTATCATTGAATTTTTGCAAGTGGGGAAGCCACAACATTCATGGCAGGTAGCTAGGAGAGCTACTCCCATAATGACAAGACTGCTTCATTTCACCCAGGGTGTCTAAAAATATTTTGAAATTCTCTTTGAAACAATATTGATAGCATCCACTACATATTGATGAAAAATATTGTTTCCAAAACATAGTAAGCATCTACCCATGGTTGCAAAACCACACCAAAACACCATCGAAGCTAGTCACCCTTAAATCCTGAGCACAAGAGAATTTAGTCCCAACATATTCATTGTGATTGGATGCATTCAAATGATTTATGGATTTCATCTCCACATATAAAACAAGTTCTGCTAAAGGACATCACAACACTTATTCCATAAATTTCTTTATTTCTTTCATATCTTCCATCATCAACATAATTAGATCTAACTTTATTTCTGTAATAAAAATAAAATCTATCTCAATAGTAACTTTTAATGTGTTATCTATATTCTATTTTCTCATTATATGCTTCTCTACTTTCCTTGATATCTTCTTCTTGAGAATATAACACTTCATCCTTGATTTATTTGTTTACTCTAAGTTATGTATTTCAACTTATCTTTAGCCTCTAGGGCCAAATAATGTGATTCTAACATGTACTAAGATCTTCTTAAATATATCCTATTAAGCCATTTGTATATCTTTCCATTTTCTCTTTAATTTATTTATCATGACTTGGTCTTATTGTTGGACTATAATAGCCTTTACTATAATATTTCCCAATCATACCTTTCTACCTTTATTTTTTATTTATTAATAAATCTAATTGAATAAACTTGGATTTCAATTTATACACCATTTTTAAATAGCCAAATTTCCTTCTATATTTCTTTCTAATTGGACTTCTTTCCACCAAATAGCAAAATGAATTTTTAACTTGGTTTTAGCAAACTCCACTTTATCAATCTATTGAAGCAATATCTTCATACTCAAAATGTTTTTTCTAAATCAATGATCCAATCAATCACTTCTTTAGGATTCAAACTACCAACATGATTTTAATTATTTACTCTATTTTTCTTACTACTAATGGATATTTCCTTTAATATTATTTCTCCTCTATCATATTCTTCAACATGTTTAACTATATCTAGTCTACCAACTTCTTTTTTGTCATCATTTTCATAAAATATAGGGTTCTAACCTCTTATGTGTTCTTCATTGATAGCATATAATTTGATCTGGATATTTATCATTATATTAAACATTTCATCAATGCACTTAGCAACGTAGGATACACCTTTAAGTCTATCCATCCTTCTAGGAGACCTTTTAAATATTTGAGCTCAAGATGCCTAGTAAAAACTACCTCACAATCAACAATATATTCATAACCATCTCACAATTCACCAAGGAATATTTTACCTAACAATGTAGTTTTTGAAGATTAACGCTAATGCATAATCTACTCAATAACTCAATGCTTGAAGATTTAATTTAAGAGACTCCATCCAAGGATGAATAATATCTATAAGAGGGTATTCTCCCTATGTGAATTGTATAAAATATCAAATCCAATCATGCTTTAGATACTAAGGAATATGAATATAAATATCATTTGACAATCTTTTGGTTCAAAAATCATGCTCTAGTAATTTGATTGTCTTTTTAGGATTCACAAAAAAAATCTTTTATACCATCTAATAGAGTCATGGTTGGTGAGTCCAATAAAGGACTAACTAATCATAATTGTACATTAGAACAAGAAAATGAAACACCAAGAACCACTTCAATAATTCAAAAATAAAAATTATAAGGAAGCTTCAATGAGTTTGGAACACACTATGCCTAGGTTAATAAGATATTTTAGAATTAAAAAACTCAAATTTCTGCTCAATATTATATTCTTCATTTTGACCTTGTCTAGAATTTTATTCTAATTTTCTTATCAATTTATAACTTCTTGGATTCCTCAAATGATATTGGACTCTCCTTATATAGGAAAACATAGAATAATATGTGTCATATAAAAATGTGTTACACTAACCTAGGGGAATGTAATAAGGATGAAAAATCCTAATATTAAATCATTACTCAACCTTGGAATTGGATGCATCACCTTCTGTAGCACATATTTTCAAATGGTAATGTGACAATTCATCTACAATGATGATCCTCAAGCTAGGAGCATTCAAATGCATTGTGTTTTGATAAAAGAAACATCTTAGGAATCAAACTAAAATAAATAAAAACTTAGTAATTGGTGTGAGATTCAAAATTTTGTTGCAAGTCCAAAACAAGGTTATATTATACAATGAATAGTTGGTTTAGGTCCTCTAAATGAGAAACATAGACGTAAGGATTATATCTTCACTAAATGTGTATGAAACATGTATAATGTTCTATAGATCTTATGTTCCAAACTACAACTCAAAAATACTATTGAGAAGAAATGCAACATAAAATACAAATGGCTATTCCCACAATGGTAGATATGTGTTATTGCAAGCCTATCACACTTTATTGGAAAACTAGGAAACATTAAAAATACCTACAAAACAAACAAATTTAAATTATTATTTTTTGGTTGATATAGGATTGCTTTAGTCTAACAATGCTATTGTGGCATTATGTATAAAAGGTATTTTTTGGAGCTCAATCTAATCATTGTATTTATTAGAAGAAAAAAATATTAGTTTATTATTATTTTGTATGCCAACATGATTTTGTTCATAATAATAAGGATATGGTTAAGGTTATTAAGTATTAGCTTGTATTAAATTTTGATCTGAAAGACTATTATATGATAATTTTCTTCTAGAGATTACAAGAGATAAAGCTAAAAAAATATTGGTTGAGTCAAAAGAAACATGATTACTCTATTTTTAGAGATTAAAAATGCCAGACTATAAATTAGTAAGTGTTATTATTCTTGTTGGATCAAAGTTATCATTGGAATATTGCCCTAGATGAAATATAGGGTATTGACCCATGATCTATATAGATAATTTTTTGGAAGCTTGTTGTATGCTATGATGTACAATAGAAAAAATATCAAATAAACAATGAGATTATTTAAAATAAATATACGTCTAATCCAAGAAAAGAACATAAAACTATGGTTTAGAGGGTCTTCAAATATCCTTGTGACAATTGAATGTATTTGATAGTTTACCAAGGAGGACTTGATGTGGGAAATACATTAGATACATAAATCTTTGTTGATGTAGATTGTGTCAATGATGTTGACACCTAGATCTACCTTGATGGTTATGTATTTGACATGCTCCCTCAGGTCAATATGGGTTGAAGTCCTGCATTGTATCACAAGGTACATTAAACTCAAAGGGAGGTTTAAATAAACTTATGGATATAATTTTCTTTTGAATCATTTTAGACATAAGATTTGGGTTTCCTTCCCTTTCTACCTTTCTTCCTCTTTTGAGATGTGTATGAAAGACTATAAAAAGCTTTGGGCATGATCCCCATTCACTAGGGACTTATTCTACTCATTATTAACCATTTGAAGGTCCAAAACCCTAAGATTCTTTTCTTGAGTGTCAAAATGAAGGAGGAAAAAATGAAAAACACTGTTGATTATTCTAAATCATTTACAAATAACACTATTCAATCCTTGAATGATTTTTGAGAGGATGTTGATAAAAATAAATCCACAGTAAAAAATGAGGGCTCTCCCTTTAGGGAAAGTAGCCCTAAGAAGCAAGAGGATAGTGGTAGTAAGGATATGGAGAGAAATGAAACTCCCCAAAGGGATAAAAGAAAGAGACTTGTCAAAAAACCCAAAGCGAAGCTAGATAATACAAGGATGTTAAAGGAGGAGAATTGGCCTAATATATTGTCTAACTCTTCTACTATGCAATAATTTTTTAATATTTGAGGACTATTTTAGAGGCTATGGATTCCAAACACTCCCTTACCAAATGATTGTTTATGGATCTGAATAATCTCAACCTTAAGCTTTATTTAATGGAGAAAAGAATGGAGGCCAAATTCAAGTGCATAGGGAGGACAATGTAAGGATGTTTTAGAGCTAGGATGATTTTCCTAGGGTCAACAAGCTAGAACAATATCTTGATGAATTGAGGGATAGTGGTGTCATGATAATAGTGTATTTGGAGAAATGGAAAGAAGACCACAATAATATATTAATTAATTTGAAGACAAAGCTATTAGGGATAAAAGAAAACCCCAGCAAGGTGATTCAAGTCAACAAGTGTACCATTTAAAATAGCATGATAGGGATTACAATCCTCACTAAGAAACTCAAAGAAATGATTGAAGGATTTGATGTTTAATGTGTGGGTGGTAAGAATGTCAATGTGGGTCATAGTGCTATGACCAGGAGTAGTAAGAAGAAATCATACAAGGAGGAGAAAATATGTCCAAGACTTTGTGTACCTATGATGAGGGCCACACCACCCAGACCCCACATAAATCACAACAACAGATATTGACACAAAAGATGCGAGACAAAAAAATGACTTAATTTCAATTATTTTAAGAAAATGAAATTACAGATTCAAAGCTTACATGCTACAACTTCGTGGGCTTGATTTATTACAACAAAATCAACTCTAAAAAGAAAAATACTATTCAAAGCCACAATCTACACTATTAGGGCCGCCTTCTACAACCCCCACTTAACCCTTTTTATTTTCCCCAATAATTGCCCTGGAATGTTCTAGAAAGATCAAATTTCCCCTTTTTGTTTTGGTGCCAAAAGTCCCACCATTTGATTTCTGGCCTAGGAAGATTTTTTTTTTTATGAAATTCACTTTTTACCAACTTCGTGGGGCCATAACTTTTGATCCGGGTGTCCAATTTTCTATTATTGCATATCATTGGAAAGCTCTCGATGAGCTCTACAACATGCAAATTGATCGTAGGTTGGTTCAACCACCTTTTGACCTGTTTCAGGGCCTCTAAAGTTTTGTATCTGAATTTGAAGCTACATTGGAGAAATTTCTTGGGATGAAAACTTTAATTTATCCCAAACTGTGCAGGGTATTGAGGTGATTCTTTCGCGACTGAAATTTTTTTCCAGCTTTGCTCCTTGGGGTAAATTTTCACATCCATACGAGTCCATTTAGACCGACTTACTAAAAATAGTAAGTTCTCATTTTTCACTATTTTTGATGCCTGATAGTCTTATACCCCTTAAGTGCCATCATGAGACTCAAAACAACTAAATAAAATAAAGAAAACAATTTTTTTGGGTGATGCAAGATTTCTCTACACCACTAGATGCTCCTACATCAGACACCCAAGGTAATTTGAAAAGTGACCCTATCACTTCTTAGGAGTTAGAGGGAAACCAAGACAGTTAACCTCAACCTTAGATAACCATGATAAATCTTCAGCATGCCTTCCTCCATTTCACCAAGTACTTTGTATATTGCTTGTTTCTTGTGCTTCTACCCACACGACTATCTAGGATTTCTTCTATCTCTTCCTTCTCTGAATTAGGTGCTGGAATTTTCAACTGTTCATTTATCAGACCCTCCTCTATATCACCTTCATGATACTTTGTCAAATCAACAATGTTGAACACAAGAGAAATGTTTATTCTACTAGGCAACTCTACCTCATAAGCATTTCCTGAATCATGCTTCTTCAGGATCTTGCATGGTCCAAACTTCTTCATCTTTAACTACTTGTATGTACAAACTAGAAACCTTTCCTTTCACAAATGAACCATGACTTCATCTCCTACCCGAAACTCCTTATGTCCTTTTTTGATCTGCCTAAGCCTTATATTGTGAGTTCATCTTATTGATATGTTTCTTCACCTCTTCGTGCAAATTCTTCAGGTGCTCAGCAAAATCCTCAGCCTCAACACTACTCTTCTCCCCCTTATCCATCTTTCTCAGTTCAGAAGTAGTTTTGGGACTACTCCCATACACAATTTGGAATGGTGATTTACCAATGCTTCTATTGACAAAATTATTATAAGCAAATTTTTCCTATGGTATAATCAAATCCCATCCCTTAGCCTTATTTCCTACTAAGCATCTTAGCGGGTTACCCAAACTCCTATTCACCACCTCTATTTGTCCATTAGTCTATGGATGGTGTGCATAACTAAACTTCAAATCTGTCTTCAACTTCTTCCATAATTTCCTCCAAAAATAACAACAAATTTGGTATCTTTGTCTGAAACTATACTCTTTGGTAGACCATGTAGTCTCACCACCTCTTTGAAAAACAACTCTACAACATGAACAACATCACTGGTCTTATGACATGGAATGAAATGTGCCATCTTTGAAAATCTATCCACCACCACAAATATGGAATCATGCCCTCTTTGTGTCCTTGGCAAGCCAAAAACAAAATCCGTGCTAATATCCTCCCATGACCTCTCAGGTACAGGTAATGGCTAATACAATCCAGTATTTTGACTTGTTCCTTTCACCATCTAACATACTCTGGAACTTTCTACAAAATTCTTCACATCTTGTTGTAAATGTGGCCAATAATCATTTTCATTGACAAGAGCAATGGTCTTATCTTGACCAAAATGTCCAACCAATCCTCCACTATGCTTCTCCTTGATTAGATTCTCTCTCATAGAACTCCTTGAAATACACAATTGGCTTCCTCTAAACAACATCCCATCTTGGATTAAGAAATGCAACCATCTCGTCCTATCCAATGTAATAGGTTCCAAACAAGCCTTCCAAGCTTCTGTAAAGTCTGGATCTTTAGGATACAAACTCTTGAGTTCATTGAACCCAACAACCTCTATATTCATTTCTATCAGAAATTTTTTCCTTCTACTCAAGGAATCTACAACTCTATTTGATCTTCCACTCCTATGCTTCAAAACAAAAGTATAACTCTGCAAAAACTCAACCCATTTTAAGTGTCTTTGATTCAACTTTCCTTCACTATTGAGATACTGCAAATCCTGGTGATCAATATATAAAACAAATTCTTTTGGAAAAAAATAGTGTCTCCATTTCTTCAAAGCTTGAACTATAGCATAAAACTATTGATCATAGAAAAAATATTTCTTCTTAGCATCATTTAACTTCTCACTAAAATAGGCAACATGCTTACCTTCTTGACTCAAAATAGCTCTTATGGTAGTGTCACTAGCATCACAATCTACCTGAAAGACCTTATTGAAATTTGGAAGGGCCAAAACAGGTTGCTCTATAACTTTCTTCTTCAACATATCAAAACTTTTGGCTGCTCCTGTAGTCCACTTAAACTCTTTTCTATCCCCTCTAATTGCTTCAGTTAGAGGTGCACAAATACTACTAAAACTCTTAATAAACTTTCTATAAAAACTTTCTAGACCATGAAATGATCTTACCTCTGTAACACTCCTTGGGGTAGGCCATTCAATGATAGCTCTCACCTTCTCTAGATCCATTTTAAGATCCTTTGCTGAGACAACAAATCCCAGATACACCAACTCCCTTTTCACAAAACTGCATTTCTTCAAATTAATCAATAGCTTCTCCTCCCTTAGCTTCTCAAAAACTTTCCGTATATGCATTAGGTGCTCCTCTAATGTCTTACTGAAAATCAGAATATCATCCAAATAAACAATAACAAATTTTCCTAATTTTTTTTTTAATACCTCATTCATAAGCTGCATAAATGTGCTTGGTGCATTGGTTAGCCCAAATGGCATGACTAACCACTCGTACAAGCCCTCCTTGGTTTTAAAGGCTGTCTTCCATTCATCTCCTTCTCTAATACAAATTTGGTGATACTTTATCTTCAAATCTATCTTTGTGAAGTACTCAACTCCACTTAAACAATCCATAATGTCATCCATTATCGGTAAGGGAAATCTATACTTGATGGTGATCTTGTTGATGGCTCTAGAATCTATACACATCCACCATTCCCCATCCTTCTTTGGTGCTAGTGCTATAGGTACTATACATGGACTCAAACTCTCTCTAATCAATCCCTTTCACAACAACTCTTGCACTTGTCTATTCAACTCTTCACTCTCTGTTGGAGTCATACGATGGGATGCCTTATTCGACACAATGGCTCCAGGAATCAGGTCCATCTGATGACTAATCTTTCTTATAGGAGGCAAACCTTCAGGTACATTATCATAAATAATAGCTTGAAACTCATTCAACAAATTTGAAACCTCTACAAGTACCTCAGTAGTATCTTCTTTATCAACTCTAGGGATCAATGCAAAACACATATATTCATGCTTCATACCTTCTAGGAACTTTCTTCCATCAACCAAACAAATTCTTGCATTACTGCATACATTTTCCTCTACCTCTTTCAAGGGCTTCAACTTATGACGAACTCCATCCTTTGTCAAAGAATAGGTGTTGGCATGTCCATCATGTATTGCTCGTCGATCAAACTACCACGATCTGCCTAACAACATATGAAAAACATACATAGGCATAATATCACATAGTACCTCATCATGGTAATTTCCAATCTTGAACTTTACCAAACATTGTTGGTTTACCAAGGCTTTATGGTCCTTCTGCAACCAAGCAATCTGGTATGGGTTCAGATGCCTTCTTCTCTCCAACCACGACTTACTAACCATTTCTTCTGAAACAAGGTTATTAGTACTACCTCCATCAATAATAACATTGCAAACTTTACCTTCACACTTACATCTGGTGCAAAAAAAAATATTCCTTTGAGTTGGCTCATTCTCCTCATTCAACAAGGCTCTTCTAGTAACAAAAACCTCTCCTCTTTCTGCATCCTCAGAATGTGAAGACTCTGCATCTTCATCAACATGTGCAACTCGTGCATTACCCTCAAGTCTTCTATTTGTCCTTCCTTGATGTTGAGGACACTCATAGGCTCTATGTCCTTCTTCTCCACACTGGAAATAGGTTCCATGGAAGCCTCCTCTTCCCGATCCTCGTCCAGATCTTCCCCTTCCTCTTTGGTCTCCATTACTCTGATCACAAGGATGGTAGGTGTTATCTCCTTTCTGGTTCTGGGCACTACTGGAGCCTTCACCCTTCTTTTGATATTCATTTCGACCTCCATATGAATGTCCATCGGTCTTTCCTCCACGGCCTCCACCTCATTTTTTGTTCTCAAATCTCTTGTTCAATCGTTCTTCAACCTTAGAGAAAACTGATAAGCATCCTCAATGGTGGTCATTCTTACTAGTGCCAATTGTTCTTGTATGCTTGGCTTCAACCTGTTAATATAACGAGCAAATTTCTCTTTATTTACCTCAAAATGTCTTGTCTGAATTAGGACCTTGTGAAATTCCTTTATGTATTCTTTCACCATCCTTGTCCCTTGCCTCAAGCTATGTAGCTTCTTGAGCAACTCCAATTCGTAATCGACTGGAATAAATTGTTTCTTCAATTTTGACACCATTTTGTCCCATCTATAAATTTTATCTTTCCCTTGTCTTCCTCTTTCTAACTAGACCTCTTTCCACCATATACTGGTGTGACCTTTCAATTTTGTCTTTGCAAACTTCACTCTGTGAGGATCTTCAATCTCCTCAAACTCAAAAAATTCCTCCATGTCATTGATCCAATAAATCAATTCTTCAGGATTAAGATTTCCACTAAAAGTTGAAACCTCCATTTTAGGTCTCTTCCCAATGCTTGAGATCTCTCGCAACAATATTCTTTCTTCAAGATCCATTGGATCCTGCTCTTCCTCTTCCGTTTCATCTTCACTATCATCTTTGTCTCGTTGCAAGGTTTCTAATTGCCTTATAAGGGCTCTTATTTCATCTCTAGGTGGATCTCTTCCACCACCTTAGCCTCTACCTCTGCCATACTAGGAAAGTCTTGGAGGCATCTTGAATTCAACCCACACTCATAGGTCTTGCAGCAACTTTCTCACATTCGATGCTCTGTTACAGGTTGAGGAACTCTTGCTCTGATACCACTTGATGAGGGCCACACCACCCAAACCCCACATAAATCACAACAACAAATACCAACACAAAATATGTGAGACAAAAAAAATGACTTACTTTCAATTATTTTCAGAAAATGAAATTACATATTCAAAGCTTACATGCTATAGCCTCATGGGCTTGATTTATTACAACAAAATCAACTTTGAAAATAAAAACTACTATTCAAAGCCACAATCTACACTATCAGGGCCGCCTTCTACAACCCCCATTTAACC
Organism: Sequoia sempervirens; assembly: GCA_007258455.2. Taxonomy (NCBI): domain Eukaryota; kingdom Viridiplantae; phylum Streptophyta; class Pinopsida; order Cupressales; family Cupressaceae; genus Sequoia; species Sequoia sempervirens. The sequence continues at coordinate 173,171,053 of VDFB02281492.1, read as the reverse complement.
CTTTTTATTTTCCCCAATAACTGCCCTAGAATGTTCTAGAAAGATAAAATTTCCCCTTTTTTTGTTGGTGCCAAAAGTCCAGCCATTTGATTTCTAGCCTAGGAAGAATTTTTTTTTATGAAATTCACTTTTTAGAGGACCAACTTTGCGGGGCCATAACTTTTGATCCAGGTGTCCAATTTGCTATTATTGCATATCGTTGGAAAGCTCTCGACGAGCTCTACAATGCATAAACCCATCGTAGGTTAGTTCAACCACCTTTTTACTTGTTTTGGGGCCTCTAAAGTTTTATATCTAAATTTGAAGCTGCATTGGAGAAATTTCTTGTGATGGAAATTTTAATTTCTCCCAAACCGTGGAGGGTATTGAGGTGATTCTTTTGCAACCAATTTTTTTTTTCAACTCTGCTCCTTGGGGTAAATTTTCACACCCGTACGAGTCCTTTTAGGCTGACTTACTAAAAATAGTAAGTGCCCGTTTTTCGCTATTTTTGATGCTTGACAGTCTTATACCCCTTAAGTGCCATCATGGGACTCAAAACAACTAAAGAAAATATTGAAAACATTTTTTTTGGGTGATGCAATATTGCCCTACACCGCTAGATGATCCTACATCAACCTACATGAAATATGCTACTAACAAGATATTTAGGCAACTGAAATGTTGAAGAAGATATAAGGTCTGAGTTATCTATTTACTTTTACTATTTCTTGTTTATGTTTTTTGTGCGGGTTGGGATTGTTCTCTTATTATCATTTTTCTATTGTCATTCTATAATCTTGTTGTTTCTTAATTGTTGTAAAGTGTTTTAAGCCCCTTCAAAACTTGTTTTACCTATATAATCAAATGCATGTTAGTTGATGTAGTTAGTTGGTGTAATGCCCAAAACTTTCTACCACATACTCATCTAAATTACATAACACAAACTTCAAATTTTCAATCACAACACAAGACCAACTCACAATATGTAAGCTTTCAAGCAAGAACGGGAGAACCTAAGGGGCCAAACCTAATTCCTCGGGGGCTCATTTCTAATGGCCTTACCTACGTATGTAATTCACAGAGTAGTCATAGTTTGACACTGATACTTTAATCGACACAAACCATATATAATAATTAGGTTCAATTCTCAAGATAATAATTAACAATTCAATCATAACCCTAATGTCACTAGACACTATGGTAAAAGGAAACAATAGTTCAAGGTCAAAAGATTATATTTAGCCCCATATGTAGGATCTCCCAAGGTTTCTTCTAAAATGTACTAGATGACTCACACAATCCTTATGTGTAACCAAGTTGTGAATTAAAATAAAACAAAGTAAGAAAAACAATTGCATCATATAAATCAATTCATGTCATTAAATCTACAATTCACAATAAAAAAGGGCAACATTGAAACAGTCATAACTTTATGTATCTTAGCCAAAATGAAAACTTCAATATGTTTCAGAAAGGGGAAAGAATGAGAAATAAAACCCATAAAATATTTGGCATGAAACTCAAATGTGTATGAGTCTGCAATTCAGCATGTTATTTCCTACTTAGTTTTGAAAATTCATACAATAGTTTCTCATTTTGATTTCACGTTATAATGTTCTAATTTGTTTATGCCATAGATATTAGATTTTCATTTTACATCAATCTCAAAGAATATAAATGATCTTTATATTGAAAAATGATTTAATATTCTCTTCACATGGTTTCGCGACGAACATGTAATAGGAGTTAAAAGATAGTTCATCATTTATGAAATATTTATATTTTGTTTCACTTCTATGATCTACACTATCAAAACAAAATAAGATATTACTATAATTTCCTCTTAGCTTGTTTGAAGTTCTAATTTTTTTTTGTCAATAATTATAAATCTCCTTTTAGATACATCTTATTTTATTAAAGTAGTTAATATACTCATTCAAGTTTAAGTATCTATACAGAGAACAAATGTACTAAAATATAATTTGATTAGTAGCTCAAATGGCATAATTAAGTGTAGTTTGGATATAATTTGGGTAATTTAATAAAATCAATTAAATAACTATAAGACTATGGCTGAATTTCAACAACTTATCTATGTATCATTGTTTTCAGTTGTAGATGATAGTAATTTAAATTATACAATATTATATGATTTTTGGTGTAAGTTTTGAATTCAAAAGTTGCTTTGTCATTTAACATTGCAGTTTCCTTTGTCTGCTCAAATTTTTTGGAACTATGTGCTTAAATCATTAAAGGTTGTAACCTCTATTGGAGCCAAGTCGGTGTGATATTGTTAATGTTTGGCCGACTAGCATCTTTGACACATTGTGATTTGTACAGGTCGTTGTGACCTTGCTTCTGTCTCACCAAAGGAGTCTATCGCTGTGACAAGAAGCATTCGGTGTGACCTCTTATCGCCCGTGGAGATCTCTGGCCGACAAGCCATTCTATCATATATTGGGATAACCTACGGTGGCTCGGTGAGAAGTCTTATCGAGATATTTTGTCTTATCGACAGTATGTTACCTTTTTTGTGGTCTTCGGCGTATCTATATTCTATTAGTAAGAAGTCTTACCGATGTGAGAATGTTTCACCGACAGGTTGTTTCACATGGAGTCGTCGGAGTAACATATGGTGGCTCGGTAAGAAGTCTTACTGATATGTAAAGTCTTGCCGATGAGTAAAAGCATGGTGCCTTCATGGTGACTCAAAGACTTCGATATGAAGTCTTGGCGACCGATGGAATGTCTCACCGATAGCTTATGGCTATCGGGGTAACATAAAGATCTCGGAGTAGGTCAAGGCGATCGGTGAAAGGTCTCAGCAAAGGACGATAGTCTTGCCGACTATTGAATACTTCAGAGTAATTGTTTGAACATTGATGTAACCTATCGGCGATAGCGATAAGTCTCGCTAACTCTTGGATGCTTTGGTATAACATAAAGAGCTCGGTGGAAGGTCTTGGTGAAGAGTGATAGTCTTCCCGAAAGGAAAAGTGAAGTCGGTGAAACTTGAGGAGACTCGGTGTAATCTCTTGGTGAGCGGTAAGTCTTTCCGATGGAAAAATGAAGTCTTTGTGACTTGTGAGCATCGGTAAAACGTCTTGCCGATGGAGGAATCTCTTGCTGATAGAAATGCAATGGATGTCGATGGATTCGGTATGACTCATGGCGTTCATTATATCCTCTTGTCGACTGTTGGGACTTACGCCGATATCAACAATGAAGCCTTTGGGCATCGGGGAGACACAGTTAGTGTCTCACCGACATGCCAACACGGTTGAAGCTTTTTTGACCAATTGAAGACTTTCCTATGTGGCATCTCATGGACCAATCAGAGAAGCCGAATGGGAACTGTTGGAAGACAGTCCGTTGAGGCAGTTCTGTGAGGAAGTTCGACAGAAAGGGAATGACATGAATATAGTTTGAAGCTGTAGATGCTCGATGGTTCGGTTGGTTCGAAGAAAAGTTGTGTGAACAGTTTACATTGTATTAGATTGATTTCTATTATGTAAAGATTGTAACTTGAAGGTTCCTATACAAGATTGATCATTGTGAAAGCTGTTGTAATCTGGCATCAGAAAGATAAGTCAGAACTTTGTATGTAATTATTTGTTACTATAATATAAAGTCAATTCTCTTGGTGTGGTGGGTTTTTTCTCCCATAAGGGTTTTCCCACGTAAATCTGGTGTCCATATGTGTGTGTCAAATACTTTGTTTTTGTTATCTCTTTCATGTGCATCTTAATTGGACTGTAATTGTAATTTTAAAAGGTATCTTTGCATTCTTCCCTGAGGTTTTGACATTAGGAGAGTTGTTTCCGCATCTAATTTTTCTTACAAGTGGTATCAGAGCCTAGCCAGTTGTGTTATCCTTGTGGGTACGTTAGGTTTTTTGAGTCAATTTCCATTCAGTGGGAGTATTGTAGAAGTTTGTCATTTTCTAATTACAGATAGAGATGGCTAGCTCGTTAGGAAAGATTGAAATAAAGAAGTTCAATGGCAGAAATTTTGAGTTGTGGAAACTCAAAATGGAGGATCTTTTAGTGGATCGTGATCTGTGGCTTGTTGTGTCTGGAACTAAACCTACAGGCATGAAGCAAGAAGATTGGGACCTTGCAGATAGAAAGTCTAAGGGGTTGATAAGGCTCTGTTTGGCAGACTCTGTTCTTCTCAATGTGCATGAAGAGAAGACTGCATCTTCCTTATGGAAGAGACTGGCATCTAGTTATTAGGGGAAGTCTTTGGTGAATAAACTGTTCTTGAGGAAGAAGTTATACTCTTTGAGAATGCAGGAAGGAGGGTCTATAGCTGATCATTTGAATGCATTTAACATGTTGATTGCACAGTTAACTTATGTTGGTGTAAAGATTGATGAAGAGGATCGTTGTATCCTAATATTGTGTTCTTTGCCAGATTCATGGGATCACCTAGTGATGGCTATTGGGAGTACAACATCCAGTTTCAAGATGGAGGATGTTGTTTCTTCTTTGTTATCAGAAGAGATGAGAAGGAAATCTTTTGAGATGGCGAAGGAGGCCCTTGCTGTTAGAGGAAGGTCGAAAGAGAAAGGAAAGAAGAAGGACAAGAAGTCCAAATCGAAATCAGAGGGGAGATCAAAGTCTCCTAGCAAGAAGTCCAAGGTGAAGTGCTGGAACTGTGGGCAACCTGGTCATGTCCGAAAGGATTGTAAAGAGGAGAAGAAGAAGAAGAAGAAGTATTCTTCCAATAATGATTCTTCTCACAGTGATGGAGACACCTTCATTGCAGCCTTGGCTACACAGGCATCAGATGATGTCTAGCTGATTGATTCTGGAGCATCTTTCCACATGACATCTCATAGAGACTGGTTTACAAAGTATGAAGAATACGATGGTGGAAAGGTGTACTTAGCAACTGATTCAACTTTAGAGATTGTTGGCCGTGGAAGAGTCAGAATCCAATTCTCGATGGCAGAGTGAAGGGAATCAATAATGTAATGCATATACCAGGTTTGGCTCGAAACTTACTTTCTGTAAGTATGCTGAATGATATTGGAGTGCAAGTCACGTTCTCTGGAAATGGCTGCAAGATGACTAGAGGCTCAATGGTGCTAGCAAGAGGTGCTCATATTGGTACCCTGTATAAGCTGGATGCACATGTTGTTCAATGTAACAATGTCTTTGTAAAGTCACAGAAGGCTACTCATGGAGGAAAAGAGGGAAATGTTCCTAATTGTATAAACTCTATGGAAGTTAAACTTCCAGTAGAAAAGACTATGCTCTGGCATCATAGGCTAGGCCACATAGGAGAGAAAGGTTTAAAAACCTTGAAGAACAAAAACCTGGTTGAGGGGCTTGAAGATTGTAACCTTGAATTTGAATTCTGTGAACATATATATGGAAAGCAGCACCGTGTTTCTTTTTATTCCAGTCCTCATAAATCTTCTGGTTTGCTAGATTATATTCATTTTGATGTATTTGGTCTAGTGAATGTTCCTTCTTTGTCTAAGTCAAGGTACTATGTATCGTTTATTGATGATTATTTAAGAAGAGCATTTGTTTATTTTCTGAAAAGTAAATTAGAAGTATTCAGTTGATTTAAGAAATTTAAGAACCTTGTAGAAAATTAGACTGAAAGAAAAATAAAATGTTTAAGGACTGATAATGGCAGTGAATTTTGTTCTGATGATTTCGAGAGGTATTGTCAAGACCATGGGATTAAAAGACATAAGACTACACCCTATACTCCACAACAAAATGGAGTTGCAGAAAGGTTCAATAGGACAGTGATGGAGAGAGCATGAAGTATGTTGAGTAGTGCTAGTTTGGAGGAGAAATTCTGGGCTGAGGCTGTTGCTACTGCATGTTACTTGATTAATCGTTCTCCAAATTCTGCTCTTGTTGAGAAAACACCTTTGGAAGCATGGTCTGGTAAGAAGCCCTCTTTAAGAAATTCGTGTTTTTGGCTGTGAGGCATATGCTCATGTGCCATATGAGAAAAGATCTAAGCTAGAGAACAAGGCTGTCAAGTGTATTTTTATTGGCTATAGCGCTGGCATAAAAGGATACAAGCTTTGGAATCCTGATACAGAGAAGGTTGTATACAACAGAAGTGTAATCTTTCGAGAGCTGAAACCTTCTACCTTGGATCTACAGTCAAAGACAAAGTCTGAAAACAATAAGGATGTAGTTGGAATTCCTCCTACACCAAATAAAGAGGAATTGAAAATTCAAAATGTACCTAAAACTGAGGAGAGCTCAAGCAGTTTTGAAAGTTTTGAAGAAGAAGAAGAACCTCAGCCTCAGCAAGTGAGGAGATCAACCCATGAAAGAAAACAACTTGATAGGTATGGTTTCTCTTTAATAGATTCTACTTGTGCCTATGCTTTAATTTCTAGCACTAATGAGCCTAGGACTGTAAAGGAAGCATTTAAAATGTTTGATTCAGACTCTTGGTTGGAAGCCATGAATGAAGAAATGGCATCATTAGAAAAGAATGAAACTTGGAGTTTGGTGCCCTTGCCTAAAGGCAGAAAAGTTGTTGGCTGCAAATGGGTATTTAAAAAGAAAATTGGTCTGGATGGCAGTGTGGAAAAGTACAAGGCAAGATTGGTTGCAAAGGGTTATTCCCAGGTAGAGGGAATTGATTATGGGGAAATTTTTTCTCCTATAGCTAAGCTAACATCTATCAGATTTCTTTTGTCACTTGCAGCAGCGTATGACTTAGAGGTTGAACAGATTGATGTGAACACAAAATTTCTTCATGGTGATCTTGAAGAAGAAATCTATATGTCCCAGCCTGAGCACTTTGTTGAAAAAGGTAAAGAGAAACTGGTTTGCAAGTTAAAGAAGTCTCTGTATGGATTAAAGCAGTCACCTATAATGTGGTACCAAAAATTTGATATGTTTGTATTGTCTTTGGGATTTGTGAGATCAAAATCTGATCATTGTGTCTATTATAAAGCTAAAAGTGATCAAGTTCTTATTATTGCTCTCTATGTTGATGATATGTTGTTCATAGGCAATAGTAAGCTAATGATTTATGATCTTAAGTCTCAGTTGTCTGCTAAGTTCGAAATGAAAGATCTTGGTGCAGCAAGGTATATTCTGGGGATGGAGATAACTAGGGACAGGAATAGTAGAAAAATTTGGCTCAGTCAGAGTAAGTTTATCAAGACTATTCTAGAGATATTTTGCATGAATGATTGCAAGTAGCTAGTTGTTCCAGTCTTGCAGGGAACGAAGCTATCTATTGAAGAATGTCCAAAATCTCCTACTAAGATGGAGGACATGACCAGTGTACCCTATGCTAGTGTGGTTGGCAGTCTAATGTATGCAATGGTCTGTACAAGGCTAGACATTGCCCAAGTAGTGGGAGTTCTTAGTTGGTTTATGGCTAATCCAGGAAGAACACATTGGGATGCTGTGAAGAGAGTGTTTAAATATTTGAAGGGGACTTCAAAATATGCTTTGTGTTACCATGGGAACTTGGTTGAATCACAAAGGACTCTCAGTATTTGAGGCTATGTGGATTATGATTGGGTAGGGGATATTGACATTAGGAGGTCCACCAGTGGATACATTTTCATGCTGAATGGTGGTGCAGTGAGTTGGATGAGTAAGCGACAGGCTGTAGTCGCTTTGTCCACTACAGAGGTTGAATACATGGCAACTACTCATGCTTGTAAAGAAGCAATTTGGTTAAAATGTTTGTGTTCTAACATTGGTTTTGATGCAGGGCAAATAACTATTTTTTATGACAGTCAGAGTGCAATTTGTTTGGCAAAGAATCCTACTTTCCATGCCAGGACGAAACATATAGATGTACAGTACCACTTTGTACGAGATATGGTGGAGGATGGAAAGGTCAGTTTGGAAAAAGTTGATACTCTAGAGAATGTTGCAGATGCATTGACAAAGCCAGTGAGCACAGACAAGTTCAGGTGGTGTGCCAGTTCAATGGGCCTTAATGCCCATGATTTTCAGTAAGTTTTGTTGTGCTCTGGAGGTGCCTATGTGATCTTCGTCAAGTGGGAGATTTTGGAAATATGTGCCTAAATCATCATAGGTTGTAACCTCTATTGGAGCCAAGTCAGTGTGATATTGTTAATGTCTGGCCGACTAGTAGGTTTGACACATTGTGATTTGTACAGGTCGCTGTGACCTTGCTTCTGTCTCACTGAAGGAGTCTATCACTGTGACAAGAAGCATTCAGTGTTACCTCTTATCGCCCGTGGAGATCTCTGGCCAACAGGCCATTCTATCATATATCGAGATAACCTACGGTGGCTTGGTGAGAAGTCTTATCGAGATATTGTCTTTCCGACAGTATGTTACCTTTTTTGTGGTCTTCGGCGTATCTTATATTCTATCGGTAAGAAGTCTTACTGATGTGCGAATGTCTCGCTGGCAGGTTGTTTCACATGGATTCGTCGGAGTAACATATGGTGGCTCGGTAAGAAGTCTTACCGATATGTAAAGTCTTGCCAATGAGTAAACGCATGGTGCCTTCGCGGTGACTCAAAGACTTTGGTATGAAGTCTTGGCGACCGATGGAATGTCTCACCGATAGCTTATGGCTATCGGGGTAACATAAAGATCTCAGAGTAGCTCAAGGCGATCGATGAAATGTCTCAGCGAAGGATGATAGTCTTGCCAACTATTGAATACTTTAGAGTAACTGTTTGAACATCGATGTAACCTCTCGGCGATAGCGATAAGTCTCGCCGACTGTTGGATGCTTCGGTATAACATAAAGAGCTCAGTGGAAGGTCTCGGCGAAGAGTGATAGTCTTCCCAAAAGGAAAAGTGAAGTCGGTGAAACTTGAGGAGACTCAGTGTAATCTCTTGGCGAGCGGTAAGTCTTGCCGATGGAAAACTAAAGTCTTTGTGACTTGTGAGCATCGATAAAATGTCTTGCCGATGGAGGAATCTCTTGTCGATAGAAATGCAATGGATGTCGATGGATTCAGTATGACTCATGGCGTTTGTTATATCGTCTTTCCAACTGTTGGGACTTACACCGATATCAATAATGAAGCCTTTGGGCATCGGGGAGACACGGTTAGTGTCTCATCGACATGCCAACACGGTTGAAGCTTTTTTGACCAAGTGAAGACTTTCCTATGTGGTGTCTCGTGGACCAATCAGAGAAGCTGAATGGGAATCGTTGGAAGATAGTCCGTTGAGGCAGTTCTATGAGGAAGTTCGACAGACAGGGAATGACATGAATATAGTTTGAAGTTGCAGATGCTTGATGGTTCGGTTGGTTCGAAGAACAGTTGTGTGAACAGTTTGCATTGTATCAGACTGATTTCTATTATGTAAAGATTGTAACTTGAAGGTTCCTGTACAAGATTGATCATTGTGAAAGCTGTTGTAATCTGGCGTCATAAAGATAAGTGAGAACTCTGTATGTAATTATTTGTTATTGTAATACAAAGTGACTTCTCTTGGTGTGGTGGGTTTTTTCTCCCGTAAGGGTTTTCCCACGTAAATCTAGTGTCCATATGTGTGTCAAATACTTTGTTTCTGTTATCTCTTTCATGTGCATCTTAATTGGACTGTAATTGTAATTTTAAAAGGTATCTTTGCATTCTTCCCTGAGGTTTTGACGTTAGGAGAGTTGTTTCCTCATCTAATTTTCATTACAAAATTGAATTAGGAAACTACAAAATTTAAACCATTGTTCAAAATTTATGGTTCTACATCAGAGGATCTCAAATGAGGTTGTTATTCACAAGTAAGCAATAAAATTATCTTTAACAAGCATGGAGTTCTGTAAATAGTTATTGATAACATCAAGGGTATTTGAAACTGCATTATGAGTCTAGAAGAAGGTAAATAATTTAGTGTAGGAGGTGTGATAATGCAACTAAAGAGATATCTAAGGAAAATTGTACAATGACTTGATTCTATTGAAGGTCCATTTGGCTTGTTGGTGAAGAAAGTAAAGGTGTGATTAGTGTTCTCTATATGTCCATGTAGAGGAGTAGAAGCAATCATCTTCAGATAAAATGAAATATTATTGATTTCTTCAAAATCTATAATTATAAAATATATATATTTATTTTGTTGAATTTAAACATCATTACAAAGTTTATAAAATTTAAATGTCAAGCATTTTTAAATTTGTGTCAATCTATACTAATTAAGATAAAAGAGAACATGAAATTTCCTTTAACAGTGGATGTTTCCTCATTCACCCTATTAAGGTCATTAATCTTATCCACAATAAAAAATATAAAGTCCATGACAGAAAAAGTAGACCCACATTGAAAGGGAAGATATTGCTAGAAACAATACAAGGATTAGTTTAGAACTTTTAGACAAATGTGATCTGTAAGTGGAAGGCCAAATATTAATATCTTGTTAACATCCTCCTCCCTGCCGATGCTATAATGAATTTTTGGCATTCATCAACATAATGGAAAATATGAAGGTTGATTAATCATTGTTTTCTTAGAAGGCAACATTTTCTTAAGCACAACACACCATTGCCATTTGTGCTCGGTTTTATCTATTTAATGGTACTCCTATGAGTATTTATCAATTTACCTAATTGTCTTGTTTTCTTTTTATACAAATAAATGTTCAAACAAATATGAGTGTTCCAATTGTATTGTAAATGGTGTAACTCATTTTATTCAACAATATCATTTTTCAACATAGAAATGTTTTAGACAATGGTTTTTTGTGGAAGCATAAAGAACAATATAAATTCTGTCATAAATTAACTTACATAGCCTCTGGATTCAAAAAAAAAGAAAAAAAAAACAAAACTTAAATCCTTTATAAATAAAACAACATAGCACATACCTATTAAGGGCATAACTGTGCATGATGAAGATGAAGGCTAAAGCTGCTGCAACTGGATGCACTAATCGGCCTATCAAAGCATCCTCTATAATTCTTGATTTCAAGGGATGAGATCAATGCCTTTTTTTTTACAATTTTATTACATGTTTCCCTTTTTCCTGCTATGCATGCGATTTATTCCAGATCCTTTCTGTTATTATTGTTTTTTTTTCTTTTGTTTTTCTTAGTTGCATGGAAAACTATACTTTTGTTAAGCTTTATTGATTTCTTATCAAAGCCTACTTCTGAATTTGGATATTTATCTATTATATTATAAAAATATCTTTTTGCTAATTTTTAGTTATTGGTTATAAGTTTTCATAAGGAGTTTTATTTAAAATAGAAACTTTGATATCATTACAACCTTCTAAATAAATTTGGGTTTATGTGGAAGAATAATACATGAAAGAAAGACACATATTAAACAAATTTTCTATAAATAATAGAATAAGTATATTACTTCACTTATTAATATTTTAACACTCTTTGATGATAGTATTGTTATGAGTTGTGTAAGATTTTCTAAGGGCGAGTTGTCTCATGATAATGGTTAGAGCTCTAAAATAATTTTGTTGTTATCTATTGAATGACAATATAGATTGAGGTTTAAATCTATAATTGACAAATAAATCTATCATGAATTTTGTGAATTCTATGCACAAGATAATTTATTACTAGATACTAGAAGACATTTAGATGCACTATAGGGAGTGGGATATGTGGCCTTACATTCCCCCCCCCTATATTGACTTCCTCTTGGAAGTCCTTAAGGATTGGTAACTTAGCCTCATTATAGCAATACACCTTAATCTAAATAACATTCTAATTATTATAGAAAACTAAAATGGAATATTAACTATTGATGCTATCTTATGTAATAAAACGATACCATAACTAACCAAACTAACATAAGGAGTTAAAGCTTTCGTATGAAGGGAGGGTGGTGCAGGAGCACCTAGGAAGAACAAGGGGACATTTGTCCTAAACTTGGGTTTTAAGGTGAATTTTATGTTTTGATGCTCATAAGGTCATGTTGACCACTTAATTTTGTGTTTAGCATGTTATTTCATGTTTGAATAAGGGATGACTAGGTGTTCATGATTCAATGGAGGAGCCTTTCCCACTAAGTTTCACTAGAAGTTGAAATAAAGCTAAAATGTTGCTTTTTATGAAATTTTTGGCCTATGAGGCAGTTATGCCCGACCAAAGAGTGGGTAACCAATTGTTTTTCCTTTTTAGAAGGCATTCCTTGACCTGTTTTGGGGTTGGAGTGATTGGAAAACATTGGCAATTTTTGAGAAACAATGAAAAGACAGTGATTTTTGGTGGCTTTTCTGTGTTTTTCTATTCTTGCTACTGTTACAGCAATGAAATGATTTGTACTATGGTTTAATTAGCATGTAGGGAAGTCTTTTAAAGCATTTGTTTGGCAAATAAGACAGTTGGTTCATCATTTCATTCATTTTGTAAATACTGTGTTTCTTTTTGTTTTGCTGTTTTGACTGATAAATATCAGAAAAATGGAGTTCTAGGTTGTTTTCTATCTGTATCAAGAAGTATGGATGCAGTGAAAACAAGCCTAAGCTCCATTCTTGTACATAGTGTAAATATGGAGGTCAGAAATAGGTCTAGAAGCATGCTTGAGAACCTTCCCTAGGCGAGCTTGTTGAAGTCCGGTTTGGGAAGGCAGTCTAAATCTATGCTCTAACGTGGCAGGGGTGTGGTATTTTTGATAACCAAGGTGTGTGTCATATGCAGGAAGCCTTCAAGGAGGTCTAGGAAAGTAGACAGTGGCATTAGCAAAGCATTTGGAGGCTGGATAAAGGAAACAGTCCTGAAATTACTCTTAGAAACCCTAGTTTGTTGCACATGTTGAGTTATGCCAGTGTATGGCCAGATAGGGTCCCAAACCCTAAAAATATTTTAGAGGTTGGAATTTGAGCCAGGGTCCCTGAAGTGAGTTTGGCACCATTTTCTGAAAGAGATGAGTCATAACTTGTTTAAGTGAAATAGGAGGGCTAATAGGGGCTCTTGGCTTGTAGCCCTTCCTAAAACCCTAGTTTGGTGTTATAAGCTAGCGATGGGGAATTGAAGTTTGTAGGTCCATCAAAGACCTTTAATGGATGATTTTGAAGTCACTTAAGTTGACACACACCCCTGTATCAGCGTTAGGAAGTTTTGGAGGTTAACTAGTCTTTAGGCTGATTAAAGGCTAAATGAAGTATGTGTGAAAAAAGCATCAAGAACTGATTAGTAGCAGCAAATTAGTGATGATAGCAAGGTTGGCAATGAACCAGGGGTACCTAAGCTAGCAGGGGACCTATAGGTTGAATGGTGGATGAAGTGACACCTTAGGAGTTCTCAAGACAAGGACTCAGAGCATTGAGATTGTGATTTTCTCAATCCAACCCTGTCCCTATTAGATTGGTATCAGAGCAAGTAAAGATTTGGGAAAGCAACTTATATGTCAGAAGTTGAGTCAAGTGAAACTCCAGCCATGGTGACAAATGCACAAATAGCCAAGAGGGTTGAAGAACAGGAAGAGGACAACAATTCCTTAAAAGAGAGAATAGAGCAACTGGAGAAGGCATTGAACAATGCAAGGTTGGAAGGAACAGTGCCAAAGGAAGAAGAGGTTGCAGAGGAGGACAAGGTCCCTGAGCCTGACCTTGTTTTGGAGGAGGAGCCCTTCTTGAAGGCATTGAAAGCCCTGAGTGGAAAAGGACTTGAGGGCATACCGTTGTTCTATGGAAAGATGGATCCTGATTTGGTCATGGATTGGATAGATGGCATGGAGAACCACTTTGAATGTGATGGAGTCACTGAAGCACATAAAATGAAGGTTGCTAAATCAAGGTTGAGAGGAACAACTTTGACATGGTGGAAATTTGTCCAGACTGAAAGGGAGAAAGAAGGAAAGCAGCCCATATCAACCTGGAAAGGAATGGTTGCTAAAGTGAAAGAAGCATATATGCCAGATGATTATGAAATCCAACTTCACAAGAAGAGGTAGAGTTTAAGGAAAAAAGACCTAGATGTCAACACCTACACTGAAGAGTTCCAGAAGCTTTGCTTGAGATCAAATGTGGCAGAAGATGAGAGCCTAAAAGTGGCTAGGTACCTTAATGGCTTGAAGTGGAACATACAGGAAGAGATGGCTTTACTCAGCCCCAAGACAATCCACCAATGTTATCAGCTGGCTATAAAGATTGAAGAGAGGAATAAAAGAAAGCATGATCAGTCCTCTAAAGGTAGATGCAGAGGCAGAGATCAAAGAGGACATCATGGAGGTTACCAAGGAAGAGGTAATGATCAAAGAACCCAAGAAGAATCTAAGCTTACTGAGCATGGAGGTGAAACATCATCAAGAGGAGGATTTAATAGAGGAAGAGGACCTCAAGGAGGTTCAAACAGAGGAAGAGGAGCAGGCAGAAGTAACTCTTACTTTGCCACCATGAAATGTTACCATTGCAACCAGCTAGGTCATCCAGCTTACAGATGCCCGGAGAAAGCTTCTTCTTCAAGCAATGACAAAAGAGTAGCTTATGCACAAGAGGACACCATGAGTGTCAAATCACCTGAGATCAGTCATATAGAATCAGAAGTAGGTGAAAATATGATGTTTAATAGAGTGTTGATCAGACAACCGGTCAAGGAAGAACCCAAGCAAAGGAGAGCTTTGTTTAGAGCAAGGTGCAAGATATTGGGAAAGGTATGCAAGGTCATTGTAGATTCTGGTTCTATAGATAATATCATCTCTGAGGAGGCAGTAACTAAGTTAAAATTGTAGAAGGTACCTCATACCAATCCCTACAAAGTCACATGGTTGAACAAAGGGCAGAGTGTTCTAGTGAACGAGCAGGTTACAGTGGAATTCTCAATTGGAGGCTACAAAGACAAGCTGATTTGTGATGTACTACCCATGGACGCATGCCATCTTCTTCTTGGCAGGCCATGGCAATATGAAGAGGTGCTATATATCATGGAAAGGAGAACACCATAGAATTCAAGAAGGATGGAAGAACCTTCAAGCTGCAATCATTGATTGAGGATGATGAAGGACAGTCCAAGGTTCCTAACATTATGTTGAGCAGTGGCAAGGAGTTCATCAAGGATCTACACCAAGGGAATGAAGGTTATGTGGTCCTAATGCAGTCCAAAGAGGAAGAAAAGGTTGAAAGGACAGTCTTACCAGAAGTAGTCCAAAGGTTGCTTGACAAATACAAGAGCATAGTGAGTGATGGAACACCTGCAACTCTACCACCAAAGAGAGCAATAAGTCATCAAATTGATTTCATACCTGGAGCTTCATTGCCTAACAAAGCAGCATACAAGCTTACACCTGAGTAGAACCAAGAGGTGGCTAGGCAAGTGGAAGAATTGTTGAATCAAGGTCTACTTCAAAAGAGCATCAGCCCTTGTGCAGTCCCAGTTGTTTTAGCAACAAAGAAAGGAGGTAAGTGGAGACTTTGTACTGATTCTAGAGCAATTAATAGGATCACCATTAGGTATAGATTCCCAATACCTAGAATTGAAGATTTAATGGATTTCCTTGGAGGAGCATAGTATTACACCAAGTTAGATCTTAAGAGCGGGTATCATCAAATCAGAATTAAGGAGGGTGATGAATGGAAGACAAATTTTAAGACAAATGATGGTTTGTATGAGTGGAAAGTGATGCCATTTGGCCTCTCAAATGCCCCTAGCATGTTCATGAGACTAATGAATGAGGTGCTTAAGGACTTCACAGGAATTTTTGTGGTAGTCTACTTGGATGATATATTGATTTTCAGTAAGACAGCAGAAGAACATTTGAAGCATGTGGAGATGGTTCTTAAAAGGCTGCAAGAAGAACAGTTAGCAATCAACCTTGAGAAGTGTGAGTTCTTCAAACAAGAACTTGTGTATCTAGGCTTTGTAGTATCCCAAGGAACCCTGAAGATGGATCCAAGCAAGGTGGAAGCCATCCTAAACTAGCCTACACCAACCACAGCAACAGAGGTAAGAAGTTTCCATGGTTTAGCTCAGTTTTATCAAAAATTCATCAGGAATTTTAGTGGTATTTGTGCACCAGTGCTAGATACTATTAAAGGTGGTCTAAAAACAAAGTTTAAGTGGAATCAAGAGGCTGATAGAGGGTTTGAAAAGCTGAAACAAGAGGTAGCAACCCAACCTATACTTTTGTTGCCTAGTTTTGATAAGTTATTCACAGTTGAGTGTGATGCAAGTGGAGTAGTAGTAGGAGGAGTCCTTAGTCAAGAAGGTAGGCCTGTAGCCTTCTTTAGTGAAAAACTCAATGAAGCCAAGCAAAAATACTCCACCTATGATATGGAACTTTATGCTTTAGTGCAGTCCCTTAGGAAGTGGAGGCATTATTTGTTGCCCAAAGAGTTTGTGGTTTTCACAGATAACCAGGCACTCAGTTATATCAACACCCAAGAGAAGTTAAGCAATAGACATTTGAAATGGATGGAGTACATCCAAGCCTTTACATTTACCATTAAGCACAAGAAGGGACAACAAAACAAAGTAGCAGATGCATTAAGCAGGAGAATGTTGACAGTCCAAGAGATACAGCTGAAAAGCATTGGATTGGAGAGTTTCAAAGACCTCTATGGTGAGGATGAAGATTTCTCAGAAGCCTACAAGGTATGTTCAGATTTTGCAAATCATTTTCATAGTCAATATGTTGAGTATACTCTACAAAATGGATTGTTATTTAAGGGTAATCTGTTATGTGTCCCGAGAGGATCAATGAGGGAAAATCTGATCCAAGAGAAACACAATGGCAGTCTTAGTGGGCATTTTGGAATAAATAAAACTTTAGAGCTGGTACAAAGATTTTATTACTGGCCTAAGTTGGCAAGAGATGTTAGGAAGTATGTAGAACAGTGTGTTGTTTGCATGAAAGCCAAAGGGGGAGCTAGCAATGTTGGTTTGTATCAGCCCCTGCCTATTCCTAACAGACCATGGGAGTGTGTGAGCATGGATTTTGTGGTAGGTCTTCCTAAGACCAAAACTGGTTTTGACAGTATTTATGTAGTTGTGGACAGATTTAGCAAGATGAGTCACTTTATTCCTTGCAAGACTACAAATGATGCAAGTTATATTGCCCATCTCTTTTTCAGGGAAGTTGTAAGAATCCATGGATTGCCATTGAGCATTGTATCAGACAGGGATGTGAAATTCATGAGCCATTTTTGGAAAACATTATGGAGCAGATTGGGAACAAATTTGTCATTTGGATCAGCTTACCATCCTCAGACCAATGGTCAAATAGAGGTGGTTAACAGAGTGTTAGGTAACCTATTGAGGTGCTTGACAAAGGAATATGGACAAACATGGGATATGGTAATTTCTCAAGCTGAGTATGCTTATAATGATAGTGTGAATAGAACTACAGGGAAAAGTCCATTTGAAGTTGTGTATGGGATGCACCCAAGAGGATTTTGTGAACTCATATACCTTGGAACAATGGAGAATAGGAGTGGACATGCAGAAAACTTCACTCAGACCATGAAGGAGATTCAGGAGCAGGTTAAGAAGACAATCACAACAGCAACACAATAGTTGAAAGATAAAGTTGATGTATCAAGGAAAGATGTACAATTTGAAGTTGGGGATTATGTTATGGTCCACCTTAACAAGTCCAGGTTGTAGAAGGGAATGGCAACTAAGTTACAGATGAAAAGAGTGGGTCCATGTAAGATACTGGCCAAGTATGGGAAAAATGCATACAAGGTAGAATTACCCTCAGATTTGGGCATATCTCCAGTATTCAATGTTGTTGATTTGATCAAATACAAGGGGACAGTCACTAACAAGGATCAGACTAGCAGGGAGGTGTTCAAGGATGTCAGTAACATTTCCCTACCTAATCCAGAGAAGCTTCAGGCAGAGAAGATCTTGGAGTCTAGAGTGCAAAAGTCTACAAGGCACAAAATCTACATGGAACACCTTGTCAAGTGGAAAGGAAAACCTGAATCTAAGGCTACCTGGGTTGAAGAAGCAGATTTCAAGAAGCAAGGAATTGATTTATCACTGATATCTCCTCAATTTCCTTGATCTTTGTGCTGAGAGGGGGAGAATGGTGTAGGAGCACCTAGGAAGAACAAGGGGACATTTGTCCTAAACTTGGGTTTTAAGGTGAATTTTATGTTTTGATGCTCATAAGGTCATGTTGACCACTTAATTTTGTGTTTAGCATGTTATTTCATGTTTGAATAAGGGATAACTAGGTGTTCATGATTCAATGGAGGAGCCTTTCCCACTAAGTTTCACTAGAAGTTGAAATAAAGCTAAAATGTTGCTTTTTATGAAATTTTTGGCCTATGAGGCAGTTATGCCCGACCAAAGAGTGGGTAACCAATTGTTTTTCCTTTTTAGAAGGCATTCCTCAACCTGTTTTAGGGTTGGAGTGATTGGAAAACATTGGCAGTTTTTGAGAAACAATGAAAAGACAGTGATTTTTGGTGGCTTTTCTGTGTTTTTCTATTCTTGCTACTGTTACAGCAATGAAATGATTTGTACTATGGTTTAATTAGCATGTAGGGAAGTCTTTTAAAGCATTTTTTTGGCAAATAAGACAGTTGGTTCATCGTTTCATTCATTTTCTAAATACTGTGTTTCTTTCTATTTTGTTGTTTTGACTGATAAATATCAGAAAAATGGAGTTCTAGGTTGTTTTCTATCCATATCAAGAAGTATGGATGCAGTGAAAACAAGCCTAAGCTCCATTCTTGTACATAGTGTAAATATGGAGGTCAGAAATAGGTCTAGAAGCATGCTTGAGAACCTTCCCTAGGCGAGCTTGTTGAAGTCCGGTTTGGGAAGACAGTCTAAATCTATGCTCTAACGTGGCAGGGGTGTGGTATTTTTGATAACCAAGGTGTGTGTCATATGCAGGAAGCCTTCAAGGAGGTCTGGGAAAGCAGATAGTGGCATTAGCAAAGCATTTGGAGGCTGGATAAAGGAAACAGTCCTGAAATTACTCTTAGAAACCCTAGTTTGTTGCACATGTTGAGTTGTGCTAGTGTACAGCCAGACAGGGTCCCAAACCCTAAAAATATTTTAGAGGTTGGAATTTGAGCCAGGGTCCCTGAAGTGAGTTTGGCACCATTTTCTGAAAGAGAGGAGTCATAACTTGTTTAAGTGAAATAGGAGGGCTAATAAGGGCTCTTGGCTTGTAGCCCTTCCTAAAACCCTAGTTTGGTGTTATAAGCTAGCGATGGGGAATTGAAGTTTGTAGGTCCATCAAAGACCTTTAATGGATGATTTTGAAGTCACTTAAGTTGACACACACCCTTGTATCAGCGTTAGGAAGTTTTGGAGGTTAACTAGTCTTTAGGCTGATTAAAGGCTAGATGAAGTATGTGTGAAAAAAGCATCAAGAACTGATTGGTAGCAGCAAATTAGTGATGATAGCAGGGTTGGCAATGAACCAGGGGTACCTAAGCTAGCAGGGGACCTATAGGTTGAATGGTGGATGAAGTGACACCTTAGGAGTTCTCAAGACAAGGACTCAGAGCATTGAGATTGTGATTTTCTCAATCCAACCCTGTCCCTATCAGAGGGGCCTTACAGTTGGAGGAGAAATGGATAAAATATGAAAGAGGAAAAAATGGAATATACTTATCCTTGTAAGGAGGTAGTTTCTTCATAGTTTATGTTTAGATGTTGTTCATATACAAGATACAATGAATATAGAATATAATAGTCAAAGTGCTATCAATTTGTTGAAGAAGCCTATTTTTCATGTCCACACAAAAGATATTGATGTACAATATATTTTTGTGATATGGTGGAGGATAAGAGTGTGATGATAGACAAAGTGCATATTTTAATGAATGTTGTAGATTCATTAACAAAGTAAATAAGCATCAATAAGTATAGATTGTGTAAATTGGCTATGGGTATTTATGCCCCTAGATATTAGACCATTTTATTTGTTGTATTCTATATGATCTATTATATTTACAATGTATACAAGTGGGAGATTGTTAGGTTAGGTGTATTGCACACATTATAATTTCTAATGTCATGCAAATTGGCCTTCATGGAATGAAGTGCTTGAATATTCCTTATATGTCACATATGTCCATGTGGATTAAATTTTATGATGTGTAAGACAGTGTTAATAGTAGAAGTTAAAATTATGCTAGGTGGAATACTTTGACCAACTAAATATAGTTGTATTAGATCAATTAATCCAAATTGAAGTGCTTGGGTTTAGGTAGAATTTTCAATATAGGAGGCAAGATTCGCATAGAGGGGGCTGTTTTCTATTTTTGGAGGTGAATTCATGAGGTGGGGTACCCATGCATTGTAGCTCATGGTTTTGGGTCCATGGTTCTAAAGTCTCTTTTGGTTTCCTATTTTTCTTCCCATTGATAATTCCAATGCTTAATTGTGGATTTCTACATGGTTTTGATTGGCATGCATAAGATGTTATAATTTCTCTAGAAATAGGGTTGGAGGTCTCTTCCAACCCAATTTAAATATCTATTATATTGTAATCTTACTTCTTGATCATATAGTCATAGCGGTATTGTGTTTTACGAAGTTTTTTTTTGGAGTTTCCTAGGGTAAACCTTGTTTTATTTGTATCATTGTTGACATTCTACTATATTATTTGATATATTTTTAACCTAGATAACATAGTTCTATTCTTAAGTTTTTGCATTTCAATTCCAAATATGCAAGTACATTTTAGGTACACATTCTCTACTAAACTATTATAACTCGCATAAACACTTATTTTTTGGTTTAAGAAATTTGGAGACTTGTAGGTTGAATTTTATTTTTGATCTATTTTGATTATTATTGGTATCAAGTCAATATTTTGATATTATCCTTAATTCACTTTTAATGGATGAATGTTGTTGATAAGTTATCACATTTTTTTTTGGTAGTGCACTTATGGGGGTTCCTAATGATTCATCACTACATTTGTAATAATGTTTGGGATGATCATTTAGTTGACATAGCATTGATGCTTTTGTCTCATTGGTTATCTTTATTTGTTGGTTGCTATGATATAATCCTTATTTCTGTTTCAACCATTGATTGGTAGGTAATTTCGTTGTGGGTAGACCAATGATAGTGTGTCCAACTTGTGGAATAATATAAATTTGTATGGATGGGGAGAAAAATTTAGCAAGCACCTTCATTCAAATTTTTTCTATGAAGGAATTAATTTTTTATTATGTTTTCCTTATACAGGGAATATTTTAATATTTTCTTATGTCATCCAAATGAACTTCATTCAAAGGTACATTCAAATGAAGGTCCTTGGATGGACCTTTCCACCTTGGTCCTCATATTTCAATCAAATTTTTATGTTTCTAACCTTGAGTTGGACTAGTGAATAGAATCAACATGATAGGAAAATTCTCAAGATCATAGCCCTTAAAACAATATTTTAAAAAGTATAATTTTAGATACATTTAATTTAATTATTATATTTATTTTTTATTTTCTAGTGAACCTATTAGGTTTTTTACCAAACATCAAATTTTTTATTCCAAAAATGTGGAAAAATAAATAAAACAAATATTTTTTAAACATCTACACATTGCATATTGATGTCCTTGTTTCAACAAAAAAATAAATTATTTGGATATTACATAAAAAATTATGCATTGTGGAATAAAACTGTCTAAATTGCTTACAAAAACTATGTCTAAATTATAATTAATCTCACATCAAAAATTAATTATAAATACAAAATGTAACAAAAACTATGAAGAATTGTTGTTGATATGGAGCTCTCCTCGGGTGGTGGGGATGGTGATGGAGCAATTTCAAATTTCAAAAAGGCGGGAATCTTTGGAGGTGTAGTAGGTGTTAATGGTGGACAACTTGCTGATGGGAAGGTGATGTCAAATGGGGCCTTGGTTGATGGTAAGCAGCGTGGGTCCCTTATTGCGGAAAATGAATATTCTGGTGGGAAAGGAGCCCCAAAGTTTTCTTGTCCTTCGCATTCTCTGGTGTCCTTCTCTAAAAGGGGGAATCTTAGTGCTAAAAAGATTGGACCCGGTTAGTTAACTGATTGTTTGGGTGCGGCCTTTTCTGGCTCTGGTCTTAGGGTTGATAAGACAAGGGGTGATTCTTCTCAAACTCATCCCTCAAGTGGACTAATATTTTTGGTGTGAAGCCCAAAGGTAAAATCTCTTCTCCTCCTATGGCTTTTGTCTCTAATGCGAAGATTGGAGAATATTCAATCTCTTTCCCAGATTGCATTGTTGAAAAAAGTGTATCAAATATGGATGTCTCTTCTGGGAAATTTTTTGGGGCCTTGTCCTCATATTGAGCTAGTTTTCATGTTTTCTTTGAATCGATGGAGGCTTAAGGACCAGGTGGATGTGGTTGCAATGGCCAAAGGATTTTTTTCCTTTACTTTCAACTATGAAGATGATCTATTGTTGGCTCATACGGGTGGCCCCTAGTTTATTGGGAAGTCTTCTTTGATGCTGAAAAGGTGAGAACTAGGCTTTAATCCTAACTTGTGTTCCTTTACGGTGGCCCCTGTCTGGGTGAGACTTCTAGGTCTCCCTCTTGAATTCTGGGATGAGGAAGTTTCCAAAGGGATTGTAAGCGCTTTTGGGTGTTTTCTATTGATTGACCAAATGATAGCTTCCAAGAAGCATCTTGTTTATGCTAGATTTTGTGTTAATGTGGAACAGTTAGCGGATCTGCTCTCTCTAGTGAAGATTAACTCTAAGTTTGGTGTTTGGGAACAAGTGGTGGAATTTGAATCAATTCCTTTTGCTTGCTTCCATTGTAAGAAAGCTAGCCACTGGGCTAAAAAATGTCCTTTAAAAGCGCAGAAGCAGGTGATTAAGCAGTGGAAAGAAAAGGAAAAGGCTCCTGAGGTGGTATTGGAAAATCCTCTGAAGAATGGGGGGACTGCTCATGTTGATGAGGCTGCTCTTGTGGGTGAGAAACCTATGGAAATGAAGATGGTAATGGATGAGAACATTGTGATTACTGCAGGCCAAGTCGAACCTAAAAAGCTTAATGTGGTTCAGGAGTTGGGAGGTGTGGTTGAGGTGATTTCTCCCCATCTCAGTACCGAGGAACCTTGTGAAGACTTTAAATCTGTGGATTAGGTCGAAGACTAGGAGACTGAGGGAGAGGGACTGGGCTCTCCTCTTTTGGGGTCTTGTGGTAGTGGGGTTTCAAAATCGCCACATGATGAATGTTCTAAGTTTGAGGGGTTGGAGGTTTGTTTGAAGACTGAATTGAAGGATATTGGTGATATGGATGATCTTGAAAAACCTCCTTTTATTCTGGTGAAAGGAAAAAGTAGAAGGAAACAATCTCCCCCTCTAGGAGTTATTGCAAGAAATAGGCAAAGGTCAAATTGCGGGTCTGAGCTGAGAGGTAGGGGGTCCTCCTTCGAATTTTACAAGAGATAAGGAGAGCCAAATGGATATTGTTGATGGAACTTAGAGAACTTTATTGGAGATTTTCTCCAAGAGCACTTCCCATAAGTTCTCATGAAGATCATTTCCTGGAATATGCAAGGGTTAAATCACCCTCATAAGCATGATCTTCTTGCTAACCTGGTAAGGGATGATCAACCTGATATTGTTTTGATACAAGAAACTAAAATGGGAATGGATAGGTTATCTAAACTTGAGCATAAGCTCTTTAAGGATCATGGTATGCATTGCTCTGAGGTGACTAGCGCTTTTGGTGGGATTGTTACTTTTTGGAATCTTAAGTTGATTCAGGGGGTTGAGGTGCTTCAGGACTATAACCATGTGGCTACTTTTTTAATCAATGTTCATGAGAATTTCTCTTGGACCCTTTCTAATATCTATTCTCCTAATAGTAAGAGTGCCAGGAAAATGTTTTGGGAAAATCTTAGTTCCTTTAAATCTTTGCATCCTATTGCCAGCTGGTTGGTAATGGAGGATTTCAATACACCCTTGCATGATGCTGATAAGTTGTGAGGATCACAAATTATGGATGATAGTAGATATGATATAATGAATCTCATTAATGACAATGCTCTCCTTGATTTGGATCTTAAATAGGCTTCTTTCACTTGGTCTAACTAGCCTATGGGTGAATCTCTTATCCAGGTTAAGCTTGACCATGCCCTTATTTCCCCTGATTGGCTTATCTCTTATTCTTGCTCATTGTCTGCCTTGACAAGGTTGGGGTCTAATCATTTTCCTCTTTCTTTATTGGTGGATCTGCTAGGGAGGAAAAAGAAATTTCCTTTCAGGTTTGAAAAGATGTGGACTTGTCATCCTAATCTTAAAGATTTGGTTCAAGCCTGGTGGAACATTCAAGTGGATGGTTCAACTATATATAGGGTTGCTAAGAAACTTTCCAATGTGAAGAATAATGTTAGGAGGGGGATCATGTCTTCCTTTGGGCAATTTTTTGCTGAGAAAGGGGATGTTAATAGGGAGCTTTTCACAATGCAACAATCTATTCAAGTGTCTAGTTATGATCAAGCTCTTGCTTTGAGGGAGAATGCCCTTTTATCCAAATTGCATAATATTGTGGTTAAGGAGGAGGAATTTTGGAAGCAAAGATCTTGAATTATGTGGTTAAGAAATGGGGATAGAAATACGAGGTTCTTTCATCTCTCTACACTAAACCACTAGGCTTCCAATTGTATTAATGCTATTAATTTCAATAATTAGGTGCTCGATAAGGATACGGATTTGCAGCAGGACGCATCTTCCTTTTTTCTAACCTATTATCTATGGATGGGGAGCTAGATTCAGAGTGTCAGGATGATCTTCTTCAGGTATTCCTCATATCATAAATGATGATCTTAATAAACAATTGGTGTGGATCCTCCCTTCAGAGGAGGAGATTAAAAGTATTGTTTTCTCTTTTGAAGTAACAAGGCACCGAGGCCTGATGGTTTCTAGATGTTCTTTTTTCAGTCCTTTTGGGATATTTTGGCGAAGGATGTTGTGGATGCTACTAAAGAATTTTTTGGTAGTGGAAATCTTTTGAAGGAATTAAACTTGTCTTTTATTGTCCTTGTTCCTAAGAAATCGGGTGCTACTTCCTTTGATGAATTTCGTCCTATGAGTTTGTGTAACTCTATCTACAAGATCTTTTCCAAGGTGTTGGTGGTGAGATTGCATATGGTTCTTCCTGAAATTATTTCACCTCAACAAAATGGTTTCATGGTGGGTAGGAAAATTCTTGACTCTATCCTTATTGTTCATGAGAATATTCACTCTTTTACTGTTAATAAGCATCCTGGTTTTATCCTGAGGCTAGATTTTCTTAAAGCTTATGATAGAGTTGACTGGGGTTTTTTGTCTAAGATTCTGAAAGCTGTTGGTTTTGGGGAGAAACTAGTGGTTTTGGTGCTTCAGTTGATATCTACCCCGAGGTTCTCTGTTCTTGTTAATGGATCCTGCTCTCCTCTTTATGGATGTTTGAGGGGATTGAGACAAGCAAATCCTATCTCTCCTTTTCTCTTTATTATCATGGTGGAATCTCTGGGCCGCCTCATTCAAAGATTTGTCAATTCTGGTTTGTCTCCTTCATCTTGGAACCATATTTTCTCCCATCAATAGTTTTTTGATGATTCTCTTATGCTTGGGGAATCATCTATTAAGGAAGCCAAATCTATTAAACTTATTTTGTAGAGATATCAGGCTAGTTCGAGGCAGAAGATTAGCTTACCTAAAAGTGTTATTTTCTTCCTTAACACTCCTGAGCACAAGTAGCTTAGAATTGTGAGGATTTTGCAATGTCAGATTGGTGAGCTTCTTGCATCTTACTTGGGCCTCCCCTTGTGTTCTAATGTGGTTCCCGAGTCTTTTTTGTGGGGATTGATTGATAAGTTCAACTCTAAATTGGCTGGCTGGAAGGGTGCACTGTTAAGTCAAGTTGGGAAAGTGCAACTAGTCAAATATACTTTTCAAAATCTTTTAGTTAATGCTCTCAACCTATTTTATATGCCGCAAAAATTTGTGGATAAGCTAGAAGGAATTCAGAAAAATTTCCTTTGGTCTAGGGTGGAAGACAATAAAAGAATTCATCTAGTCTCTTGGGATGATGTGTGCAGACCTAAAAAGGTGGGTGGTCTTGGAATTTGTAAAATAGGAGAGTTTAATCTGGCTCTTCTTGGTAAGCAATTGTGGAACCTTATTTCTACTAATAGTGAGTGGGCTTGAATTGCTATGGGAAAATACCTTCATGGTGTGGATCGTATAATGGATCTACTATCTTGCGGCTTTTCTCCTCCATCTGGTTCTACTCTTTGGAACTATATGGTTAAGGCCCACAAGATTGTTTCTAAAGGTTTGTTTTGGCAGTTGGGGAATGGTAGGAAAATCTTTTTTTTGGGATGATTGTTGGTTTGGTAATAGGCTGCTCAAAGATGAGCCTTGGGGTCTTCCTTTTATGGATATTTGTATTTGAAGGTTTGGAAGATTTGTTGCTAGCTATGTGGATGGGGTGTAGTGGAAAAGGTTGCATGAGGTGGATCTGGGATTGGAGGGTCTCTTTAATGCTCTTTCCTCAGTTCATATTCCTTCTTATGCCCCTGCTGATAAGATTGTGTGGAGGCTTTCTTCTAATGGTAAATTTTGTGTCTTTGGCCTTTTCTCTTCAAGCTTCCTTTGTTGACCCTATCCCTTTTTGGGCCTCCCTGTGGTTCCCTAAACTAATTCATAAGGTGATTTTTTTTTTTTGGCTTTTTTGCTAGAATAAGGTTTTAACTACTGATAATCTTGTCAAGAGAGGTTTTATGCTTCCTAATAGATGCTTTCTATGTGAATAGGATGTTGAAGATTCCTTTCATCTCTTGATTGGGTGCAAATATGTTAGAGAGGTGTGGGCTTTAAATATTTCTCTTTGGAATCTTAGTTGGGTGTTTCCTTCTTTGATTAGGGAAGTGTGGTCTCAATGGGTGGGACCTTCATCTAATCCCGCTCTGCTTTTTCTTTGATCTCTCTCCCTGCCTCACCTTGCTTGGGGTATTTGGCTGGAACATAACAAAAAAAAAAATTAGGAGCTCTATTCTTCCTACATCTCAGTGGATTTTAAAATTTGTGAAGCTATCAAGGAGAATTTTGTTTCTGGGGCTTATTTTCAAATTGGCCCTATGATTGCACTTATTCTAGGTGATATTTCTATTGCACAAAATTGGAAGCTACCATGAGATATCTCTCTTCCTTTGATTAGGTAAAGCCTCTAGAGATGATGTTGTCTGGAAGGCTCCTCCTGTTGGATGGGTGAAAGTTAATTTTGATGGAGTTGCTAAAGGTAATCCGGGACTTGTTGGTTGTGGGGGAGTAATGAGAAATTATAATGGTAGGTTCATTTCTGCTGTGGCGCTCCCTTTGGGAACCCAGACAAACCACTTCGCGGAAGCATCTGTAGCCTCTCATGGGTTGAAGATGGATCAATCTAAAGGCTTTAGAAAGGTGTGGCTTGAGGCAGATTCATTAAATGTTATCAACAACTTGAAGAAGTCTTCTACCCCCTCTTGGAGTGTTGAACCCCTTATTTTGGATGTCATTGAAATTTTAAATTCATTTGATGAATTTTTTATTTCTCATATTTTTAGGGAGGGAAATGGTCTTGCGGATTTCTTTGCTAATATTGGTGTTAGTGGCTATAGGTTTTGGGATGTGGATGATTCCCTTCCCATTGAGGCACTTGCTTGTCTTAATAATGATTACCAAAAGTGCTAAGTTGGATGGTGGCTTCATTATGATTTGTGTTCACATGACCCTGTTCACATGGCATATTATCCTTTGGAGTGATTGTGAGTTGGATCGTGCTTGGGCTGATGGTAATTTGAGTAACCTCCATATGGGGCGGCCTTCAAGGTTAATAATGACTATCTTCCACCTTTTTTTTTCACACGGATTGTGGGTATTTCCTTGCCTTTGTTCTCGAGGCTTCTCCTAATTGTCTGTAAAGTCCTCAAGCTCTTGGGTTTTGCTAAGTTTGTGATCATGGGCGGAGATAGAAATAGTGTTGATCCATTTTCTTGTGACACCTTCAAAACTAAATCTGAAGTATGGAAAAGATTGCAATGAGGTGGGCTAACGCCTTATTTGGAGCAGCTCCATGGGAATGATTCATAGGCTACAAAGTCGTTTGTCAAGGGATGAAATAATAGGGTTTTGAAGTTGGGTAGTACTGAAGTTGATATCAATGAGGACTTCATAGCGAACATTACTAGTCTTTCCACTGAGGGAAGAAAGGTGTATAGAGATAAGAAGGAATCCAATGCTACATTACAGATTTTCTTTAAAGGGGATGAAGAAATGAAGCTTGAGCGTGCTAAAAGTGGTGGCTACTTGCACAACTCTATCAAAGCTCTATGGGGAGATGTTGTTGAAGAATTGATGAGGTACATAACCTTAGAAGGTCAGTTCTCTACTATTAATGGTTATCACTTTGTTCCTTTGAATCATTTTTGACATAAGAAGAAAGTTTCATTTCCTTTCTATCTTTTGGCTTCTTTGGAAAGTGGTCTTAAGGGTCATAAGAGATCCTAAAAATATCGTGCTACATGTAGGTTTAATTATTCTAATTATGGATTATTCCAAGGCTTATGTGGTTCCTAAGGAAAATAAATTGGCCTTGGAGTATGAGACTATGTCGGAGGAGGAACCAGTGATTAGTGTGGAAGGGAAAAAGAAGAAAGTGGTTTTGGAGGAGGAGTTTGGATCGAAAGAGGATGAGGATTATGAACCTGACTCTGAGGCTTCTATGGAAGTTTATTTGCATCCCCCTACTCTAGGTAAGAGTGGTAAAGGTAAATATGCTCTTGATCTGATGGAATATGAGACTTGCAATGAGGAAGGGGTTGGTGATAAACCATGTAAAACTGGGTTAGCTGCTCCCTCCACCCTCTTGAAAGAATTTATTGATGTTGTTGGCAATGAGACTCCTACGCCCCCTATTTTGGGGTTTAAGAGAAAGAAGGGATTGAAGGATGGTAGCAAAAAGAAGTCGGCTAAATGGACTGGTACCCTATGCATTAGGAGCCTGTTGATTCTGCTTTGAAGGTTGTTGGTGGGCATGTTGTTATGGATACCCCTGATGAGGGGATGGAGAAGTAGAATAGGAGGATAGTGGTGGATGATAATGCAATCTCTCTTCATAAAATATAAACTCCGATGGTTGGGGCTAAAGGGAAAGAGGTTTGTGAGTGCCAAGAAATGAATAGTATCTCCCAGGAGGGTGAAGCGGAGGCCATGGATGTGTTTAATTTTAATCAAGAGGATTTTCCTAATGTTTTGGGTCTAGTGAATGAGGGTACTATTTCCCTATTTAGATTGTTCAAATGGTATTTTCATGAGCTTAATATGAACAATGTGAGGGTTCAAGGGGCTATGAGCAAAGCTAGGGAAACTTCACATTCCTCTCTACAGATGCAAGTTGACTAGTTGTTTGATGCTTTAAAGATTGTTGCAGAGGATATGCTTAAGTTGAAGCATATTTTTGAACAAAGAATTGTGACCTTAGAAGAGCAGATGGAACGGGTTAACATGATGTTGGATAGGGTTGTTGAAGTGACTAAATCTGCTATGAGGAATGGAGCGAAAGGCCTTACTATTCTCAATGAGAAGGCTAGGAAATGGATGGAGGAAGCTCCTGGTGATAAGGAAGCTCTTGGGGATAGGCAGGTGGGGGAGGAAGCTTTGGTTGATAAGGTTTTTGGTTTGCAGGATGTTTTGATTAAAGAGGTAAATATTTTGGGGCCCGGTGCTAGAACTCGCAACAAGACTAAGTTGCAAGTTGGGGTCCCTGTTAAAGAAATTTCTGAAGTTATGGATGTGCATCAGAAGATAACTGAGAGTGACATAGAAGCCATTAATATTCTGAAGAATATATAGTGTTTTGTTTTTGTTCCTCCTTTTTGGCAGTTGTTTTGTTGATGTTTTGCTACATGTTGGTTGTTGGTTGATCTATTTGGTTATCTTTTGATACAACTTTCCTTTTTGTAAATGGTTTCAGGGTCCCTTCAAAACCTGCTTTACCTCTAATAAAAAACAAAAACTATGAAAAATTATGTGCACATGAGATATTGATGTTATTAATCTATGTTTAAGAATTTATAATTTTATCCTTTTTGTTAAAAAAATATTAATTATGGAATAAATTTCACTTTTTAAAATTGTCGTTAACTATGAATAAATTTATTAAAAATTTACATTAAACTATTTCAAATATTTTTTAAAATTAAAAATATATATTTAGAATCTACAAATGAAATCTCAAAATTCACTAGTTTACATCATCTTCAAATTCTTAACGATTTAGTTTCTATAGGTGATAGAAGGTGAAAATTTGGTTTAAAATATTGATTTCAATGTCCCACTTTGGCCAAAAAGTGAGACACACTATATGGGACTGCCATGATCATCTTTAGGGTCTTTGTATTGATTTTTCAATATTTGGGATGATATATTCTCATGTTTTGAAAAATTCAATTGAATTCTTAGGGCTATAATCCTAAGTTATGTTTAATCTAAACCTAGTTTAGAACTGAAGTCTCAAGAAAAGTTCTATTTGTAAAATATTATTTGTTAAAAGTATGGAACTCATGCCTTGAACATTGATGGGAATTTTTTGGCATTGTCATTTCTTTGTATTTAATGTGCATTGAATTCTCTCTTGGTTACCATTCATTGAGGGTACTATGTAATAAACGCCTTGGAAATATGCATGGTTGCTATGTAAGCTATTGTAACTTAGATTTTAATTTGGGTTAGAGATTGTGTTGATGACATAATTATTTTTTTATTGAAGTTTTGTTTAGTTGCATATTCTTGGTTTTAACAAGTGAATCCATGTCATATTTGAGGGCTTATGTCCACGAAAGTAGTTTTTCCTTAATGAAAACCTAGTTGCATTTATAACATTCTTGCTTAACCAATGGTGCAAATCCACCTTTACACTAGGGCCTAATTCGTGCTATCTATAAATATGTGTTGGCCAAGTCCCCGCAGAGTAATAATTCCCTCAAGTTGATTGAAAACCCTACCCCTAAGAGCTCTATGAAAATTGAACTCATTGAGAGCCACCCTCATACCCCATCTAAAAAACTTGCTAAGACTTCTTCTAACCCTAAGGACCCTTCGTGGTCAGATCTTCTTAAAGCCACTCCTAAAAAATGGAGTGTTGTTTCTATTGGCCCTAAGGCGAATAAAAAAAGGAAAATGCTTATCTGAGAATTGGGAGCTAACCATAATACTATCACTATCCCAGATGATAATGACAACCCTGAATGTTCTAATCCAATGGGAAGAAGGTCTACCAGGATTGCTTTGGCAGCGTCAAAGGGGTTGGGTAGCATTAAAAAGTTGAAAAGATCAGGAGAAAAATGTGTCTCTGGATCTCAAGATAGTAAGGGGAAGAAGGCAGTTAAGGAAGATTCTGAGTACTCTTTGGAGGAAATCTCAGATAGCCTTGGTGGTGAGTCTGTTGAGGAGGAGGATTCCAGCAATGAGGAATTGGAAGGTGATTCGTAGCAAGAAGTGAGTCAGGAGGCTGAAGAAGTTAATGATAGGGATGTGGATCATAAAAATACAACCAAGGACTCAGAGGTGATGGAAATCAAAAACCCTAGTGAAGAGAATTTTGCGGGTTTTGACACTGAAAAAATGAGAAGGGTGGAGGAGAGGTTGGAGTTGATGGAAAAAATGATGCAAGTGGATGAAAAAGATAGTAGATTCTAGGCCCTGGAAAAGGCTGTGAAGAGTTTGTGCACTATGGTGGATGCTGTTATGAAAAAGGTGGTTATGGCTATGGTTTTGGGTCAAGGAAAAATCAAGAAGCAGGAGAGGAAAAAGGCGATCTATAAAGAAAGATGGAGCCTAAGGAGAAGGTCGAAGACACTGTCGAAGACTTGCTGAAAGCTTGGAGTTTGATCGAGGATGCTTAGTCCTTGGTCTTTATTTTTATTTTGTCTTTTCTTGTTATTGTTTTAAGTGCTACTCCTGATGGTTTTAAGACTGTTACTGGCCAGTGGTGCCTGGACTATCATATGCTAAGATATATTATGTTAATAGATTTAGTTTTTATATGGACACTACTTTAAGGTTATTTGATTATATCATGTTCTACTGGTTGGATTTCAAGAAAAAATGGTTGTATTTTTTGCTATGACTAATAGGGCTAAAAAAAATTATCGGGAGGGTATTGGTTAAGTTTTTGATTATTGGGTAGGGGAAGTGTCTTTCAGGTCTGCTTCCCCCTGATGTTGTTTTGAATGGTTGTTGTTCTTTACTATGTTGTACTAATCTATAAAGGTCAGGGCCCTTTCCATGCTTAATCAATCAAAAACATTCTTGCTTTTTTAGGATCAATGGAATAATTGAATGGTATTTTTTTGAAAATGATGGTTATTCACTAGTTGAAAAGATCTTGTGCTTGGAATTTTTGAAGATTAATTTCTATAAATATCTTGTATTTATTTTTATGGAAGTTGTGATAAGATATCTTGGATTTACATGTTTATAATTTTTTATCATATCTTGCATTAGATACTAAAGTAAAGATTTGAGATTGAACTCAAGAAGAGATTTTTGAGGGAAGTTGAGAAACATTTGAGAGCTTGGCCTAATCATAATGGAAAAGCTCATTTGAATAAAGGCATAGAGTGACCTTTAACTTTTTCTAAACCAAGAATTTCCTATTCTTCTCAAACATAGATTTACTTTGAAGTGTTGGCACCTCATTTTAATGTGTCTTATTTTCTATGCTCTCCATCAATTCATGCATTTGACACTCTTCACCCATCATAGAGTCTAATCCAATAAATATCCAACTGCATCCCCTATATTAAATGATGTCTAAGGGTATTCATTATGAATGTTCTATCTAAAATCCCTAGTGAATTTGATTGTGGGGTACTTTGAGGTCAGTGCCTAGTGATGTGGCATTCTCAGGGTAAAACTAGGCCTATTTCAAGTTTTGAATTTTCAAAGGTTTCAAGGACATTGAAACATGTCCTTGGTTCCTTAGGTTCTCCACCTCCTTGAGATCATGTGAAGTAAAGTTTTGGTGAATTTTATGTTTGAAATTTTTGGGGTGGGGGTCATGTTATAATTTGTACTTAAGATTCTCCACTTTAAAGTTTATTGGAAGGTGGGAAAATTTGCATGTGCTGTGGAAGTGGTGGGTTAAATCTTTTCCTTGTGGATTTTTAACTTTTGGGGGGACTTAGGCACCGTGGAACCTAATTCATCAAGTCCTCATTTCCCCCTAAGTATCGTTCCCCTAACCTAGCCATGTGGTCCTCATTCTCCTTGGGATCCTAATATTCATATTCTCCCCAAGTGCACAAGATGTGGCTTTATTCCCTCTTTCCTCCATTCCCCAATCCTTGCAAAGGCATGTGGAATTTTGGAACTATTGGAAACCTTTGCACCTTTATCCTTGATCCTTATTCCCTTCATTCTCCTAGCTCTTGAAGTCTCAAAATCCCTAGCTTCTCTATAACCCCAACCTTATTCCCAATTCCTCGTTTCTTTTGATTCCTCAATACCTATGCATCATACCCTTCATTCCTTAAAAAAATATTGAACTCCTTGAGAAATTTGGCACCCAAAACCCTTGACAGGTTTGCAACATCTTTTCCTACATACTCCTCCATATCATGTACACCACAATAGGGATTCCATTAATGATTTTGATGCATATAGATTAAAGAAGAGTGTTCCCCAATACTTCTCAAGTATGATTAGATGCATCTAGGGTATATTTATTTTACTAATTCATAGATGAGTGGAATGGAAATCTCTAGAAATTCCTAAAATTCATCAAATTTTGGGTAATCTTTGCATAGTTGGACTTCTTCTTAAGGTCACATGAATTTGTAAAGGTGATATATAAGGCTAAATTATATTTTTCAAAGGAGGATGGTGAAAATGTTTGCAAATCCAGAGAGGAAAATATTTTAGCAAAGCCTCAAGGTCTTGATTTCTAGCATATGGTAGAAATATTTTGACATTATAATGATTTGGGTTCATCCCAAATTTGTAATAAATTTATTGAAACCTCTAAATAATAGATTTAATGAGTAGATTCAATATTGATTAAGTGTCTCCATGTATGTTTTGTGCTTATATGTATTGTTAATTACTTGGCTATCTAGAAGAGATTTGAAGGACAAATATAAAATTTTCATATTTGATTTTGATTGAATGTATCCATGTGTATTGTGTGCATTTTTTGATGTATTTTTTATTACTTGACCAACTATAAGACTATAAAATCCTTGTAAAGCCTTCATAAGGTATCATTTTAAGATAAGTAGAGAAATGTACAAGTATATTCATGGATTACTAAGTAGATTCCCACCCAACATAGAGATGGGTGGGTGGGAGGTATGTATGGGGTTGGGAATTTAATATTATGCAATTTAATTTATCTTTTCATATGTATGTGTAGAACCTATTCTACACATATAGTTGGATAGATATAGTCTTGAGTGGTATATTAATTAAAGTATCACAAAATGGTTTCAATAATTACATCTTTTTGTACAAATCTATGAATCTATTTCATAGCTAGATATAGGAACCCATTTGTCTTAAGCTCAACCTACCATCACCCCAATACACTAAAAAAAGCTAATTTAAACACCTTTTTATTTTATGTTGATTTAGTGTGTTTCATCAACCATATATGAATGTTTATATCAAAATTAGGGGCTATCAAAATTTACATCCTTAGACAATTTGTGTGGTAGGTTATCTATTTTAATAAGGTGCAATACCTTGTGTGCTCAAACTAGCATGCATATACAAAGTGACAACTTGAATAGGGGTATACTATGCACTAGGTATGGTTTGTGTTAAGGTGAATTTCCATTTATTGTAGTTACATTTAACATGTTAGGGAAGCCCATTTGGTTTAGCAAAGCCAAAAGTTAATTTTTTTCCCACTTTAGTAAATTGGTCCACTGTTTCCCAACTTGATCATAAGTTTGTAGTTTTCTTCCTAATTTTGACACCCTTGGTACTTGGGATAAGATATGACTCTAAGGATTTGGGACCTGCAATATTGCAAACCAACATAATGGCACAATTGTTGGGGAAGATTTAAATCTTCATAGTTTAATTTTTTTGGTTAACCAGTATTTGGTGCAACCAAGGAAGGAAAGGTCCTTGCTTGATATTCAAATATATTTGCTAATAAATAAGGTTTTTCTTTAGAAGGGTGACTCTATCCAAGACTAGACCCAAATTTTAGTATATTGCATGCCTAGGAATGTGATGAATATGGGTACAAGATATAAAAGTATATCGAGCATGAGTTACTGTAGTGTAGAAAAATGTATCCATTTTACATTTTCACGCCTAATTTGGAATCAATATTAAAATGAACTAATCATGACTTAATTTAGTGTTGTAATATGTATTTTACATATTCACATTAAGTTCTATTAATTAAAATGGACTTAATTATGCCTTATTTTTGGTGTTGTAAAGTGTACCCCTTTACACTTTCACACTTATTTAGGGATCCTTTAATTAATTGAGCTTAATTTTCCTTAATTGGTCCCTTTAATTCAAATCCAAGCCTAATTAATCACATTTTTCAAAGAGGAAACTCGACAATCATTAATGCCTAAATATAACACTTCTCATTGAGTTATGTGTGTCCTAGGTGAGTGACCTAGGACCCATTCGGCCATGGGCGAATGGGTCCTCACTTAGACCTAGGACCTAAATTTAAATTATGTTTTTTGGTGGTATTTTAACATTTTCAAATCTATATTCAGATGTCGGCTTGTAGTATTTTAATTTCAGGAAATTAATGACCATACCTATAAATATAAGGTTATTTCATTATGTTTCACCTAGCAATTTTCAAGATCTAAGAGAGCACTTTCAAGAGAATTTCAAGGCATTCAAGAGCAGATTTATTAAAGAATTATTGTAGCAATCAAGATCCAATTGTCACATCAAAGTCTTCTTTCATCATGCATGTTATTGGAGCTAATATGATGATGTAGGTTTCATGATCCATTCAAGCATTTGAAGCATTATTTCAAATCAAGATACAAGATCAATATCCACATCCATTGAAGCGATTTCATGCAAGTTGCAAATCTATATTCCAAGGTTCATCCAAGGGTTTGGTGAGTTGTGACATTGAGTTGTTCATTCATCATTCATTTCATGCTATTTTGTTTCATTTCAAGGTTTGATTACCAAAACAAGGTTTGACCAAGGAAAACCCCCATTCACCAAAAAAAAACATTTTCCCCTCTTGATTTGTGTTTGCAAATATAGGTGGAAGAAATCTTCAAGATCTCTTGAAGAGAAAAATTGGAGAACTTGGAAAAGTTGCAAAAGTTGTCATCTCACAAATATTTTTCTACATAATTTATTTTCGGCTTTCCTAACCTAAACCTGGGAAAATTGAGAGATTTAGATATGTAGCAAAAGCTCCCAAAAGTTGTAGACAAACCCTAACTTAAGACACATTCACCCCTTGGCGAATGAGTCCTAGATTAGCTTCAACAACTAACTTTTGGTGATTGGTACACATCATCTTGCCCTTCTTTGATCTGTGATCTGATTTCTGGTTCTACTTATTTTGTCATTAATCCTCAAGATCCAAGTTGTAGATTGTATTTTGGGTTTGGTTTGCTATTTTTAATCTTTCTCCCCAAAGTGTTGTTTAATCAGGATGCTCATCTTTGCAAAAAAAAGAAATCCGTAGATTCACACTTTGACTTGATTCACCAAAGGGTTGTAAGTCATTTCATTGTGTGGATCTCATTTCCTAATGAAATAGAGGAGAAATAGGCCCCAATTGGTTCATTAACCCATCACACCCTATTTTCCTTCATTTCAGTTACATACTAAAGACATAAAAATAAATTTCCCATTACCTCTACATGTGAGAGATCAAAGAGGATGTTTATCTCTTAATTCTCCTACTCCTCATACAATTGAATAAGACATGACCCTCCTTTCCACGATGCTAATGTAGTCATTCAACTATTAAGAACTAGATAAAACAAAGGAAACATAAATTATTAGAAGAGATTAAGCTACAACAAGCTCTAATTACCCAAAATGCTCAACAATTAAATGCAAATTAGAGCAATATTCAATAGCAAGACAAAAATTAAAATAATGCTCAATCTCAATAAGTTCCAAATCAGTAGGTACATAACCAACAACACCATCAATAAAAAGAAGAAGATAGAATATGAAAATTCCCCTTAGAGTATAAGCTCAACGGTTCTGGCCAATGAGATAGCCGCTGGGAATATAAAGATGCAAATTTCTAGATTTTTATGGCATTTCAAGTTATCCTAATCAAATATCAAATGAGATTAGGGGAAAATTTCCAAAGTTCCAAGAAAATAATGTTGTCACTAGAGATATGCACTTGAGATACTTCATCAATTTTGATGGCACTTTAAAATTTTGCAGATTTGAAGTGCATATGTCCTTTCAATGTGTTGACAGAGGCTAGGTTTGCATCCTGCTAAATGTACCTCAGAGGCCCTCTTTTCCAATTAATATTTTGCAATTCGGAGGTCATCTTGCAAATCCGTATGGTAGAATGTTTCTTGGTACATATGGTAGTGTGCCTGTTTAGTTTCGCGCCTCCTAGATGAGTTTTGATGGGTTAATTAATGTGTTGTTGACTGCGACCGGGCCAAATTTGGTGTTCTAGAAAGTTGAAAATTTCAAAATTCTAAAGGAAACCCATTTCTTGTTTTGGTCTAATACATCTCTAGTTTCAATTTTATAAAAATATAGGCCATTTGATACATTATTTTAATGTATTTCGGTTGTGGCGAACACGTCTAGCGGGCCAGTTTACAAAGGAGGTACCTAAATTTTAATGGTTGAGATTTCAAAAACATGATTTAAATAATTGATTATGGCTACACGCAAAAAATCTCGGCTCCAGAGGTCTCTATTTGTGCGCAATGAAATTTCACTGTTTGGCTTACATATTTGCAATTTTTCTAATGTTTCAAATGCTAATATTAGTTTAGAATATTTTAAATATTTTAAATATTATGAAAAAGTGAAAACTGCATTTAGGGAAAATATAAAATACATATTCGAATGTTTTTGAGGAGGGAAAGTTTAATTCTTTCTTTTGATTGGCTGAGGCACGGTTGGCTCAACAATTCCATCAATAGAGGGAAGGTTTAACACATTTTTCAAGATTTCCAATGCATTTTACAAACTCCATCGCTCATCGCTGAAATGACAGTGGAGAAGCAATTCAATACAACGATGGTTTAAAGTGCAACAATTGAATCTCAATGGCTTGTGAGGGAAGCCTTTATTAAATGTAATTGCAACTCATCGCTAACTCTCTAGATTCTCAAAGCCATGATGCACTCTTCAGCCATGGTTTTCATTTGCAAACACGTGAGCAACATTTAGGGAAAATTATAAAATACATTTTTAAATGTTATTGTAGAAAGCAAGATTAATTCTTGCTTCCATTTGGCTGAAGCACTTAAGGCAATTTCACATCGCTCATCTCCATTTTGGATGGAAAGAAAAACGCGATGGCCTTTATGTAGCGATGGATTTTGGGCAGCTTTATTAAAGTTTACATTGATAAAGGAAACTTTACAAATTCTATAAAACTCAGCCCATCACTCATCACGTTTTCACAAAAAGATGTTGGGGATAAAGTAGCGATAGTGTTGTGTTGAGCGATGGATCAAAGCACATCATGCATCGCATTTAGTAAGGTTATCCCTCCCTTCATAACGGTGATGCACTATCCTCATGCGATGAGCATTTCATTTGTTGATTTTTCAGCACCTTTTTGCTGCTCATGTGTGTTTTCTTTCCAACGTGTGATTGCAGAGCAATGATCAAAGTTAAATGCAAATGGTCTTTCATTGGGGGAAAGGGGCATAAATGTGTTTTTATTGCTTTTTGTTTCTTATATCTGGGTACAAATTTTGGATGCCATGACTATGAAGGATCTAAAATAAATGTAATCACGTTTTTGTTTTTGGGGTAGATTTTTAAATGCATCTGCAAGCTGCAAAATGCTCTTTCATGCTTTAGAAAGGTGCCTCAACCTTTTCTATTGCCTAGGAAAGAACTTTAACTACATTTTATGCATTTTTGGTTGCTTGTGAGCCAAAGAATGGCCTGTAGATACATTTCACGATTTTCTACTTTTGAGTTTCCATTGTTGGGCAGTTGGATCATGTTTTCAACCTACGAGTGAGTTATCAGATTGATGTGAGCAGGTGAAAGAAGATGGTTGCAAGCAGATTACACAAATAAAAAGATTTCAAATCAACTGTTTGACAAAATGCCAAACTGTATGCAGAGTGAAATGAAATATCAAAAGGTTAAAATGCAAGTTGGAAAAGCATTTTTAACAGCTGGGTAAATGGGTTTTGAAGTAAATATTTTTCATTGTTAAGTGAAAATGGAGCTGGAAAATGGGTTTTTATGGCCAGGTAAAAGGTTTGCACAAGATTTTCAAGTGAAGACAAGTTGAAGAGAGGAAAAATGAAGAGTGAAAGGAATCTTCTAAATGATTGTTGATTTCAGATCAAGGGGGCAGAGGTGTGCCATGTGTCACCATGGATTTATTTCTAGGGCTTCTCTATTGTTTTCTCCTTTCTCTTAAAGGAGAAATAGTTTCATTAGAAGGGGTCTTGGGTAGTGGAATTGATTCCAGATTGTAAGGTAAGCACAAAGAGCGTAGATAGATGCTAGTTCTAGGTTAATTAGTTGAGTATTTTTTTGCAAATTTTTTATTATATGACAATTCCAATGTTTCTTGAAATAATATTGTTCACAATTTTGAGTTTATTTTCTCTCCATTGTAGCATTTTCATGAATTATTAATGAAAATATGATCAAGGATCTTTCATTAGTCTCCATTTCCTTTTCGATGGTGTATTCTTTGATTATGGTTCTAGTTCAAAGAATCAATTAAATTACTTTAATTGAAGCATAGATTTATGTGGATGTTATTTGGATTTGATAAGTAGTGATGAATTTGGAATACCGAGTGCATACATTGTATTGCAATTATGAAAATGCTCTTAGATACTAGGGTTAAATGTTGTCTTATTGTATGGTTTGTAGTGGAATTGACTCTTCACCCTAGGATTAGGCACTGATTTATTAGTTGTGTATGAGATTACAACTCCAGGGGATCATTCATCTCAACTAAGAACAAATTCATAAAGCTTATACTCTGTTACCTTTTATTTGTTCAAGTTTCATGTTGTATTGCTCATTCTCATGCTTTAGATATTAAATTTTGTAAAGAATCTACCACATTCTTGATACTTTTCATCTATTAAGCACATCTATGAGAATGAATATGCTATTCGCAAAGTACATGGTTAATTGATAGGGGATCTTAAGTAATTTGTAGAGGGAGACCCACCTAGGTTTTGTAGGGCCTGAAGTGTAGGGGAGAAAATTGTGAGATCATTCTCATGTTCGCTGGCCAAATATCTCTTTGAATCTAAGCATAAGACATGGCACATCTTTAGGGTTCAATGTTATGCAACTTTGGGAACCAACAAATTTGACTAATGAATGTGAGCTAGAGGATGATGTTGGCAATATGTGTTGTCATTGATGTCAAGTGTGTGTGCCGAGGTTTGTATAATACTTTGGAGTTAGTTGATGTGTAGAGATATATGTTGATACAAGTCAACAATGCAGGATGAGGACGAATGGTGATAAATATGATGTATAAGTGTGATGCAGAAGTGGGTACAGTTGTTCCAATATGTTTGCAGCTTGCCTACATTGATATCTTACTAGTTTAGTGTACCACACTTAGAGATAAGTTGTAGAAGTTTTGCTAAGGCAATCACAAAGTATACTCTAAGATAGTGCCATGGTACTTTGGTCTGCATCTTTCCACGAAGAAAGATTTTATCTCTTGGTTCAGAAGATAAGATGATTGAGATGTGAAGGTGTTATATTTAAGAATTCAAGTCATTACACCTTATGCAGTGAAAGTTATAAATGATAGTGTTTTGACTTGTGTCCTAGTAGAGTAAAGAGTTGATGAAGGACTATTAGAATGCTCCTCATTCCTCCGAAGTGGTAGATATGGTTGTGCAGACTTGGGGACATTTTTAGAGAGGTATATGGGTTCATCCTTGCAAGTCTCATATATTTTGGTGCGTAACAATGCAATATCCTATGTTTTGAAGTGTTATAGTCTGTCCAGAATGCTCTATTTTCATCAGTTCAATATATTTATCTTCTTGCACCAACATATGATGATTAGTTTATTTAGGAGAAGGTTGAAGAGATATTGTGCATAGACTACAATGCTCACATCTTGTTCTGCATTATGTTTTTGGTCTCTCTCTGATGGTGTAAAGTTGAACAGTTAGTAGTTTTGATAGTGTTGATGTTGTTTGGGCCGACAGACTTGGTTCCTTCATTTGTGGTTGATTTTGATTAATTAATTTTTCCTTGAAGGATGTGTTGAGATGCTTTTTGGTCCTATTATGTTGTGTGTTGTTCTGCAACTCATTTTTTTTTCATAATGTATATATTTGGGGCATATCTATGTAGTTTCACATGTTTTATTTTGATAGGTAATCTTGGAGCTGAACTAATTGATGTTTTGAGTTGTTGCAGAGGATATTTATAGAAGAACAAGACCATCTATGAAGGGAATAGTGAATGGTGAATTGGAGTTGTGCAGTATGTTGAAGATGAAGTGTGCAAAGTCAGTATGATGGAGTAATTATGTGAAAAAGGTATTGCAACATCAACATATGTTGGATGCATCTTTATAGTAGTTGATGTTCATGTATTTCATTATAATTTTCATGTATCTTGCTCTGAGATAGTCAGTTTCAATAGTACCTTGTATCTTTCCCTAAGGTTGTGCACCTTAGTCTGCAAGTCCTTAGGT
This sequence comes from Sequoia sempervirens, assembly GCA_007258455.2. NCBI lineage: Eukaryota > Viridiplantae > Streptophyta > Pinopsida > Cupressales > Cupressaceae > Sequoia > Sequoia sempervirens. The sequence goes on along the minus strand of VDFB02281492.1, from coordinate 173,129,354 downwards.
AGTGAGCCTTAAACTACATTGTAATTTTTGTAAGGATTGAGCTTCATATATTGTGAGTTAACTCTCACTGTGGTTTTTCCCTCATTGGGTTTTCCACATAAAAAAATTTGGTGTCCTTGTGTGGTGCACATTTTAATTTCTACTCTTCTTTCAGTTAATGTGATTTGATGTTTAATATGCAAATGGAAATGTTTAAGTTTTAGTATATGCTGATTCACCCCCCCCCCCAAGCACTTTGGTGTGTTCAACAATTGGTATCAAAGCCAAGTGCCTTTGTGAATCTTAATAGCTAAGGTAGATCTTGTGTTGAACAGTCTGGATAACTGAGAGGGGGGGGGGGGAATCAGTTATCCTAAAAAAATTTTCTTGACTTTAATTAATCTAGAGCAAGCTTAAATCAATTAGATAATAATCAAATAGATATGAACATGAAAGAAAATAACAACACCATGCACAATGAACACCAAAATTTACGTGGAAACCCAAGATGGGAAAAACCACGAAGAGTGCTAATTCTCAATTATAGAACACCAGTTAAGGTGATTTTTACAAAGGCTCACTGCCAAAATGCTCATTGCAAGTAAGGCTCACTTCCCAAGATACAAAAACCATCTATTGCAGCTGAGAGATGACTTACTACTGAAGTACATGTTATAAAACTGAACTACTATAATTGCATCTGCATATGCATGAATACAGTTCTCACTGAAGCACAATATTTGTCTATAACAGATCCAATCAAGAATATTCTACCCACCTTCCTTGCACAACTTCTGCACTACTAATTACTTATTCCTAACACTTTCCTTCTGCTTCCTTCTTTGTTTCTTGTCCCATAATCCTTCAAACCCTTTTCTCTGTTCGCACACACACCACTTCTTGTTTGGAACCAAAGAGATGTTCAATATATATATATATGTATATATATGTATCCGTAGAACAAAATAAGTCGGCCTAGCAAAAACATGTCGGCTTGAAGAACAACCTTGAAATATTCAATAAGGCTTGGCACGCTAGCACTAGACCCAAATGATAGGTTGCACATAAAGATCTCCTTACCACATTACCACATGACCCATAAATAGGTCATACATAAGATAAGCATAATTACCAAAAGATAGAAAACTTTGAATTACATGAAATATATTTTGGAGCTGATGGGAATGCCACAACCAAGACCAAATCTTGTTTTCCATCAATTTTAGTATCAACCAGAGAAATGCAGTTAGACATACCAAAACTTGTAACATGCTACATGAATGCCCGGATAGCAAGGATACCCGGAATAAGCTTTGAGCACAACAACCAACATCAAAAGATTAACTTTCATTATTTTACATTAATTGACTTTCACGGGTGTCCCAAAAAGAAGTACTATCATATCCGGATCAAGAATAATATCAACATTGCTCAACATTAAAGTGCACAATAGAATAGATCATTTTTGTATATCATCCGGAGCACAAACTTCTGGATCCCAAGTTTTGACATCAATGACAACAATGCTAGATCTTCTCAACAACTTCTCACCAGATTTTCTCAACAATCTCCCCCTTTGGCAATGATGGAAAAACAACAAAAACACAAAAACACAAAAACTGCAAACAAAAGACTCCAAGCACTACCCCTTTTTCAAGCAATTCAATTCCTTGTTTGTTTTTGTTTTTCTCTTCATTTTCTCCCCCTTTTTTCCATCAAAGGAAAAGGGCCAAATAAGAACATTCAGGAAATCAAGTAAAAGTAACACTTTTCACATGAAAATTTTTCTTGTACCTTTCTCTCACAGTTGGATGAATCCTCTTCCAAGCTTGCACAACATAAACCATTTTGGCACACATACTATCTAGTAGAGCCAACAACTCAAATGATGATGACCATTCTAGAGAAAGGCACTAAAGTTCACAATCCTCTGCATCAGAAAGTATCCCAGAGAGATGATCCAACCGGACCTCAACAATTTCTTTGACCAACCAGAAAGTCTTAACCAAATCTTCCCTTTGTCTTTGAGTAGACAATAACTCAGCTTGCAACTCACCAACTCTTATTCTTTGTTTTCCATCTTTATCTTTGAAGAAGTCAAAACACTTCCCAATATCATTCAATTTAGCTTCAATTTTGCTTCTAAAGTTGTCAACAACAGTAGGCCACCGAAGACAGTACCTGTAGATGTCAGAAATCTCCTTAATGCATTCTCTTGTCTCACCAATGTGTTTGGATAACTTTTGTTTGGCTTTGAAACACCTTCTCTCAATCATAGCTTGGATCTTATGACCTTCATATCCTTCCCGCAACAACCTTTCTTCAACAAATTCTACCATATCATCCGGTAACGAGTCAGAAACAACTGAAACAGTAATACCCTTTTTGAGTAGGTAATCAACAAAAGCATCTTCAATTCTAGGCCTACTATTCAAAGAGCAGACATACCACATTTTACCAATCTTTTTCATATCATCCTCATCCAAAATTGAATGAACTTCATCTAGATTGAAAGAGTTAGATCCAGGTAGAGACTCTTCTTCCTTCTCCTTCTCGTCTAAGATAGTGATGACATCCTTTGTGTTAATTTTCCTCCTTTTAGGTTATGGAGGGGAACCACCAATGACAACCTCTAACTCCTTATCGGAGGAGGAATCCTCTTCAAACTAATTAATAGGCGTAGCACTAGACACTATCACACCGGAGCATAGATCCAACTGCAAGGATAAGAAATAAACTTTGCATTCATTTGATTTATCTTTCATACATTCCAAATATTTGTAAACTTGCTTTCTGATAGGGATGGCAGACTTCCACTTAATATTCTCTTTTGACGGTAACAAATTCAGAAAGTAGAATAATAAACACATGAGCAGAGACCCAAACTGGAAGGGATAACTCTCAAACCAAATACATTCTAACATTCTTAATTAGGTTTTCCATTATTAGGCTACACAAGTCAAACTATTTATTTTCCTTCACCATCTTATGCGCAAGATACACAACAATAGCAGATGTAGAACCTTCACGATTTGGAAATAGATTTTGTAAGTGATATTGTAAGCAACATACCTTACTGCGGGATCAAAAATGGTATTTATCAGTAGAGCTTGGGGGTCTTTTTCAATACTGGTAAGTTCCTCCATATCTCTATATTTCACCATTTTCTTCCTAGGGAGGTCACCAACACTGCACAATCCAGTAATAGCTTCAATGGCTTCCTTAGTGATCAGATAGGGTTTGTCCAAAATGATGCTTCCATCCTTGAATCAACTCAACAGGAATAAGATAGATTCTTTGTCAAAAATATAGGGAAATTCTCCCCATAGATTCATACCCAAGGCACTTACATTTTGCAATTCATCATACTTCAACCCTAGTTCCATTTCCTTCATCTCCAGATGATCAAATTCATCCAACTCTACTCCCTTCAGTCTTAGCGGAGTACCACCACTAGATTCACTATTAACCAATACAGATTACATTTTCGTGCTTAGCTTCTTCAATCCTTTTATCGCTCAACGAAACCTTTTCTCCTTCTTTGCAAACTGTGAGTAATGATTTGAAACTGCATCTTTTATCTTTAATTGCTCATGATGGTTTTGCCACCAAAGACATACATTGATGATGCCAGCAATTGTACTTCACTTCTCAATCACTTGGATTAAGCTTCATCATACATTACCAACCGGATCAAACTTAGTCATGTTGAAAACACATCAATATTACTTCAAAGAGGGGGAACGATCAGGATATGTATTGCAAAACCCCCCCTGAGCCAAGGTAGTTGGCTCAGATTCTGGAAGAGCATGTACCGAGATCTGGTGCCATGGAAGAGTTCCCCACACTCGTTTCCTTTTTCTTATCTGATTCTGTAGCCTTCTTATTTTTAGACTTTTCTAGAGCAACATATCTGCATGAGTTAGCATAATGTCTTGGTTGGCTGCACTTGTAACATCTTTGTCCTAACTTAATTGAGTTAACCTAGATCTACACTGATTAGCTTTGTGACCATAACCATGGCATAAATGACAATTACCATGAAAGAGATTATTCATTCCATTCCTTCTAGCCAAATTAGATAATTGACTTTTGCAATGACTTGCTTTTTGATCGAATTTGTGACAGTTAAAACATTGAGTACTCGGTTCCTTCTTGCTTCTACACTCTACATCCTTATGTCCAAAATTTTTGCATAGAAAACAATGATCATTAAACGATAAGTACCTTTGAGCATTTGGTTGTCTGACCAAAGGTCTTTTTGTAGGTGTTCTAGAGTTTTGGACCTTGCTTGTTACAACAGATCTCACTTCAGCTTCAACTACTTTTTCTTTACCTTTAGTATTCAGATTTGAGCTTTCACCTGAGAATCCAAGTCCTTCCTTATCCTTGTAACATTTTTGTAGGGACAAGAGTTGATTCAGAATTATGCTAGTTTCACATACTCTTGCTTCTAATTTAATCCTTCTTAACTCTTGATCTAACTTCTCATTTTCTTCTAATTTCTGTTTGATGGTATCTTTGATATTTTCTTTAGTCTTCTTGCATTCATCCAACTATAGCTTTACATTCACAACACTTTCCTTTGACTCCTTAAATTCCTCATAGACCTCTCTGTGTCTTGCTTTGAATTTTCGGATTTGCTCCCTTAGCTTTAAGATACAAGCATTTGCCTCCCTGATGTTTTCTTTCAATTCTTCATTTTTAGATTTCGTGCTTTCCATGTCATCTAACATTGTCTTTAGTTCTTCATCAAAGTAATAGTCTCTTTCCATCTTGTCAAAATTCCAAGATCTCCCTCAAGCAGTTAAGCTCTATTTGCAAGGGACCAGGCTCTGATACCAATTGTTAAACAATCAGGATAACTGAGAGGGGGGGATCAATTATCCTAAAACAATTTTCTTGACTTTAATTAATCCTGGAGCAAGCTTAAATCAATCAAATAATAATAAAATAGATATGAACATGAAAGCACATAACAACACCATGCACAATGAACACTAGAATTTACGTGGAAACCCAAGATGGGAAAAACCACAGAGAATGCTAATTCTCAATTATAGAACACAGGTTAAGGTGATTTTTACAAAGGCTCACTGCAGGTAAGGCTCACTACCGGGTGGCTCACTGCCAGTGGGCTCATTGTCCAAGATAAAAAAAACCAACTATTGCAGCTGAGAGACAGCTTACTTCCAGAGTACATGTTACAAAACTGAACTGTTATAATTGCATCTGCATATGCATGAATATAGTTCTCACTAAAGCACAATATCTGTCTGCAGTAGATCCGATCAAGAATATTCTACCCACCTTCCTTGCACAACTTCTGCACTACTAATTACTTCTTCTTGACACTTGCCTTCCACTTCCTTCTCTGTTTCTTGTCGCATAATACTTCGAATCCTTTTCTCTATTCGCACACACACCAACAAATGGTAGGTGATTATGCTCTCACCTTGTGAAAACTTGGTGATAAGAAAACTAGACCCATTTTATTTGTTATACACCCTTAAGACTTAGTAATCGAAGTATCCTCTCCCCTTGCATTTTCGGGTGATCTTGGGTGTAAGAGAAATGGTTACTAACTGTAGAACTTGGGCCTATTCTGGTGGAAAAAAGTACTCACCCCAGGATGACTCAAACTGGTAGCACCCTGAATCTGAGGGACTTCCAGCTGGTATATAAAAGTGGATTCTTGGGGAAATCCCAAGAATCACGCGTATGGTTCCAACGAGATGGATTCGAAAGGGGACTCTCACCGCATGGATCATGCCCTACGAACATAATGCCCTTACTAAACACCTATTATTTTAGAGGCCAACCATTTTTCAGCCGTTATGTTCATATATATATATATATATGTATGTATGTATGTATGTATGTATGTATCTGTAGAACAAAATAAGTCAGCCTAGCAAAAACATGTCGGCTTGAAGAACAACCTTGAAATATTCAATAAGGCTTGGTACGCTAGCACCAGACCCAAAGGATAGGTCGCACATAAAGATCTCCTTACCATGTTACCATAGGACCCATAAATAGGTCATACATAAGATAAGCATAATTACCAAAAGATAGCAAACTTTGAATTACATGAAATATATTCTGGAGCTAATGGGAATGCCACAACTAAGACCAAATCTTGATTTCCATAAATTTCAATATCAACCGGAGAAATGCAGTTAGACATGCCAAAACTTGTAACATGCTACATGAATGTTTGAATAGCAAGGATACCTGGAATAAGCTTTGAGCACAATAGCCAACATCAAAACATTAGCCTTCATTATTTTGCATTAACTGACTTTCACGGGTGTCCCAAAAAGTACTGCCATATCCGGATCAAGAATAATATCCACACTATTCAACATCAAAGCACATGATAGAATAGATCATTTCTATATATCATCTAGAGCACAACCTTCTAGATCCCAAGTTTTGACATCAATGACAACAATTCCAAATATTCTCAACAACTTCTCACCATATTTTCTCAACATATTGCACTTGAACACATGGGGTCTATAGCAACGATCATTGATATGCTTATTCTAGAACTAGATCTTGAGGCAATGGAACCTAAAGGCTGGGACATCAATCTAGAAGATTGTGAAGTATATTTTGAAGGATAACTATGGTCTTCTCTTGAAGATCTAGATGAAGGAAGAACACTAAATATAAAGTATGAGTCCATGCTTGAAAAATCTAAGGAGATAATTACCAAATTGAAGACACAAGCTGGAAAATCAAAAGAAGAAATTGGAAAATTGAAAGCTCAAATAGAAGGAGATAAGGGATGTGAAATTAAAATCAAGGAGGTAGAAGATGTTATTTCTAATTTGAAGATCAAAGTTGAAGAAGGAAAAAGGATTGAAGATTGCTTGAATAACAAGCTTAATGATAAAGTTGTTGAATGTTCAAAACTTGAAGAAGAGATTGTTGCCTTGAGAAAAGAACTAGAAAATGCTGAAGAGAAATTTGAAAAATCTTTGAAACTGAAAGGAGGTTATGGAATTCTTAATGAGTTAATTAACTCTCTAAGCCATCAAAAGAAAAATATGGTCTTGGTTTTGAAAAAGGGAAAATTCCTATAACCATTGCATCTGCAAGCTTATATGATAACTTTAAAGCAGAAGGAAAGTCTGATACAAAGGAGGAGAAAGCTGTCACTGAAGATTCTAAGACGAATGCCTCTAGATGTGCAAAGAAATAACAAGATAGAAAGATAGAAGGTGGATTCACTCCTATCTTTAATAAGAAGAAGAACTTTAGAAAGTCTGCTCCTACCATGTATTCTCAATCTTTCAGTGGTAATTGCTATTCTTGCACTAAGATTAGACATAAGGCTATTGAATGTAGAAAGAAGTAAGATGAGTGAAAATTCATTTAGGACTCCAAGGTACAATGCTATGAAATCTCAATAATTTCATATTCAGTGCTATGCTTGCAATAAATTTGGTCATAAGGCTAATGAATGTAGAAGTAAAGTGACAAGGAATAGTAATGTTATGAATTCTCAATCCTTCTATGATTATTGCTACAAATGCAAAAATTTTGGTCATAAGGTTGTTGATTGCAAATCTAATGTGAGAAGAGGTAATTATGCTCCACAATCTAGTATCACCTTCTACAATTATAATAAATTAGGACATATTGCAAGGTTCTGCAAAGGAAAGAATGTAAGACCTTATGCTTCTCAAAATAAGACTGATCATCAAAAGATAGGTAATTAAAAAGTTTGGAAGGAAAAACAAGTTCAGGAAAATGACAAGAGGGATGATTCTACATTCTACACAAGATCCTAAGACAAACTGACATAGAGCATTATCTCAGGTGGAGCTATGATTTACAAACCCTTTAGTCCCTTGAAAAGAAAAAAGATGTTGAATATTTAGGCATAGGAACAATTTCTCTTGCATACAAATTTGCTAAACAATATTGAATCTATTGATGATGGTTTCAGAGCAAGAGAATATTTTGTGGAGGTGTGCTAAGCTTCACTTTATCCCTATGTTGACACAGTGAAATCCAGTAGAGGGTTTACCTAAGAGTGTGAATGCATTTATGGTAGAAAGTTAGGGATTTTGAAAGGCCTTTATGCGTTTTTTGGATCATTTGATCTCATTTGCAATCAAGAGCATTTGTATTTGTGAGCGAAGAACAATTCTTAGTTTCTCAAGCTATTTGTGTGAAACCCTTGTTGCAATATTTGAATATTTTTGAAGGAATTCCAATGGTGAAACCTCAGGTAATTGATGTTGTGGAGAAACCCAGGCCCGAATACAAGAAGTTTCATTTCACAGCAATGGAAGTGGACAAAGACAACATGTTATCCAATTTTCCAACAGATGTTGGGTATTGTGAAGATATATGGATTTACATCAATGCCCAGTTGAATGAGATTGACCATACTTCATCCTTTGAAGTAGTCCAACATGAGATGTTGAATGAGAATGGAGTATACAAGCCAGAATATGCAAATGTTATTGTGAAAGGGTTGGACATCTAGAAAGACTTTTTAGACTTCTACGAATGTAAGGAATGGGTAAGATTTATCTCGAGCCACATTCATGAGAATTGTATTTTCCTAGAGAAGCCTTACATGATCATAAATGATGCAATTGGGGCTGTTACTAGTCTTTGTGCCACTGGACCAATCTCGGTGCTAAAGTATGTAAAGAATGAAATGGTTATGGAGCTCATCGGTGCTAAGTTTGATAAGAGATCCCTAATAGTAAAGGATATACTTGATCCTGATGTCCAGTATGCATCAATGGGGGTTGCATATAAAATTTACTTCATAAAAAGAGAAGGGTGTGCCACCGCCACTGAAATTCACACCGCATATCAAATGGTAAAGAAAGGTTCCTAATTTGATCTATGTGAGCTATTGAGAGAGCAGCTAATGGAGAACTTGAAGAAGATAAAATAAATCAATTATAACTTCATGTTTGGTTCCTTGATTATATGCCTTACTTTTCTCTTTTTGAATGAGTTACCTAGTAGCAGCTCAGATCAAACAACATATGAAAATTTTTCATAATAAGCAAGCATATACTACTTTCTATTGGGGATTTTTCAAGAATTTGTAAAAAAAGATGCAGAGTAGATATAGGATACCATCTAGTTTGGTTTGAAAGTATGAGAATGCGATAACATTTATGGTGAACAAGGATCATTGTTTCATGGAAGCAGTGGAGCCCAAAACCTCATGGATTCTTGAGTTACCTTATGAGGTCAAACATGAATTCATACAAGGTTACATAGATATTATGTTGTCAAAACTAAGGATCCCAAACAAAAAGGATTTGGTACATAGAGAAATAATGGATGAGATTTACAAGAAGAAGAGAGATGAAGCTAGTGAAAAGAAAGTGGAAAGGGAGCTTAAGGAGATGGGTGTTCCATGGTAATCAAAGATAAAAGATAAATATGAGCTTCACAAGATGTTGGGCACTTCTTTAAAGACTATATTTGATGTTCTTGCAGAGGTTTCGAAAGACAAATCTGTTCCTTCGAAAGCTAGTCAAGTTTCAAGGAGATCTGGTAGATCCTCCTTTGTTGTTGCATCTACTCCACAACCCTCTGAATTAACTCAGTCATCTAGTGGAAGAAGAAAAGTAGCATCTATTACTCCACCACAAAAGAAAACCACGAGTTTTGTGCAACCAAGGTACAAGAAAAAGGCAAAGAGAAAGAAACTTGATGAGGAAGAACTAGAAGAGGAGGAAGAAACTGAAATTGAAGATATCTCCTTGCAAAAGAAGAAAGGAAAGAAGATTGCAAAAGAAGCTGAGCAAACCCCTCTGGTTACACATGAACCCATTGATTTTGGGGCCATCTTAAATGGAATTACTGAGTATAGCGTACTAGATAGTACAATGGAGTCACATCTAGATGTCCCTTCAATAGACAAGAAGACCATTGAGAAGGCTGTCATTGAATATATGCTCATGTAGAAATTCCCTTTAGTGAGATTGTTGAAAAAGCTTCAGATAGCCTTGCTGAGGCTTTAAGGAAGAGTAGAGAAGAAGCTATCAAGGCTGATGAAGAAATAAAACAACAAGAAATTGAAAAACCTAGGATCTTTGTCTCCCAGGAAGAAAAATAAAAGATTGTCCAAAGACAAGCCAAGGAGCTTCATACTTAAAGAAGAATAAATTTGTTGATGAGCATGGATGAAGATGTCAAAATCAAGATCTAGGGTGAGATTGAAGAGGCCACAAGGAAAATTCTTAATGAATTGCAAAGTGAAGTTGATGTTGATCCACAATTGCCTAATCCAAAAAACACAAATGAGAAAACATATTGTGATGTCCCTAGTTTTTCATAAGCTTGGAAGAGTTGGATTAATTAATTAAATATTAAAAGCAGTCTACATTTTCCTTAAAATATTTTTTTATTATTTATTTAATTAATTATATAATATAACTTTATAAAGCTATTAATAAACATTTTATTCTTAATAAATTCATTAATAAAAAGAAATCAATTGAACCAACTGGAGGGTGGCATAGATTATTAAAAGGAGTGTTGGTGGAAGTATTCATCAACGCAAGAAATTGAATACTGTTGGTTTGGACATTGAAGAAGTCTGAGAATGAAAACTCTTAGAATTTGAAGGTCACACCTAGATGAAAACCTTGGTGTGGCTATGTTACTTAATTTTATGATTGCTTGGTGGATTGATTACAGTCGTTGATCTGATACAGTGATGAATTAATTCTCAGATTCTGACAGAAACATTGGCATCTAGGAATATTAAATTTTTTTGTGGCATTGTCAAAAGGCGATATTCACATTCACTATGGATAATCTTATTACTTGCAGGTGCAATATATTGAGAGGAGAAGGGAGTTGAAATATTCAAAACCAAACAAATTAATGCCAGCCGCCGAGATTCAAATAATTGACTATGCTGACAAATAAAGAGAAAACAGATTGAATCAGGGCTTTAAGTGCTGCAACTATTTGAAAATGAGATTGATACTAATACTTTAGCCACCAGAGTTTGAAGAGTTTATATTATTCTAGAAGAAGACGAATAAAAAGAAGCCGACAAATATTCCAAGGAGTCATCTAGGGAAAAGTTGTTCAAGGCATCAAAACCAAAGTTTCAAGGCATCAAAACTCTTCTTATCGTGATATATGATCCTCATACATACTAGTCTTCCATCCAGTCACATATAGCATATAAATAAGACAAATTATGATCGAATATTTGTGGTAAAGTCAGTCTATATTTTATGTGTGGCAATCAAGGGCCTGTGATATTATTATCTCCAAAATATTACATATCAGATTTGCTTAATGCGTGGGGAATTTTCATTGATGGAGAAAGTCTTGTTGATAAGGTGCATGTATTAATGGCATAAGTGTATAAGGGAGCCACCTTAATATTTCGAGCCAACCACATAAGAGAGGAGTTGCATGTCAACGTGCAAGAGAGACCAAGCTTCTGTAATAAGGTCAGAATGACCTACTTTGTGCATTGATATATATATGTGTTGTTCTACATATGTTTAATATATATTTTTGAGTGCGTTCATCGGTTCCTTCTATCAATCTAGTTATATGAGAATTAGTTCCTATTTACTGAATGGTTCATCTTGTGCATATTGGGTATGGAAAGTTATTTTTGTATGTTTAATCTGCAATATTCATTAACATGAACTTGCATCAATTGAAATATGGAAACTATACATAAGCCCTATCACTGTTGGTTTTAAGTAGTTGTGTATCTAAAAAAAATTGAGAAAATTGAGTTGCAAACATTAGAATACTAGAATATACAAATGTTTGATCATCTCAGTCCAAGCTATGCTACATAGTTTGACACCATAACATTGTCAAACTAGTCAAATCACTAAAATATCGCTTAGCAAAGGTAAGGGTTATTACACATATCTTGTCAAAAATAAGTACAAGGAACCTCCATACTGCAAGGAGGAGAAGGTGTCCCTGGTGTGCATGAAATGCAAGAAGTCTTCGATATGAAGATATAAAAGAAAGAAGAGAAAGATAGCCAAGATTCTTGAAGAACAAGATCATTTATGAATAAAATAGTGAATGGTGAATTGGTGCAGTATGTTGAAGATGAAGTGTGTGAAGTCAATATGATGGATAATTATGTGAAAAAGGACTACAACATCAACATATGTTGGATGCATCTTTATAGCAGTTCATGTTCATGTTTTTCATTATAATTTTCATGTATCTTGCTCTAAGATAGTTAGTTTCAAGAGGTCCTTGTATCTTTCCCTAAGGTTGTGCACCTTAGTCTGCAAGTCCTTAGACAATGAGACTTAAACTACATTATAATTTCTATAAGGAGTGAGCTTCATATATTGTGAGTTAACTCTCACTTTGGTTTTTCCCTCATTGGGTTTTCCACATAAAAATCCTTGGTGTCCTTGTGTGGTGCATGTTTTCATTTATGCTATTCTTTTAGTTAATGTGATTTGATGTTTAATTTGCAATTGGGAATATTTAAGTTTTAGTATATGTTGATTCATCCCCCACTCTAACACTTTGGTGAGTTCAATAGATGAAGACATCATAATAAAAAAAATTCTAGTCACTAGACCATAGTGCTAAGGAATGGTACAAAATCCTTTTGGATAATAGAATAGACTCATGGGATGAGTTTATCAAAGATTTATGATTGTACTATGGAGAAAGGGTGGATCCTAACTAGTAATCCATGAGCTTATTACAATAAAAAAGGAACAAATAAAAGTGTTGTTCATTTCAACAATAGGTTTGTGATGACAATGAGAAATGTGTGTCCTCCCATGAGGACAAAAAAACAAAGTTCCTAGTCCTATACTATGGAGCATTTGATGCAAACATGAGATATTGCTTGTGGTATAAGAAATCTCAAATACTAGGGGAATCTTATGCATGGAAATCCATATTGAAATCAATATGACAACATTTGATAAGAATATCAAGAGAGTATATGTCAATTTCCTAAGGCTAGATGCATCTACTTCAAGTAAGTCCCTTAATACGTAGGGCACATTAAATAAGCTTATAGGGGTTGTTGGATCCCAAAAACATTGCTCCAAAATACTAGAACATAGTCATAACTTCAAGGCCATGGGTTGTCATTCATGAAGAAAAGATAGAGGTTCATATACATATTATGGAGGGTTAAAGGCCAATGAACCAGAGTGGATAATCTCTCTCGCACTTTGGAATTAGCTTAAACCTAGTAGTCTTTCTATAGGTTTCCTAAATAGGAGTGAAGGTGCTAAAAGATAAGATAATATAGAGTTTTCAATTGTATCCAAAGTGAGTTTAACCTTGAAGGTTTTTCATTTGGTTAAAAATAAACTAAATGCATAAATGACCTCTAATATAGCTAATAATGACATCATTTTAAAGAGTGCAAGATGAGGAAAATTATGAATGATTAGATAAGTAGTTCACTTAATCAATGTTATATAAGACAATTCCTTGCTTATACTACAAAATAATGAATTACAAATGTACCAAAATAAATTCTAAAATAGTAGTAAAGATCAATTTCATTTTTTTAAATAGAATGATTGAGTCACTTTTTTACTAGACCGGTGCCTATTTGATGGTTACAAATTCATAGCACCTAAGAGGAGAAAAATGGTGAATAGAGGAAAATAGGAGTTGATCTAAGAATAAAATGCATCAAGAAAAGTTAACATATAACACATACTTAATGATCCAAAATTATATTGCATACATACACATGTAAGGAAAAAAGATCATTTCAAGGCTTGTAGTATTTTAAAAATGCTATTACATTTGTTAGATTTGTATTACATTCATATAAGTGAATGTGATGAGATGATACCTCAAGAAAATATTGTAGATCCCCCTAAATATACACAAATAATCATGAGAATGCTAAATATCATACCTATTACAATATTTTGACCTAAAAATATTTTTGAAACCACTAACCTCTTGAAATTGGACATAAGATCCTTTTAACCCTAAAATCTACTTGATAATCACAAAAATCTATTGGAAATAACAATTATCAACCCATATAAATTAAGGGTAAACCAATACATAAATCTCAAGCCAATACTTGCTCAGATATCTATTGGAGTTCATTGAAGGGTACCAAAGCTATTGGGGAAATGAATGCAACTACATTTGAAATTTTGAATCCTATCCAATATGAGTGATCTAGACCACAAAGGGATGCTCTAGTAGATGAGTGTTTACCAACTCCATTCATGGTATCAATAGGTAAGTAAATAATACAATAGATTAATGACATGTTCAAATCCTTTGGCACCCTTTTCTAACAAGTCATGAACCAATGGACATGGTGAAAAATCATTCATTTGGTCTTTTCTTTACCTTCATCATGATTCTAGGCTTGAGGAAAAATTCATTATTTTTTATTTTCTCTTCTTTCTTTCTTCTTTGTCACAAGTTACACTTTTTATGAACCTAAAAACCTTTCACAATATTTACAAGTTCATGAACCTATAAAAAGTGTGACATGAACACAGAAAAATATTGAGGAGGCAAATTATCAAGGAGTTAAGGTTTTAGAGATCGAGGGAATGAAGGGAATCAAGAAAGGGATGGACAAATGGAGAAGTCTAAAATTCCATTAGGTACCAAGGAAAATTCAAACTTGGTAGGGAAGGCATGATTGGATGAGGAACTTAAAAAAGATGCATAGAAGGGAACATCAAAGTTTAGGGATGAGAAGGGAAAGGTAACTAGGTAGAGGCAAGGCCACAACTCTAATAAGGAAATGAAACTTTGTGAAAAGATTCAAGAGTTATGGGTCAATACCTCAAATGAATTGGATATTGAGGGAAAGGCATAATAGGTACCCAAGGAAAAATTTGATACCTCAACATAAGAAAGAACTCAAGGAAAAAGGCCAAGGTTTTAGGGATTAGGGTGATAGGGAAATTGTACCAAGGGAAGGGAAAATCTAACATCCCAAAATACAAGAAAAACCACTCAAGACTTATAATTTGCATCAACCAAAGATAATCACAACACATGGAGAAGGAAAAAAAGAATATCAAAAGGCATGATAGGTAAAAATTAGTAAGGACTTAGTTTAGTTTTACAATTTTCTAATGGGATCCCAATAATGACCCTAATTGGAGATGTTCATCACTTGCAAGCACAACAAGAATCCTGAGTTATTTTATAGGAGTAGACCATAGAAAGGAACAACACAACAATCATAGATTAGGAGAATGAAAACTTATCATGCCATAAAGGATCCATGACTACATAAGGACACACAATACACCCAGGAAAAGACATCACAATAAAAACTTGGATACACTATGTATAAGGTAGGACAAAAAATTGCCACTAACATGGAGGCACAATAAACTTGAAAATATGGTTGCAAGAATTTAATAATCAATTGTAGGTGTAACCCTACATGAAGACACATGACACAAGGCCATGGATAAAATATTACAATCGCTTTCCTCTATAAAAAATAATTTAATTTAAAGAGTTGATCTCCCTCAAACTAATAATGCATCCATCTCCAAGCTGCAACAAATATTGTTTCTTGCATGCATGCACATGCAAATTTCCACTTTTTTGGTCATCATGTTGGAGGTTGAAATGACAATTATTTGAGCATGACAACCACATAAATTAGGAGGAATCCTCACCCTCACCTATATGATGATACATTTATGCAACCTACTTTCTAACATGATGGAAATTATAACCTACACATAAATTATCATGAAGAAGAGAATCCTCTTGAACACCAAGCTTAAAAGTGTCATTTGTAGGTGCAAACTCAAGCTAGGTTGAATCACGTAAATACTTTGGTTCCTTCAGAGCTTACAACCCAACTACAACACAAATACTAATATATTCTTCCATGGTTGAATCATAAACCTAATTCAAATCCAATTATTCACCCTCAACATATAATTCCAAAATATGAGACACTTCAAATGAATACTTGCAATCTTCATATTTCCCCTCCATTTTGTGTTCTACAACACAATCTACTACATACAAATTGTTACTAAGAAATTGTTAAATATAATTTTTTCTCCTTCTTCACCTTGTAGACTAACAACTTGATCTACTTGAGGACATACCACATTAATATTAGTAGGATTAACCAATGAGACAAAAAATGTACCCTCAATGCGATCCTCATTAACAAAAGATAATTGTTGCAAACCAAACTCTTAAAAATTATTTATGTCAAAATATTTAGGGATCCAAGAAATTGAGTCACACACACCTTCTTAACTTAAAATAAAGAGTGTGTGAGCCTCATCATTCTCAAGATCAATAAATCAAGAAAGGACACCAATTGAAAAATAAATTTAATTCAAATTAACTTCCTTACCTATATCCTCATCACTAACATCATTATTGTCCTCCAGAACAGACCCACCAACATGACTATCAAGAACAACAATATCCCCATTAGCATTGGGAGGTATAACATCAATTGTAATTTTTTATTGCCCAACATTGACCCACTCAAACATATTCTCATTTTTTTGGGTTTGTATTTAGGGGGAAGGAAGCATGCACTAAGATGAAAGACCTCATAACATATATTTATGTATACACTTTCAATAGGCCCACACTCACATGGGGGACCATTAATAGTAGTAGAAAACCTACTATGAAATCTAAAATTGACTCTCCATTATACCTTCTAAGGTATGAAGGGGATGGGGCATAAATATGTGCATCTAACTCATTGAAATCAACAATAAATTCATCTTGTTCATCATTAAGAACTATTTTTGTACCATGTTGGGAACTTGTAGATGAAAACTGATTATAGGACTATCCACAACCAAGGTCAAGCATGCATGTATGGCTTACTAAATTGGAAAGCTCCTGATTGGAGGGGTCAAAGAAACATGCAACATGCTTAAAATTTTGATTTTTAAGTGTAGAACCATTTGTGCACTTAGATGAGGTATCATCAAAGTAATCAGGATGATCTATGATTACTACATATAATTCATGTTGAAACATGACTATATTATTTTCACAAAGACATATATTTTCATAACAAAATAATTCTTGGGAAAGAAAGAAAAACACCATTTTGTACCTTGACTAGCTACTGAACATAAGGGAAATTAAAAAATAGCATCACCAACACAGGTCAATAGAAAATACTATGATTTAAGATAAGAGAGTCACTACCTCATAAAATGAAGAAATCCTTAGAGAAAACAAAACCACCAAGGTCAACAATTTGTTGTCTTCTCACCTATAGAACCTTCAAACTTGTTTCAACCTAGCAACACTTTCTTCCCTAATGCCATTCAATCAGTTTGAGTTGGCATGCAATCAAAATCACCCAAACTAGTTATTTCTTCAATGAATATGTTACAAGGGTCTTCAAAATAAATAAAAATATCACTTCCTTGGAATTGACATCATTCTATTGGTATAAGTTGAAAAGCAACCAACTCACCCAAACTAGCAACTTCTTCAATGAATATGTGCAATTTTTCAAAATATAAACTATAATTTCTTCCTCAACAATGACACCATTTTTTGGTGTGAGTTGATAAGTAATCAATATCACATAAACTATTTATTTCTTTAATAACTATTACAAGGGATTTTAGAATATGAACCAAGGATTTATATCCCCAACAATAGTGCTAGGTCCCAAAATATTTTCTCCAAAATCCTATAACATACTCATACCTTCAAGGGCAGGGGTTGTCATTCATGAAGGAAAAATAAAGATTTATCTATAGGTTATGGAGGGTTAAAGGAAAATGAAGAAGAGTGGATAAGATCTCCTACAATTTGGAATCGACTTAAACCCAAGAAGGTGTTCCTAGAGGTATATTAAATAGGAATGAGGTGCTAAAAGATAAGACAATATAAAGTTTGCAATTGTATTCAAAGTAAGTTTAACCCCAAAGGTTTGTCACTAGGTTAAAAACAAATCCAATAAAATCTAATATAGCTAATAATGACATCATTGCAAAGAGTGCAAGATGAGGGAAAGTATATATGATTAGTTGAGTAGTTCACATAATAATTTTTATATAAGACAGTTTCCTATACACCACTAAATCCTGAAGAAATATATTAGAACAAAGTTTAAACTTCTAGAAAATATTTTTGTTTGTTTAAAGGGTGTGATTGAGTCACTTGTTTCCTTGACATGTGTCTATCTTATGGACCTTACAAAGTCACAGTTTGCAAGAGGAAAAAAAATGAATATAAGCAAAGAGGAGTTGATCTAAGCATAAAATATGTTCAAAAAAGATATCAAATATAAAGCATACTTAATGATCCAAAATTATATTGCATATTGATGGGTTCAGTTTATGGCTAATTTTTTTTAAGTTTATGTTTTTTTATCACTTCAATCTACCAAAGTTCATAAACAATCCTAAGACTTATACATATTTTATTCCTTGTATGCATCTTAAACCAAACTTTAGTATGTTGTAATGCAAATATGATATGATGATATTTGTATGAATGAATGTTCATGAAATTAGTATGATTCTATGCTTAATTTATGGTTATTAATGATGTGTTTCCTTTAGAATGCAAATATGATATGATGATATTTGTATGAATGTTCATGAAATTCAATATGATTCTATGCTTAATTTATGGTTATTAATGATGTGTGTTCTTTAGAATGAAACTAACCTCTTGCAGCTAGAAGAACTGTAACCCACAACAAGTAGGATTTCTAACCCGCAACATAAGGACTACAAGTAGTTACAGGGGAGTGGCTAGAATGATTAAAGCACAACAAATCCAAAGAAGAATAGAGACAACCATTGAATAGTCAACCATGAGTCACTAGAAGCACACTGAATAAGATGATTGAAAGGAGTTTGTTCTGAATAGGAGTAACCCATGACATGGAAATTCCTATGAAAAATGTCTCTATCATTATGGTTAACCATTAGGGAAGAGTTCTAAGTTGGTTTGTCTTCTTCTACTTTTCAATTATGGTTTTTTGTTGCAAGACTAATTATGGTTTTCTATTGCAAGACTAAGTCCTCTCCCTATCCTTGAGGGAGAGTGGAAAAATACATTACAGTTCTATTTTCAGTCTTAGGATGAATAAGATTCCTTGTGGACCCTATATAGTTGGATCTCATGTGAGGAGCGAATATAGTTACTAGTTATCCAGTTTTTTCTTGATCATTGTTAGTTTCTTGTTATCAATTGACTAATGAATATGCATTTTTGAATGAAATATCTTGATTAGATTCTTGTTAGAGTTCAGATTTATCATGCAATAAAGGAGTTAGTTTAGTGTCATGAATTTCTGATTAGGTAGTAAGTGTTGATATATGTTGTGGAAGCAACAACTCAATGAAGGGCCACTTGAGGTATTGCTACCCACTTTAACTTTCTGTTATTAAATTAGTTTATGCATTATTTATTAAGATAGTTTACAGTTACATGCATGTGGATTTATAAATGTGATTTTGTAATTGAATTAGATTATGTAGCTTAATGATAGTTTTATACTCCTAGAGTGATTAGTTATAGTTTAGTCTCATAAGTTAGTAGCCATAGTCTTAAGTGATAAGTACCCGCAACACAAGTAATAGTTTATGTTATTCTCCTGTTTTTCTAGTTAATGTTTCATTTCCCTTTTCAATTTTTACCATTTTATGTACACGTGTAAATCACCTATACTCATTGATATAGGTTGTTAAAGAATCCATGAATGCACATATAGTGCAACATTGTCAAAAACTTACGAATCCTTAGTTGATAATTAAACGTATCCTCTTGTAAAGGTTTGGTGAACTGTTCAGTTAGGAAGCCATCCTCTAAATTGTGTGTCTACCTATAGCACCAAGATAATTGGACATTATAAAAGCCCTATATTTTTGGTGTTGTTGCCAGGGATGGTGCTAAGTTCAAGATTCTTCTATGTATTTCTAATTCTTTTTAAGCTTTCCTAGTTTAGCAATTCCATTTTTTGTATTAGGGTAAATAGGTTCTTAGCCATCAACACAACCTGAGTTACTAACAATGTGAAGGAACCACTGAACCAAAAAGTTACAAACATTGCATGCAGAGGAAAAGAGACGCTATGGGAAGATTTATCCCTTCAACACATGAAGCATTACAAAATACTAGTGAACACAGTGAACAAAGCGAGGGTATTCCTGAAGAAGAATCATCCCTGACACCAGTACCCGCACCAAAAATAGACGAGACTTCCCACATACACATCAACATCATGGTTGATGTAGTAGTTGAAGACCCACCAGAGCATGTAATGTTTGAGTTCCCTGTAGCCAACCAAGAGAGGGTTGTTGCTTTGAAAAATATACCTCCTTTAGCACTAACTATCTTTTATGGGTTGTTTACAAAGGATCCACACTTCTTTCTTTTTGAGTTTTATGTACTATGCCAAAGTTATGACTATACAATAGATACTCACAGACTCAAATTATTTCCAACAACACTAAAAGAAGATGCTCTAAGATGGTTCATGGGTTGGGAAGAGATGTTGTTCCCAATTGGAACACAATGAAGATAAAATTACTAGAGAAATACCAAGATTACTGTAGAGGCATAGATAGAAATAGGGATATCATATTCAAGATGTCACAAAAGGAAGATGAATCCTTGGAAGACTATGTAGATAGGTTTTAGTTCTGCCTCAAGAAAACTCATCAAAATATATTCTCTGATGAATTTTTGAAATTGATATTCTTAAGAGGAGTTAATCAATTGCAATCTTCTATCAAACATGAAAGAGGATATCATTAGACACTTGGCTACACAATTACATACCCTCCACATCAAGAAAAAGCAAGAAGAAGTAGAGGCAACCCTTACAAAATATTGTCCACACTTTCGACAAAATAAAATAAATTGCAAGTACAAGAAGGCAGCCAATATTTCTAAAGATAAGCATGGGACATCAGAATTTCATGCATTGGAAGGTAAATATGGTCAGGTATTCTACATAGCTCAACATAAACCATAGCAACCAAGAAAAGGTATGCCCCAAGATCCTTTGAGTTATAACATGTCATTTCCTAGTAACAATACAAATTTCCCTAATTGGGACCCTCAATCTTGGGACAATGTGAAAAACCCACAATGGTCAATACCTTAATCCAATTGGAATCAACAACAAAATATATGTGGCCACCATAGAATTTCCAAGGACCTAATTATAATTCTCAATGGCCACCTCAACAAAATAAATGGAAAACTCAATGGTAAAGAGGTCAACAATGGAAAAATCAAAATTCCCTATCAATAGCCACAACAACCCTTGCACCCACATCACCAACCCATAATTACAAACCCTTCAACAACTACACCAAATCCACCAAGAGCACCTCAATTGCTAGCATGACCTACACCTATCCAAAATAATAAGCCTTCCCAACAGGCTTATGCTAATGACATCATGCAATACCCCACCTGTGGGGTTGAGGTGAGTGATGTACACCTTAGATTAGGGAAGATGTTAGTTGGGCCTTCATCTCCTCATATCATTGAATTAATTGATGAGGAACTCCCAGTAGAGCCCATGAATAAATAATCTAAGGAACTCGAGTCAACTCAGGTCAATCCACCAACAATGAGTCTAGAGCCTCCATTTCCTGAGAGAATAATAGTCCACAAACATCATTCACAAGATAAAACTGATCTATTGGGACAACTAAAAGATGTTTGCATCAAAATACCCCTCATCCAGGACATTAAGGAAGTACATATTTATACCAAAATAGTAAGAGAGTTGTGCCTCAAAAAGCTAGCCAAGAAGCTCAAGGACCCTCAGTGATGCAGAGTAGGGAGGAAAACCATAAACAATCACAATTCAAAGTTTCAACCAACTTTCCAATATTCAAAACCCTATCTTAACATCTTTTCACAATTCTTGCTTATTCTCCTTGTAGCATATCAAATAGTGTAATTTGGCCATATCTTTTAGAGAAGGCCACAAAACTAGAAACTCTCACCTTTATAAGTACCCTTTATCCTCTATTTTAACATATCCAATTTATACATATACTTGTTTTAGACCTTCCTTCCCTAAAAATGATTGTCCCACTACCCCTTAAGCCAAATAGGCCACTTTATCAAAGCAACTTTGTGAAGTTCTTCATCCAAACTCCTAAAATAAATTCCATCACTCTCAACAAGTATCAAATGGATTGAAACAACAAATTTTGGCCAAAGAAACACTCACTCATTCATCAAACTCCAAAACCCTTGTTTTAGGTTTATTTGTGCTTGTTCAAGGAGGGTTTATTGAAACTACAACCTCCCAGCATTTTCTCACCCTATCAAAACTTTAAACATGCCAAAATGGACCTGCACATGCTATCCCAACCTTCATAAATCACTACCCAAGGGTTTTCCAACCAACCCTAACCTCTAGCCATCAAATTCAACACAAAAACTCATGAAATACAACTAGGGCAACAACTTATTTCCTCCAAATCACCTTCCCTGCTCTTGGGAACTACACCAAGAAAATAACTACACCTACAGGATCCATTCCACCAAGCTTGAACCAATTTCAATAGGTGGAATGGCATAGGGACCCATTTTGCACTCTCAAAACCATAAATTCTGAATTATAGGCCACTTACAAAAAAATGGCTATAAAATGCTTCAATCTTTATGGAGTTCAATCAGACAAAAACAAAAATGTTGTTAACTCATGCCTCCATCACATTCTACAGCTTTTGGAATAATATACCTTTGTACAGATTCGTACAACACACTGTAACAACAAATTACCAAAAAATAACACAGAATTCAATGTAAATAGGGAAGTTTTTATTGTTTAAGCTTCACAAACAATTTTCCAACCTCTTCCTTGAGGTTTTCCATCATATCTAAATGTTTTTCAAGCCAAACAAGTGGCTTCAATTAAGTCTTGAATACCCCTAACTATTGGACTTCCAATTGTTGCATTTTTCAAGTTTTGCACATTAACAACTTTTGCAAGTTTTACAACTTTTAATAAAAGGACTTCAAACCAACCAAATAGACTCAAAACATTAAAATATGGTCTATTATGACCTTATTGTATTGAAAAATTACTCTATAACCCCAAAAACCTAACACAAGACCAAAATTGACCATATTTACAAGATTTAACATGGTGCCCTTGCACCATACACCCAGCCTGAAAAGGACCTCAAGTCCCTTGAGGACTGTATGACGTCAAAAACATGTTGCCTCTTATCATTGAATGCTCTCCAATCTGCATCTTCATCTGGTGACCCTTTCCAATGAGTCAAATATTGGAAACATGTATTGTCTTTTCCCTTTGACCGGTTCCTTCTTTGAATTTGTTGTCCTACACTTGATATGTGATCCTTCCTCTATGCTACACCTAGAAATATAGTCAAAATGGTTTCTTTGTCTACTACCACACCTTCTTGCACCTTGTAAATCTCTTCCTTCTGCTCCACTCTTGTTCCACACTTGAATTCACCTACTATCCTTTCCAAACACCTTGAATCATCTTACCTCTTCCCCTCATTTCTTCTTTCAGTTTCTCTACCTCTAATACCTATATGTTATCAGGTTTATACACCTCTGCCTTGATAGAAATTGACTTCCCTTTAACCTCTCTTGAAACCAAAGGACAAAGCACTGTCCCTGTCATGATCTTATCATGCTTTTCTAATCAATTTTGCATGTCCATAATCCATTCATCCTTGACCTTCTCTTTATCAGATTTTGTCACCATCTCCTCATCTTTTCCTTCCAATATTGAATCATTCTTCAAACTTATTGTCTTCACATCTTCTTCTTTTATAGTGGTTGCACACTCTTCAATTTTTTCTTCCTCAATCTTTATATACTCCTTGCCAAACATAATCACCTTTGTTGCCTTAATCTGTCCTTTATCATCCTCCCACAATGGTGTTAGTGTAAAATTATTTCCATCCTTTTCAATTTGATATATATTGTTTCTCCCATCATAAATGGCATGTCTATCAAACTTCCATGGTCTTCCAAGCAATAAATGACAACAATTCTTGGGAAACACATCACAAAGCATCTTATCCTTATATCCACCAATCTTAAACTCAACTAAAGCTTGTTCATTCACCAAAATAGACTAATCATCATTCACCCAAGACACTCTATAAGGTGTTACATGAGGAATTTTCTCTAACTTCAGTTTATCAACCATTTCATTTGACACCATATTATCAGTGCTTCGAGAGTCTATCACTACCTTACATACCTTTCCTTTGCATTTGAAGGTAGTCTTGAAAAGTGTTCTTCTTTGAGTCATATCCTTCTCCTTGGATGCTTTCAGTAGTGTTCTTCTCACCATCAATGATTCCCCAACTTCTGGAGCAGCAAGCTGATTAGGAGAATGAACGCTCTCACAATCATCCTCTTACACCAATTGAACTCTTTTTTCACCACCACTTGATGTAGAACCTTGTTTATCTGGACACTTCCATGCTTGCTGCCCAAACTGATTGCAATGGTAACATCTTCCTAAAAATGTACTTGAACTTCTACCTCCACCAAAGCTTCCTCTAAAGCCTCTTAATCCACCTCTTTGATCAACAACTTGTTCTTTGTTTTTGCTTGCATCCTCTTGCTCTTCATAAGTCTGCCTTGTACCTCTTCCTCTACTAGTGTTTCCTCTGCCTCTTCCTTGTCTTTCTTGTCTTCTTTTTAGTTTCTCTTTTTCCATAGCAGCCAATTGAAAACATTCCTCAACTGATCTAGGCATCGCCAAAATTGATTCATCTTGAATTTGAACCTCAACCCACACATATACCTTGCAATATTTTCATCTTCACTTTCAACATGACCATCCTTGATACTTAATTTTTGAAATTATTAAGTGTAGGCCATGACATCCTTATCCTTTTGTTTTAAACTTTTCAGCTTCTTGAATGTTTGTATTGCATGGTCTCCTAACAAAAATTGACTCTTGATCTTTGACACTATTATATCCCATGAACTAATTTTTGCTTTCCCCTTCTTCAATCTTTCCTCTTGAACATAATTCCACCATGTCAAAGTAGAACCTTTCAACTTGGTCTTAGCAAACTTTACGTTTTGTTCTTCAACAACCTCCTTGTACTCAAAGTAATTATCTAGTGCATCTATCCAATCCAATACCTCTTCAACATCCAACTTTCCATTATACACCGACACATATTTTTTCACTAGAAGCATCTCCTCTAACATCCTTGATCATCTTCACCATCCTTCTCTCATATGGATCCAAATCATCACCTTGGACTCTTCCACTTGGAGGGTTTTCTTCCTCACCCTCTTCCTCTTCCTCTCGGTCACTTTCCTCTTTAGTGGCCTTTCCTCTTCTTTGTTGTGTCTCTAATGCTCCAAACTTGGATAAAAGTGCTTCTTGTGATTCCTTCAACAACCTTATTTCCCTAACAAGGGCTCCAATTCCTTTAGGATGCATCTTGTCTTCTCAAATCACCACTTTTCCTTCTCCAAACTTCAATCTTTCCCCTTCAAAAGATCTAACACCTATGATCTAAAACCAATTGATTCAGAGTAGGGAGAAAAACCACAAACAATCACAATTCAAAGTGTTTCAACCAACTTTCCAGTCTTCAAAACCCTATCTTAACATCTTTTCACAATTCTTGCTTATTCTCCTTGTAACATATCAAATAGTGTAATTTGGCCATATCTTTTAGAGAAGGCCACAAACCTAGAAACTATTCACCTTTCTAAGTACCCTTTATCCTCTATTTTAACATATCCAATTTATACATATACTTGTTTCAGACCTTCCTTCCCTAAAAATGATTGTTTCACTGCCTCTTAAGCTAAATAGGCCACTTTATCAAAGCAACCTTGTGAAGTTCATAAAAACTCCCAAACTCAATTCTATCACTCAATAGGTCTCAAATGGACTGAAACAACAATTTTTTTTTCCAAAGAAACACTCACTCATTCATCAAACTCCAAAACCCTTGCTTTAGGCTTATTTGTGCTTGTTCAAGGAGAGTTTATTGAAACTACAACCTCCCAACATTTTCTCACCCTATCAACACTTCAAACATGCAAAAATGGACCTAAACATGCTATCCCAACCTTCACAAATCACTTCCCAAGGGTTTTCCAACCAACCCTAACCTCTAGCCATCAAATTCAACACAAAAACTCATGAAATACAACTAGGGCAACAACTTATTTCCTCCAAATCGCCTTCCCTACTCTTGGGAACTACACCAACAAAACACCTACACCTAAAGGAGCCATTCCACCAAGTTTGAACCAATTCCACTGGGTGGAATGGCTTAGGGACCTATTTTGCACTCTTAAAACCACAAATTCTAAATTACAAACTGCCTATAGAAAAATGGTTATAAAATACTTCAATCTTTATGGAATTCAATCAGACAAAAACCAAAACTTTGTTAACTCATGCCTCCATCACATTCTATAGCTTTTGGAACAATACACCTCTGTACGGATTTGTACAACACATTGTAACAACAAATTACCAGAAAATAACACATAATTCAATGTAAATAGGGAAGTTTTTATTTTTTAAGCTTCACAAACAATTTTCCAACCTTTGCCTCAAGGTTTGCCATCATATTTAAATTTTTCCAATCTAAAAAAGTGGCCTCAACTAACTCTTGAATACCCCTGACTATTGGACTTCCAATTGTTGCATTTTTCAAGTTTTGCACATTGATAACTTTTGCAAGTTTTACAACTTTTAACAAAAGGACTTCAAACCAACCAATTAGACTCAAAACATTAAAAGATGGTCTATTATGACCATATTGAATTGATAAAAGACTCTATCACCCAAAAAACCTATCACAAGACCAAAATTGACCATATTTACAAGATTTAACATGGCGCCCCTGCACCACTCAAACTATACATGTCATAGGACAACTTGCAAACATTATGTTGGGAAACTTAACCATCCCCAAGTATGCAAACCCTAGGAGCCCTATAGTGGATGTCAAAATAAATGATATTATCATAAAGAACACCTTAATTTACCTTGGGGAAAACATTAATGTATTGACCAAAGAAAAAATGAAATTATTACAACTAATGGAGCTTAGTCCTACACCTATTGTGCTATAGTTAGAAGATAGGTCTAATACACTTTGCAAGATAAGGGGAAAGTTGAGACATTAGACATCTAGATTCAAAATCTAATCAAGAGTGTGTTTGTGGTAAAAAGAATCCATTAAGCAAAGATTAAATCAATTAGACCCCACATATGTGCTTGAGGGAGTCATAGAAGACTTGGTAATAACACTGGACTCATGGGAGTACCCTATAGTCAAGCTCGAGGGAGTCATAGAAGACTTGGTAATAACATTGGACTCATGGGAGTACCCTATAGACTTTATGGTCTTGCAACCTAAAGGTAATCTCGCAAGATATCCCCTCATCTTAGGGAGACCTTGGTCAAAAACTATAGATGCCTTTATTGGTTGTAGGTCTAGTAACATGATCATTTCCAATGGAAATGTCACTAAGAAACTAGTCCTCTATCTACCTACCCAAACACATGTATATTTGAAGCAAAATACATCATGGCTTGCCCTAGGTGAGGAAGAACAGCACTCCTTACAAAATTTGATGACTATTGAATAGAGTCCCTTGTTAGAAAACCAAGATGAAGATGAATTGATCACAAACATCATGTAGAACAGTTATGGCAGGGACCCACAACAACATGGTTGTCTAACATGTTTGTAGGACTATAGAACATAATTCTATCCAATACATCAGGTTCTATTTCTCAAATTTTCCACACTTTATTGTCACATCATTGTATCCCAAATATATCAAGTCTTGACAATTCATTTTTTCAAACATCATCCTTGACCTTAGAGATTATGCTAAATAAGACATTAAATGTAAACAACCAATTGATTGTTGCACAGTAGACATCATTTTTGAATGTACTGCAAGCACATGCAACAAAATTTGCATGGGATTACCATGAAATGAAGGGCATAGACCCAAACTTATGCATGCATATGATTTACATCAATGAAGGATATAAACCAATTAGGCAGCCACAAAGAAGAATGAGCCCTACAGTTTGTGACATAGTCAAAGCTGAATTACAAAATTTGTTGGATGCATGATTCATCTATCCAATCTTTGAAAATCAATGGGCGTCTCCACTAGTGATTGTACCTAAGAAAGGGGTAAATGGATAGTGTATGTAGAATACCATGAGTTGTATTCAACAACTAGGAAATGCCACTTTTCCCTTCCTTTCATTGACCATAGACTAAGTTCATTAGCAAGAAAGAAATACTTCTCCTTTTTAGATGGCTTTAGTGAATATAATTAGATTAAGATATCCCCATAAGATCAAGACAATACTACCTTCGCATGCCCTTGGTGTACATATTCTTACTCTATCTTGTCATTTGGGCTATGTAATGCACTTGCCACCTTTCAAAGGGTAGTCCTGAGCATATTCTCAAACTTTTCCAATGATTCCATGGAAGTTTACATGGATGATTTCACAACATATGGGAATACCTTTAAAGAAGCACTTGCCAATCTGGAGAAAGTACAACAAAGATGTCAAGATAATAATCTATCCTTGAGTCATGAAAAATACTTCATGATGATGATTGAGGGAGTAGTTTTGGGACATTTTGTGTTTGATAAAGGAATCCAAGTAGATCCCAAAAAATATAGATAATATCAACATTATCTGTATCTCAGAGATAGAAAGAAGTTAGAATTTTTGTTGGAAATGTTGACTATTACAAAAGATTCATACAAGATTTCAACAAAATTGCAACACCACTATTTGTCTTACTATCCAAGGATGTAGAGTTTGAATGGATAATTGCTTGTCAACATTCCTTTGAAGCTCTCAAGGAAACATTAACCAAAATACCTATTTTGAGAGGACCAAATTGGAACTTACCCTTTCATATCCATATAGATACTTCATATTTTTCAATAGGAGTCGTGTTAGGACATATAGATGGAAACCTTGAGTATGTCATTTATTATATCGGTAAAAATCTTCAAGGGGCAGAACTCAACTATACAGTGACTAAGAAGGAGATGTTAGCAAGGGTTCATGCAATCAACAAGTTTAGACACTACATTACAGGGTATTATATATTTATACATACTGAACATACATCAATAAGGTATCTAATGAACAAACCAATAGTGGGTGGCAAGCTTGTGAGGTGGTTACTACTACTTCAAGAATTTGACATAACTAAATTGTGGATAAGATAGGGAAAGAAAATGTAGTAGCAGATTTCCTCTCTAGATTTCTAACCAAATTAGAAGAAGATGTTGTAGATGATTCATTCCCAGATGATAACCTATTTGATCTATCTTTGCATACACCTTGGTATGTAGACATAGCCAACTATTTGGTAGTAGAAAAACCACCACCACATCTCTTACCAAGAGAGAAGAGGCAATTAGTTTAGAAACGTTTTTCTTACTCATAGATAACAGGATATCTATTCCACATAGGACCTAACAATATTATGAGAAGATGCATTAGGGAAGATGAAGTGCATGATAGCCTCAAATCATGCCTTGATGAACCCTATGGGGGCACTTTGCAACAAAGAGGATAAATCTTAAAATTTTGAATACTAGCTATTATTGGTCAACACTTCATAAGGATGCAATCAATTACACCAGGAGTTTGATAGATGTCAGAGAATGGGATGACCAACAAGGGCATATGAGATTCCATTACAACCATAATTGGTAATAGTACCCTTTGATAAATGGGGACTAGACTTTATTGGTCCCATCTCACCAACATCAAACAATAAATAATACATACTGGTTTGTATATATTACCTTACCAAATGGCTAGAAGTTAAAGATTTGTAGTTTGCAAGAGATGGAAATGTGGCAAAATTTCTCTGTGAAGAAATATTTACAAGATATGGTGTTCCTAGAGAAATTGTCACAGACCAAGGTCCACAGTTTATATTAGATTTGATCATAAAACTAGTGCAAGAGTACAAGATCAAACATAAAAATTCTACACCCTACCACCCTCAATAAAATGGTAAAGTGAAGGTGACAAATAGAGAAATTGAAAACATCCTAAAAAAGATAGTAATACTCCATAGGAAGGAATGGGCAGCCAGGTTACCTAAAGTAGTTTGGGCTTATAGGAAAAACTAGAAGACAATAATAGGTTTCACACCATATGAGTTGGTATATGGTAAAAAGGTACTACTTCCAATAGAATTTGAATACAAGACTCTGAGGATAGCAATCAAATTGGGCATGGGCCTATCAGCAACATAGAAGGAGAGGTTATACAACCTCAATGCATTAGATGAAATCAAAATGGAAGCTATACACCATACTGAAATCATCCAACAAAAAAGGGCACGTTGGCATGAATAGTTTATTAAAATCAAGGAATTCAGTGTAGGTGATTGGGATTTACTATATGATTCAAGGTACAAATATTACAAAGGAAAATTACAGACTAGATGGCTTGGGCAATATGAAATTAAAATAGTTTTTCCAAATGAAGCAGTTTAGTTACAAATAATTGATGATGTAGGGTTTTCATTACTAGTTAATGGCCACATGTTGAAGCTTTAAAAATGGCCATTGTTGAAGGATGACTTCATTTTAACACTGCAACATCAATTTAAGCCATAGATACAATAGGAATTAACAACAACAAGTAGTTCTTTCAAAGCCTCAGTAGATGAGCAACATAGCTCACTTATTGAGATTTCATAGGTATAATTCTACAACAAAATTCACATGCACACACGATACAGGTGACATTCATTAGTCTTCATTTTCTAAAGTAGTCGCAAAAGCAATAGGGATCTACAACATTATACCACTAGGTGACAAACCTACAAAAGGAACATATTACTACATGAGCATGTAGCACTTGTGTGTCAGTCATTTCAAAAACACCCACATTAATTACCTTTCTATCTATTCATAGCATATTATTTCATTACACACAACCTACAACATTCGTACACACATAGCCATCCTGCCACCATTTTCATTTCCAATGTACCATGCAATTAATTACATCACCCATTATGTCCTTTCCACAACCTTTTCCGTCTATCATTTTCCACATGCCATACATATTCTATCATTAATTTCAAAATATTACTACAAAAACTTCATCACAATTAAAGCATATCATTTCAAATCAAGCTACATGCACCATTCAATTAATTCACATGAGTTGAATTTCACTTCAAGTCAATTCTACAGGTACACTATGCATTAATTTATCATAATTAACATAACAGATTATTGATTTCGTGTGTGTTTATAGTTCATTCATGCATGTCACATTGTCATGTTTTAATTATCCACTACTAATTTTTTCCCCCATCGAAACCATACCCACTAAGTGAGGACACTTAGTAACTTTAGTTGGGGGAGAGGTATTCATGATTATTCCTTAATTTTCTTGATTTTCAAAACTCTCTATAAATCTTTCCGTCATTTTATTTTCCTTCATTTTCAAAAGACATAGAGTTAGAGGAGAAATAGGGTTCTAAGAAGCTAAAATGAGAGGTGCATTTGAGTAATTCAGCATACAACAACAATAGAAGTGGTATAATTGGGTGGAAAAACAAGAATAGAGCAAGAATTTTTTTTGAAGCAAGTAGAATTGAGAAGTGGCAATAAATTACTAAAGCATTGATAGGGGGTGATGTCATACAAGGGGACCAACAACACATTACCTACTACTAGAAGACATAAAATGTTTGAATGTCTTCTAGTGCATTGGTTGGATGGATTATTTCTTGAAGCCTACAAAATTCAATGAGGTAATGTACCAACAATTCTCTAGCACATTTTAGAATGATGAGGCAATTGTTAGGGGTCTAAAGATAGATGCATCAAAGGCACTTGTAGCTAAAGTATCCAACTTTCCAAGAGTGGGAGAGCAGCAAGAAATGAATTCTCCTTGCTAGGAGAAAATATAGATTCTTCACAAGGTACTAAAAGTTTGTCTATGCCTTGGCTATGGGCTAAAGTAGCTTCTTACATAGTTAAATACTTGACATGTGATGGGTGACAGTCATTGCTATACACAGTCTATTTTAAACTGTTGAGTTATCTATGCCATGGAAGACATGTAAATGTTCACAAATTTTTGTACAATTTGTTAAAGGTATTGTCCTTTAAATATAAAAGGAAAAAAAAACTCAACATTGTCTCATTTTTTCTTAGTTACACTACTGGTAAATAGGAGCCTTAGGGTTCAGTTCCCAAATGTTTCTTGAGAAGACTTTCTTAATTGTAGTAATATCAATAGTATCCTTGAATTTCCTAATGAGGGAAACAAAGGCCAAGAAAAAATAATATAAGAACCTACCATGGCTACTCTATAGGAAGAAATACCCTCTAGTTCCCCTATTGCAACACCTACCCACAACACAAAGGAACCAAAATAGGAGGGGTTTCAAGAAACCCAACCAACAGCCTCTTATGAGCAGCCCATAGAAGAAAACAATTAGGAAACCATTATTTCTAAGAGGCTACTAAGAGGTAAAAAGAGGAGTGGAGCCTCTACCTCTACACCTGTAAAGGGGTAGAGGAGGCCACTAAAATCAAAGGAATGGAAAAGTGGAGCTTCTTCTGCACTTGTAAGAGGGAAGAAGAATCCCACACAATCCAAAAGGCGTTCAAATTTCCTAAGAAAGAAGGGATCCATGAGAGGATCAATTAAAAAGTAGTAAGAAGATGTTGTAATGATAGAAATAGATAAAGACTCAAAGGGGGATGCCCTGGTGATGAAGTAAAAACACCCATTGTGTAGCCATCATATTTTTCCAGCACTTATTAATCAAATTCAAAAGATATTTTGTAGCAAATAAAATGAGATCTCCAAAATGTTAGTGTAATTAATTATTTATTACACTAGCATAAGTTAACTTAGGTCTTGCATTAATTTAGTCCTAGGTTGCATAAATTAGATAAATCATTAATAATGGGATAATTCCCCTTTCCATTTTTGTAGGAGATAAGATTCCATCTAGAAGATCAGTTGTCCTTCTAGAACTTATCTCAATCTTTTATCATTTCTTAGGTAGGGTTCACATGTTGTCACATGTTATTAGATCATGACACATGGCAACATCATATTGCATCTTGCATCTCACTCATGCCTATATATTTAGGGAATTTGTACATTTGTAATCATATTCTAGATATCAATCAAGCAATCTCCATTTGCATGCCCTTAGTTGCAACACTTTCTGTGTGGTTGAATTTCTTCTTTACAAAGGTCCTCTTGAAGACTGCAACTTTAGGAAAATTGTGCACCCATCATTTCAACACAAAAATCCTTGTTTCAGAGGGTTGTGAATACACAAGTGAAATGGGAGATGAGCAGTTTCTACAGAAGGATGAAGGGATTAGCCACATGGAATATTAATGAAGCCTTCAAATTTATTCAGAATAGATGGGAATAATTTTTTCCAAAATTGCAAAGGAGCCACACTCTCTTTATAACTTTGTAGATATGATTAACAGGTCTGACAAGTACATAGATATTGCATTAAATAATTGATTTGCATGGTTTCCACTTGTATGCCATCCTCCTATCCTCCTATTTCAAGTACCACACTGGACATGAAAGAAATTAGGGGAAGAAGAAGCAACAAAGAAAAAAATACTGGAGAAACTCTCAAATCAGAAAGGCTATTATCTAAATCAAGTCACAGGAGTTGACATTGTAATTGATTTCAGGGAGATAACTCTGCAGTTTAACCTCTAGACTTGAAGTTTCTTGAGGACAAGCAACACCTTAGTTGGGGAGAGTTATGAGTTAGTTTATGGCTATTTTTCTTTATTAATTTTATGTCTTTTATCATTTCATTCTACCAAATTTCACAAACAATCCTAAGACATATACATCTTTTATACCTTTTATGCATCTTAAACCAAACTTTAGTATGTGGTAATGCAAATATGATATGATGATATTTGTATGAATGAATGTATCAATGTTCATGAAATTTAGTATGATTCTATGCTTAATTTATGGTTATTAATGATGTGCATGCTTTAGAATGAAACTATCCTCTTGCAACTAGAAGAATTGTAACCCACAATAACTAGGATTTCTAACTCGCAACATAAAGACCACAAGTAGTTGCAGGGGAGTTGCCAAAATGATTAAAGTGTGATAGCTTCGGAGAAGAACGAAGGTGACCATTGAATAGTCAACCATGAGTCACTACAAGCACATCGAATAATATGATTGAAAGAAGGAGTCTGTTCTGAATATGAGTAACCTGTGACATGACAATTCATATGAAACATGCCTTTGTCATTATGGTTAACCATTAGGGAAAAGGTATAAGTTAGTTTTTCTTCTTCTACTTTTCAATTATGGTTTTCCATTACAAGACTAAGTCCCCTCCCTATCCTTGAGGGAGAGTGGACAAATACATTATGGTTTTATTTTTAGTCTTAAGATGAATAAGACTCCTCGCAAACCCTATATAGTTGGATCTACAATGAGGAGTGAATCTAATTACTAGTTATCCAGTTTGTTCTTGATCATTGTTAGTTTCCTATTATCAATTGAATAATGAATATGTGTTTTTGAATGAGATATCTTGGTTAGATTCTTGTTAGAGTTTAGAGTTATCATGCAATAAAGGAATTAGTTCAGTTTCATGAATTTCTGACTAGGTAGTAACTATTGATATATGTTGTAGAAGAAACAACTCAAGCAAGGGCCACTTGAGGTACTGTTATCTACTTCATATTTTTGTTATTAAATTAGTTCACACATTATTGATGAAGATAGTTTATAGTTACATGCATGTGGATTTATAAATGTGATTATGTAATTGAATTAGATTATGTAGCTTAATGATAGTTTTATACTCTTGGAGTGATTAGTTATAGTTTAGTCTTAGAAGTTAGTAGTCATAGTCTAAAGTGATAATTACCTATAGCACAAGTAATAGTTTATGTTATTCCCCTGTTTTACCAGTTAATGTTTCATTTCCTTTTTCATTTTTTAATTTTTTTTGTATGTGTGTAAATCATCTATACTCATTGATATAGGCCATGTTAGAATCCATGAATGCACATTTAGTTCCAGCACTGTCAAAAGCTTACAAAGCCCTGATTGATAATTAAATGCAACCTCTTGTAAAGGTTTGGTGAACTATTTATTTAGGAAGCCATCCTTTGAATTGTGTGTCTACTTGTAGCACCAAGTTAATCAAACTTTATAGAAGCCCTACTACATAAATCAACATGTAAAGGAAAAATGATCATTACAAGACTTGTAATTTAAAAAAAATGTTGTTACATTTATCATATTTTATTTACATTCGTATCAATGAATGTGATAAGAGGAGACCTCAACAAAATGTGTTAGATATTCCTACAAGTACACAAATAATCATGGAGACAATATCATACACCCTTTATAATATTTTGACCTACAAATGCTTTAGAAACCACTGAAATTCTAAAATTGGACATACAATGCTTGGAACCTTGAAATCCACTTGAAAATCACAAAAACCCATTGGAACCAACAACGTACAGTCTTAGAAATGAAGGGTAAACTAGTATATAAAGATCATGTCAAAACTTGATCAAATATCCATGTAAAATTGAAGGGAACCAAAGTTGTCAACACAATGAATGTAACCATGTTTGAAATTTTGAATCTCATAGATGAGGATAAATCTTGACCAAAATGAGCAATCTAGATCACATAGGGATGATTTGGTAGATGAGGGTTCATTGTAATGTCCCCTTCTCGCACATGAACAGATATTTGGCCATTATCTCATTTTTTAAAGTTTCTCATAATATAATTGGCATTGGAAAAGGGAAAATCGTTTAAATAATTAAGTTAAGCTATCAAAAAAGTTACCTTTTAACATTTTAATTGACAACTTACATTTAATTATTTAAAAAGGTGTTTTAATTGTGTAGATAAAGTGTCGCTAGGCTCAAGGTGATGAAAATTTGTCATAAGGACACTTTATAGGATAAAAGCACAAAGTTGTGTCACAATTTTATGAAGGAATCGACCAACACTGATTTAAATTTTGAACTTGAATCACTAAAAAGTGACATATATGTTTTGAATTTTGAAATAATATAAACTAATAAAATATTTATTTTTTAGTGTATTTTATATTTTTATTTTTTAAATAACTTAAAAATTATTTGAATATTTTTTTTGTAAAATTGAAACTATAATTTAGTTGTTGATAAAATGCTCAAAAATAAAGTTAAATGGGATGTTGCTCTTTATATAATAAATTTTATTTTTTTCTTCAATTTTTTGTGTATTTATAAGTTAAAACTTTAGTGCATGAATTTATTTTTTCTCAATTTTGATAAATACATTTTTTAATAAATATTAAAATTTGTGTATTGAAAAAAAAATGTTCTCATGGGACGTCACCTTTTATCTTAACTATTTATCCAAAATAGAAAAAAATATATACCATCTTGACATAGAATCTTTTATCTATTGCACCATATTTTTCAATTTTTTAAAATATGTTTTAGTATTTTTTCTTAATAAGATAATCAACTTTATATTTTGGTGGCGATAACCTAATTTTAGTAAAAATAAAATATTAAATATTAAAAAAATATATATTTGAAAACTACACTTATAGATCTACAAAAGGGTTATATATATAATATTATTTCCATGAGTAGGAGTTGTAGAAACATTAAGTTTTTTAAATAATTTTACATTTTTGGTAAATTGGCCTTAAAGTGGTGTTACATATGCATTTAGTGAACACTTTTATTTGGAAAAGTTGTGGCCATGCATATCTTAGCTACAATGAATCTACAAAGACCATATATTTGACCAAAATTGTTGTTTAGTTAGAACTACTTAAATTCACTTGTGTTGATAAGTTGGACAAAAGTGTAACACAACTTTGTACTTTTACCCTATATTATTTTATTATGAAAATAATTTTTTTCAAAAAAAGAAAAGAAAAAAGGAACTTTTTTGAAAAAAGTAGAAAAGTGTTTTTTTGAAAAAGCTATAAAAGGAGGTTGGGTCTTGAGAATAAAGGTTACTATTTATTTTCATTTTCTCTTGTGCTCTAAGAAAAATTCCAAGTTCTTCATATTTCTTGAGGATGAAACCCCTCTTGGAATACCAGTTTCAAGGATGAAAACCCTCCTAATTGGATTTGGTGATTTCATCCTAAATTCACAAATGTGTTGCAAAGTTGAGTTTGATTTATAGTTTTCTAGTTCTCATTTCAATGGAGGTTTTTGATGTCTTTTGACATGTTTTTGGTGTGTTTGATATTACGTTATCTATTGTTTGGAATTTGGTGATTTACATGAGTTTTCTATGAGTTTGTACTTGTAGTTGCTATATTAATTGTCATTATGCATTGTATCAAACTCGTAAAAGTATAATATGTCTCATAAGTTTGATCTACATTGATTATAAGGAGTAATAAGTGTGGTTTTTAGTAGTGTTTCAGTCCTTGTTGTATTTGTGTGTATTTGGGTATGGGCTACAACTATTTATGGTGTGTTTTTAGAGTGCATCAATCTAATTGAACCAGTGTGATAGCAGTATCAGAGTGTCATCAGAATTGCATCAACACCTTATATCATTTATAAGAGGTATACTTTAGTTGGTTATATTTTTGGCTATTGTGGGAATGATATTATATATTTTTTGTGCATCTTTTAGGTTGATTGGTGTTGTTACAACAGTCTGATTTTATAATCAAAATATTATAACAGCTTGTGTTATTAGTGTACCTTTTATTTTTCTATATTGTAATTCATCCCATGTATATCTTGTAGACCTTGGATGGTAATACCAACGAATGATCATATTTTTCATTTATTTCATATTGTGAGATTGGATGGTTTACCACCAATCGCTATAGCATATCATACAATCCATTTTGGCTTTGAACAAGCTTACATTATCAACCATTTTGGTCTGATTCAAGATTAGAAATTTTTCCAATGACTTTCATTTCATTCACATAGTCCACAAAAAAGGTGTTGATAAGTTGGCTCTACTATCTACATGCCATTTTACACAGTTCGTTGAAAACGGTGTTGATTAGGATAGATTTATCACTTGTGTATTTTGGTTGTCTTGTCGCTTATGTATTCTAGTCAGCTTTCCACC
The DNA here is from genome assembly GCA_007258455.2 of Sequoia sempervirens. Lineage (NCBI taxonomy): Eukaryota > Viridiplantae > Streptophyta > Pinopsida > Cupressales > Cupressaceae > Sequoia > Sequoia sempervirens. Next base: position 173,091,238 of record VDFB02281492.1, on the reverse strand, counting down.
ATGCCATTTTTTAATTTCACTCATTTATAATATTTTTCTAGTTGGAAGCATCATAGGCTCTCACCTTTCCCACTTCAGGATCTAAGTGGCCAAAAAGTGTTGAAGACATTGCATATTCATCTTTATATTGCAATTTTTTTTAAAAATAGGGTGGGTTGTTATATTTATCAATTGAATTCATGGTGCTAGTGAGTAGGTGAAGTGTATAAGATGTTAAGAACATGTTCAAATCCTTTGGTACCATTTTTTGATGAGTCATGAATCAACAGACATAGTGAAACTTCATCCATCTATCATTTTATTTACCTTTGTCATGATTTTGTGCCTAGGGAAAACTTTTCCACACATCCATAAGGTTTGTGAACCCATGAACCTTGAGACATATGTAACATGACCTTTGCCATTTTTCTTCTTTCTTTCTCTTTTTCATAAGTTCACACTTTTTGCAAACCTATAAACCTTTCACAATTTTCAAAAAATCATGAACCTATTAAAAATGTGAAATGAACATATAAAAATATTGAGTTGGGGTTTCAAAGATCAGGGTAATGAATGGAATAAAGAAAGGAATGGACGAATGGAGAATTCTAAAATTCTAATAGGAAAAAAGGAAAATTTATACTTGGGAGGGAAGACATGACCGAATGAGGAACTTCAAAAAGATGCATAGAAGGGAACACCAAAGTTTGGGGGTTGAGGATGACAAGGGAAAGGTAATAAGGTAGAGGTTAGGATGCAACTCCAACAAGGAAAGGAAACTTAGTGCAAAGGTTTGAGAGTCAAGGATTGAGACATTAAAGGGATTGAGGGTCAAGGGAAAGGCATACCAAGTACCCAAGTAAGGAAAACTATGACACTCTAATGCAAGAAAGAACTCAAGGAAAAAGGTCAGGGTTTTGAGGATAAGGGTCGAAGGGAAACTCTGTTAGCCTAAAATGCATAGAGAAAAACACTCAACACTTAGAATTTGCATCAACCAAAAGAAATCACAACACATGAAGGAGCCAAAAAGAATATCACAAGGCAAAATTTGGAAAATTTGGCAAGGACTTAGTTTAATTTTACAATTTTCTAATAGGGTTCCAAAAAGGGAAATAAAATATATTTTATATACGGTTGCGATAAATGAGAAGGTCTTACCTCCTAACAACACTACAACACACTTTAATCAAGTTTAAAGGTTGCATAATAGGCCTTAAATTCATGTTTGGTCCAAGATACCCAAGAAGAATGACAAGTGAATGATTCCAAGGCATGGAAACTAAGGGCACCAAGAGACACACACCCATGATCCCTTAAGGAAGGATCACATGAATCTTTGGGAACATTCATTTTGGTGTGATATTTTCTATTTGCCTCACAATTGCAACAATAGTTTAGAAGAGAAAGAATTCCTAGATAAAGATGATGCACTTGAATACTCTGAGGATAATGAAATGGACTAACTTGATTCTTATGAAGAAGATGAATTCTTTCAAGTGATCAAGATAACTACCACAATTAGTGAGTTTCCAAACAAATATTTCAATCAACTCAAGGAACTCATGGAACAAATGTGTAAGAGAGAAAATTTCAATGAAGACATGAAATATCTCACCAATGTTGATGTCATATAAGTATAAGGTGAGTACCCTTAAAGAAATAAGCAATAAAATACCAAAACTCGTGAAAAAAATATATTGCTCTTAATATATCAATTTCACCTTCTAACAAAGGAAAATAAAAAGAGGATACTAAAGAAAAGGACATGAGTAAAACTACATAAGTATTATGTCAAAGGAAGAAAAGTGTGCTTGTTCTAGAGACACTTTTGCAAAAGAGGTATGTCCTAGAAAACAAGAATGTGGGAATCCCATTCAATAGTATGGAACATCCAAAATTTGTTGGAGAAAATGCTAATAAAAAAAAACAACAAAACTAGAAAATGAACTACAAGGAGCTAGTAAGGGATTAGGAAATGTTGCAAATGATAGAAAGGTTGGATTTAGTGATTAGGGAATGTCATCCATTCCTAATAATAATTTTGTAGCTATCTCATTTTCCACTTGTTTACTTACATATTAGTCGATTGATATAGATCTAGCCTCAAATCAATTGAAAGTCCAAGTGCTAGTTAGAGAATTTCTTAGGATCCCTAAGCACAGGGAAAGGGACTTTTTGTAAATAAAAACCCAAACTATATTCGATCATCCCATTAAATTTGAAAGTGATATTGAGTATAGTACAAATATACAAGCCACTACCCAAGAAATGTTTAAGATCTCCTTGGGAAAATTGTATATTAGTAACCAATAGGTTATTGATCCATTTTATACTTCTTTGTTGATAAGAGGTTGGTTGGTTCATATATGCATGTTAGATTCTAGAGCATCCAACAATGTGATGCCACTAGAATTCATGAACTGGTTGGACCTAAAGGTTTCTAAGTATATGGAAAGTGTTATGTCATGGATTTTTGAAATACTAATATAATTGGAGTTGTTAATTATGTTGAAGTATAAATAGTTGCATACCTAGTTAAATGATTCTTGATGGATATAATTATAGTTTATTGTGCAACTAATTGGTGTATTCTATTATCAAGGAAACATGTATCTTTAATTTGTGGTAGTGTCCAAATGGATTTATCCTATGCTACCATATTGGTGCAAAAAAAGGACATTCAATTGCATAGAGAGAAGAAGATGATCCACATTGTGGAAAGTCTTGACGAGGAAAATGATGAGATATATGTTACATAGAAATTGGGCCAAATAATGTTGTTGGATGCCATGATAATATATTTAAAAATTAGGCTAATCATAATTTATGTTTCCAACCCCAAAGTTCTCAAAGTGATAGCATTTGAAACATGCATTTTGATGGTGTGCATTTAAAATAAGGAAATTGTGCAAGTATATTGGTGTTACCCAATAACACAAGCAGTGCACCAACATTGTGGCCAAATTTGAAGCCTTGGCTTAAACATGGCTTCTAGGTATATGATTAAGTGCTTAAATTTAATAATGACTTAGAGTTTGTGGTGTCTCAAATTAGAGGTACATATGCTACTAAAGAAATAAATTTAGGATGTGTAGGAATATCATGTGGAATATTATTGAAATATTTGTTTCTTTTGACATCAAGTGGGTGGAAAGAGAGGATAATGTATTAGTTAGTGCCCTTTTTGTCTTGGCTTCAAAGTCTAATATTTAACTAACATCTTCTTATTGTAGGTATAGTATTGAAATTCTTACTAAACCTATCATTCCTAACATCATCTACAATATTCGATGATGATAATTAGATTTATGAGTTATGAATTCCATCAATAAATTTGGGAATCAAATCATTGAGTGGTAAATGGTGGAAAAGGATAATGGAAAAGCGACTCTTTCAAAATGAGATCATACAACTCAAGGTAGATGCTATTCCAAGAGGCCTTGTAGCTTTGGAGTAAATGGTTGAAACTATTGATTCTTACAAAACAAGGAGTAAGCATGTCAACAAGGAAGATGTAGAAGGTGTGAAGTTAGGAACTGAAGTAGCTCCTAGGATGATGATGGAAACTACAAGCTACAAAATCATTGCAAACTCAAACTAAAAGCAAATATTTCAATGATAAAAAATTAGTTTCAATTCTACTCCTTCTGTGTACTTACCAATATTCCATGGTAACAAATATCAAGAAAGGAAAACAAGATTCAAACATTGCCCCCCAATCAAAAGCTAATCATTATTCACAACTCTGAAGAAAAAGTTATTAGTCACTCATAGAAATAATAGGGGGTCTTATTTAAACTTTAATTTCATTCTTTATTGCAAACAATAGTATGTAAATCACCCATTCAATGGTTTGCAACCAACGATTCAGGGAACAACAGCTAAAGAAGACAAAATTACCAGTTTTAAAAATGCTACGCCCAAAAAATGTATCCATTCTTTATCAAATCAACAACAATAAAAAATAAATTCATCTCTTATGCTATTAGCAATTCTAATATTCTTCTATCACCATAAGAAGCGGCTCCATTATAAATTAAAAAAAAACCAGAATTCCCTTATGTGCATTTCTGCTCCATTCAGATGCCAAAGAATCAAAACGCCTAACACAGGTTGTGTAGCAAACATAAAAAGGCTATAAGGAAAGATAAGGTGCGGAACTAACTCTCCTAATGTCAAAACCTCAGGGAAGAATGCAGAGGTGACTTTAAATTTTCAATTATAGACCAATTAAGATACTCATGAAAGAAATAACAGAAACAGAGAAATTAACATACATAGATGAACACCAGATTTACGTGGGAAAACCCTTACGGGAGAAAAACCCACCACACAAAGAAAAGCCTCTTTGTATTATAGTAAACAAAATTGCATATAGAGTTCAGACTTAACTTTCTGATGTCAATTTACAACAACATACTCAATGATCAACCTTGTACAGAACATCCCAATTACAATACACTGTCAATTGAATTCACACACACTGATCATACACCAACCCGTTCACTCCACTGTTCACCAGAACCGATCATCATCATCGATTACAGAGTATATCCATGTCATTCATGGTCTGTTGATCTTCCTCATAGGAACGGCCGCAACAATCCAACTGCTAGCGGTTCCCATTCTGCTTCTCTGATTAGTCGAAGACAAACCACGTAGGATAGTCATTCGGTCAAGAGGTTCAAAACTGTGTCACATGTCGGTGAGACACTATGTCATGTCTCCCCGATGCCACAATACCGATTACACATCCATCGCTATCAGCAAGAGTCATTGCTATTGGTAGGAGATCAAAACAAGTTCAAAAGTCACATCGACATCAACACTCCCATCAGTGAGACTTACTCTATCAGCAAGATCAGCAAGACCTTTCACCGATATCCTCAATAGACCCATCACCCAGACAATCGCTAGTTGCTATGAGTCATAACGAGTCCTCAAGTCATACCGATATGAACATTCGTTGGCAAGACTTAGGCTATCGCTAAGAGTCACCCCGCAGGTTCCAAGTCACCCCGAGTCCATCCTTTGCCAAGAGTCATACCGACAATAGACCATACCATCGGCAAGACCAACAAGTCAGAACAAGGTCTTAGCGAGGCTCCATGTCACACTGAAGTGTCCTACCGTCGGTGAGACTTTAACAATCGCTATGACTCCCAATGAGCTTTCAGGTCACATCGAAGAGTTAAACCTTCGGTGAGAGATACTCAGTCGCTAAGAGTCTCTGAAGGTCACACCTCTCCCTGATGCTACCTGTCGCCAGGAGTCTCACCGAAGACATCTGAAAGGAACCAAACTAGTCGGCTAGAGATCTACCCGGTGGAGGGAGTTAGAAACTTCACAGCGAAAGGAAAGTCTTAGCAATAACTACAGTCAGTAAGACAACAACAAGGTCTCAACAACTTGAGCATTCCACAAGGTTACACAACTGCTAGTCGGCCAAACAGTAAGAATGTCACACCGACTTTTTTTTTTCAGGAGTTTCATGCCAGTAAGATTGAGACACATTTTCCAACATTCTCCCACTTGACGAAGATCTTACTAACACCTCCAGAGCACAACAAGACTACTGAAATTCATGGGCACTAAGGCCCATCGAACTGGCACACCACCTATACTTGTCTATGCTCATAGGTTTCGTCAATGCATCTGCAACATTATCTAGAGTATCCAATTTTTCTAAAGAGACCTTTCCATCATCCACCATATCTCGTACAAAATGATACTGTACATCAATATGTTTCGTCCTAGCATGGAAAGTAGGATTCTTCACCAAACAAATAGCACTCTGACTATCACAGTAAATTGTAATTTTCCCTGCATCAAACCCAATGTTAGAACACAATTTTTTTAACCAGATTGCTTCCTTACAGGCATGTGTTGCTGCCATGTATTCTGCCTCTATAGTGGACAAAGTGACTACAGCCTGCCGCTTACTCATCCAACTCACTACACCACCATTCATCATGAAAATATATCCATTGGTGGATCTTCTACTATCAATGTCCCCTGCCCAATCAGAATCCACATAGCCTCAAATGTTGAGAGTCCTCTATGATTCAACCAAGTTGCCATGGTAACACAATGCATATTCAGAAGTTCCCTTCAAATATCTGAATACTCTTTTCACAACATCTCAATGTGTTCTTCCAGGATTAGCCATAAACTGACTAAGTACTCCCACTACTTGGGAAATGTCTGGCCTTGTACAGACCATTGCATACATTAGACTACCAACCGTACTAGCATAAGGCACACTGGTCATGTCCTCCATCTCAGTAGGATATTTTAGACAGTCTTCAACAGATAGCTTCATTCCCTGCAAAACTGGAACAACTAGCTACTTGCAATCAGTCATACAAAATCTCTCTATAATAGTCTTAATATACTTACTCTAACTGAGCCAAAGTTTTCTACTCTTCCTGTCCTTGGTTATTTCCATTCTCAAAATATACCTTGCTGCACCAAGATCTTTCATTTTGAACTTTGCAGATAACTAAGATTTTAGATCAGAAATCATTAACTTACTATTGCCTATGAACAACATATCATCAACATAGAGAGCAATAATAAGAACTCGATCACTTTCAGCTTTGTAGTACACACAATGATCAGATTTTGATCTTACAAATCCCAATGACAAAACAAAAGTGTCAAAATTTTGGTACCACATTCTAGGAGATTGCTTTAATCCATACAAATATTTTTTCAACTTGCAAACCAGTTTTTCTTTACCTTTCTCCACAAAGTGCTCTGGGACATATAAATTTCTTCTTCAAGATCACCATGAAGAAATGTTGTCTTCACATCCAACTGTTCAATCTCTAATTCAACGCTGCTACAAGTGACAAAAGAAATCTAATGGACGTCAGCTTAGCTATAGGAGAAAAAATTTCTCCATAATCAATTCCCTCTACCTGGGAATAACCCTTCGCAACCAACCTTGCCTTATAATTTTCCACACTGCCATCCAGACCTATTTTCTTTTTAAATACCCATTTACAACCAACAACTTTTCTGCCTTCAGGCAAGGGCACCAAACTCCAAGTATCATTTTTTTCTAATGATGCCATTTCTTCATTCATGGCTTCCAACCAAGAGTTTGAATCAAACATTCTAAAAGCCTCTTTCACAGTCCTAGGCTCATCAGTGCTAGAAATTAAAGCATAGGCACAAGTAGAATCTATCAAAGAAAACCCATACCTATCAGGTTGCTTTCTTTCACGAGTTGACCTCCTCACTTGCTGAGGCTGAGGTTGTTGTTCTTCTTCAGAACTCTCACTGCTTGAGCTCTCCTTAATTTCAGGTACATTTTGAATTTTCAATTCCTCTTTATCTAGTGTCGGAGGAATTTCAACTACATCCTTTTTGTTTTCTGATTTTGTCTCCTGCAGATCCAAGGTAGAAGGCTTCAGCTCATGAAAGATAACACTTCTGTTGTATAGAACCTTCTCTGTATCAGGATTCCAAAGCTTGTATCCTTTTATGCCAGCACTATAACCAATAAAAATACATTTGACAACTTACCGATCAAAAAATAAATAAATACATTTGACAGCCTTGTTTTCCAATTTAGATCTTTTCTCATTCGGAACATGTGCATATGCCTCACAGCCAAAGACTCGAATGTGTTTCAGAGAGGGCTTCTTTCTAGACCACGCTTCCAAAGGTGTTTTCTCAACAAGAGCAGAATTAGGAGAATGGTTTATCAAGTAACATGTTGCAACTGCCTCAGCCCAAAACTTCACCTCCAAGCTAGCACTGCTTAGCATACTTTGTGCTCTTTCCATCACTTTCTTGTTGAACCTTTCTGCAACTCCATTTTTTTGCGGAGTGTAAGGTGTAGTTTTATGTCTTTTAATCCCATGATCTTTACAGTACCTCTCAAAATCATTACAAAAAAACTCACCGCTATTATCAGTCCTTAAACATTTTATTTTTCTTCCAGTTTAATTTTCTACAAGGTTCTTAAATTCCTTAAACCGACTGAACACTTATGATTTACTTTTCAAAAAATAAACAAATGCTCTTCTTGAATAATCATCATTGAACAATACATAATATCTTGATTTAGATAGAGAAGGAACATTTACTGGACCAAAAACATCAGAATGAATGTAATCAAGTAAACCAAAAGATTTGTGAGGACTGGAGTAAAATGAAACATGGTGTTGTTTACCATATATACAATGTTCACAAAATTCAAATTCGAGGTTACAATCATCAAGCCCTTCAACCAAGTTTTTATTCTTCAAGGTTTTTAAACCTTTTTCTCCAATTGGCCAAGCCTATGATGCCAGAGCATAGTCTTTTCTGTTGGAAGTTTGACTTCCATAGAGTTTACACTATTAGAAATTTTTACCTTCTTTTCTCCATGAATAGTTTTCTGTGACTTTACAGAGACACTATTGCATTGCACAACATGTACATCTAGCTTATACACGGTACCAATACGAGCACCCATTGCTAGCACCATTGAGCCTCTGTCATCTTGCAGCTATTTCCAGAGAATGTGACTTGCACTCCAATATCATTCAGCTTACTAACAGAAAGCAAATTTTGAGCCAGACCTGGTATATGCATTACATCATTGATTGCCTTCACTCCTCCATTAGGGAATTGAATTCTGACTCTTCCACGACCAACTATTTCCAAAGATGAATCACTTGCCAAATACACCCTTCCACCATCGTATTTTTCATACTTCATGAACTAGTCTCTATGAGATGTCATGTGGAAAGATGCTCCAGAATCAATCAGCCAGATATCATCTGATGCCTGTGTAGCCAAAGCTGCAATGAAGGCATCTGCATCTTTTCTCTTTCTCTTTATCCTTTCGGACATGACCAGGTTGCCCACAATTCCAGCACTTCACCTTGGACTTCTTTCTAGGAGACTTTGATCTCCCTTTTGATTTGGATTTGGACTTCTTGTCCTTCTTCTTTCCTTTTTCTTTCAATCTGCCTCTAACAACAAGAGCCTCCTTCGCCATCTCAAAAGATTTCCTTCTCATCTCTTCTGATAACAAAGAAGCAACAACATCTTTCATCTTAAAAGTGGATGTCATACTCCCAATAACCATCACCAGGTGATCCCAAGAATCTGGAAAAGAACATAATAACAACATACAATGATCTTCTTCATCAATCTTCACACCCACAGATGCTAATTGTGCAATCAACATGTTGAAAGAATTCAAATGATCAGTAACAGACCCTCCCTCCTGCATTTTCAAAGTGTCCAACTTCTTCCTCAAGAACAATTTATTCACCAAGGACTTGCCCTAATAAATAGCTGCCAGTCTTTTCCACAAGGAAGATGCAGTCTTTTCTTCATGAACATTTAGAAGAAAAGAGTCTGCTAAACAGAGTCTTATCAACCCCTTTTATTTTCTATCTGCAAGGTCCTAATCCTCTTGTTTCATTCCTATAGGCTTCGTTCCAGACACAGCAAGCCACAGATCACGATCAACCAATAGATCTTCCATTTTAAGTTTCCACAACTCAAAATTGCTGCCATTGAATTTCTCAATTTCAATCTTTCCTGATGTGCTTGCCATCTTAACCTGTAATTCAAATTACCAGACTTCTACAAGACTCCCACTGAAACAGAATTGACAAAAAAAAAAACCCAACGTATCCACAAGGATAACACAACTGGCTAGGCTCTGATACCTCTTGTAAGGAAAGCTAAGGTGCGGAACTAACTCTCCTAATGTCAAAACCTCAGGGAAGAATGCAGAGGTGACTTTAAATTTTCAATTACAGACCAATTAAGATACTCATGAAAGAAATAATAGAAATAGAGAAATTAATATACATAGATGAACACTAGATTTATGTGGGAAAACCCTTACGGGAGAAAAACCCACCACACCAAGAAAAGCCTATTTGTATTATAGTAAACAAAATTGCATACAGAGTTCAGACTTAACTTTCTGATGCCAATTTACAACAACATATTCAATGATCAACCTTGTATAGAACATCCCAGTTACAATACACTGTCAATTGAATTCACACACACTGATCATACACCGACCCGTTCACTCCACTGTTCACCAGAACCGATCATCATCATCGATTATAGAGTATATCCATGTCGTTCATGGTCTGTTGATCTTCCTCACAGGAACAGCCGCAATAGTCCAACTGCTAGCAGTTCCCATTCTGCTTCTTTGATTGGTCGAAGACAAACCACGTAGGATAGTCATTCGGTCAAGACGTTCAAAACTGTGTCGCATGTCGGTGAGACACTATGTTGTGTCTCCCCAATGCTACAATACCGATTACACATCCATCGCTATCGACAAGAGTCATTGCTATCGGCAGGAGATCAAAACGAGTTCAAAAGTCACATCGACATCAACACTCCCATCAGCGAGACTTACTCTATCAGCAAGATTGGAAAGACCTTTCACCAATATCCTCAGCAGACCCATTGCCCAGACAATCGCTAGTCGCTATGAGTCATAACGAGTCCTCAAGTCATACCTATATGAACATCCGTCAACAAGACTTAGGATGTTGCTAAGAGTCACCCTGCAATTTCCAAGTCACCCCGAGTCCATCCTTTTCCAGGATTCATACCGACAACAGACCATACCATCAATGAGACCAACAAGTCGAAACAAGGTCTTAGCGAGGCTCCATGTCACACCGAAGTTTCCTACCATCGGTGAGACTTCAACAATCGCTATGATTCCCAACGAGCTTTCAGGTCAGACCGAAGAGTTAAACCATCCGTGAGAGATCCTCAGTTGCTAAGAGTCTTTGAAGGTCACACCTCTCCCCGATGCTACCTATCGCCAGGAGTCTCACCGAAGACATCTGATAGGAACCAAACCAGTCGGCCAGAGATCTACCCGGCGGAGGGAGTTAGAAACTTCACAGTGAAAGGAAAGTCTCAGCGATAACTCCAGTCGTTAAGACAGCAACAAGGTCTCGACAACCTGAGCATTCCACAAGGTTACATAGCTGCTAGTCGGCCAGATGGTAAGAATGTCACACCAACTTTGTTTTTTCAGGAGTTTCATGCCAGTAAGATTGAGACACATTTTCCAACAAAGGCTCCTCTATTTTTTTTACCAGTCGATCTTCTCCTTTCACACTTCATTTTCCTTCGCACACCATCTGTTGAATAGGACAACTAAGAGGGGGGTGAATCAGCTGTCACAAAATTAAACCTTTAATTCAATCACCAGAACTAATAATTAATACCGCTTAAATGATTAATCATAAAATGCCAATGCAGAAACTCAAATACAACACATAAACACAGTAACACTAGATTTACATGGAAAACCCAATGAGGGAAAAACCATGGTGGGGATTAACTCACACTATAGAGAATTTCAAAACCAATTATAAAAAGGCTCACTGCTTGAAATAAGGACTCACTGTCCAATAGGGCTACAACCCGGAGGGCTCACTGCCATAGAGATACAAAGAAGAAAGAGAAGACTTGTTACAGAGAGACTTCAATCCCAATGCAACAAAGGATTCCACCACAATCACTCGATCAACTTGCATGAATGATAGAGTTCTCCTTCTACTCACTACATCCAAAAACTTAGCATTAATCTTCACACTGATCTCCCACACTATCAACACACACTCTTACTTAATAGAATCAATGTCGCACGAAACTGCACTTTCTCTTTTCTCTTATTGCACTTCTTCTTCTCTCTTGTATATTTTCCATTACTAACTCATCTTGTATTTATACCATCTTCAACTTTCAAACATATCGAAAATCGGGTATCCAAATCCAAATTCAAATTAGGTCTGTGTCAAAACATACTAGGGTGGAATTAGAAAGAGGGAAACCCAAACACACACTTCATCATTCTCAAAAGTAGTATTTCACACAAGGTCGGCCACACCAGTGTAAAACACATAGAACCATTAAGCAAGAACTTTCCAAATGTTGAAATTAATTTCAATACAATCAGGGCAACTTATCTTTAGAACCATACATCATAAGACTTCATCAAAGAGAAATCCAGACCAACACCATTTCTCCTGGACCTCAAACAAAATCAAAGAGAACCACAATTCACAACTGGTGAACACAACTTGCATTGTACCATGAACCAACAACCAAGAATTTGAATATAGCACCTTCTCACAACCATGAACAACATATCTAAACCAAAAAATGACAAGAGAAAATTAGGAGTAAAAACCAAAGCAACCACAAAAAACTTGCAACATATCTTTATTAAAATTTTCTCAATATCCTCGACATATACAACAACTAGTAGATAACCAGCTAACTGGTTGACATCAATGACAACACCTTCAATCTTTCCATTCTTGCAACAATCTCCCCCTTTGTCATTGATGGCAACACATGATGTGAAAAAACCATCAAAGACAACATACAAGCTCTGAACACATTTTTCTATTTCTCCCCTTTAGAAGATAATTCCATATACGCTTCTTCTCTCAATTTTCCTTTCCTTTTTCACATGCTTCTTCTCCCAAAATTTCTTACCTTTTTCACATGCTTCTTCTCCCCCTTTGACATCAATGGAAAAGGAAAAAGAATACTTTACATTGATTTCTCCTTTGACATGAAAACATAATACTCATAATGACAACACCTAATACTACCTGCTCCCCCTGAGAGGTAGCCACCAAAACGTCAACCCAGAAGAAAGATAGATTCATAGATCCATAGGACTAATGCATCTCCATATGCATCTAGTTCAAGAAAGGAGGGGAAATAACCCCCAACTTCTCTTGGAGATACTCAAAAGTATCTTTAGGAAGAGCCTTCGTGAAAATATTAGCAATCTAATCCTTCTTCAGAACATACTCAAGCTTTACTTCATTCTCCATGACCTTCTCTCTCTAGAAATGATATCTGAGACATGCTTTGTCCTCAAGTGCATCATAGGATTCTTTGAAATTTTAATTACACTTGTATTATCACATAAAATAGAAATGGGATCATCATATACTATTGTGATATCTTTCAATGTCTTTTTCATCCATAGAACTTGTGTACAACAAGATACAACAACAATATACTCAGCTTCAACAGTAGACAAGGAGAATGAATCTTGCTTCTTACTCAACCATGCCACCAATCTGCATCAAGAAAGAATGCACCACCACTTGTACTTTTCTTGTCATCTACACATCCAATCCAATCTCCATCTATATAGGCACTAAGTGTAAAATCAATATCTTTAGGATACCATAATCCATAATCTGGAGTGCCATTCAAATATCTGAAAATTATTTTAACATGTGTTTCCTTAGGGTCTTCTTGAAATCTATCCACAAGACAAACAACATGCATTATATTTGGTCTAGTAGTAGTCAAATACAATAGTTTTCCAATCATAGATCTATACTTGCTCTGATTAGTCTTAGGTGAATCATCAACTTTTCTCAATTTGCATCCAATCACCATAGGAGTACTTACTAGTTTGGAACCATCCATCCCAAACTTCTTCAACATTTCTCTCACATACTTAGATTGTGAAATGAAAATTCTCTTCTCTATTTGATTAATTTGTAGCCCAAGAAAGAAATTCATCTCACCAAACATAGACATTTCAAATTCTTTCTGCATTTCTTTAGCAAACCTCTTGCACATAGTTTCATTTCCTCCAAAGATAATGTCATCAACATACACTACTACAATCAAGATTATGTCATTTTCAATCTTAAATTACAAATTACTATATGTCATACCTTTGTTAAATCCTTACTGAATCAAATACTTATCTAACCTCACATACCTTGCTCTAGGAGCTTGCTTCAACCCATATAAATTTTTCTTCAATCTGCACACCATATCTGGTTGATCTGTTAACTGAAATCCTTACAGTTGTTCCATATAAACTTCCTCTTCTGATTCACCATTCCAAAATCTTGACTTAACATCCATTTGATAGACTTTAAAGTTTTTATGAGCAACAAATACCAAGAACATCCTTATAGCTTCCATTCTTGCTACCAAAGCAAAAGTTTCCTAAAAATCTATACCTTCTACCTGTGAGTAGCCTTTACACACAAGCCTCGCTTTGTTTTTGACAACTTCTCCATTTTCATTCAACTTGTTTATGAATACCCATTTTGATCTAATGATTTTTTTGTCTGTCAGTCTTGGGACCAATTCCCAAGTTCGATTCTTCTCAATTTGCATAAGTTCTTCTTTCACAGCTTCCTTCCAATGTTCATCTTTACAAGCTTCACCTATAGTCTTCGGTTCAACCTCAGAAAATAGACATAGATTTACTTCAGCAACAACTCTACTTCTGGTTAACACACCTTTTGTCTTGTCTCCAATAATCTCTCTTTCTGAGTGATTCTTTTGTACATATTTTGGTGTCTTAGGGGACATCACCGAAGCATCTTCTTTTGTTTTATTATGTTCATCCTGCTTCCCTTGCTCATATTTTTTCCGTTCTTCCATAAATTTTTCTATTCTTACACAATCATGCTCATCAGATACATATCCATCAATATCAATATGATTCTTTATTGTCTCATCAACCTTCACATTCGAGCTCTCTACAATATTTCTCAATCTTTTATTGAAACATTTATATGTCTTGCTATTAGTATAATATCCAAGAAAAATGTCTTCATCACTTCTTGCATCAAACTTATCCAAAATTTCCTCATCTCTTATGATATAGCATTTGCTTCCAAATAATTTGAAATATTTAACAGTAGGAATTCTTCCATGCCATAGCTCGTAGGGAGTCTTTATTTTGTTTTCTCTTGCTTGAACTCGATTGAATACATAAACAATAGTATGAATAGCTTCTTTCTAGTAAATTTCTAGTAAACCAACCTGAATAATCATTGATCTAGCAGCCTCTTGAACTGTTCTATTTTTCCTTTCAACAACTCCATTCTGCTAAGGAATTCTCAGGGAAGATAACTAACTCTTTATTCCATGCACTTCACAAAACATTTTAAACTCATGGGAGGCGAATTCTCCACCTCTTTTATATCTTAAACATTTTATCTTTAAATTCACTTCATTTTCAACCATAGCTTTGAATGCCTTGAATCTATCTAATGCATTTGATTTCTCTCTAAGAAATGTAACCCATGTATATCTAGAATAATCATCAATTAAAAGCATAAAGTACCTTTCACCAAGTAGACTTCTTACTCTCATAGGACCACAAAGATTTGTATGAACTAAATCTAGTATTCTGGTAGTGGATTGTTCCTTCGATCTATAATGATTTCTCGCTTGCTTTCCAAACTGACAATTCCTGCAAATAACATTAATAGGCTTTGTAATTCTTGGTAAATCTCTCATAGCCTGAATAGAACTAATCCTTTCCAAGTTATCAAAATTCATGTGATACGTTCTCCTATGCCATAACCAACTATCATTAATCTGATTCATAAAACATTGTCCATTAGCACCCTTAAGTTGATACATATTCCCTACAAATTTCTTTCCCGTAGCAACCAATTTTTAGTATACTTTCTAAATGTCACATCTCTCATCCTTAAACACAAGATCATATCCTTTTATGTACATCTGACCAACACTCAATAAATTATGCCTTAAACCCTTAAGATAGTAGACATCGTCAGTATGATGCTTGCCATCAAAACTTATTGAACCTATCCCACATATTTTAGCACCAGCATCATCTCCAAACATAAACAAGCCTTCATCATATTTTTCAAGCTTAAAAAACTTACTCTTATCACCAGTCATGTGATGTGAACAATCACTATCAAGCTTTCTTTTATCTATCTTAAAGAATTAGTATTAGTTTCATCCTTAATTTCCAAGAACAAGCATTCATAGTTATCAGGGTCTTCATATTCTAAATCCTCATAAGATATACTAGCATTCTCATTCACATAATAAGCTTTGTTAATCTTCTTCCCTTTATTTTCTTTCTCATATCTTTGTTTATTTATTTGAGCTCTTTCCAGACACTTCATAGCATAATGACCTATTTCTCCATAGCTAAATCCTTTAAAGGGAAACTTACCTTCATACTTACCAGATCCTTTCCTCATTCTTACAGAGTTAGCTTCTATTTCATTAAAGTTTTCTTCATTCGGATCTTCAGCTTTTGTAGCTTTAAAAGTAGTCTATGATTTGCACCCATTCCTTAAACTTGACTTTCTCATCTCATAAGATATCAAAAATCCCAACAGTAGATCCTTAGTACAAGTCTTATAATCTATTGTTTGCTCAATAACACTCACTTTCTCACTTTAAGCATCAAGAAGAGTTCTGAGAATCTTATTTACAATCCTATCTTCATCTATAGTATCACCAAGTCCTCTCATTCTGACCACTATCTCATCCAATCTCGATACATAAGCTTTAATATTCTCATCTTCAGACATATGTAGAAGATAAAACTATGTTTTCAAGTTCTGTAATTTTGCTTCTTTAAGTCTTTCATCACCATCATGCACCCTTTCCAAAGCATCCTAGACTTCCTTAGCTGTTTTCAAATTCTGAACCTTAATCAACTCAGAATGTACCAGACTATTCTTCAAGATGAACTTTGCCTTATTGTTCGCTTCATGTGCTTTGATCTCTTCAAGTGTACTCAGAACATTAGTAGGAGGAGTGTAAGGATTTTTGTAAGCTTTCTCCACATCATATCTGCAATACTCTAGATATTCTTCCATTAATACTTTCCAGATACCATAGTTAGTTCCATCAAACCTCAGATAATCAAAAATCATTTTTCCATCCATCCTGGACCTTCCTCAAGCGGTTAAGCTCTTCACCAAGGAACCTTGCGCTTTGATACCAATTTTTGAATAAGACAACTAAGAGGGGGGGTGAATCAGTTGTCACAGAGTTAAACCTTTAATTCAATCACCAGAAATAATACTTAAGACTACTTAAATGATTAATCATCAAATGCCAATGTAGAAACTCAAATCCAACACATAAACACAGTAACAAAAAATTTACATGGAAAACCCAATGAGGGAAAAACCACGGTGAGGATTAACTCACACTATAGAGAATTTTGAAACCAGTTACAAAAAGGCTCACTTCTTGAAATAAGGACTCACTATCTAGAACAAGGACTCATTGTCCAACATTGGCTAGAATACTTGTTACAAAGAGACTATAATCCCAATGCAACAAAGGATTCCACCACAATCACTCAATCAACTTGCATGAATGATAGAGTTTTCCTTCTACTCACTGCATCCAAAAATTCAACATTAAGCTTCACACTGATCTCCCACACTCTCAACACACACTCTTACTGAATAGAATCAATGTCGCACAAAACTGCACTTTCTATTTTCTCTTATTGTGCTTCTTCTTCACTCTTGAATATTTTCCATTACTAACTCATCTTGTATTTATACCATCTTTAACTTTGAAAGATATCCAAATTTGGCTATCCAAGTCCAAATTCAAATTAGGTCAGCATCAAAACATCCTAGGGTGAAATTAGAATGAGGGCAACCCAAACACACACTTCATCATTCTCGAAAGTAGTATTTCACACAAGGTCATCCACACCAGTGTAAAACACATAGAACCATTAAGCACGAACTTTCCAAATGCCAAAATTAACTTCAATACAATAAGGGAAACTTATCTTTAGAACCATACGTCATAAGACTTCATCAAAGAGAAATCCAGACCAACACCATTTCTCCTGGACCTCAATCAGAACCAAAGAGAACCACAGTTTACAACTGGTGAACACAACTTGCACTATACCACAAACCAACAACCAAGAATATGAATATAGCACCTTCTCACAACCATGAACAACATATCTGAACCACACAACCACAGGAGAATATTCAGACCAAAAATTGGAGCAACCACAAAACACCTACAACATATCTTTATTACAATTTTCTCAATATCCTCGACATATACAACAACTAGTAGATAACCAGCTAACCAGTTGACATCAATGACAACACCTTCAATCTTTCCATTCTTACAACGCCATCAAATTTTGGCAAAAGGAAAAAGCAACTATCTTGGATCGGGTTCTTTTTTTCAATAACCAATTTTGCTCAACGCCCAACCATTCCCACACAAAAAGGGATGACTCCTCTATTTGACCTCTCATCCCCTCCAAAACAAAGAAGTCTTGATATGTAAGAAAACAAGTCCACTTCCAACTGTCACAATGAGACAAGCCAAAATAACAAATAAAAAACCAAAAATACAAAACAAAAATTCAAGGACACGATGCCCCTACATCAGATGATCTGCTCTAGAATAAAATTGAAACCAAAAGATAAGAAAATTTTGATTACATTTAAATAATTATAAGAATTAATTTTTCTGGTCTTATGATGAGATTAAGACATACGTGTAGAATTTGTTCCAAAAAATTATTCCTTTGGAACTTGGTACAAAACCTTTTAGATAGAATTAGAGACCCATAAACCACACGCTTTCCCCTTAGATGATAAAAGAGTTGATGAAGCTAAAGGAAAGAGGAACTATCAATCCAATTGAACATTTAGAGTGAGTCTTATTTTTTGTCCTAGTAAGGAAGAAGAATGAGGATATACAACTTTGTGTGGATTTCATAAATTTGGATATCAAGTTCCTCAAGGAAAATTATACATTGCTTGGTATGGATCATTTACTACAAAAAGTGATAGGGTTAGAATTGATGTCAATGATGGATGGATTCTCAAGGTACAATCAGGTCATGGTCAAGGAGTTTGAGTAGCCAAAATATCTTTCATAATGCCATGGAACACATTTTTCTATGAAATCGTGTCATTTGAGTTAAATATTGTTAGAGCCACCTTTTAAAGGATATAATATTACCTTTTCTAGTTAGTATTATTTGGATACTTACTCCAATCTCATAAATGATCACTAGAAATGCTTGGAGATGATCGTGCAGAGGTGTTCAAAGTATAGGATTTCCTTGAATCCCAAGAAGTGTATATTTAGAGTGGAAGAAGGAAATATCCTTACAAATATTTTATCTAAGGAAGGGGTGACGACTGATCTTAAGAAAGTCAAAGAAATTAACCTCATCCCTCAACCCAAGATAGTTAAGGTAGTCCAACCATTTTTTTGGCATATCAATTTTGTTAAGAAATTTGTTCTAAACTTTGCATAAAAGGTGAAGGACATCTCCAAGGTGCTAAAAAATGGACAATTAGTTAATTAGGACAATGAAACCATTGATTTGGAGATTGAGGATGTGCTTAAGAAGGCACCAATGCTGGAAAGTCCTAATTATTCAAAGGATTCACTTTTACTTTTACATCATTTTACACTATTTTTGTTATTCTACTATAGAATAATGATGATGAATATAAAAAACCAATAAATTTCTTCAACAAATTATTGAGAGATGTTAAATTGAATTATTCCATCATGGAAAAGCACACCTATGCTCTTGTTAAGGTAGTGAAAAATTTAGATCCTACCTTGTGGGTGCCAAAATCACTACCTATGTACCACACACAATTGTAAGGGATAATTTTTTGTTCAACAAGAAGGATCAAGCAAGAAGTTTAGATGGATCAATAAGATCTGAGAGTGTGAATTGGAGGTAAAAACTATCAAGCTAGTTAGAGGTCAAGGCCTATACAAGTTGATAGCTGATACAAATTTGAATGTAACTAAAGTGCATCAAGTGAACTCTAATTCCCTTTATCCTTGTCATTTGAAGGATTGTCCTTGGTATAAGGATATTATTTTCTATTTTAAAAATTTGAGTTTCCCTCTCGAGCTAGATGATTGGTAGAAAAGAACATTGAAGTTGAGAACTCAAAGTTATATGTTATTTCAAGGTTAGTTAATATGGAGAAACTATGATAGTGTATTCCTCAAATGTTTAGATGAGTAGTCTATGAAAGTTATTTAGGAATTCCATCAAGGGTTATTTGGTGTATATTTAATGTCAAGAACTAATTATCATAAGATTATTAGGGTAGGATATTGGTGGCCTATATATTCAAGGATGTGGCCAATTTTTTCAAGAGATGTGATGTTTGTCAAAGATTTTCTAGTAAGATAAAATTTACAAGTGCGCTTCCCTCATAATTGTCTAAATTAAGGCTTCATTCCAACAATGAGGTATTGATTTAAATTGGAGAACTTTTTTAAAAAATATAGCAACAAATATAAACAGATATTACTGGCCACTAACTACACCAAATGGGTGGAGACAATCCACACAAGAAATGCTACATCTAAGGTGGTGATTGACATAACATCATCACAAAGTTTGGTGAATAATAAAAAATAATTGCTAATAATTGTTGTCACTAAAAGTGTCCACTCTTGCTAAGTTGATAGAATCACTTAGCCACCTTGTGAAACATGGGATGATCTCCCTGAGTGTGGGATCAGATGGTGGAGATCAACCTCAAGAGAGGGTTGGTTCCCTTTGAAAGTTCACCTAATTAACCTATACTACTATTGCATGTTGAGAAAAGGGTGAAAAGGAAACATAAAATGAAACCTAATACTAATAAGGTGATGCACCAAAATTATTTCAAAGCCTAAACTATTGTTTGGAAACATAAAATGACCAAAAATTTAAACCCAACAAATACATAACTCAATATTTCATGTCTTTGCAAAAGTGTTTCATAACAAGGTTTAGTATGTTAAAGATTATGTTTAGAAGGAGCTATGAGTGCTATCCCAACTTAAACTCTACTCTTAATTGGTTAACATAAGCTATGACCTACAAAAATGCATACTTTTTGCATAAAGGTAAGGAAAATATGACATAAATCAAGGGGAAAAGATATCACCACAAGATTACATCAACTATCTTAAGATATTTACACAATAAACATAAATGAGAAGGTAAAATAGATTATCTTTATCGATCAAAAAGTGTTACATACTATTGTACATACTTGAAAATTAGAGTTACAAAGCTGTTGTAGCTTGAAAGAACTTTGAAAACTAGTTACAATGTAAAGCTAAGAGAGTAATAACTAGAGAAAATCTGCCCTTAAGCTTGCTTATAAGCTTCTCAACAACTTGCTAGATAATAGGAACATGTGTTTGCATCAGCTTGCTGGGTCAAACTTATTTGGGCATCCCAAATAGTTATCCCTACTTTGCAACCCTCTAAAGTGCTCCAAAAAGGTTTTAATGAAGAGAATTTCATGCCTTGACCTTGTCTATCAACCAAGTCCCTTAAAAATATCCTAAATGCCCTCAAAATGTTCAAACTAAGTCAAAACACCCTATATTCTCTCCATTAGTTGCAAAACTCACCAAACTTCCCCTAGATGTCCTCCAACTGTTCAAAAATACTCATTACATCCCCAACTATAGGAACTCATCAAACTTCCTAATAAGACATGAGGGAAAAAGTTTGAAACAATCAAAAGTCTCCTAGAAGGGTGTAGGTGATTCTTTTAGGACAAGTATTTGACACTTGGATGACTTATTTAAGCCTCCTTTATCCTTGCATCTTGATCATTTATTCATCTTGTCTTCTCCTTCACTGTGATGATATATTCGTCATGTTTTTGTATTAAGTCTTCCATGTTTACAAACTTCTTCACATGACTGTCATACTCTCCTCACAATCCTCTTGTTCATGAGGTGATCTAGAGTACACAACATGTGCTTTTGGGGTTATAATTGATCCCTAACCTAATTGAAATTTAACTTCAAGAGTAATATATTTTTCATGTAAAGGACCAATCTTCTCTTTTCACCACTGATAAACTTGATGAGTTAGATTTACCCTTCTACATTATCTAACATAATAAGAAGCTTCTTTGTGGAACCTGTGTGTATACATCACTTTTACACTTAAGACTGTCATAAACTGTCCATTGTGTCTTCTCATAGAGTTAGGGTTACAAATGCAACCTCTCATACTATCATCTTACCCTTCCATGAAGATTGTCCTTGTATTTGGTGCTTCTTCATAGTCCTATATCATTGTCATCTAGACTGTCTTTTCCTAGTCTTTCACATACTTCTCTTTAGACTATATTGACAGTCCTCCTTAACTGGTGCAAGAAGGGACTATTTTTTCCAACCTCATTAATACATCCTCAGAATGGGGATATGCAATTCCAGACAAGCCTTCATGTATTTCTTTTCTGCACCAAAAGATGAACCATGTGAAGTCATTTCCAATTGTGAAGAACCTAACTAGTCATTTGTTGTTCCATCTAGAAGAGCAAGATTATGAACTGTTCAAGATGAGTAGTGCTTCTTGATTATAGAGGTTGATTAAGAATATTTTAATAGTAACACAATAGGAAATTTATCTCTTCATCAATCATCAATGCTTTATCTTGATCCATATCATGATCCTGTTGGGGTTGATGGTTCTTATTTTTCTTTTCTTGCTCGCTTGGAACCTTACACTAAGTTCTCAATCTCTTGCAGGTACCTTTTTTGAACTTCATCAAGGCATACTGATTGTATTGTATCAATGTCAAGCCTTAAAAATTTATGGGCATCTTATTTCTCATATCCAAGATGATAGCCAATGTTTTTAATATCAAAATTTTACTCCAAAC
Source organism: Sequoia sempervirens (assembly GCA_007258455.2). Taxonomy (NCBI): domain Eukaryota; kingdom Viridiplantae; phylum Streptophyta; class Pinopsida; order Cupressales; family Cupressaceae; genus Sequoia; species Sequoia sempervirens. Next base: position 173,068,766 of record VDFB02281492.1, on the reverse strand, counting down.
TTAACAACACAAGAATAAAACTCTGTATCCTTATAATATTAGCTCAACTCATGACCCTTAGAACCCATATTATTTTGAGCTCATGGTGGATACTCTGAATTCTTCTCTATAGGTTGGTTGCATAGTCCTTATTTAATAACTATGTAAGTTATTAGAGAAAATTGAGGTAATTCTTTTATTATTCTACATGTCAACTTGTAGATGAGTCCAAGAACTAGCACTCTACCCATAAGGGTTTACATATTCTAAAGGGACATGCAACTATATTGGTGAAAACTACAAATTGTTGCAAGAAAATAGATAAGTTTATTTTGGAGTCAGCAAAACTAACACTAAATCACATAACGACTTTGTCACTAAAACCCAAGCTGCTTACAACATTTTATTAGAGCGAGCATGTAGTTTCCTAAAAAAATTGAGAGGAACAAAATGGACCTTGTGCTGAAATCTTGGATGACATAGAATATAGGTGCCCAAAAGTGTTGCAATCACTTGGAAGGGTGTGACATATAAAACTATGGCAGCTAACAAACATAAAAGTACAAATATAGCAGAAGCTCAAGGATCTCTCTAACTTAAGAGCACTTGAAACCTTTCTCCCTGAGTAGCCATGTCTTCCACCATAGTTTGCAGCCTTCTAGAAACACTCAATTGATCATATCTCATCCTCACAATATTAGAGCTTTTTAAATTAGGAAATGTATCAAATTCTTCATCAAGCTGATTAGGGCGAACAATGTATGCATGAGAAAGTCATGTGTCCATGTGGGGGGCATGTCAGGGGAAGAAGTGAAAATACCACATGCAAATCAAGAACATGTATAGAAAGATAGTTGGAAGTATCAAATCTTGATACTAGACTAGAATGAGATACAATATATGCACTAGGATGGTAGTGAAAGGGTTCTTCCACACACATATATCTCTAAACTAGTTCCATACAACTACCAAGCAAGACAACACACCCATGATGTGAAAAAAATTAGCTTTACTATGGTGCATGCTCCAAATATGAGAGTCCACATCAAGCATATACTCCACAACTTCTTTCCTCAGAGGAGTCTCAACCCGACTAAGCCACATTGCCACTATTTGCATGGCATGGTGCCTATGGTTCTCCAACTGATTAACTACTCTAGAGGATGTAAATAATGCATCTTGGGTAGAAAAGTCTTACCAATCCTTGAATCTTTAGCTATTGATGCCTTGTCACTAGCCCCTCCTTGAAGGTGGCAATTATCAAAAACTCCCATAGTGATAACCATGCAAGGGTTAAAGACCTCCTAGGTATATTACTCATTCCACTTTGGATTTAAGCTATCAATCATTGTCCTTGTCCTAATCCACTTTTGGCCATATTTTGCAACATAATAGGCATCTATTATTCCTCTCCCATATTGGTTCTTCATAGGGAGCAAGTTATGAGCACTTAGATCCCAACCTCCAACACACCAATAGAGGGTTTCCATAGTTGCTTGGAAATTGGCCTTAGTTCACATCTATAATGAATAGATTGATCAAGGACATGATAACCCCCATCTAAACACACTGGAAAATGAAACCTGCTGGCAAATTTAACTTCTTTCTTCTTCTCCCCTTCAACTACACTAGGATTTTCAAGGTTAAACCACCTAGAAGTGATAGCTTGTGATCCCGTCTCCCTATCACCACAAAGAGAGGAATTATGGTCTTCCCTAATATCTCATCTTTGTTAGGAGTTTCCCATTCCTTGATTGTGAGAATTAAATGATCCTCAAAAGGTTTTGCTACCACAAACACTAAATCCTCATTCTAGAGAGGACTTAGTGTCCTACTTGATACTGACTTTGTCTTTAATATTTGATTCCCAAGTTGCACCTTAACCTAAAGGTCTTAAGGATGAGTGTAGAAGAAGGTTGAAACTCTACGTTCTCCTTCAAAATGGTGCTTCAAACAATTCTAACCACCATATTATCTTGAAACTCTTGTGTAACAAATGCAAACGTAACAAAAACCCTAAAAGCTCGACTATTCCTCATTAAACTCAAATACTTATCAAACAATATTCCCTCCAAATCAAGCAACATGGGTTTTACCATTTCCAAAACTTTCAAAAGAGACACCTTACTCCTTTCCTCCTAAAATGGCATGGCTTGATGTATTAAAGTTTTCTCCTAAGTCCATATTTTACATTTTTTCCTATTTTGGACTTATATTAATCATGACCTAACACACAACATGACACAATAATCCTCAAATTCTTGGAAAATAATATGATGACAAGAATAACTTGATGAAAGCTATTTTTAAGCCAAAGGAAAACATAGGCTCAATTTTGGTGACCTTTTGGATATGTTTTTCTTGCTAAAACTTATAAGAATAGTATCCTCGCATATCCATTGGGAATAGGAGTCAAAAAATGACCTATAATAACTCAAAAACAAACTTGAAAACCAATTGTTAACACCCTAAGAACAACTAAATAAACACCTAAACTAGAGACTAACTAACAATGCCTCAACACTTGGAGAAAATCCAAACTAATTTTGTGCAACAACATGATTAAATTGAAAGAAAAAACTTATTCTAACCTACATTAACCATCAACAAGACTTGTTCAAACAAAACCATTGACTATTTCTTTGTAGTAGCTTCCTTTTCTCATTATTTTACAATGCTTCACATGTTTACAAGTGGCTAAGAGGAGGTGGAGAAATGAAAAATGTTTGATCAACTGCTGCAACAACTCTTGGAGAATGAAAACAAATCCACTTACCTCTTCATGTTGTCCATACATGCTACTATTTTGAAGTGGCTAAGTAAGTTGAATGCATTCTTCTTCAGCTACAACTTCATGCTTGTGTGCAAGCATGACTTGTGGTACTTTGGTGGTCTCCATCTTGGCTAGATGTCTAATGGAACATACTCGTGAAAGGATGAACTCTTTGTTGGTTTCTTCTTTCTAGACTACTTCTTTAATGTCATGTAGATTGCAATGATTTGGTTCATGTTGTTTAAATGAGAACATGGTTGCTTTCTCCTCTATTTTGTTCCGCTCATAATTTTTTGGTTCAAGAGGTGCTTTCTTGGTATCAAGATTTGAAAAAAAGGATTGTATCATGCTATATTTTTTTTTTCATCAATTTCTAGATTACTCTCTTTATGTTTATCCATCTATCTTTTATTCAAAATAAGACTATCTTCATTTTTTTCTTGGTATACCAACACCTTATCAAGATTGTTTGTATCTTCTAGCTGTCCCAAATTTGATGTTGATGGTAGTATGAGAATTTATTCTTTAGCTTGTTCAATAGAAGAAGGCAACTCATCAAACCAAAATGTAGACTCTCTTTCTTCACCACCCCCTTCTTGTTTGTTATCTTGTTCTCCTAGCCGATCTATTGACATAAGCATTGATATATTTTCTTCACTTTCAACAAAAAATGGAAGGTCATCAAACAAGTTAGTCAAAAATTAGCATTCAACTTGCTTCCCTATTTGATTAATCTCATCACCATCTTGCAACAATTATGATTTTTCTATATCGCTTGGAGGTTCATCGGCTACAATTTTCTCTTCTTTTTCCTTAAAAAACACCTCCTTTTTCCCACTAAACCAACTATCTTGATAAGTTCAATGGGTCCACCTTTACACATGCAAATGGTGCTAGGAAAAGGGGGTTGATCATAAAGGTCTTGTTGAACTTCTTGAGGATGTGTAAGTTTTGGAGAAGGAAACTCTTGCAAAGGATTTAGATACTTAAAACTTGTAATTTCAAGCTCAAAATATTGACTTGAAGACTTAGGAGGCATACCTTTCTTGAAGCTTGGAATTTTGTACTTGGGAAACTCTTCTTTTGCAATCTTATCTGGAATGTAAGAAGCTGATTAGGTTTCTAACCTTTGTACTTGAGCAAGTAATAACCTCATTTTCTCTTGTTTGGTAGAAATATTTTTTGCAAGAGACTCCTCATATTTATTCCTTTGTATCTCAATTTCTTTTTGGTATTGATAAGTTGGGTAAGCCAACTCTTCCTACTGCAAGCTAACTCTTGGTCTCCTTCAATATCATTTAGTTGCTTTTGAAAATCCAACATTATATTTTTGATGCTCAAGTTATCAACATTTTGACAATGAATATGAGAATAGCTATGTTGTCTTGAAACAAAATGCTCTTCTTGGGGTTGAATTTGAGCATATGTAGGCTGCCAAGAAGATTGAGCAAGGGTGGCCATGTGAAAAAACATGTTGAGCATGTTGTTCACTTCTTATAGTGAAGGGATTTAGGGTGAAACCAACTACATGTATCTCCATGAAAGGAAGACATACAACATTCAAACACGCTGGAAATTCATTGAAATATTCTTAAAACAAGAATGTTAAGAATGATTTTTTGCAAAATTTAAGCACATACCAACACTTAGCCTGCTTGAAACTAGTAGATTGAACTTGGAGTCACCAAGTGTGTGAATATTTTTCCTCCAAAGATAGAAATTTTTGACATACAAACCAAATACCAGCAATAAAAAGGATAAGTTTTGGACTATGATAATTCAAACTATCCCACTGGGTGTACCAAAAGTTGTTGTCACTAAAAGTGTGCACCCTTGTTGAGCTGATAGAATCACTCAACCCTCTCTGGAGGTTGATCTCCACCATCTTGATGTAGAGTGGCAGGGGAAGAAAACTTCCTATCAATAGCTTCTCTCAATACTCTATGTGAGCACAACAACTCCACTATTCCTTTCAACAAAGGAAACCTATGCACCCAACTTGACTCCCACATTCAGAAATCTCAACAGGGCTTGGGAATGATGTAAAAACCCTTCACATGATAGAACATGATCAGAAAAACTAACTTTGCACCTAGAATCTTCCATCTTTCCATCGCTTCCACATAAGCCTAGGCATTCTTGTAGCACTGCCCAATGAGGACAGTCAAAATAAAAAATTGTTAAAGGAAAGAACCAAGGAAAGAAAATTGGTTTCAGACACATAATAAGGACTCCAATAGCTTCCCAAAATCATAAAACCAAACACTCAAAACAAATTCCTTAAGAGACCAATTTCCAAGCCACCAATAAGGCTTAATTAGGCATGTATAAGGAAGACCACAACCTACCAAAGCACACCCAGACACCCCTAATTCCTTTAATAGACTCCAATAGGTTCCCTAAGACCCCTTTTACATGTTTCATCCATACTATTTATTGAAATACTCAGAAATCAACAAGTAATGCATTCACATGTTCACATTTTGAACTGTTACAAGGCAAAAACTAGACTGAGACATCACATAACTTTCACAAACCACCATTTTCCACTCTAAAACAAATTTTATAATGAAGAGAAGTCATAAACCTACCATTCCACTAAAAAAATCAGAGTTCTCCCATGGTGGAATGGGAAATTACAACATCTTTGTGTCCAAACCTTGGTTTGGTAGGGTTTCAGACCCTCCTACAGAAAATTTGATGTAACTTTCTTAATACTTGATGAAATCAAGTAAAATAACCACCAAAATAAATCTTACTATTCCCTCTATCAAACCATGAACATTTGGAATCCGTACAATGGAGTGTCAGGCAATACCAAGCATGGGAACAGTGAAAAACACTGTAAAAATAGTGAAAACAGAGTTTATTTTGTATTTAATGCTCTCCAAACTCCAACAACAACCTAACTCAACCAAATGGAGGCCTTATAAACATGAATCCACCTTTCCCAATGACCTTCAACTACTTTTTGAAGGATGGATCCATTGGTTTTTGTAATTACATCATTAATGTTGAGTTGACAACAAATCTCAACATGACAATTTGCATTTTGGAGAAACTTTTCAATTCTAAACTCCTAAGACCTCTAAAACCACCCAAATAGCTTTAAAACAGCCTTATTACATTATCACAACCCCACTCTTTCCTATCCATGTGCAAATTTAGGATTTTTCCTTCATAGGCTATAAAGCAACATTTGAACCAAGATTGCATCTTCACACTTTTTTACTCCTAAACTTAAAGAATCATCCTAATTCATGTTTAATGGTCTTGTTAGACCTTATTAAAGACAAAACATCTCAAAACATTAACAACTACCAACTGATCACCCTACTAATCACTTAAATGATCAAACATTGTTGTTGTGGTGTTGGTGCTCCTGCACCACATCTGAGTCCACACTTAGGGAGATCATCCCATGTTTCATGAGGTGGTTGAATGATTCTATCAACTCAACAAGAGTGCACAATTTTAGTGACAACAATAATACTATGTGTTTTAGATCCCATGACCTCATTAATATATATTTTCTTAATATGATATAACTTTGACACATTCATTTATTTATCATTTATAGGGAAATGGAAAAGTTGAATCCAATAATAAGGACATCATGAAAATCATAAGGAAAACACTATATTTAAACAACAAAAGGTTGGATAATAAGTTAGGGTTTGTTATTTGGAATTTTTGGCGAGTCATGATATATTGTATAGTTGATATTATCCAAAATGAAGTTTGTTGGAATGTAGTCAAATTTGTATGTGTGTTGTGGAAGTCATTAGAAAAATGTTTTCCTTGTAGGTTTTTAGACTTTTAGGGGACTTAGGTGTCTTGGTGTTGGAAAATTTTCAATCTCTATCCAATAAATTAACATTAAATATTTGTTCTCAAGTTTTAACATCAATTGGTGAGACACCAGGCTTGGAATATTACAATATGAAAATCTAAATTGTGTACACAAATATGAAATTAAGTAACCTTAATGTGAAATTACCATGATTACATCCATCTTCATGATGCTAAAAATTATCCAACATAACATGCTTAACAACACCACCTTATGTGAACTTATAACAAAAATAAATAAAAGATAACATCACCATAATTAGCAACAAAGAGATAGCAACATAAAAGAATCACATCACAAATGATTTACATGGAGAAGCCCTGCTATTAAAAAATCCACCAAGAAGAGAGGCCGAGTATACATTATATTTTAAACAAGATTAAAAAATTTCACACACTCCCATTCTCCTCTTTTCCTCCAATATGGTAGCACTTGTGTACTTGTGAACAACCTCTTTGTGCTCCACCATATCCCTAATTAGGTTCTTATACTTGGAATATATTTGTTTCCATATTTTCCACATCCAAGGATTTAAATTTATAGAGTTGTAAAGAGGTCATATGCACCTAAATTGATTCCCAAAGATGATTTTTCATTCCAAACATACCATCCTTTGATTTAATCCTAGGAGTGTGTAAGGACTTAGGTTTTTGATCCAAAACTTTGCCTCCAACCTAAGAACCCAAAATTGGAAATGGAACATTATATGAAATGCCACAAATGAAGGAAGATCAAGAGACACTTGTTTCCTCTTTCCAAACACTCACTTTGAGAATCCCAATAGTCACTTTTTTTTCCTCTTCACTTGTCTTTTATCATCCCATTCTAGGCATCCACATTTGGGAAATAATTAATTAAATATTTATGTGTGCAAGTCAACTTTACCATTGGTAGTGGAGCCCTTCATCCCTTATAAATGTATTACAAAAAGTGATGAGAACAAAATATTACAAATTATTTTCCCAATACACTAAGTTCCTAGGGACACTTTCCAAGGATGTTAGAACCATACAATATGACATAGGATTTACAAGGTAGATAGAACCTTAATCCTAACATTTTTCCACTTGACATCATACATTGTAAATACACCCATAAGGATAAAAAACAAGAGAAAAAAATTCCTTATCCAATCATGTACCACTTGAATCTTCACCATGCTCTCATACTCCAACAAGATACATATAAAATCAACCATTATAACCACCACCAACAAAAAAACTCCTCACATCATTTCACCCATGATTAAACAAGGAACATGCCAATGCATAACATATCAATTCATTGAAACCTGCACCAATCTTTACATGAACAAAAGAATCAAATTCAAAATGGAAACAAATGGCTTTGAATGTCTACTACACTCATACAAGCTAGAATATCAACCACAACAAATTGTAACTCATTCAAGATAATCATACTTCAAACCAAGGTATACAAAACAAAATAGGAAGAACTCCAGGTTATGAACATATCAAACCACAATTTACAATCAATTCCTTGTATGTTCACCACTCTAAGAATACATCCTTTCATATGAACACAACATACAAATGCACAAATGACCATAGACAAGGCCAACTAACAATGTTTGCATCAAAATTGAATCAATCTCATGGATATAAGTAGTCCACATCCTAGTCATCCCACTACAATCAATAGGTTGTACACACCTACAAACTGCATAAGCATAGATCCGAAACAAAGGCAACATGCAAACTCATCATCACATTAGTATCATGAAAATTGAGATAACAAGGATAACTTGCCAGTGGAGAAACAACATATCCAAGAACTCCCACTGCATGAAGAATATCAAATATGAAAACATGACCAAAGAATTACACAAGTCTTCCTATAACACATCTCATAGAGGATGTGGCTTTCCTCTATCACATAGTGTGAAGAAAACATGATATGCTAATTACATCTCTCATTTCCAAAAAAAATATCTCTCCCAAATCCTCCGAACTAGTGAAGACATAGATCAAGGAGCTACCAACACTAGTAGAATTTGGCAAATAAATGACTACGTGACTAAAAATTTTAGTCACGACAACTAAAAATGACTAACTTCTAGTAATTTTTTGCAACACATCTATAAATGACTAATTTGATAATCAAGTAAATAATTAGTATTTATTTAGTCACACAAATAAAAATGTCCTGCAATCATGTCAGATAACATATAATTCTACCAATGATTCAATAAGAGTTATGGTGCATATAATACATATATATTATCAATTATTTCAATCCATTTGAATAGATCATTTAAGGAATCAAGAATCAATAGTGCTATTCTCATATTCCACCATGATGGGGTCAGAGAGGAAGCATGTTAGGGAGCCCTAACTTCAACACATACTCTCTAACATATTAACATACATATAGTTTTCTATCGGTGCAATCCTTGAACCTCCTTTAGGTGCAAGTGTTAGTATATATTCCTCTCTCTATATAGAATTATCTCCCCCTCTTTCTCTCTTTCTTTTTCCTAATCTCTCCAAATATCAATTAAACTATCATATTTTGTATATATTAATTAATTTACTTTATATAAGAATATATTAATTATTATAATTTTATATTTATATTTATATATATATATATATTTAATAAGATATTGTATTGATATGCATCAAAAAATTTACAAGCGTTTGCAAAAAGCAGGATTGACCATGATTTTCAAGGATTAACAACCACCCAACCAACAACATTCAAAAACCGACCCACCAAACCAGACTACCCTACTTGCTTAAACCAAATAACCCTTTGCACTAGACAAACTAGGGAAATGGTGTACAAATTTGCAACCAAATAGGCCCAAGGCCGAACCAAAACAAAGCAGATGAAAACCACAAAAAACCATTTACCCATGGACACTAAAAAATAGAGGGCCACCCTGGCTTACATGAATCTATTGGCCTTAGCGAAGGCATCAAATTCTGACACCCATTCTAGGTTTTCCATTTCCACCAACCACAATACTTTTTTGAGGAAATTAGCCCCAACCGTCGCAATCATTTTGTGTTGAACCAATGCCATGCCCTTGAGGTCCAAAAGAAATGGGTAGTACTTGATGACTTCACCCATTTTTTTGATCGACTCCAAATATTTTGGTCGTAGGACCCCTTCCCCAGGTATTTCCACCTTGAGAATCTCATCCAAACCCTCCATTAGTCTCTTATTGAATAGTTTGCAGACCAATGCTTTGGATTTCGCCTTGGCTATATGAAGGTCCAAAAGGGAGGACAAGAACCATGAAACTATCTATGAGTTCACCTTGAAAGTTTCATGCGGCTCTAAATGCCCCTTCTCGAGCACTATATTTACTGCTACAACTATTAGAGGATCAATGTTGAGAAAAATGCATTGGTCTGTAATGCCAGAGAATGCATTTTGACGCTCTTTACAACCCAATTGAATTGGGGTGCCATCACCGAAGCATACTAGGGTGTCCACCAACATGTGCATTGCAAAATTTGAATGCTCTACCATTTACCCATGAGCCGCATCCCAACTAGAGCCAAAGAGAAAGGAAAACGATGCTTCAAATTTACCACCTTCAGAAAAGCGAAAATGCTTAGGTCTTAAATGCTTTTTGGGTTATCAGGTTGTACAATGCATGCTTGCCACCCTATACTACCCAAAAAACTATAAACTGCCACCATTCAGAGGCATGAGTACATTGATTAATGAAGCAGATTGTCATGATGCGACCTTTCATACCACCCAAATCCTTCACAGGTACCAAATCCATTTGTTTCATAATTGCATCCAACTCATATTGATACGAACAAGGAGTAAATGTGGAAATTTCATGATGATCGTTGTTGACTTAGCTCCCGCGTCACCCGTGGCCGCCCTTCCAACACATCGCCCAAATGAACTTTCCATAATCCATGTGGAAAGTTTCCCTCCCTTCCACCCACTATATTTAATAATTTTTATTATAGAATACAATATATAATAATAATATAACCTATATTTACTATTAAATATAATAATAAATATAATTATATTATATATAATTTAATTTGTATTACTATTATATTAAATATATAATATATTAATTTTTTGTAATATATAAAAAAATATTTGGAAAATATAAGATATTTTATGGTAAAACATTATAAAAATGTATTTTTATCCTTTAATGGACTTTTTCATCAAATCCACATGAAGTTGAGCAAGTGATAAAAGTTAAATTTTTTATTTTTGCAAGAAAGGAGGGAAACTTGGGTGGGTTTCCATGTATGCAAGGAGTTATCTCTTTTTTTTTTTTTTTAAAAGTACTGAAACAACACGGGCTCATGAGGAAAGTTTCAGTTTTGAGAGGAAAACACTTACTTGCTACTTTTACCATTCCAAGATGGACACATTCTTTGTTGTTTGTTTCTTTGAAGAGGAAGCTTGCAATGTTATTGGGCAATTATCTGAGTTTCATTCAACTAAGATCATGGGGCAGCTTCATGACAATGTTTTTGAGCATTTTCAATCTTCATTTGCATAGTTGGTTGTTTCCTTTGCCTCTTTTCTATGTTTTTCCATCTTCCTGGGGTTGCTTTATTTCATTTCTGAGTTGTAGAAGGCAAATAAGGGAGTGTTCTTTCTTCATGTTCTTGCATATCAATGTCTTCTTCATCCATTTGAAGGCTCTTTCCCTTATTCCCATGGGTTAGGGTTTTCTTTTGTGTTTGATATGCATTTTTAGTTTGAAATGTTGCTTTGTAGAGCTCTATTTAATGTATTATGGAGGCAACATTATAAACCCTTGCAATATATCCTTTGGATAGTGTTTCAAATCATTATACTTTGGGATCTAGGGTTTCAAGAGTGCAACAAAGAGACAATGGTTTTATTTCAAGGATATTGGCTTGTTGCATTGCCATTAAAGCCAATATGTTAGGTTCATTAAGGAGGCAGTAGTCATAAAAAATGGAGATCAATCTAACTGTGCATCAAAATGAGGACCTAGTCTCTTTGACAAGGAATGGGAATCAAGCCACTGTGAGTGTTATTGATTTTGTAGTGGTCATGTGCATTAATGAGGTTATTTTATCTGAGAATATAGATGTGAATGTCATTGTGAACTTTGATGATATCCAAGTGACAATAACCATTCAGATTTTAAATGATCTTTCACTGCCATGAGGACAAGATATAGTTACTTTACACTAATGATGCAAGGCTTTCTTCATATTAAGTATGAGGATGCTATAAAAAGGATGCATGATGATCATCATTTAAAGGGTTTAATGTATGCAAATAGTAATAAAATAGCCTTCAAGGAGATTAAAGGTAGTGAAGATGGGTATCCTTGGATTCCCCTTATGCATGTAAACCCTTAACAGTGTATTAAGGTGTTCCTTGATTCATAGCTAGTAAGAATATGGGAAAATAGATTAATCAAGTTATTAATAATTTATTTATGATTTTATCCTCTCTATCCAAAAAAATCTAAATGAATGATGAGTGATTGAAATAGTTTCCTTACATTGAAATATATGGTGAGCATTCACTGTTGGTAGTTAATCTTTGTAGGCATTTGTTTCTTCAAGGCTTTTAGGTTTACTAAGTGATTCTACTAGGACAACAAGCTATGTTATGTTCTTCTTGGAACTCCATGTCTATGCACTAGTATTTCATGTTGTGTCAGATGCATCTGGGTTCTAGACCATCTTACTTTGTGAATGATGTCCTTTATCCCTTAAAGTGCTTTCATTTTGTTTTAAGGGAACCATGAGTTTGTACAAAATTGTCAAAAAGTTAATGCATAGAAGTCAATGGGATAGGAGGGATTCCCTTTAGCCACTTGTGTGATCTATAAAACTTGTCTTCAAAGTGAGTAAAATCACAAGTGCATGTTGGATGGTGTCCCTCAATCCATTATTGATTTATTGAATGAACATATTTGTTGTACGTTATGTAAACCCTCTGACATGGGTACCTCGGTCTCCATTCTGGACACATTTTGATAGGTCCATGTTGATTTTTTTTTGAGTATTTTTAGCCTTTCATATTTTTTATGAATTCATTATCGAGAAGTTTATATTGAACATTTTAAGTTTCTGATTACTTGACTGATAATGGAATTTCTTTTGAGTTGCAGGTATATAGTTTGACATTTTCTATTTTGGAGATCCGAAATCATGTTGAAAGTTGTAAAACCTAATACAAATCATGCAAGGAGGGTTCTTGAAAAGCATGCTCCAAAGCTGGTAAGGGCTTTTGTTTGAAAATTTTATATTCGTGTGGCTTCATTGATTTAAAAATGTTTGCTAGGTCCCTTAGCACATTGTATTTCCTGTCTAGACTAGTAGAAATATTAAATATAGATGTTAAAAAAATTTGGTTCAAGAGAATGTTGATATAGACTATTTAATTTCCAAACATGAATATATTTATGGAGGGTTCATAAGAATTTATATTCATAAAACCTCATGAATTTTTCATTGTGAAATGTTGCATGGCACAAAGACTAGCAATGTATTAAATTCAGTCTTGACTAACATATTTCATCTCAAGAGGGCTGGTGGAAATTCCATTAAATACACTAAAATGAATGGAGATATTCGACCATTTGAGAGTGGGGGTGAAACTGCCTTGGAATTTCTTTCACAAAAGATTGATTGTAGCCTATTCATTGTATGTTTCTACAACTAGATACAAAAACTGGGGATCGTGCCTTTTAAATCTTAATAATAATTTGGTGATATAAATCTTTTCTTATTTGTTCTTTTCCCTTTTTTTTCCTGTTGTTTTTGCCATCTCCACACCCTATATCTATTCTAGGTATGGGTGATCATGATTAAAAATGTGAAAAGTGAGGCAGCTCATGGAGAGGCGTAAAATACATATACTTTTTAAAATTAAATGCATATCTAGACATTTATGTGGCTAAAGGAGATATTGAAGTTATAAGTCTTGAGTATACATTGATAAATTGTTAGAGATTTTGATGCATTTATAGAATTTTATGCTAGGACTTCAACAAAGATGTTTTTAGTAATGATGTTAAGTAGAGATTTGAAGGTCTTAGGTTTTCCAAGTTCAAGGTATTGAAAATCTCATTTGAACTTTAGTGATTTTATAACCTTCTAATTGTAGTGTGCCAGTGCTTGGAATGTGCTCCAAGTGTTCCTCAATTTGGTTCTTTTGCTTCATTTGCATTTATAATTAATGCCTTAAGAAGTGGGAATTCCTTATGTTTACTCTTTGGAAATTGCATGGCATGTTTAAAAGCCCAAAAAAAATGGATGAAATGAAATCGGTCCTACTTCATAGAATTAGTATTTTTGTACACTAATAATTGATAGTGAGAGTAGTTACTCACCTAGGCTTAGAGGTTCCTCCCTATAGAAAACTTGAGCACAAATGGTACATTCTGATTCACACAGTGTAGTTTAACATGTATATGCCCCAAATTTGGCTTTGGAAGCCCCAAATGCATAATTACAACTTCAAATATGATACCTAGTGCTCTACTATAGAGAATAGTGATGTGAATCAACTCTACATAGCTGCAAATATTCATTGTGAAATTGTGCATTGGTCATCTTAAAGATTTTTCTCAGTAATTGTTCATATTGCTACAATTTGGCTCACATTCAAAGAAGCAACCCAACAATCTCATTTTGGGAAGAATGTATGATCATCATGTATATGATCTAATTGAGGTTGTCATAGAAAATTTTAGTTCAATGAATTATTTGGCCATGGAAAGAAATTAGCCGCACAAGTAGGCTCAAAGCCTTTATTTGTCTTTATTGGGGAAGGTTTTAAGATCAAGGAGCACTTGAAACATTTGAAAGAGGTTTTACTTGATATGTTTAGAGGGGAGGTATTATTACCATTTCCTCAGTTCTTTGTGTTTGTTTACAGAAGTGATGGCAATTTCTATTTAATATTTAGTTTGTGCATAATGATGTGATCTTGTTGTTGGTCATGTTGTTGAAAAACTAAATCTTACAAGGCTAGACTTTGTATTTGTCTACACAACATTGGGTGATAATAAGGTTTGCTATATTTTGACTCTTCTTGATTGAAGATTACATTTTGTATATCTATAATTTTGTGCTATTGTCATTCCAAGCACACAAGTGAAATGTTCTTCTAAATAAGCCCACGCCAGTTATTCTTTGTATAAGGATTCAATTAGTTGTATCACTTGTGCTTAGATTTTTAGTTTATGTTATGGCTTGCTAATTTATTGCAAGTGATTAATTATATAGGTTCATTTCATGCATTGTACAATATGTTTAAAAAAGTTTGGCATAATTGTTCCATGAATTGAATTGGTGGAAATAGGGCCTTCAATGGACCTAGTTCATAGACAACATCGGATTCCAAATGATGATCTTAGGAAAGAGGCCATGAAATCTACTATTTTGAAGCCCAACAAGAAGGTAAGGGGCTCTTGTTTTCCTTTTTCTAAGATTTATTTACATTCTTTCAAGAAAATACTTCATGAAACATTTTTTGAGTATTTTTAGCCTTTCATATTTTTTATGAATTCATTATCGAGAAGTTTATATTGAACATTTTAAGTTTCTAATTACTTGACTGATAATAGAATTTCTTTTGAGTTGTAGGTATATAGTTTGACATTTTCTATTTTGGAGATTCAGAATAATGTTGAAAGTTGTAAAACCTAAGACAAATCATGCAAGGAGGGTTCTTGAAAAGTGTTCCAAAGCTGGTAAGGGCTTTTGTTTGAAAATTTTATATTCGTGTGGTTTCATTGATTTCAAAATGTTTTCTAGATCCCTTAGCACATTGTATTTCCTATCTAGACTAGTAGAAATATTAAATATAGATGTTAAAAAATTTTGGTTCAAGAGAATATTGATATAGACTATTTAATTTCCAAACATAAATATATTTATGGAGGGTTCATAAGAATTTATATTCATAAAACCTCATGAATTTTTCATTGTGAAATGTTGCATGGCACAAAGACTAGCAATGTATTGAACTTAGTCTTGACTAACATATTTCATCTCAAGAGGGTTGGTGGAGATTCCATTAAATACACTAAAATGAATGAAGATATTCGACCATTTGAGAGCGAGGGTGAAACTTCCTTGGAATTTCTTTCACAAAATACTAATTGTAGCCTATTCGTTGTATGTTTCTACAACTAGATACAAAAACTGGGGATCATGCCTTTTAAATCTTAATAATAATTTGGTGATATACATATTTTCTTAGTTGTTCTTTTCCCTTTTTTTTTCCTGTTGTTTTTGGCATCTCCACACCCTATATCTATTCTAGGTATGGGGTGATCATGATTAAAAATGTGAAAAGTGAGGCAGCTCATGGAGAGGCATAAAATAAATATACTTTTTAAAATTAAATGCACATCTAGACATGTATGTGGCTAAAGGAGATATTTAAGTTATAAGTCTTAAGTATACATTGATAAATTATTAGAGATTTTGATGCATTTGTAGAATTGTATACTAGGACTTCAACAAAGATGTTTTTACTAATGATGTTAAGTAGAGATTTTAAGGTCTTAGGTTTTCCAAGTTCAAGGTATTGAAAATATCATTTGAACTTTAGTGCTTTTATAACCTTCTAATTGTAGTGTGCCAGTGCTTGGAATGTGCTCCAATTGTTCCTCAATTTGGTTCTTTTGCTTCATTTGCATTTATAATTAATGCCTTAAGAAGTGGGAATTCCTTATGTTTATTCTTTGGAAATTGCATGGCATGTTTAAAATCCCCAAAAAAATGGATGAAATGAAATTGGTTCTACTTCATAGAAATAGTATTTTTGTACACTAATAATTGATAGTGAGAGTAGTTACTCACCTAGGCTTAGAGGTTCCTCCCTATAGAAAACTTGAGCACGAATGGTACATCAAGATTCACATGGTGTAGTTTAACATGTATATGCCCCAAATTTGGCTTTGGAAACCCAAATGCATAATTACAACTTCAAATATGGTACCTAGTACTCTACTATAGAGAATAGTGATGTGAATCAACTCTACATAGCTACAAATATTCATTGTGAAATTGTGCATTGGTCATCTTAAAGATTTTTCTTAGTAATTGTTCATATTGCTACAGTTTGGCTCACATTCAAAGAAGCAACCCAACAATCTCATTTTGGGAAGAATGTATGATCATCATGTATATGATCTAATTGAGGTTGTCATAGAAAATTTTAGTTCAATGAATTATTTGGCCATGGAAAGAAATTAGCCGCACAAGTAGGCTCAAAGCCTTTATTTGTCTTTATTGGGGAAGGTTTTAAGATCAAGGATCACTTGAAACATTTGAAAGAGGTTTTACTTGACATGTTCAGAGGGGAGGTATTGTTACCATTTCCTCATTTCTCTATGTTTGTTTACATAAGTGATGGAAATTTTTGTTTAATATTTAGTTTGTGCATAATGATGTGATCTTGTTGTTGGTCATGTTGTTGAAAAACTAAATCTTACAAGGCTAGATTCCATATTTGTCTACACATCATTGGGTGATAATAAGGTTTGCTATAGTCTTGACTCTTCTTGATTAAATATTACATTTTGTATATTTATAATTCTGTGCTATTGTCATTCCAAGCACACAAGTGAAATGTTCTTCTAAATAAGCACACACTAGTTATTCTTTGTATAGGGATTCAATTAGTTTGTATCACTTGTGCTTAGATTTTTAGTTTATGTTATGGCTTGCTAATTTATTGCAAGTGATTAATTATATAGGCTCATTTCATGTATTGTGGAATACGTTTAAAAAAGTTTGGCACAATTTTTCCATGAATTGAACTCATGGAAATAGGGCCTTCAATAGACCTAGTTCATAAACGACATCGGATTCCAAATGATGATCTTAGGAAAGAGGCCATGAAATCTACTAATTTGAAGCCCAACAAGAAGGTAAGGGGCTCTTGTTTTCCTTTTTCTAAGATTTATTTACATTCTTTCAAGAAAATACTTGGTAAATGTGATTTGTGCATGATTTAGTATTTATTTTCAGGTGAAGAATGTCAGTGGTGATGTGTTAGCTAGAAAAGTTGGAAAGATTTATGTTACAAAATGAAAGATCCATGGCTCTTGAAAGCCAAATATGCTAGCATAATAGGATTGTATTTGAAAAAATTACTTTCCCAGTTCCATATTGACCAATTACATAGACGTGCATACTATATGTCCATCACCTGAGCACAAACTAACACCCCATATACAAGTTCCCCACATACTATTTACATTTTGAGACTTTTGATCACAAGGTTGCGGTTTAATAAATTCCCCGCATTATCGTGTGCTTCCAAGTGCCCTGTTGTGGAATAGTGGTAATGACCATAATTCCCTTTATAGTCACTACAATATCGCCAGCTCAAAACATAACCGTTGCGGGTCAGCAATAATTGTTGAATGTTCTCCACGGTATCCTAAGATATCACAAATCCATGCCCGATTCTCTTTTAGTCTTGTTTTTCCACTTAATACTGTTCATAATAGTTAGGTGCTTGATTATATCATCCATGCAACTTAATTGACCTTTATAATTCTCCTGGGCACACATTTTTGGTAGTTTTCCCCATTTAAACCTTGATCATAACTGACTTAGTGACCATTTTACTCAATCTTGTCACTGAAGCTTACTTTTAGGCACCCTTTTATGTGACTATTGACACTTAAAGTACTTGTCTTCATTGATCTATTCACCTATTCCATGCATTGATGTCACTAAAGTCACAACCAAGACTGTTTGGTGTCCTGTTCTTCTCATGGGTTTTTGACTACAATTCTTCTTAGGCACCTTGTCATGCCAATGTTGTCACTTGAAATGGTTTCCTACTGCCTTAGGTGTGCTTTTGGTAGCCTCTTATCTTTGAAAAAATGATTTCATGTCTCCCAGGTGTTTCTTAATGCTAGCTCAATCACCTATGGTGTCCATTCATGTTCAAGCACTATATCTACATTTTAAAAGATTGTTTATATCTACCTTAGGCACCTAATTCATGTCACTTTGTTGCTTAAAAGCATCTTCAAACTTCCTTCATTCAAACTAGTTCTCTTCCTTTGCACAGGCATATATTGTTTTTCTACAAAGCATCTACAAAATTCCCTATGCTTTTGTAGGCAAAGGATCTAAAGTAACAGAAGACTTAATTATGTATGTATCTCTTACTGTATGAGTGTTTCTATTGACATGCACCCCCTTGACATCTATATAATTGAAGTTCTTCTGATGTTTTATGATCGTCATTTTATCATTTTGTTCATTCTAAGAATGTAATAGTGTATATTTTCCTATTCTTTGCACCAATGGTATCTCTATATCAAATGATGAAAAATGTACAGAATGTATAGTTGCAGACAACACTTATGTTGTTGTCTGTAGCTCTTCATGTATATTCAAAATTTATATGAAAGTTACAATGCATTTAGTATAATGACTAGAAACATCAAGAAGTAATGAAGGATTTTGTTCTAACTAGAAAATGTTGCTTCAAAAGCTCCTATGACAAATGTATGACAATTTAGAGAGAAAATTATACTTTGGTCTTATGTACTATTTTTTCACATAATGCATAGCTTATGGTATATGCTTGTTTTTGTAGCACATGTTGATAAACATTATCTAATTTTTTTGTAGTTAACATTTTGATCAGGCATTAGGGAACAAAGAAGGATGTGTTAATTATATTTCATGAGTTAGTTGCTTCAATGTGAACAAAGAAGGATGTGTTCATACTGGGAAAATGCAGATTTGCATAGAACAAAGTTGTATGAGGGATCTCATCTTGAAATACAAACTTTAATATATATTTTCCTTTCTTTGTTGTTTATGACAACTAAAATAATTTTGAAATTTTGAAATGCCTATCTAAGTTGATCATGAAAAGTTGGCACACAATCAGTATAGAAGAATCCAAAGCTTAATTATGTGCTATTTCAAAGCTTCATTCAATAGGTGAACAGTTGATTATAGATTTGCATATTAGTTCATTTGTTTTATGTTTATTAAAATTAAAGAGTGTCACATTTTTTCCTCACTCTTGTCCACATGCCTTTTGTTTCCATTTGGTAATATTGGGTAGTGACATCATTGTCAGAGAGCTTTTGTCCTAAGAATGATGATGAAGATGGGGTTGCTATTCATATTATGCTTTGATAGCAATCTAGTTATCTTGAAAGTTGTCTTAGACATATAAGCTTATACATGTTTTCCCCAAGTAAATGGTGGGGGTCTCATAGTTGTTTAAGGTGGACAAGAGACATTGCCTAATTCATAGTGTACTATTTTGTTCAATTTGCCACAATTCCCCAAAGTTTCACTATTAAGGATCATAATTTGAATTATTTAGTTAGACCTACAAGCTATCAACTTTAAACTTGGAAAAATGAGAGAGATAGATGAGCAAGGTTTGTTTTGATGGTAGGATCAGATCAGCTCCTAAGCATCAATTGGTTGACACTAATGCCATTTCTATGATCTCTTATAAAATCAACCTGATTGTAGTGCTTTCTTTTATTCAGGTGTATCCTTGATGCCTGATGCCTCCTAACATTAAAAATAGTGTTTTTGAGAAAGATATGATGAAGACATCAAATACATTGCATCTTGTGTCATTTTGAATATTTAAATTCAAGTTTTAAATTTTGATGAGCCAGGTTGTAGATGGAAAGCTTTCACAAAATTGCTATCTAATGGCACTTGACTCTTGCTACAAACAAATTTGTAACAAGTGAGTTTCTGGATTATCAGATACACATTCTTAAGTTACATGTTTAGGTTCAAATTAAGGACATATGATCTGGAAGCCACATAAATGGAGGTAAATGAACTATTCATTGTTTTCCAAGTTTGAAAAGGAAGATGAAAGGAATTTTTCTCTTGTAGATGCAGATTATGTTGCATTTCACTCTCCATACAATAAGGTATTTGTGTTAAGAGAGTTTTGGTCCTTGCCTACCATACCAGAAGCCATCTAAGAGTTTTCTTTTCTAAATATTATTATATTGTAATGCAATCACCAAATTTTTACTGTATGAGATTGTTTTGATGTGGTACAACTTGTGCAAAAGAGCTTTGCTCAACTATTGTTCAATGATTTTTCTAGACATGCCAGGTATGTGCTTAAAATAAATAGATTTGAATATGGTCATCAGTCCCCTATAATGGTTGAATATAGTGGATGGCTGTAAAACTTGTTTGTAAATGAGGGTCAAAATTTCACTAGGTTTTTTGGTAAAGCTTTGATCTTTGGACATACTTTTGCACTTATACTCTTTCACTAGTTTTTTGAGAGACATAGTTGTGATTTGTGGTCCTATAATTATTGACATTTTTTTTCAAATTTCAAAGCATTTATGAAAATTTTAATGTGCAGAAAATTTTCATCAACATTTGTTCCCATGTCAGCTTTATCTTAGTTATGACAAATTGAAGTTTGAAGGGGTTGAATACAATGAATAGTGTTAAAGTTTGTTTGAAAACTTATGGTCAAAATTTCACTATTTTTCTTGGCAAAGCCCGATTCTCCTCTAGATATAGTCTACACTTATAGCTTTTTTGACAAACATTGTTGTGATTTATTGTGCTATAATTTTCCACACATTTTTTGTATTGCTTGAACCAATTTTAAAAAGTGTTTCTTTAAATCTGTGTTTTTGCTTTCTCTTTGACTGCATGACTTCTGAAGTTCTACGGTTTTTTTTTCTTTAGTGTTTTCCACATTTCGAGTACAAATCTGAATCAAGGAAATTCCCAAGGTTCCCTTGCAATTCCTAGGCTCTTATTTGGAATTAGGGAAAGTATCCAATGAATTAGTGTCCCATACTCACTACATGTTGATCCTATAACAATTTTGAAATAAAGTAAGAGCAAGTAAAGATGGAAAAATAAAAAATAATAAAAATACCAAAAGTTGAGTGAAATATAATGTGTATGGGTGTGCACATATGTGTATGTATAGGAATACAGTAAGGCCTAACCTTGCCCATCCATGGTACATAAGCATGCATATGAACACAGACATGCATAAATGCTATGGTGTGAAAGGACCATAAGGCTTGAGTATCTGGGTAATTACTGGATTGGCATGCATAACTACAAGTGTGCATTTTGTGGCTCCCTTTTTCTAGTATTTTAAAATTTTACATTTTTAAAAGAGCAAGTGTGTAACCCATAAGGGAGTTAATACAATCCAAACAATGTTGGACTCAGGGAACACTAAGAGGGGGGGGTGAATCAATGTTCAACAAGATTTAAACTTTAATTCTAATCATAAACCATTTTCAACACATAAACAAAAATAAAGATGCAAGCACATGAACAAGATAATCAAAGCACCATAACACCAATATTTTTATGTGGAAACCCTGTTAGGGGAAAAACCACGGTGGAGATTTATCCACAATTTATACTTTGTTAAAAGTATGAAGAAAAGGGAATGCACATGCATTCAGGCACACTGCTCAAAATAAGGAAGGCTCGCTGCCTTACAAAATATTTGTGATTACAACAAAAGGTTGAACTGAAAGGATAGCATCTGCATATGCAAAAATATAGTTCTGGTTAAGCTCATAAATCAAATTTTGGACCTGTTGACTCCTTCTAGACTTCACTCTACTCTGCTCTAATTCATTTCCACAAAATCTTAATGCACAAGTGAAACTATGCATAACTCACTCAATCACCTTTCTAATATTCACACATACATCTATTATGTTGTTTTTTCACACACACACTTCAAAATGAATTACCGATCTCATATATATACCTGCTACTAAAATTTCAATTACTCCAAGTCAGCTTCAGCAAAATATGAAATATTCTTCACATGTCGGCTCAAATCATGAGCAATCTTTGATGCACACCCACACAAGTTGGATAGACTATAGCTACAACCCAAAAAAAAAACCAATACAAGAAAAAAATAATCAATTACTCCTTATACATCTGCGACATGCGACATTCACTAGGTCGGCCACAATGAGAAAATAAACAAAAAAACATCTTGCCGGATCTCCAAGCTCGTAACCGATTAATGCAACATCACAAAACTTACCAATAAGGTAACATATATGCTTAACAAACTATCTTGGGGATCCACAACACAAAATGATGATCCGGTGAAGCATATAGATCAACTAACTGACTGGATACCCTATTCTTTCTGCTTTCTGCTGGTAGAACACTGTTCTCTACTTTTCCTGTCGATATGAATAAATTTTGATTTGTGGACCAGGATAATGACTTCAATTCCCATCAATGACAACACTAGAAGCCATATGCAAACAATCTCCCCAAGCCATATGCCAACAATCTCCCCCTTTGGCATTGATGGCAACACTTAGTGAAAAACGATTGTGTCAAAACCAGAGATACACTGCCAAAATTTCAAAACTTTCAAAACACAAATTTCTTTCAAAACATTGCTCCCCCTTAAAATTTCAAGGCATTTTTCACAACACTCTCTCCCCCTTTGACATCAATGACAAATTTTCACTGCTTTCTCTCTCCCCCTTTGCTAATTAGAAATAGGATCAAAATTTGAAGAACTACAACTACTGCACAAGTCAAAAAATGATTTTATACTTATCTTTCATTTCTAGAAGAAATTTCTTCCAAGCATCTACTACAATCCCAATGATTATGGTCAAGTTGTTATTTTTTGATGTCTGGTTGATGATCTAGATGAGGGATTTGGGAATTGTAATCGCTTCTTCTAACTTTTCTCCTTTCCTCAAAACCTCAATTACCTGCTCCATTCTGCCTTCAATTAAATCCTTAACTTTCTAGAAAGTGTCCATAAGAGTGTTTCTGGCAAAGTGAACTTTGCATGCTTAGTCTGCAACTCCTGAATCCTTTTCTTGATTGCACCGTCCTGGTCCTGAACCATGTTATAATCTTGACCAATTTTGTTCAACTCACTTTCAATTTGCTCCAGCTTTTCCTTGTATCTCCCAACATCATGAGGCCAACGAAGATAATAATTATAGATGTTATTTGTTGAGTCAATGCATTTCCTCAACACATTCATTTTCTTTTTCAATTTGGTAAGGGATAGCCTGAACTACTCCTTCAAATGTAGAATTATTTCTTCCTCTTTCCTATCTTGAGGCTCATAGGCCATATCCTCCCTGATACATTCAATCATTTCTTTTGGAAGCATATTCTGCAAATTTTCCACTCCAATGTTGTTATGCACAAAGTAACTGCCTAGAGTGTTCTCAATCAGGTCCTGCTCATATGAGGGTCCATCTAACCATATGCCAACAATCTTTTGCATTCCATCTTCCTCCTAAACAATATGCAGTATCTTTGTTTTGAATAAAGCACCTTCTTCATCACTTCCTTCTGCTATTATTACATCCGATTCAACTGATTCCAGTTCATCTCTTGGAGTGTACTCATTAGAATCTTCATCTGGTATATCCACAATTACCTATTCTTTGCCTTTTCCTTCAAGTTTAGGAGACTTGTGTGCCAGAGGAGTGTCATCAACAAACTCTAGAGCCCTTTTCTGCTTCCTCTCCATCTTATCGGAAGATGATCCAACTTTGTGTGCTTTTACCAGAATGGAAATACTAACTACTCCAAACTTTTCCAACAATTCTCTAAAGAAATTTGCATATTCTTGCTCACAATTTTCCAGAGTATTAGAATGTTCAAAAAATTTCTTACAAACCGTTCATTTTCCTTCTATACCACACTATCATTATGAGGCAAGCAATTCAGAAAATACTTCATGATACATATGACTAAAGTACCAAACCTGAAGGGGTAATTTGCATCCTTTGTTAATTGCACATTCTCCATCAATTGTTCTTTTAGCAAACTACACAGGTCAAAGTCTTGGTTCTCCATTATCATTTTATGAGATATGTAAATTGCGTCTGCCAAGGTTGTGCCTTCCCTATTTGTGAAGAAAATTTTGTATGAAATCCCATGTGCAATGCACCTCGTTATTGGATCTTTGATTGTTAAATTATCAGAGCCCTTTGATCTCCTGTTACTCCGGTTAGGGTTTCAACTTCAATGTTATGATTCAACTTCTTTTTCAGAATATCCCTGACATTGCATAATCTAGTTAATTTTTTTATCACCTCTTTTGAAATGAGATAGGGTTTATCCAGAGTGAGAGTGTCCTCATTCAATCTGTTCAAGATAAACCTAAAAAATTCTTTGTTGACAAAGTAAGGAAACTCATTCCAAATATCCAGACTCCTATGTTTTGTACCTTCAAGCCACTTCAATTCATTGGCCAACAACATATTTCTTACATCTCTGATCTTCCTACTACTATATTCATCCAAATTCACAATTCCTTTGATTTTCTTCATTTTTCTTTCCGTACCGAACAAGTTTTTCTTCTGAGCACAAAATTAGGAATTCAACAAGCAATCAAAAATACTTGATGAATTTGCCGCCAAATTTACTTGACTCCTTCAAAAATTTTCTGCAAAGGCTCTCCTATTCTCCTTCAATGCAAGGTGACAAATGAGGGTTCCAAATATCCTTTTATAACTTTGCGCACCTAACCTTTTTTCCACATTAATTTTTTTCCCTAGGAGTTCCGGTTACCCTGTTTTCTCAGACAGTAAGAGAAGAATTCATCTACGGACCTTCTAGATCTCGAATTCCTACACAAATGATCATGGACACATTTGAAGATTGATGGCACAACTATTGAAAATTTCCTGCATTTCGGTGCCAACTACAGACAGGGGGACAAAGGATTTTTCTTGAAAGACTCCCCCTAGGCTAATGGCCTGAGATCAATTTCAAGAGGAACTACTAGAGACTACTTCCGGTACAGGATTATTTCCTTCATTAGATTCACTCTTCTTTACCCATGTTTTCTTCATCTGATCTCTTATATTTTCCACAGTCACTTTTCCTTTTCTTTTTCATCTTTCTTTGAAATTATTCCTTTGTATACCAAACCTCTTCTATCCATGTTTTTGTTCTTGCAAAATCTTGCAATGTAACCAAATCTGTTGCAATTGTAACACATCGGATTTCTTTTTCTAGACCATTCATTCCATTGATTTCCCTTTGACTTGCATTGATTAAGAACATGCCTAATTCTTCCACAGGTGTAGCAGTTAACATTCCTTGCACTGACAGACATACTTCTGCATTCAATTGACTTATGACCAAACTTTTGCAACTAGAAAACTAACGGGGAAATGATGGACTGCTTGAATTTATTTTACTTCTACACTATGAAGCCATATGACCAAACTTATTGCAAGCAAAGAAGTAACCATTAAACTTTTGAGCATTGGGTTGTCTTACCAGATACCTTCTTCCTTTGTTCATCTGATTTCTTTGTCTGGAATCCTTGTGTTCAGATCTAGAGCTTTCTCCTTTCTCTTAGCCAAGACCTCACTTATCATTTGCATCCTTTTTTCCTTTAGTCAGCTCATCAAGCTTAGCAGAACTGATCCTGAACTTCTCCTTGTATTCATTTATAGTATTGAGTTCATTTATGAGAATAACTATCTGTCTTTCAAGCTCTTGTTCATTATTTATGTATTGTTGCAGTTCAATCTCCAACTGAATGAGTCCACTATTTACTCTACTGCATTCTTTAGACTTTTCTTTTAAAATTGGGCTAGATTCTCCTCATTCTCTTCCTTTCTTCAATCTCCTTAGTTAGTTTCATTTCCATAGATTCCATCTCAAGCTTTAGAGTAGCATTGTCCCTAGCAAGCTTTTCACATTCTTTAGTTGATTCAGGTGAACATCTTCCAAGCTTTTATTCTCTTTCTACTTCAGCTGATCACAAAGTTCCTTCCTCTTTTCTCTTGACTCATTGATTTTATCCTTCAATGATTGAATGAATTTTTTCAGCATCCACAAGATTTGCTTTTAATTGCATGACTTCCGCTTTAGACTGATCAAGATCATTAAGTGCCACCATAAGCTACTATTGAAGACCACTAGAGTCCATTGCAATTCAAGATCCACATCAAGTTGTTAAACTTCTGCAAAGGAACCTTTCTCTTATACCAATTGTTGGACTCAGGGAACACTGAGAGGGGGGGTGAATCAGTGTTCAACAAGATTTAAACTTTAATTTTGATCATAAACCATTTTCAGCACATAAACGAAAATAAAGATGCAAACACATGAACAAGATAATCAAAGCACCATAACACCAATATTTTTACGTGGAAACCCTATTAGGGGAAAAACCATGGTGGAGATTAATCCACAATTTATACTCTATTAAAAGTATGAAGAAAAGGGAATGCACATGCATTCAGGAACACTGCCTAAAGCTCACTGCTCAAAATAAGGAAGGATCGCTGCCTTACAAAATGTTTGTGATTACAACAAAAGGTTGAATTGAAAGGATAGCATATGCGTATGCCAAAATACAATTTTGGTTAAGCTCATAAATTAGATTCTGGACCTGCTAACTCCTTTTGGACTTCACTCTACTATGCTCTAACTCGCTTCCACAAAATCTTAATGCACAAGTGAAACTGTGCATAACTCGCTCAATCACCCTTCTGATATTCACACATACATCTATTCTGCTATTTTCGCACACACATACTTCAAAATGAATTACCGATCTCATATATATACCCACTACCAAAATTTCAATTACTCCAAGTCGGCTTCAACAAAATATGAAATATTCTTCACATGTCTCAAATCATGAGAAATCTTTGACGCACACCCACACAAGTTGGCTAGACTATAGCTACGACCCAAAACAAAATAACCAATACAAGAAATAATTAATCAATTACTCCTTATACATCTACGATATGCGACATTCACTAGGTCGGCCACAATGAGCAAATAAACAGAAAAAAATTATGTCGGATCTCCAAGCTCGTACACCGATTAATGCAACATCACAAAAGTTACCAATAAGGTAACATATATGCTTAAAAAACTATCTTGGGGATCCACAACACAAAATGATGATCCGGTGAAGCATATAGATCAACTAACTAACTGGATACCTTGTTCTTTCTGCTTTCTGTTAGTAGAACACTGCTCTCTATTTTTCCTACCAGTATGAATAAATTCTAATCTGTGGATCAGGATAATGACTTCAGTTTCCATCAATGACAACAATAGAAGCCATATGCAAAAATTCTCCCCAAGCCATATGCCAACAAACAGGTGGTGTAAGGTTATCACTTCATTCAATAATGGTTTCTTGGAAATTCATTTTGTGCTTCCTCATGCACATCTCATGCATGTAGACACCTTTAATCAAACTTGTGCTTTAAAGGCTAATCAATATCCCATGAATTTTTTTACTGGGCTGATTTTCACAGTCTATTCCATCAATTAAGAGATGCAATCAATGTGCTTGTAGCTATAAGTAGTTCCATCTCAACAACTTAGGAAAGTAAGAAAGCAAGCATGGTAAAATAATTTAGTTGTTTTATAGTTAATTTTTTCTTGTGGTTTGTCTCCTTCTGCACAATCCTATATATTTGGGCTCTTTTTTGCATCCACATATTCATGGCACATGACTACTAACATATTGACACCTTATGTGTCTAACATCCATTTTGTATCAAATAGCGGGAAGTTAATTTTTGTTTAATATGTCAAGTGCATGGTTTCAGGTTTCCTATCGTCATTTTCTAGTTTCTTATAAATATTTATCGAATGTTTATTTTTGTGTTATCAAATGTTTTATATCTCAATATAATGTGTATTTTTTTATTTTTGTAGAAATGTACTAATAAACTCCAAGAAGGGGATAAAGATGGGGTGTTAGATCTGTTTGATAGTGCTGCTATGGGCATTGGGCGGATTCACTCACTATCTATTGTACATGGAGTCAAATTGAAAGGAACAAGAGATGCAAATGTAAATATTTTAAAGGTCACAAGTAACATACCCCTTGATTATGAAGAAAAAATAGATACAGTTGTCCGTTTGAAAGAGAAAGAAGGAACCTTCACATGGTAGCCACTAAATTTTTTTCAAAAAATGACATAGTTGATGTTTATCATGTATTAGTTGTTAGATAGCTTGGCCCACTACTTTATGTAGTAGTTTGAATGTGTTGTTCAAGGATATTTATCATGGTGTATTTGCAAGAGTTGGAAACTCTTAGACTTTGAATTTTTTTTATTATATATATATTATGAACATCTTACATTTCATGAAAATTGCATTATATTTTTTATTACAGATTACCTTTTTTATCATAAAGTTGAATCAATCTTTTAACTTTTATAGCTTGTTCATATATAATTATTATACAATTAATAAACAATGTATCAATATACTACCAGTTGATAGAAATCAGTGAACAAAAATAATTAAATAAACTACCAAATGACATAAATGAAAAATTAAAATGACTAACTTTACTACCAATTAATGGAAATCAGTCAATTAAAATGACTAAATATACTACCAATTGACAAAATGAGGGAGATCAGGGAGGAAAACTACAAAAAAACACAATTAAAGGTGTTTCAACCAACTGTCCAACCCACAAAACCCTATCTTATCAACTTTCCACAATTTCATCATAATCACCTTGTAGCATTGCAAACAAAGGTTTTTTTCCACAACTTTCAAAATACACCTCAAACCTAGAAACCAAAAGGTGTTTCAAACACCCATTATCCTCTTCTTAAACATACTCAAAACCTCATATACTTGTTTTGGAACAACACCTCTTAAATTAGATTGGTTCGCTAAATAGGGGCTCAATTAGCCCTCTTTTCCAAAGCAACATCCCCTCAAACACATTTCCAACCCTAAATACCTATTGGCAGTCCCTTTCCAAACTCCAAAACTATAGTTAATCAAAGCACTTTCTATTGCATCAAAACATAAAACCCTTGTTCTAGGCCATTCTAGGCATGCTCAATGAGGGTTTATTGAAACCCAGTACTCCCAGCTCTATTTCACCTTGTAAACACTTTCAACACACCTAAATATGTTTTCCTATGCTTGACAAACTCACTCCCACACTTTACCAACACTGTCTCATCAAACTACCATTCTTAACCATCAAATTTGGTTCAAAACTTGCACATTTCACCCTAGGGCATCATTCCAAAGCCCTCAAACAACCTCCCCTACTCTTAGAAACCTCACAAAACAATCATCCTATATTTATTTATACCATTCCACCAAGTATTTTTAATATTCACCGGGTGGAATGGCCTAAATACCCATTTTACACTCTTAAACCACCATTTTCTGAGTTACAGACCCGCCTGTAGTAAAATGTCAATAAAATCCCCTAAAATCTATGAAATTCCTCCAAGTCAAGTCGAAAAGGAATATGCTTCAATCTTATATATAAATCAACAACTTTTAAAGCAATATGTCACTGTACATAATCATATAGGTCTGGAGAGCATAAATTACCAGTTAAACACAGAAAAATGAGAGTTTCTAATTGATTTCTCCACCAAACTTCAAAAAGAGAGTTTACATCGAGATATCAAACATATTTAAACTTTTCTCTTCTAAAAACCAACTAACACAACCAACAAAACTAACTTTTAAACTCCCATGACCGCTGGTATTCCTAATCTTGCATTTTTGCACTTTTTAATATGATAACATTGCAAGATTTTATAAATTTTGACAACTTCTAACAAAATGACTCCCAAACCGACTAAATGGACTTAAAACACTAGAAAATGGTCTATTATGACCTTGTTGAATGATTAAAAGACTTGACACACCAAAATCCTATCAAAGACCTTATTTACATAAATTTGCTGAAGATGAACTTGGTGCCCATGCACCATACACCCGGCCTCAAAAAAATTCCAAGTCCCTTGGAAATTGAGTTGCAACTTGTCCATACCATCTCTTTGGTCTTCCAAAAGTCCTTTCATCAACTAATCCTTTCCATTGAGTCAAAAACTAAAAAATTTCATTGTGCTTTGCATTTGGTGACTTCTTGCCACTTAGAATCTACTCCATCCTCACTAACTGACCTGTTGATTGTCCCCTCATCTGTCCCTTATCATAAACTGATGTATAACTTTCCTTCACACCTACAAACATACCTTTACCTACCTTATCTTGGACTGTCCACTACTTCCCTCTTATTACATACTTGAACTTTCCTATTTGTTCTTGCCAAACTCTTTGATTCACCTCACCTTTTTCCTTCATATTTTACTTTAGGCCCTCTTCCCTTAGGATCCCTGTATTATCAAACTTACAAACCTCTGTAGTAATGAAATCTGACTGCCTACTACCTTCTTTTGAAACCACTAAAAAAGTATTGTTCCCACCATGATCTTATTATGCTTTTCTACCCAATCTTGCAATTCATCCTTGACCTTCTCTTTGTCTTCCTTTGACACCAAGTCACCATCTTGTCTCATCAAAATTGAATCTTTTCCCAAACTCACTGTCTTAGCATCCTCCTCTTTTGTAGTGGTTGCACACTCTTTCTTTTTTTCTTCCTCAATCTTTATGTACTCCTTTCCCATCATGTTCACTTTTGTTGCCTTACCTTGTTCCTTAGCATCTTCTTGTAATGGATTCAATGTAAAAGCATTCCCATCCTTCTCAATCTAATATGTATTGTCTCTCCCATCATAAATGGCATGTCTATCAAACTACCATGGTCTTCTAAGCAATAAATGACAACAATCCATTGGAAAAACATCACAAAGAACCTTGTCCCTATAGCCACCAATGTTAAATTCAACTAAAGCTTGCTCACTAACCAAAATGGACTGATCATCATTCAACCAAGATACTCTATATGGTGTTTCATGAGAAATTCTCTCTAACTTCAATTTATCTACCATTTCATTTGACACCATGTTATCAATACTCCCTGAATCTACTAAAACTTTGCATTTGCATGTGGTCTTGAACAATGTCCTTTGAGTCATCTCCTTCTCCTTGGATGCTTTTAGGAGTTGTCTTCTCACCATCAATGACTCCCCAACTTCTAGAGCAACATATTGCATTGGAGAGTTTACACTGTCATCTTCATCTTCTTGCACCAATTGTACCCTCTTTTCACTTCTTTCACCACCATATAAACTAGAAGCTTGTTCTTCCTTGCATTTCCATGCTTGATGGCCAAACTAATTGCAATGATAGCACCTTCCTCTTAACCAACTAGAGCCTCTTCCTTGACTTCTAAATCTTCCTCTAAAGCTTGATCTACCACCTCTAAAGCTACCTCTTGGATCAAAAAATCACTCTTGTCCTTTGTTTGCATCTTCTTGGCTTTCATTTGATTGTCTTGAAGTAGAAAATGAACCTCTTCCTCTAGAAGTGTTTCCTTTGTCCCTAGTTTTTTGTCTTGCCTTCTCTTGACCTTTTTTTCAGCCCTTATTGCCATTTGATAACACTCTTCAACTATTCTTGGATTTTCCAAGGTTAATTCATCCTGAATGTTAAATCTCAATCCACTCAAATACCTAGCAACTTTTTCTACTTCATCCTCCATGTTACCAACCCTTATACTCATCTTGTAAAATTCTTCAATATATGCTTTAACATCCATTTCTTTCTATTTCAAACCTTGAAGTTTCCTAAACATTTGAATAGCATAATCAGAAGGCATAAAATTACCTTTCATTTTAGCCACCATTTTGTCCCAAGAAACAATCTTTGATTTACCTTTCTTCCTTCTCTTAGATTTCTCATAATCCCACCGCAATAGTGCATGACCCTTCAACTTTGTTTTTGCAATCTTCACCCTTTTCTCTTCAAGAACATCTTCACACTCAAAGTAATTGTCCAATGCTGCAATCCAATCCAACAATTCTTCATCATTTAGATTACCTCCATATTTAGGAACATCAATCTTCACCTTGTTTCTATCATCATTGACTACTCTCAGCAACTTAGCCATCCTCTGATCATCAGGATCCAATTCCTCTTCCTCTTCACCGTCACTTTCCTCTTCTTCACTGGAGTCACTCTCATCACTCATGTCCACATCTCTTTTATGCCTTGTTTCCAGAGCAACAAGCCTTTCCTTTAACTCTCTCATCTCCCTAGCATGCTTTTCCTTCAATTCACTCATTTCTCTAGCCACAATTTTCCCTTTTGAAGGCATCTTGTCTCTTCAACTTCCCACTTTTCCTTCTTCAATCTGCAAATTTTCACCTTCAAGAGATCTATAACCTATGCTATGATACCACTTGATGCAAAGCAAGGAGGAAAAATACAAACAAACACAATTCAAGGTGTTTCAACCAATTGTCCAACCCACAAAACCCTATCTTATCAACTTTCCACAATTTCATCATAATCACCTTGCAGCATTGCAAACAGAGATTTTTGTCCACAAATTTCAAAATACACTTCAAAACCAAAAACCAAAAGGTGTTTTAGAAACCCATTATCCTCTTCTTAAACATATCTCAAAACCTC
Organism: Sequoia sempervirens; assembly: GCA_007258455.2. Classification (NCBI taxonomy): domain Eukaryota; kingdom Viridiplantae; phylum Streptophyta; class Pinopsida; order Cupressales; family Cupressaceae; genus Sequoia; species Sequoia sempervirens. The sequence goes on along the minus strand of VDFB02281492.1, from coordinate 173,035,816 downwards.
ATATACTTATTTTGGAACAACACCTCTTAAATTAGATCGGTACACTGAACAAGGGCTCAATTAGCCTTCTTTTCCAAAGCAACATCCCATCAAACACCTTTCCAACCCTAAATAAATATTGAAAATCTCTTTCTAGACTCTGAAATCACATAATCCATAACTCTTAATCAAAGAAGCACTTTCTATTGCATCAAAACATAAAACCCTTGTTCTAGGCCATTCTAGGCATGCTCAATGAGGGTTTATTGAAACCCAGTACTCTTGGCTCTATTTCACCTTGTAAACACTTTCAACACACCTCAATATGTCTTCTCATGCTTTACAAACTCACTCCCACACTTTACCAACACTGTCTCATCAAACTACCATTCTTAACCATCAAATTTGGTTCAAAACTTGCACATTTCACCCTAGGGCATCATTCCAAAGCCCTCAAACAGCCTCCCCTGCTCTTAGAAACCTCAAAAAAAAATCATCCTATATTTATTTATGCCATTCCACCAAGTATTTTCAAGATTCACTGGGTGGAATGGCCTAAATACCCATTTTACACTCTCAAACCACAATTTTCTGAGTTACAAACCCGCCTGTAGTAAAATGTCAATAAAATCCCCTAAACTCTATGAAATTCCTCCAAGTCAAGTCCAAAAGGAAGATACCTCAATCCTCTATCTAAATCAACAACTTTTAAAGCAATATCTCACTATACATAATCATATAGGTTTGGAGAGCAACAAATTACCAGTTAAACACATAGAAAAATGAGAGTTTCTAACTGATTTCTTCACCAAACTTCAAAAAAAGAGTTTACATTGAGATCTCAAAAATATTTAAACTTTTCCCTCCTAAAAAAAAACTAACACAACCAACAAAACTACTTTTAAACTCCCATGACTGTTGTTATTCCTAATCCTGCATTTTTTCACTTTTTAATATGACAACATTGCAAGATTTTACAAGTTTTTACAACTTCTAACAAAATGACTCCCAAACTGACCAAATGGACTTAAAAAACTAGAAAATGGTCTATTATGACCTTATTTAATGATTAAAAGACTTGACACACCAAAATCCTATCAAAGACCTTATATACATAAATTTTCTCAAGATGAACTTAGTGCCCCTGCACCACAAAAATCAGTGACTAAATATATGACCAGTTGACAAAAAAATAATGATTAAAATGACTAAATTAATGACTATATTAATGACTAAATATAGTATCAATTGATAGAAATCAGTGACTAAATATATGACCAGTTGACGATAAAATAATGATTAAATCAATGACTAAATTAATGACTAAATATAATACCAAATTGATCGATTAAAACAACCAATAAATGACTAAAAATGGTTTAGTCATAAATTTGGTCAAGTTATAAATGACTGGAAATAAACTAATAATGGTCACATGACCAAGCTTAGTCATTTATATGCAATTTTTAGTAGTTTTTTTAGTCATTTGTTACTATTTTTCTACTAGTGCAAACTATTGTCAACAAACAATGTATCACAAATAATAACACTTGATTCTATATGAGCCCCAACTCCATAAATAGAAGAGTCTCCAGAAAGAAGATAAAATACTATGAGAGATCCTAGAAATGAAATCATGTCCTTGTACCACACTAACATGTGCCAAGTTGTGTGAAGTAAGATATCCTCCAACATCCCAAACTGAAAGGATATCAACATCTAACATTTAAACCAAATGAAACATGGTAATTGATGCAAACCTATCGAAATTCAAATCAAACATTCCACAACATTAGGAATCTTCCCAAAGCCACAAACCATTTCCTATACCTCTCCAAAAAATTCCTTTGAACTACTTCCATAGCTCAAGACTAAATCCAAGAGAATAATGGAAATAAATGAAACCATGCACCTACTTCTCAACAATCTTCAAAGCTCACTAGACAAATGTACATGAGAAGGAAGGATACATATAAAGAATGCATATGATAAGTAGGTGAGCTATACCTCTTTGATCATTCATTTCCCAAGTATACCGAGAGGGATTCAATATTTCTATATGCACACTATTGAATAGGACAACTGAGAGGGGGGGTGAATTAGTTGTTACAGATTTTAACCTTTAAATCAATCACTAGAACTAATGCTTAACACTACTTAAATGATTAATCATCAAATGCCAATGTAGAAACTCAAATCCAACACATAAACACAATAACACCAGATTTACATGGAAAACCCAATGTGGGAAAAACCATGGTGAGGATTAACTCACACTATAGAGAATATCAAAACCGGTTACAAAAGGCTCACTACTTGAGATAAGGCTCATTGCCTAAGATAAGGTCTCACTGTCCACAGGGCTACAACCCAGAGATACAAAAGATGGCTAACTGCCAGAATACAGGAGTTATGGTTCACTGCCAAAAGTATGAACTGATGGATTACAACTTCCTTGTGTTGAGTTCATTTATAAATGAAGCTCTATGTAAGTAGTACTTCTTTTCAATAGTCGCTCAATAATTTTGTTCTGATCTTCAGTTGATAACTCAATTAAACTCACATCATGCACATAAACTTTATTATTTTTGCCTACTTTTCTCACTTTTCTCTACTACTCCCTCTCTCTCTCTTTTCTTTTATGGAGAGTCTCATATATATATATATATATATATATGTATCTTTTATTCATCAATTAGGTCGGCATCATATAAGGTTAATGCATTTCTTATGTCAGTAAAACATCCATAAAATATAGCTAGTCCACATAATATATTTCATATGCTAAGTCGGCCAAGATATTCAAATATTAGAATCATAGCTTGTCTCACGGTAGAAACATGACCAACACACTGGACCAACCAACACACCGGACCACATATAACGATCATATTCGATAGGAAATAGCTTTCGGTAGCCATCTCATACATTTAGTACTTTGTTGACATCAATGACAACCTATTGACATTAATGATAACCATTTGATGCAATCCAATTTCCAACAATCTCCCCCTTTGTCATTGATGGAAACACAAGATGTGAAAATCCAACAACAACATCCTTTGTAGTTTTTCCCTTTTGATGAGCTGAAATGATTTTCATTCTTTTCACATTCTTTCTCTCCTTCTTTGATGTCAATGACAAAAAGAGAAGATCTATCTCCCCCTTCAAAAATTTTACAAAAAAAGTCTTCAAAAATGATATAAAAAATGGTTCTTTACCTCAATCCTTCTTCCCTTAAAATATCTCCTTGTATTTTTCTTTTAGTTTCAGAAGAAATTTCTTCCAGGAATCCACTACCATCCTGATGTTTAAAAAAATATTGTTTTTCTTTTCTATCGAATCAATTGTTTCTAGAAGAGTATCTGGGATAGTGATATTTTGTTCATTTTTCTTAGCTTCCACCAGGAGACCAGAAAGTTGTTCCAATATCAACTCAATTATCTCTTTAACTTTCCAAAAAGTATTCACAATACCATCCCTCTGTATCACAATGACTGCAAGTTCAGACTGTAAGGAATTGATCCTTTTCTTTTGCGCTCCATCCTTGTCATTAAGGATATCATATGCTTTTCCAATAGAATCCATCTCAAGCCCAATAGCATCGATTTTTGCTCTGTAGTTTCCGATAGCAGAAGGCCACGGAAGACAATACCTATACACATTTTTTACATTCTTGATGCATGTTTTCAATTCATTTATGCTCTCAATCAATCTTTTTTGTGCATTTATGCATCTTTCTTCCATGGCCAATTGAATCTCATCTCTTTCTTTTGTTTCACTAGGTGATTGTGCCTTTAGTCTATCTTCAATCTGCTCAATCAATACTTCCGATAAAAAAACTTGTCAATTCACTTAGATCAATATCATTATGAATTATGTAAATAGCCAAGGCATTTGTGATCTCATTTTGCTCATATGATGGTCATGACAACCAAGCATCTCCAATCTTCTTTAGTCCATCAAATCTCCCAAGAATATTCAACACCTTCTCCTTAGTGAAATCTTCTCATCATCATTCGTTGATGCTAGATCAATTGCCTCTATAATATTTTCTTCCTTTTCTGCTTTCTTCTCCTCTATCTTCAGCTTCTTTATTTCCAAAGGAGAACTTGAGATGATTCTTCTTTATTTTCTCTTTTCGTAGGAGAATCCTGCTTCAAATATCCCAATCGGATTGGAAACCATGCCAAAACTCCATACATTTATTTTGTTTACAAAGTATTCTTCACAAATCTTTTCCTTTTCTGCTAGACATTCCATATATCGGTAGACCTCCTTCCCAACTGGTATAACTGACTTCCACTCAACATTCTCTTTCAATGGTAATGATTTTAGAAAATACATCATCAAACATATAACTAGAGATCCAAAAAAAAAAGGGTAATTATCATTCTTTGTCATAGTAATATTCTCCATTAATTGATTCCTCAGTAACTCACAAAAATTGAAATCCTCATACTTTTCAACCATTTGATGCACAACATAAACGGAAATCGCCAAAGTAGAGCCTTCCCTATTTTTGAAATAGATCTTATATGAAATTCCATGTCACATACCTTATCACAGGGTCAATTATAGTATCAATTAGAAGTTCCATTTTATCTCCCATTACCCCAGTTAGGGCTTTGACTTCTTTTTTCTTCACCGACTTCTTTACTGGAACAGGTCCATTATTGCATAATCATATTATTGCTTCAATTGCTTCCTTTGTGATCTCATAGGGTTTGTCGAAGATCATCTGATCACCTTGAATTCTGCTTAGGACAAACCAAACAATGTCCACATCCAAAAATTATGGAAATTTTCTCCAAATATCTAAACCCTTGTGCCCTAAATTCTTGACCTTTTGCATTTGTTCAACTGAAAGGGAACCCTTGAGATTTCAAAAAAATTCATGGTCAAATTCATCGATTTGTAACTTAATTTCTGCAATTTGTTGTTGTGTGGATTAAATACCACCATTTCCTTCGACTCCATTATTTTAGCCTTGTTCTCCATACTTTCGCTTGCCAATAACCCTTAACTCCTTATTTTTCAGCTACACTCTTCTCCTTAGCTCGTTCAATTCAAAAAAAGGACCACTCAACTTGTTGCTTTTGTAAGGAAAATCAGATGTTGAAAACAATTCTCCTAATGTCAATACCTCGGGAAAGAATGTAGATACACTTTAAAATTTACAATTACAGTCAAGTTAAGATGCACTATGAAACAGAGTACAGAAACAGAGTTTTGACAATCACACAAGAACACCAGATATACGTGGGAAAACCCTTACGGGAGAAAAACCCACCACACCAAGAGAAATCACTTTGTATTACAGTAATTGAAATTACATACAATTCCAGACTTATCTTTCTGGTGTCATTATACATCAGCAATCACCATGAACATTCTTCGAACAAAAACTTTCAAGTTACAACCTCTACAAATTAGAATACATTCACTGATCAACAACAATCTGTCAAATCAACCAACGAACCAATCGATAATCCAACCCAATCACAAATTGCTATCTCAGAGTATATCCATGTCGAACTCTGTCTGTAGAACTTCCTCTCAGAACTGTCGCAGCTAACTGTCTTCCAACTATTCACATTCGGCTCCTCCTATTTGTCCACGAGATGCCACATCGGAAGGTCTTAGTTGGTCAACAGAATTCGCACTATGTAGGCATCTTGGTGAGACACTAACAGTGTCTTGCCGATGTCGTAGATCCTTCATACCGATGTCGCCAAGAGTCTCAATTATTGCTAAGACCTTCTATTGAGCTCCATAAGTTACACTGAGTCACCAAGCAGTCGCCCAGACCTACCGCTTTCACCAGGAGATCATAGCAATTCACCAAAGGTATACCAAAGACACAAGTTATATCGAGGTCCAAAAGATAGTTGGCAAGACTCACATCTTTCACCGAGAGTTCATAGCGAGACATAAAAGTTACCCCGAAGTATTCATCCATCACCAAGACATTGCCCTTCGTCGAGAGATCATTTTGAACTCCATATGTTACCCCAAAGGCTTCCAACACAAAGCAATGTCGGCGAGACATGTAACTCTCACTAAGACTTCTCACCGAGCCTGCTGAGTTACTCTGATGATCTACCTTTGAATCTTCGTCGGTGAGACATTTGTTCATCGGTAAGACTTCTTACCGATAGACCACAAGATACGCCGAAGAGAATAACATGTAGCATACAATCGGCAAGACACTTATCAATTGCTAAGAGTTCTTAGCGAACCCTTAGTGTTATCTCGATGATTCCAAGTGTGTTCCCGTCGATAAGACTTTCACAGTTCACTGAGACGTCTTCCTGGATCATTAGGGTTACTCTGAAGACTTCAATACATACGCTGTCGGTGAGAAATTAACACTTCGCTAAGACTTCTTAGCAAGAACCCTCAGTTATCCTGAAGCCCGTAGTCGCCAAGAGTCTCCCCGACTAACGATTGAATGGCCTGTCGGCCAAAGGTCTCCCGAGCGCTATGAGGTCATAATGAACACACTATGTCACAGCAATAGACTCCACAGTGTAACCTTTCGGCAAGACTTCTGCAAGGTCACAATGACCTGTTCAAAACATAATGATACAAACTGCTTGTCGGCTAGACATTGAAGCTGTCACACTGACTTGGCTCTAATGGAGGTTTCAGCCTATATAGTTTGAGGCACATATTTCCAACAATCTCCCACTTGATGAAGATCATACAGGCACCTCTAGAGCACAACATAACTTACTAAAAATCATGGGCACTAAGGCCCATTAACTGGCACACCACCTGAACTTGTCTGTGCTTACTGACTTCGTCAATGCATCTGCAACATTCTCCAAAGTATCAAATTTTTCCAAACTGACCTTTCCATCCTCAACCATATCTCGTACAAAGTGGTACTGTACATCAATATGTTTTGTCCTGGCATGGAAAGTAGGGTTCTTTGCCAAACAAATGGCACTCTGACTGTCACATAAAATTGTTATTTCCCTTGCATCAAAACCAATGTTAAAACACAAACGTTTCAACCATATAGCTTCTTTACAAGAATGAGTAGCTGCCATGTATTCAGCCTCTATAGTTGACAAAGCGACTACAGCTTGCCGCTTGCTCATCCAACTCACAGCACCACCATTCATCATGAAAATGTATCCACTGGTGGATCTCCTACTGTCAATGTCCCTTGCCCAATAAGAATCTACATAACCATGAATGCTGAGAGTCCTCTGTGATTCAACCAAGTTCCCATGGTAACACAACAAAATCTAAAGTTCCCTTCAAATACCTAAACACTCTTTTCATAGCATCCCAATGTATTCTTCCTGTATTAGCCATAAATCGACTAAGTACTCCCACTGCTTGGGCAATGTTTGGCCTTGTACAGACCATTGCATACATAAGACTACCTACAACACTAGCATAGGGCACACTGGTCATGTCCTCCATCTCAGTAGGAGATTTTGGACAGTCCTCAACAGATAGCTTTGTTCCCTGCATGATTGGAACAACTAACTGCTTGCAATCATTCATACAAAATCTCTCAAGAATAGTCCTAATATACTTACTCTGACTGAGCCAAAGCTTTCTATTCTTCCTGTCCCTAGTTATCTCCATCCCCAGAATATACCTTGCTGCACCAAGATCCTTCATTTTGAACTTAGTAGACAACTGAGACTTAAGATCAGAGATCAATAGCTTGCTATTTCCTATGAACAACATATCATCAACATAAAGAGCAATAACAAGCACTTGATCACTTTCAGCTTTATAGTATACACAATGATCAGATTTTGATCTCACAAACCTAAACATAATACAAAAGTATCAAATTTCTGGTACCACATTCTAGGTGACTGCTTTAACCCATACAAAGACTTCTTTAATTTGCATACCAGTTTTTCTTTACCTTTCTCAACAAAGTGCTCAGGCTGGGACATATAGATTTCTTTTTCAAGATCACCATGAAGAAATGTTGTCTTCACATCCATCTGTTCAACCTCTAAGTCATACGCTGTTGCAAGTGATAATAGAAATCTAATGGACGTCAGCTTTGCTACAGGGGAAAAGATTTCCCCATAATCAATTCCCTCTATCTGGGAATAACCCTTTGCAACTAGTATTGCCTTGTACTTTTCTACACTGCCATCCAGACCAATTTTTTTCTTAAATACTCATTTATAGCCCATAGCTTTCCTGCCTTTAGGCAAGGGCACCAAACTCCAAGTTTCATTTTTATCTAATGATGCCATTTCTTCTTCCATGGCTTCTAACCAAGATTCTGAATCAGACATTTTAAATGCCTCTTTCACAGTCCTAGGCTCATCAGTACTAGAAATCAAAGCATAGGCATAAGTAGAATCAATCAATGAGAACCCATACCTATCTAGTTGTTTCCTTTCATGGGTTGACCTCCTCACTTGCTGAGGCTGAGGTTCTTCTTCTTCAGAACTTTCGGAACTGCTTGAGCTCTCCTCAGTTTGAGGTACATTTTGAATTTCCAATTCCACTTTCTCTGGTGTAGGAGGAATTATTGCTACATCCTTATTTTTATTTGACTTTTTCTCTAACTACAGATCCAAAGTGGAAGGTTTCAGCTCACAAAAGATTACACTTTTGCTGTATACAACCTTCTTTGTATCAGGATTCCAAAGCATGTATCCTTTTATATTAGCACTATAGCCAATAAAAATACACTTGACAGCCTTGTTCTCCAACTTAGATCTTTTTACATCCGGCACATGTGCATATGCCTCACAACCAAAGACTCTAATATGTCTAAGAGAGGGCTTCTTACTAGACCACGCTTCCAAAGGTGTCTTCTCAACAAGAGCAGAGTTTGAAGATCGATTAATTAAGTAACATGCAGTAGCAGTAGCTTCAGCCCAGAACTTCTCTTCCAAACTAGCACTACTAAGCATACTTCGTTCTCTCTCCATCACTATCCTATTGAACCTTTCTGCAACTCCATTTTGTTGTGGAGTATAAGGTGTAGTCTTGTGTCTTTTGATTCCATGGTCTTTATAGTATCTTTCAAATTCATCAAAACAGAATTCACCGCCATTATCAGTCCTTAAGCATTTTATTGTTTTACCAGTCTGATTTTCAACAAGATTTTTAAACTCCTTAAATTGACTGAACACTTCTAATTTACTTTTCAAAAAATATATAAATGCTCTTCTTGAATAATCATCAATGAACGAAACATAGTATCTTGATTTAGAAAAAGAAGGAACATCTACTGGACCAAATACATCCGAATGAATATAGTCTAACAAACCAGAAGATTTATGAGGACTGTCATAAAATGAAACACGATGCTGCTTTCCATATATACAGTGTTCACAGAATTCAAATTCAATATTACAATCATCGAGCCCCTCAACCAGGTTTTTATTCTTCAAGGTTTTTAAACCTTTTTCTCCTATGTGGCCTAACCTATGATGCCAAAGCATAGTCTTCTCTGCAGGAAGTTTTACTTCCATAGAGTTTACAAAATTAGGGATATGTCCCCCTCTACCTCCATGAGCAGCTTTCAGTGACTTTATAGAGATACTGTTACATTGAACAGCTTGTGCATCCAGCTTGCACAGGGTACCAATTCGAGCACCTCTAGCCAGCACCATTGAACCTCTAGTCATCTTACAGCCATTACCAGAGAACGAGAGTTGTACTCCAATGTCATTTAGCATACTTACAGACAATAGATTTCGAGCCAGACCTGGTATGTGCATAACATTATTGATTCCCTTCACTCTTCCATTAGGGAATTGTATCCTGACTCTTCCACGGCCAACAATCTCCAAAGTTGAATCACTTGCCAAGTACACCTTTCCACCATCGTATTCTTCATACTTTGTGAACCATTCTCTATGAGATGTCATGTAGAACGATGCTCAGAATCAATCAGCCAGACATCATCTGATGCCTATGTAGCCAAGGCTGCAATGAAGGCATCACCATCACTATGAGAAGAACCATTATCGAAAGAGCCCTTCTTCTTTTTCTCCTCTTTACAATCCTTTCGGACATGACCAGGTTGCCCACAGTTCTAGCACTTCACCTTGGACTTTTTTCCAGGAGACTTTGATCTCCCCTCTTATTTCAATTTAGACTTCTTGCCTTTCTCCTTTGACCTTCCTCTGACAGCAAGAGCCTCCTTCACCATCTCAGAAGACTTCCTTCTCATTTCTTCTTACAACAAAGAACCAACAATATCCTTCATCTTGAAATTAGATGTTGTACTCCCGATAGCCATCACTAGATGATCCCATGAGTCTGGCAAAGAACACAATAGTAGCATACAACGATCCTCTTCTTCAGTCTTCACACAAACATATGTCAATTGAGCAAGCAACATGTTAAATGCATTCAAATGATTAGCTATAGACCCTCCTTCCTACATTCTCAAAGAGTATAGTTTCTTCCTCAGGAATAATTTATTCACCAAGGACTTCCCCTGATAAATAGATGCCAGTCTCTTCCACAAGGTAGATGCAGTCTTCTCTTCATGTACATTGAGAAGAACGGAGTCTGCCAAGCAGAGCCTTATCAGCCCCTTAGACTTCCTATCTGCAAGGTCCCAATCTTCTTGCTTCATGCCTATAGGTTTCACTCCAGCCACAACAATCCAAAGATCACGGTCAACAAGAAGATCCTCCATCTTGAGTTTCCACAACTCAAAGTTACTGCCATTGAATTTCTCTATTTCAATCTTACTAGATGTACTAGCCATCTTAATCTGTAATTAGAAATAACAAACTCTACAAGACTCCCACTGAACATAATTGACACAAAAAACCCAACATACCCACAAGGATAACACAACTGGCCAGGCTCTGATACCACTTGTAAGGAAAATCAGATGAAGAAAAAAAATTCTCCTAATGTCAATACCTCAAGAAAGCATGCAGATACACTTTAAAATTTACAATTACAGTCAAGTTAAGATGCACTATGAAACAGATTACAGAAACAAAGTTTTGACAATCACACAAGAACACCAGATATACGTGGGAAAACCCTTACAGAGAAAAACCCACCACACCAAGAGAAATCACTTTGTATTACAGTAATTGAAATTACATACAATTCCAGACTTATCTTTCTGTTGTCATTATACAGAAGCAATCACCATGAACATTCTTTGAACAAAAACTTTCAAGTTATAGCCTCTATAGATTAGAATGCATTCACTGATCAACAACAATCTGTCAAATAAACCAATGAACTAATCAATAATCCAACCCAATCACAAACTGCTATCTCAGAGTATATCCATGTCGAACTTTGTCTGTAGAACTTCCTCTCAGAACCGTCACAGCTAACTATCTTCCAACTGTTCGCATTCAGCTCCTCCTATTCATCCACGAGATGCCACATCGGAAGGTCTTACTTGGTCAATAGAATTCACACTGTGTAGGCATCTCGGTGAGACACTAACAGTGTCTTGCCGATGCCATAGATCCTTCATACCGATGTCGCCAAGAGTCTCAGTTATCGTTAAGACGTTCTATCGAGCTCCATAAGTTACACCGAGTTACCAAGCAGTCGCACAAACCTATTGCTTTCACCAGGAGATCATAGCGAGTCACCAAAGGTATACCAAAGACACAAGTCATATCGAGGTCCAAAAGATAGTTGGCAAGACTCACATCTTTCGCCGAGAGTTCATAGCAAGACATAAAAGTTACCCCGAAGTATTCATCCATCACCAAGATATTTCCCTTCGCCGAGAGATCATTTTGAACTCCATATGTTACCCCGAAGGCTTCCAACACAAAGCACTGTCAGCGAGACATGTAACTCTCGCTAAGACTTCTCACCGAGCCTGCCGAGTTACTCCGATGATCTACCTTTGAATCTTCGTCGATGAGACATTTGTTCATCGGTAAGACTTCTTACCGGTAGACCACAAGATACGCCAAAGAGAATAACATGTAGCATACAGTCGATAGGACACTTATCAATCGCTAAGAGTTATTAGCGAACCCTTAGTGCTATCCCGATGATTCCAAGTGTGTTCCTATCGACAAGACTTTCACGGTTCACTGAGACGTCTTCCTGGATCATTAGGGTTACTCTGAAGACTTCAATACATACGTTGTCGGTGAGAGATTAACACTTCGCTAAGACTTCTTAGCGAGAACCCTCAGTTATCCCGAAGCCTGTAGTTTCCAAGAGTCTCCCCTACTAACGATTGAATGGCCTATCGGCTAGAGGTCTCCCGAGCGCTATGAGGTCATAACGAACACACTATGTCACAGCGGTAGACTCCACAGTGTAACCTTTCGGCAAGACTTCTGCAAGGTCACAATGACCTGTTCAAAATAGAATAATACAAATTGCTTGTCGGCTAGACATTGAAGCTGTCACACCGACTTGGCTCTAATGGAGGTTTCAGCCTGTATAGTTTGAGGCACATATTTCCAACAACTTTTGGGGTTTCATCATAAAAGGTAATTTATTGCTTATGACATCATCACCTATACTTCACTCTATCAGTACCTCCTTCTCAACCAATGTTGTTGGATCAAATTTTCCCTAATTTTGCATTTATTGCCTTTTCAGCTTTTAAATTGACAACTATTTTTGTAGAAACACTGTGAACCAAGAAGGGCTCTGCAAATTTCCTGATTTGCATCTTTTCTGCAGAAATTTTCTTCAATGCCTTCAAAATAGAGATTCACATCACATATCCACATGTCCTCACATGACAACTCATATATCGGGGGTTTTCTATATTTTTCTATGACTGCTCCCCCTGAGACAATTACTGGGTTTAGTTCTTAGAAGAGGTATCTACACCATATGCAAATATAGGGTCATTTGATTCATCCTTGTTCTCAGGTTCTTCCTTCTTTCTCAATTTTTTTCCATTTCTCTCCTCACTTCTTCTGGATCTACCTTGTTCATAGGCTTGTTCTTTTGTTTCAGATTAGTTTTCTTCCCAACTTTGTTCCAACAAAATTTTGAGGTATGTCCTGGTTTGTTACAAGTGTAGCACATAACATATCCAAGATCAAATAAATTTTCTTTTATCTTTATCCTACATTGATTAGCCTTGTGTCCAAAGATATTACTTGTGTAAGAATAGCCTTGGAAGGATTGAATTATTTTGTTTATATCAAATATGTTCATCATCATTTGGCTTCTACATTTGGTAGCTCTGTGTCCAAACTTGTTGCAAACATGACATTTTCCAGCAAAGAATATAACATTCTAACTCATTATATTCTGCTTCATCCTACTTCTGCATTCTATTGCTCTATGTACAAATTTATTGCATGAGAAATAAAAGCCATTAAAAGATGGGTACCTTCAGCATTAGGTTGTTGGATGGGTATCCTTCCTTCAGTTCTTGTTTTTATAGGCATTTCCTTGAAGCTTCCTTTGATTACTCATTTTGTTGAAAGTTGTTTTAGTCCTTGAGCTTTGTCCTTCTTCAAGTCCTAGACCACCTTTATCCTTTGAAAGTTTATGAGATGATATCAACTCATCAAGTATTTTAGAGCTTGTCTTGAACCTTTGTTCATGAGCTTTCACTTTTTCTAGATCATCTTTTAGGGTTACTACTTCTTTTCAAGCTTATCACATTTTTCTATCTTCTAATTGATAATTTATTTCAAGCATCCTTTCTCTACCTTGCCTTGTTCAATTTGTGATTTCAGATTCTCTTCCACCCTTTTGATTTCTTCAAGTTTCATTCTTAGATTTTCAACAGTCTCCTTTGCTTCCTTTAGTTCCTGGTTAACTTCTTTATGTTTCAACTTGAACTTCCGGATCTGATTCCTTAGTTTTTTAATGCATTCACCTGCTTACTTGAAATTTTTCTTTTAGATCTTCATTTTCAAACTCTGAAGTCTTTGTTCTTAATTCTTCATCCAAGTCAGATCCCTTCACCATTTAGTTCAACCTACCAAGATCTCCTTCAAGCTGTTAAAATTATTCCAAAGGACCAAGCTATAATACCAATTGTTGAATAGGAAAACTGAGGGGGGGGTGAATTAGTTGTCATAGATTTTAACCTTTAATTCAATCACCGAAACTAATGCTTAACACTACTTAAATGATTAATCATCAAATTCCAATGCAAAAAATAAAACCTAACACATAAACACATATTTACGTGGAAAACCCAATGAGGGAAAAACCATGGTGAGGATTAAATCACACTATAGAGAATATAAAAATTGATTACAAAAGGCTCACTACCTAAAATAAGGCTCACTACCTGAGATAAGGTTCACTGCTTGAGATAAGGCTCACTGCCTGAGATAAGGACTCACTGTCCATAGGTCTACAATCTGGAGATACAAAAGATGGCTAACTACCAGAATACAGGAGTTATTGCTCACTGCCAAAAGTATGAATTGATGGATTACACCTTCCTTCCGTTGAGTTCAGTTTTGAATGAAGCTCTATGTAAGTAGTACTTATTTTCAGTAGTTGCTCAATAATTTTGTTATGATCTTCAGCTGATAACTCAATTATACTAACATCATACACATACACTTTCTTATCTTCGCCTACTTTTCTCACTCTACTTTGTTACTCTCTCTCTCTCTCTCTCTCTTTTCTTTTCCAAAGAGTTATATATATATATATAATTCATCAATTAGGTCGACTCATATAAGGTTAACACATTTCTTATGTCTGAAAAACATCCATAAAACATAGCTAGTCCACATAATATATCGCATACACTAAGTCAGGCAAAATCTTTGAATATTAGAATCATAACTTATCTCACAGTAGAAACTAGACCAACACATTGGACCAACCAACACACCAGACCACATATAACAATCATCTTCGATAGGAAATAGGTTCTGATAACCATCCCATACATTCAGTACTATGTTGACATCAATGACAACCTATTGACATTAATGACAACCATTTGATCCAATCCAATTTCCAACACACACAATACTAAGCAATCAATAAATGAAAAATTTCTCGTTAGGCCCATAATATATTCACATCCACAACCAGATGTAGGCTCCTCATTCTTTTTATTGAAATCCTCAGTGAGTAACATTCCAACACTTATCTCTAAGAAGAAGAGATATATATCCTCACCTAAGTCTCTCTAGTCTCCATGAGCATCCATTGATCATTCCATGCCAACTTCAAATGCAACCTTGCAAAATCATGAGTCTCTGAGAAAATGATTAATACTTGAAACCAAATAGAACTACATCCTCTCCAAAGGAACATCATAAACAAAACCTTAACCAAAGACTCAAAGAGTCCTTCATTGCAACCAAGATGTTAACATTCCCAAAGAACATGAAGATAACCATTCTCTTTCAATAATATCAACAATGCTAATAAACTCTCCCATAATAGGAGCTCCTAATAACATAAACAACCATTGCAAAAAATCATCCATCTCCTAATCAAAGGTCATCCATGGATCTCACATAGTTAAAAAAAAAAAAACACTATGTACATCAACTAATTTAAAATAAGAACCAAGATCTTGAAACAAGAAGATAGAACACACTATGTAACTACACAAAGCTCCCACTAAAAGCGATACTGAGCAATGCATGGAATTATGACCAACATAATTGCCAAAAATCTAGTATAGTGAATAGATCTTCTCATGCACCAAAGACAACTACTACATGTCCAATATACAACTATATAAAGTACTCCAAATTACCTTCTCTTTGTATCACTACAATAAACATACCAATGGAACAAAATGACCAAGAAAATCCAACCAAACATAATCTTTATCATGAAGTCCACATCAAAAATATATTCAACATCTCATTAGTAATATGCATAATAGAGGCAACCAAATATCACATGTAGATTTCAAGACTCAAACACCAGATCATCACTAGACTTGATTTACCAAGACAATCCATAAATAAAGTGACCATAGTAGTAGGTACCCAAGTAAGCAACCATGCAAACCTATAATTGTCTTCATCCAAAACACATCGAATATAGTCTTATCACAAATCTACATACAACAAATTTTGGTTAACATGCAAAACTTATAAAACCATCTTTGTAAATCTGAAATCCCCTTAAACATCAAGACATTCACATAAAATATGCCATTGAAATAGGCACATATCTACAAAACCACAACTTTCAAAAAAAGAAAAACTACAAAACCTAGAAGAGAACCAAGTTGTCCAAGAGCTTATAACATATGAAATATATCATATCCACAACCTACAAAGAGATCAATGGCTTATCTTTTAGTGATTTCATGTAACCAAGAGCTAAAACCATGAACCCAACATAAGCACTCCATTACATAGTCCAAGTAGTAAGTGTTTCTCCATGTGACTAGGATGTCAAAAGTAATCATCCAACATGAACACCTTCTCACTACACATGACGACAAGGTAAATGAATAATACCACCAAACAAGAGAATACTCACATATTGTCAAACAAGAGCTCCAAGTTACTATTAACACAAGGATTTGCACCCAAAGATGAGTTGAAAAAATCTTAAATCCTGTGCACATGGGACTATTCTCAGGCTATGGGTATCCTATGGTGAAATAGACCTCCAGGTTTTGGGCTGGTTCCCTTTGGATTTTCTTGTAAAACTGGTTTTTAAACAAAGGTAAAGGATATAAGGATAAAGAAAATACTAAAACTGGAAAATGGTGATTCACCAACTAAAAATGATTTGAATCTTCTTTTAAAATCTCACAAGATAACTCAACTTGAAACTAAAGGATTCATAGCTCAATCAAGTATGCTTTGCATAAATACTTTATTTGATAGGCTTCTATGATTGAAGTTTGTTTGAAAGAAAACAATAATGTTTTCATAACAAGCATTCAACAAATGTAAGAAACACAATCAATGACCTGCACTATAACATATTGAATCTAAAAAAGACATTGAGGCAATAAGATTAAAAGAAGGATTTCATGGAAATCACAAAATTTTATCCTAAAAGCTTACACACAATACTTGCATAAGACAAAATTGAGAAGGAAAATAAGCTTCTTTATTGAAAACTAGGAGATATTTGCATTACAAATCTATAGAACTCACAAGAAAATGAGTTACAAAGCAAGGAATAATTTTCTCCTGTAGCCTCCAAACTTAGAACTAGCTCAAGAAATGAGAGAGAAAATAGACTTATAGAAAAGTCTCCAAAATTTGAATTTGAATCTTGGCTCCAAAAATTTGATGTGTTATCCATCTTCTCCTCCAAACAAGGCATGTGACTATAAAATATCTCCATCAAGAGTTGTAAGAACTTCCACAACCTCATGGGTTGTATGTAACTGAAAACCCCTCTAAAAGAGGGTCATAACTAAATGTGAACTCTAGTTTCAGGCCTCAAAACACTCCTTGATTGAACTTCAATCAATTGGAATTCATGACTGAAAGTAAACTCTCCATTAAGGCTTCAAAATCCCTATCTTTACTCCACATGTTGGCCCTCATTTCTCAATTATCTCCGAATATTAAGCAAAGTCTTTAAATGCTCAATTTGACTTCCTCTTGACCAAATCTTTATCTTGCATTCAAAATATCAATTATTTTAAATGATTTATAATTATCATTCAAAATAAAGATTTACAATTTGAAATGAATGCAAATAATAAATATTCCATTTCCAAATTTGAAAATATGTATTAAAGCATTTTATTTTTGCATTTGAAAAGGAACATTTATTTAAAAGTGATTTGTAATTACCACTTCAAAAATAAATGTTTTACAAATGAATATTAAATGCAAAAAAAAAGATTTAAATTTAAATAGCCAAATATGGAGAAATAAATAGCTAAATCAAAGTTTTTTAATACAAAATACAAACTTGGCATAAAATCCATGGCCTCATTAGGAAAAGAAAAAGTTTTAAAGAAAATTTTAAGGCAAAAAGGTTTGCCTTCTCCAATGCATCTTAGGGCTCAAACCCTAAATCAAATGACAATACTTAGTTTTATTTTCATTTGTTCTTTTCATTTTTCAACTCTCTTGAAATTTTGAGGCGCCGCCATAAACTCTTCAAACCCTAGTCGAGCTTCTCCAATATCATTGTTTGCAGATTTTGAAGGTCAAAAATATGGTAAGCTTGATTTTGTGGTGTTTGGAAGTTTTTCCTTTTTTTTTTAAAGGAGTTTGAAGCTATACAGGCCGCCACCATACATTTTCCTAATGATTTTTTTGTTGTGCTTTACCTCTATTGATGTTTTGTTCTTAGCCGCCATGGATCCTTCACTCAAGCTTCACTAAGTTCTGCGATTTTATGTTGTTTCTTTGGAGATTCAAAAGAAAAACAAGGGTAATTTTTCTTTTGACAGATCTGGAATTTCTTGCTTCATTTTGAAAGCTTTATGAAGCTTTTAGGACGCAACCTCAACATTATTCTCTAATGTATTTTCTGTTGTTCATCATTGTATTTGATTCTTCCATAACCAAGTTTGATTTGAGCTTTAAGATTGTTGTAAAGTAATTGAAAACCTTGCTACAATACACTTTTCCATTATGCAGTTGTAGCCATGCATTTTATACATCTGGGTGTTGTTATTTTGCTTAATATCACTCTATTTCCATGCTTTAATGAAGAAACACACAATCCAGGGTGCAGATTCTTCATTTATGCTTTTGGGTCTTTCTCATATTGCATATGCTTAAATTTTTCTCCCACCTTTGCATTCATGGCTTCTCTGTATTGAATTTAATGGGAAGTTACAGTCATACTATATTCCTGAACTGGGTATTTGATTTCCCATTGTTGCCTTCATTATATGTAAAAACATTGATATATAAGTGGTTGTAAATCTCCATTTTTGTGCATATTTTGGCCAAACACAAGCTAAATATCTCTTTTTGTATTTTCTACACTTCTTTAATTCTGAATATGAGAAAACAAAAGTTTCTCCATTCCAGGCATAAAATTTTTCCATGGAATGAACTTTCAACACAATATACATTTCTGCAGTTTGCATTGAATTTGATAAAAAACATTCATTAAAATGCTGAGAACCATTCTTTAGACCTTGATTTGATCACATCTCAATGAACTTACTGTCCCCTATAGCTTCATCATTTTATTGAAAAGACAATGATATTGGTACTAACTCAGATTTATAAATTAGATAACTTCTTCATTTGTTGCTCTTGAAACTCTTGCTGAAAACTTGTTTCATGGTTGCCTTTTATCATTTGAAATGCAAGATTATGTACGTCTGTTTTATGACTGAAAAGTGATTAAGTTGGTATTTATCTTTGAGATATAATAGAAATTCTGAAAATGAAATATTGTTATTTCCTTCAAAAGATCATGTGAACAGTACAAGCATAACACATTCTTAGCAAAAGCATAAAATCACTTTATTGTTTCTTTATGTTAACTAGCTCATTGCATTTTTTGGAAACTTCTGCAAAACTTAATACAAATTCTATGATATTTAATTTGTTGGTACCAATGTTATGAGCTGAGCTACACCCTTGTGGGAGCCACATTTAACCCCACTCATTTTGAAATTCAATAATCAACAACATTACATTTCTTGTTTCTGCACATGAAACAAACAAGTTAGTAAAAAACAATGGATTCAATGATTCCTTTTGATGATCTGATATCTCTTTCATTTATCTTGTGGATATCTGATTCAGTTGATTTGATTTAATAACAAGTACAAACTATATTTCGGTTGAATTTGAACATGTTCTTGGATTTTGTGACATGAGCTCTAACGTAATTTGACAATCACTACAGATTCTAGAACTTAGGAGAGAGATTGAAGATACTGAAGATCGAGCTGGACTTGAAGAATCAACCCTACACTAGCCCTTAAGGAAATGATGACATGATCTCCTTTTTCATGTTTCACTTTTAGTTTTTCTTCAGTTGTATAGTTTGTACTTCTTGTTGAATCCAGTCAACTTAGTCTACCCACGGCTTGTGTGGGATCATAGAAACATATTTCTCAATGAATTAACTGTTCATGATATGTAATGGCTTATGTATTTTTTTGAGTTTATTCCATTTACATAATCTGAAATTATGAAATTTGCAACTATTTAGAACATATGATCTGTAATCATAATGAATGATTATTTCTGCGTTCTTGCTTTTAGATATGCAATTCCTTTTTAATAATCAACAATAATAAATATTGCAAAAAACAAAGACTTTGTACTTCATTTCTTTTGAATTTTCGTTTTCTAAATGAACTGTTTGTTGCTTTGTCCTATTTGTTCAACAGTTTCAGTCAAACTGTTGAATAACTCATAAATCAATTCTTCTAAAAACCTTCATTTAGGAAACAAATGTTCATTGGATGAACCATGCATCAAATTTTTTATACCCACTGAATAACTACTCATTAAATTCTTACTAATTTTAAGCGAGAGGTTAAAAATTGGTAACAATTACCATTGTGAAAGGAACATGACCAACTCCATGAAGATCCACAATCATGAGCTTCCAATTCCCAACATAGATCACATTGAAAATATCCATGTCTTGCAATCTCACATATTTGCAAAATAGGGTTGACTCATAAAACATTCATTGCATCCCACAAGCCTCCAAAATTTCAAGAAAAGTAACAAACCTGTTGACGTGTCTGATGGCACAACAACGTGCAAACAAAATATTGCTATTCTGTTTCTCCTGAAAGAGAAAGACAACACATGGATATCATAGCTCCCAAGGTCTTTATAGTTGGTTCTCAATTGTGTTGATGTTGCTCAATTGTCAATGTAATAGTAATGTTCAAGGTGTTGGAAAATATGCCTCAATCTCACAGGCTGAAACCTCTGAGAAAGCTTAGTCGTTGTGACATTTCTGTTGTCTGGCTGACTAGCAGTTTACCTTGTGTTTTGCTCATATTGTTGAGACAATACTTCTGTCTTGCCGAATGGACCTATCGCTATGACATGGAGACTCGTGGAGATCTCTTACCGACTGGGAGATGTCTCGCCGACAGTTGGTGTCTATCGGATGTCGAGGAGACTCATGGCGACTGATGTTTTCGGGGAGACTTGGCCGAAAGGTTTATGTTTCGGTATGAGGTCTTACCGATATGAATGTCTTGCCGATTGTATGGTCTTCGGGTTTTCTATGACTCTCGGCGAAAGACAGATCGAAGTAACATAAGGGTTCGGCAAGAAGTCTTAGCGACCGGGAGAAGTCTCATCGATAAGCAGGAGTCATCGGGGTGACTTGAACTCTCGGGAAGATCTCTTGGTGACTGGGGAATGTCTGGCTGACAAGGACACACACTGAAGTCATTGGGATAACCTATGGGGGCTTAGTGAGAAGTCTTACCGAAAGTAACATGTCTCGATGATAGTGTTGAAGCTTTTGGGGAAACCCTTGGGTGATCGGTAAGAAGTCTTACCGATAGTGATATGTCTCACCAACTCAGAGTAACTTGAGGATCTCGGTGAGAAGTCTCTACGATGAAGGATTGTCTTGGTGACAATGTAACACTCGAAGACATCGAGGAGACCCTTGGCTGAAAGGCTTGTTTCGATATGATGTCTCATCGAATATCGAAAGTCTCGCCGATAGCATGTGGGGTCATCGGTTCGGTGTGACTCTTGGCGAATAGTTATTTTGGGATAATATGGAAGCCTCAATAAGAAGTCTTGCCGAAGGTTGATTCTCTCGCCGATAGTGGAACACATCGATGTGACTTAAAGGCTTCGGTATGAAGTCTTGGTGAAAGCAGTAAGTCTAGCCAACAAGATTGAATCAGGGTGACTTGGAGCTTGCGGGGTGATGTCTTGGCGAAGGGTGTTTGTCTTGCCGATAGGAATCTTGTTGTCGGTATGACTCTTTGGACTTCGATATGACCTTTCGCTGATTAGCGATGGTCTGGCCGATGCTTCTTGGATGTCGGCATGACTCTTGGCGATTGCTCAGAGATCGATATAACATGAAGCTCGTTGTGATGTCTTGGCGAAAGATGATAGTCTTGCCGATTGACAATGGGTTTCAGCATGACTTGAAGACTCGATATGATCTCCTGGCGATAGCGATAGTCTCACCGATGTGCATGTTGCGGTTGATGTAACTTGTGAACTCAGTGGAACCTCTCGCCGATGGAGATGACTCTTGGCGACAATGTGTAATCAAGACTTGTGGCATCGGGGAGACACTTCTAGTGTCTCACCGACATGTGACACAAGTTGATTGTTGTTGACTGAGTGAAGATTGTCCGACATGGTGCGATATGGAAAGATAAGAGAAAGCAGGATGTGAACCATTACTAAGTTGGATGATTCGAAAGTTGTGATCTGACAGTTGGAAACAAACCGTTTCATAGAGCCGAAGCCGGAGAGAAGCAGGAAGTTGAACAGCTGATGAGATGTGAAGGTTGAGAGGCTAGTTGTATGGCCGGGGCCTTGAGGCCGGAATAGAGAGAGAGCTAACAGAGGTGTGAGGCTGGTTGGCTGGCTGGAAGGCCAAGGCCATGAGGCCGAAACAGAGAGAGAGCTAACAGAGGTGTGAGGTCGGTTAGCTAGCTGGAAGGCTGAGGCTATGAGGCCGAAACAAAGGGAGTGAGAGAGGCAGAGTTATGCTGTTGGAATCTCTCCTAATCATGAATGCCATGTTTAATCTCTCGGGGATAGTATGTTACCAGTTGTATCCAGAATGAACAAGATGAATCTCTAAAGAGGCTATGAGCCTGAATTTGTATTGTAACCATTCTGTTGCTGAATAATACAATGGCTCAATCTTTAGAGTGTGGGGTTTTTTATCCGAAAGGATTTTACCCATGTAAATCTTTGTGTTCTATTTTTCTGTTCCATCTTTTATGTCTGCTGGTTCATGTAGTAGAATCTGTTAATGCTTGTTGTTGAATTTACATGTGTTTCTCTCAGATGGATCAATGTGGGAAATGAATTGTGTCTGTTCCGCATTTGGACATAGTTGTACGTGTCTTTGAGGCAACCTAATCGAAATGAAAGTTATCGAAGGCACTAATGTGTGGAGTTTTCACTAGATGCACTCCTATATTTCCTTACACAAGGGGCTTGCTGTTGTTGAGCTTCTGGATTGTTCTAAGATAAAGCATGAAGTTAAACCTATTTTAACTGGGGTTTTTAAAGAAACAAAAAAAAGATAGATCAAAGCTTGGAACTGAAAAGAATAATAATTCATCCAACTTAGCCAGACTTGTTACCTTTCAAGGAATTTCTAACTGAAACTGGAGAACAAAATCAACTTGTGATTGACACACAACTTCATTCATCCACAGTGTTATTTTTAACAACAAATTGTAAATCACTATTTAAACAAAACATAAAACAAAACTTCCCTTGAAAGCTTTTCAAATCAAATGATTAACCCAAGATGAACACCATTCTGGAACATAATATGAAATAGATTAAATTTGGTTGCTTCTAATGTTAGTGAAACAGATAAGAAACATTTACAAATCTAGCACAATCCCCAGTGTATAGAAAACCTATGATTTCAGATTGTTTCCATCTATACTAAGAAAACTGGGAAGATACATTACTAGCTTCTGTTGATTCTAACTCCTAACTAAGAAAACAAAAGAAGCTCCCATTACAAGAATTAGGATGCAACTCTGTCTCTTCTATCCTTCAGAAAATTTGTACTCTTGAAAAATCTATCTCTAGACCTGTCTACTCTGTTATCTCTTCTAACTGTCTCTATTCTTCTAACTAACTATTCTACTAACCTTCTAACCCTTTACAAAGAGGCAATAATTCCATATATACAAAGTGTACCCAAAAAGAATGCGCTGGCCCCTATTTTAGGGTTTACAAAATATCCTACTCCAGAAAGGTCGGCTCTCAGATCTTTTGAATAAAATTGGTTCTGCCTTAAATGTGTATCCCTACTGTCCACATTGGTGAAGGATTGCTCCGGGGGTGATCTCAAATCTTTTGCAGCTGCAACATTAACTCCTAGTATCCGTGTCCCTCTTCGAACTCCATTGGGGCCACCTTGAATGCTCAAAAAGATCGCCATTAATACCAATCCGCCTCCTCGCCAGTAGACCACACAGCTGTCCCTGTGAATCGTAGTTTCTTCCTCTTTTCTGCCTTTCTCCCCGCTCCAGATCCTTTTGCCCATTGACCGTCCCCTCTGGAAATAGTTTTCGGCCTGCGCTGTTAGATCTCCACACCATTGTTCATCAAGGTGTTCCATCGGCTCATTCACGGAGCATATCCAAATCGATTGCATTTTGTTGGTCTTCTTCAAGGTGGTAGTCAATCAGTCAATGGCCCACTTTTAGTTCCTTTCGATTGGGCGAAAAAATGCCACACCAGGTCCTCGGGCAGTCAAAAGTGGTCCATATTAAATCGCATGTTGGTGAGACACTAATCGTGTCTCCCCGATGTGATTATGCCTCTCCTAGTAGCTATCAGCGTAACACATGATAGTTAGCAAGACCTTTTAGCGAGCCGCAGAAGTGGTATCGATACCACAAAAACCATCGGCAAGACAAACATTATTGGCCAGAGGTCATGGCGAGTTTCAAGGGTGACACCAAGGGCACAAAACATGTCGGTGAGACCTCATCGAGTCGGCAAGACCTTTCGCCGAGCCCCAAATATTACACCGAAAAGGGAGAACCCCTTTCGGTGATACTTTCCTTCTTCGGCCAGACCTTTCGCCGAAGCCACAATTCTTCATGAGCTCAAACTTCATTTCGGTAGGCCTTTCCCCAGTCGGTGAGACTTCTTACCGAAACTATCTCCTTTTGGCGAGATCTTATGCCAAACTTAAATCTTTTGCTAGGAGCTCCTATCGGCAAGAGTTCACCCCGTCGGTGAGACCTCATGTCGATATCCTCTTTTCTCCCCAAGCTCACCCTGTTTCAGCGAGACTTTCCGTAGTCACCCAGACCTCACAACGAAACCCAAATCCTTCGTCGACGCCGCTTCACTTCAGCAAGACCAAATCGGGTTGGCAAGACATCACAACGAGCACCTTTAGTCATGCCGAGGGTTTAAAACCATCGGCAAGAACATCGCTTGTTAGTGGGACATCTTGGCGAAGCCACTTCTCTCCCTCGGCGAGATCCTTCCGATGACATCTCTGTTTCGTTGTGACTCCGATGGATCAGTGAGACCTTTTAGCGAGCCGCAGAAGTGGTATCGATACCACAAAACCCATCGGCAAGACAGTGGTTACCGGCCAGAAGTCATAGCAAGCTCCATTGGTCACACCGATACCCCTTTTCAATTTGCAAATCCCTCGTTATCGGCAAGACCACATTCCGTCGGGAAGACCTTACAGCGAGCCTCCCTTTGTTTGGTGAGCACATAGATCCTGGGGAGACTCCTTCCTATCGGCAAGACTCTCCTCCCTGTTGGTGAGATAATCCCATATCGACAGGACATCCCCCAGAGCTCATTATGTTACACCGAAAGCACACCCTTCAGCAAGACACATGCTAATCGGCCAGACCTCCTACCGAAGGAAAAATCATTCACCGAGCTCAAAACTTTCGGTGGGACCTCCTTCTGTCGGTAGGACATTATGTCGAAGGCCTACCCCCTATGGCAAGCAGAGATCGCATTGGGGAAAAACTCTTAGGTTGGCGAGACTTCTTGCCGAAAGCAAACCACTCTCCCTAGCTCGAGCTCCTTTCGGTGGGACTAATAATCATCGGGGAGACATCTCCCCGATGACGCCTCCTTTCACTAAGACCTCTTCGGGTCAGCAAGAGATTATGTCGAGCTCCAAATATTACACCGAAGGGAGAGAACACTTCAGCGAGACTCTTCCTCTTCGACCAGACCTTATGCCAAAGGTAACCTCTCTCTGGGAGATCTTCATTTTTTGGCGAGCTCAAACCATTTTGGGGAGACTCCCAACTTGTCGGGCAGACTTTATGCCGATGCCACACCACCTTGTCGCCAAGACATCACTTCAATCGGCGGGACACATAGAAACTCATAGCGACTGAAATGTCTCGGTGACCCTTTGGATTTCAAATTAATAGAACCAAATTGCCAGTCGACAGGACAACAGGAGGGTCTCAACGACTTTTTCCTTGAGGAGTTTTATGCTGAAAGGGATTGAGGCATGCTTTACAGCTGACTTCCTTGAGAGATATCTTCAGATGAGCGATTCAATCCTGCAAAACAAATGCCTTAGTCTTTAGAGCATACAAAATACATTATTAAAAAATCCACTATTGCTTATGATTATTTCATTCAATTTTTAGCAAGAAGAAAACCAACTCAAAGTGAGATAGAACCAAAATCTGATAAAACAAAATACAGACCCACAAGGAAAATGAAAGAAATTCCTGAAACTAAAGCCGAATAAACAAAGGCAACGAAAGCAAAAGAGAAGGGGGACCCATTTTGTTCCAGAATAAAATGGGGTGGTTATGCAAGGCATAACAAATGGCGACTTGGCTGGGAAAATAGTTTAACCATTTTTAAGAAACTGAAGGATTCGGCTACCCAGAAATCTTGGTTTATGAACATCACAACTCCAGTTGGGTCAGTTTTAACAACCAAGGATGAGCTAGAATCTCAAATGTAAATCGACAATAGCTACCCCTGAATCTATGTGTGTGCTTGATTATGCATCACTCTCACTCTTTTATAAAGTTTTCTTCATCTTTCGAACAACAATGTGCAAGATTTGAGCTACATGAGTTGATTTCCTTTAGCTATCGTGTAATGACATCCTGGGCATTGCTCCGCTGCCAGTCAGGCGTCCATAGCCCCGATGAAGATACCTTTAGTTTTCTCACAGCATTGCTCTATTGCTAGCCAGGCGTCCATAGCCCTAGTAGAGATACTGGAATCACCCATTCATATTGAGTCTTCTTTTCTCTTTAGATAATTCTCTCTTTTTTAAATTTTTTTTTAGATATTTCATTCAATTTTTTTGTTTGTTCAATATGTCAGATGTTTAACATCTATTCTAGGTTGAAAACTACCATGGACCTCATAACAGCACTGGGGAGATCAGATTTTTCACCCAAATCTTACAACACTATCATCCTAGGACAAATATACCATTACAAGAGGAGATGATCTCGATGATTTGTGATAGATTCAGAGGAGCTAATGAAGGTTACATACTTTGTACCTTGCTTTGAAGACTTTCCACAACTCCTATTGACGATGGGCATAAAGCAAAAGTTTAGGACCAAATCACCAATCAACAAACCTGAAAATATCTAAACCACTTCTATCCCCATAACCAAAGCATACCTTAGATAACAACCCACTACTCAAGGATGGAAAGAACAGGGGAAACCCCAAAGAACAAACAAAACAAAGACCAAACAACCAAGGGAACGAATGGACAGAAAGAAAGAACCAACAAACAAACAACAAAACTATTTACAAGCCAAACAGAAGCACATTATTTACAAACATGAAACAAAACAAATTATTTACATAAAGAACAACAAACTATTTATATGCAAAACAAAATTAGCAAGCTTTATGACTCGAAATAATGCTTAAGAAACTACCCATTAACAAGCAAGGGAATAAGTTCTCTAGTTAAACTACTCAGTCTGAAATCATTTTCTCCTAGGATCTCAGCAATCTAATAGGGACCAAACCAGAGCTTATCGAATTTCTGGTGACTGCCCTTCTTTTCACTAGCTTTATCCTATAACAACACAAGGTCTGATATCCTGAAAGCCTTGATTTTTGCTCTTTTGTCAAACCAATGTTTGACAACAACCTGATGTCTAAAGAATTGTTGCAAGGTGGCATCTCTTTGCTCTTCCAATTTCAACAAGGTAGCTAATCTTACCTCTATTCTATCATCACTAGCTTAGAATTTCTGCATGAACTCAAGGATAGGTATTTGCAAATGAATAGAGAACACAAGCTCTTTCCCATACACCAGTTTAAATGGTGAAGTCTTTAAAGCAGCCTTAATCCTAGTCCTATCTGCCCATAATGCAAATCTTAGCTGGGTATGCCATTCCCTAGGGTTGTTTTCTAACAATTTTTTAATTACCCCTAAGAGATTCTTATTGGTTGATTCTGCAACTCCATTTCCTTGTGGGTAATAGTTTGAAGAATACTTTAAAACAATTTTATGATTGTAATCCCATGAAATGAATTTAGCTAAAGAAAAGGAAGAGCCATTATAACATACCAATGCGAAGGATACTCCAAACCTAGTGGTGATGCATTCGGTGAGGAACTTGATCACTACCTCTATTGTGCTATTCTTGCAAGGTATAGCCTCTATCCATCTTGTGCAGTAATCAGTAGCAGTCAAAATAAACTTGTGTCCTGCAAAAGAATTTGGGTTAATGACCCGGATAAAGTCAAGCGCCCATTGGGAAAATGGTCTTACCTCGTAGACAGGCTACAATGACATGGCTAAATGGCGTTCTTTTGATGCAGAGATCCGACATATGTGACATGTTCTTGTATGCTGATGGGAATCTTTGAACACACACAACCATTAATAACTAGATCTGAGGATCTGGTGTTCCAATGAGTCCACCGAACCATGACTTGTGCCATGTTTCCCATGAAATTCAATGATCACGTGCTTAGCCTCTTGTTGATCAAGGAATCGTAGATACACTCCCTCAAAATTCTTCCTGTATAGTAGTCCTCCTTTGAGCATATGATGAGAGCTCTTCATTCTCAACGCTCTCCTTTGAGTGGCATTCATTCCCTCTGGACATCGATTGTTGAGGATGAAATAGATGATATCAACATACCAAGGGTCGTTGGAAAAGGACCGAGTAGTGTACTGCTGGAAAATAATGTTCTCACCAACATTTTCCATGGATTTAGACAGGCCTGTGCCTCTGACAATTTCATAGGGCATATCTCTAGATCATACTCTTGCAAGATGGCCATCCATTTCCCTCTTCTTTCTCCCAACTTGCTCTGCATAAGTAGAGACTTCACAGCAGCGTCAGGAACTACAACAATGATTTGGCTTTACAGAATGTAGTGCTTGAACTTTTTGACAGCTCTGACTAGTGCAAAAGTTTGTTTCTCAAGAGGTGGGTATTTGATCTCAGCATTCTTAAACAAAGAGCTCATGAAGGCGATTGGTCTTTCCTCTCCCTCTTCTCTTCATTGAGTTAATACAGTTGCACAGGAATGTTCAGAAGCAAAGGAATAAATGTAGAATGGCCTCAAGTAGTCAGGGCTGGTGAGAATGGGTGCTTCCGAAATGGATCGCTTGACCTATGAAAACACAGCCTTTGCCTCGCTACTCCACTCTATTTTGGTGTCTTTCTTCATCATTTCATTTAGTGGTTTTACGATTTCTGCAAAGCCTGTGATAAACTTTCTCACGAAATTGATCTTTTCGAAGAAGGATATTATCTCCTTCTTGCTCCCTAGTCTGGTGATCTTTAGAATGGAATCAACTCGGTCTAGATCAATTTATATTCCTCTTTCAGAGATTATGTGTCCCAAAAGCTTCCCTTCAGAAACCCCGAACACACTTTTTAGGATTCAAGGAGACGCCATATTAGATACATCTTTGAAGAACTTTGGCTAAGTCTGTAGCGTGGTTCAGTCTATCCTTGGAGAACACTATCAGGTCGTCCATGTAAATGATAATTCATTTACCGATTAAGTCCTTGAATGCTATGTCTATGGCGCGTTGAAAACTTGCTCCAGCATTTATCAGACTGAATGGCATCCTTTTGTATACAAATGTTCCCCACTTTGTAGTGAATGTTGTCTTCATTCTATCTTCATAGTTAACCATTACCTGATTGTATCTAGAGTAACCATCCAAGAATGATATCATCTCAGATCCATTGACAATCTGCAAGACCTCATCCAGAGAAGGAAGTGGGTAGTTATCTTTTTCTGAAGCTCTTTTCAGATTTCTGAAGTCTACACATAGTCTGATCTCTCCATTTTTCTTATGGACTAGGACCAAGTTAGCCACCCATGTTGAATGTCGTATAGGGAAAATTATTCTTGCAGAAAGAAATTTCTGAACTTCTTTAAGGATCAGTGGTTTAATCAGTGCGTTGACAAGGAGTTGCTTCTGTCAGAATGGTTTAGCTTCGGGCTTCAGAGGGATAGTATGAGTCATTACAGAAGCATCGAATGTCTTTAGATCTTCATATCCCCAGGCTATCGTAGCAATATCTTTCTTCAGTGCCCTCAGTATATCTTTTCTGATTGCTTCGGGGCAAGCTTTCCCTATATATACACTTCTTTCAGGGCCAGAATCAGCTAGGTTAACAGTTTCATATTCACCTCCTTTATCTTCAATTGATATCTTCTCTCGAGCCCTTGGGTCTGAATCAAAAATTCTTTCCAAGGCCACCATTCCCTTGGGAATGCTATTGCTTTTTAAATTGAGGACCCCTTCTGTATCACAATCTTTAGGGTCCCAATCTCCTTGATCCCTATTGGACTCATCAATGATCTGCCCTTCAAAAACATCTGAGCTTGCTAGAAAAGAAAGAATATGTTGATCATCATCAAAGACTTGAAAGTTCCTGACATTATCATGAACTGCAGGGGTGGAAATCAATTCCACTAAGAATCTCTTAAGCTTGAAGTCTTGCATAGGTTCCAGGGTGCTTGCTGCAACAACTAATAAATCAACTATCTGATTCTCCCCTCTTGGGATTAAGGTAATCCCAAAAGCATTGAAGTCTTCAATTAAGTTCCATACCCAATTTCTATATGTTTCCAGCCTTTTATTGTGACATGTGTATTGGCTGCGCACTTGCTTGATAACAATTTTTGAATCTCCTTTGACCATCAAGGTTGTGACTTTCTTCTTATGTGCAAACATCAGCCCCCGTGCCAGAGCTTCATATTCTGCTACGTTGTTAGTGCACCCAAACTACAGCCTGTAAGAAGCAAAGAAGGTTTTCCCTTTCGAGCTGGTTAGTTCAATCCCCACACCACAACCTATCTTGGATTTGGATCCATCAAACGTGAGGGTCCATAGCTGATCATGGGTTGGGGTTAATCCCTTGGAGGTTGTTGTGGGCATTTGGATAGGATGAGCCAGAGGTGGGGTTGCTTGATCTTTTGCATCAGACATAGGGAACGGGTGTTCAACAGGTTTTTTAGGTACACTTTCCAATTCCTGCATAGCTATATCATATAACCTGTGGCTATCCTTCTGGCAGTCACTTGTTCCTTTGGTTAACCCCTTGGGTTTTTGTATACTCATGAGTATAGGGGTGTTGAACAAACCTTAGGGTTGCTCCTCATCAATATGTTGATTCGGAAATGTGTCTGGAGTAGGTTCAATTTGAGGAGGAGCTTCCTTTGAAGGTATCCTACCCCTGGTTAACATTATTACTTCCTTGGCTTCAAATGAGAAGTGGCCTACAACGGTCTTAGGGTGACTTAAGCTAGCTTCAACAGCTTGGGAAACATGATTTAAAATGTCAATGCAGGGTTGGCAAGTCAATTCAGAAAGATTTTGGTAATGCACCCTACACCAGTTACGGAGCAGAAGACTCTGCAGATCGATATCTTCCCCTAAGACCGGCTGATCTTGTTCTAGCTTCTTGATCAATGCTTGTTGGTTCTCATTAATCACAGAATCATGGAACTTTTGTATTGGTAGTTCTTTAGGATCAAGAACAGAAAAGGTTAAAATTTCCTTTCTTTTATAAACCCCTATCCCAGTTTCAAAGTAAGCTACCTCATTGGGGCAATCATACTCAGTGATGACATGCTTGAGGTGAGGTTCACTTTCAACCCTAATCTACATAGGCACTCCCCTCCATGGTAGCCACATATGTGAAAATTCAAGGGAGAGATATCCCCCTATACCTTTCATCAAATCTCTGCTCAACAACATACCATAGGTCTCGGGAATGTCTGCCACTTGAACATCTATATTGGTTTGAATCCTAGAGTCTAACCCTACTTGCAAATGTATGTTTCTCAACTCCCCTACTACATTAACCTATGTCTTGTCAAGTTGTATGAATTTCTAGTTTGTTTGGGCAGGGTTTAATCCTAATTTCTTGCATATAGAAAATGGCATAACATTGCCTGAAGCTCCTGAATCTAACAAACAATTATGTAGGTTCTTCTCACAAATTCTTAAACTCAAAAGAAATGGTGGAGTACCTACCTTGCTTTTGTACAAGGCTGCATTCATGTCTGCAGCAGGTGCCACCTTGTTTTTCCCTTTTGATTTATCAGCTTGCTCCAAATTTTTCAACACTATCTCCCTTTGAGCAGGGCACCACTTTAAGATGTCAAAGTATGACAAAGAAGTTTTTTATTTCTGCATCTCAGAAACAATATCAAATTCTATGTTATAGCTTGCATTACCTTTGAAAACACCAGGATAATTACCTTTTTTATGAAAGTCAGGTGAACCTTTTGGTGGAGGAGGGTTGTTGTCAGCGCTTTGATCTAGAGGCACGATGTGATTAGGTGGCGCTGATGTGGTGAATGGACATTTATTCTAATTTCTCAGGAAGTGTCCTCCCTTTGTCTGAAAAGCCTAGGTGTCATACATATCTTCCTCTGGTTCATTATCATCTTGCCTTGGGAATGAAGGTTCTTCCTCGAAGAGGTCATAAGTCATTGTTGTATCTACTAGGTCACCTCCTTTGTTTGAATTCCCTTGGAATGTTTGGGCATCTGCTTGTGCCATCTTGACCATCTTTTCCATTTTAGGGCAGTTTACCTCAGAATGAGTTGCAGTATCATGTAGTCTGCACCAGTTAGTCATAAAATTAAGGTTAGCCACATTTGCAGTATGCGACCTCTCCTCATTAGCTTGATAATTGTGAGGAACTCCACCATTTTTGGGCCCTGTATTCCATTGTCGGTTGTTACTTGGTCTCTGGCTGTATCCTCTATTTTTATTTTGATAGCCTTGGTTAGAGGAGTTTTTAACCTTGATAACCCCTTTGGTTATAATTGTTATGATTTTTGATAATTACCTTGATTGTTATTGTTTTGATTAGGATAATTATCTTGGTTTTGAGAGGGGTTCAGTCTAAGCTGAGCCATGTCATTTGTAACTTGAGATAGTGTTTTCTTTAAGGTTTCTACCTCGTTTGTGAGTTGAACTATCTTTTCACTTTCAACAGCCTTGTCAATAGGTGGCTGACCAACATGACTCGGTGTTCCAATTTGGTTATGATGACCATGGATACTTTGAGGAATCTGTGATTGTTAGAAGAAGTCAAGAGTTCCACTAGCGAAGAATGGCACAGGAGGTTGAGTTTGAAACTCAAGCATAGGCCTATAATGGGAAGGAGACATTCCCAGGACAGTATTGAATAAAGGAGTTGGGCTATGCATCTGATATCCTATTGGAGGAAAACCTCCTCCCAAACTTCCCTGTTGAGAGCTAATTTGTTGTTGCATCCTGGTAGCCAAATGGTAAACTTTAGATAGAGAATCAATATCAACTAGTTGATATGTCCTTTGTAGGAATAAGCCAATCAAAGGGTCTATAACTCTAAAGTATGCTTGAATGGCACTATTCTCAGCAACTAGATAGGGGTCTTGCAGTCTCCTATACATTCGTTGAAACCTGGTATTGAACAAGGGCAAAGGTTCACCTGGCTCCTTCCTAATAGTAGCAAATTGGTGGAATAGAATGGCTGGATCCACATAGATTCTGAACTGATTGATGAAAGCATTCTCCAGGTCTGTCCAACTCAGAATAGAACGCTGAGGAAGATTAAGGTACCAATTGTACACCATATCACCTAAGGAATAAGAGAACAACCTACAAAATACATCATGGTGGGCTATCTGAGCCCTGGTACAAGCATCCTTAAAAGCTTGTATGTGCTCCTCAGCACTCTGTGATTCGCCATGAATGTACTTGGAACAAAATTTCTCAGGATTCTTAGACATATCATGAAAACCTCCAGGAATAGTCCCCAATGGAGAGGGATTATTCTGAAAGAATGCCATTGGTGGTGGTGGTGGTTGAGCCAGCTGTTGGATGGGTCGAACCAGCTGTGATGACAATTGAGATGGATTTGGTGGTGGATTGATAGGTATCCACTAGGGTATTGGTGAAAAGCCTAGTGGAGTGAGTGGAGCTGACAAGGGTGGTATGATGGTTGCCCCAACTTTGTGAACCTTGTGTCTTGTTGGGGTCTTGAGTTCTATCAAAGGTGGTGGATTTTCAGCTGATTGAAGAACTCTGTGGGGCTTCTCTGGTGAGAAAAACCCAGTGTTATCTAGTTTTCTCTTCTGGGCCCTCCCTCTAGTGCCAGTCCTATTGACGTGTCTGATGGCATGGCAACGTGCAAACAAAATATTGCTATTTTGTTTCTCCCGAAAGAGAAAGACAACACATGGATATCTTAGCTCCCAAGGTCTTTATAGTTGGTTCTCAACTATGTTGATGTTGCTCAATGGTCAATGTAACAGTAATGTTCAAGGGGCTTGCTGGTGTTGAGCTTCTGGATTGTTCTAAGATCAAGCATGAAGTTAAATCTATTTTAACTGGGGTTTTTAAAGAAACAAAAAAAAGATAGATCAAAGATTGGAACTGAAAAGAATAATAATTCATCCAACTTAGCCAAACTTGTTACCTTTCAAGGAATTACTAACTAAAACTGGAGAACAAAATCAACTTGTGATTGACACACAGCTTCATTCATCCACAGTGCTAATTTTAACAACAAATTGTAAATCACTATTTAAACAAAACATAAAACAAAACTTCTTTCCTTGAAAGCTTTTCAAATCAAAAGATTAACCCAAGATGAACACCATTCTAGAACACAATATGAAATAGATTAAATCTGGTTGCTTCTACTATTAGTGAAACAGATAAGCAACATTTACAAATTTGGCACAATCACCAGTGTACAGAAAACCTATGATTTCAGATTGTTTCCATCTATACTAAGAAAAATGGGAAGATACATTACTAGCTTCTGTTGATTCTAACTCCTAACTAAGAAAACAAAAGAAGCTCCCATTACAAGAATCAGGATGCAGCTCTGTCTCTTCTATCCTTAAAAAAATTTGTACTCTTGAAAAATCTATCTCTAGACCTATCTACTATGTTATCTCTTCTAACTGTCTCTATTCTTCTAACTAACTCTTCTACTAACCTTCTAACCCTTTACAAAGAGGCAAGAATCTATATATACAGAGTGTACCTAAAAAGAATGTGCTGGCCCCTGTTTTAGGATTTACAAAATATCCTACTCCAGAAAGGTCGGCCCTCAGATCTTTTGAATAAAATTGGTTCTGCCTTAAATGCGTATCCCTGCTGTCCATGTTGGTGAAGGATTGCTCCAGGGGTGATCTCAGATCTTTTGCAGCTGCAACATTAACTCTTGGTATCCGTGTCCATCTTCGAACTCCATTGGGGCCGCATTTTTTTTTTTTAACGAGGGAAATCGGGTGCAGCACGGCCCCCCTATAACCCCCCACCGCCGGTAAACTTTTTACCGTGACCGACAGTGCTAGCGGGACACACCAACCGGTACCACAGGAGCGCCAGAGAGTCAAACCCATGGTGGGCGCCTTGCGACAGGGAACACCATAACCAACTGGGCTTGGACCGGCGCCCCCATCGGGGCCGCATTGAATGCTCAAAAAGATTGCCATTAATACCAATCTGCCTCCTCGCTAGTAGACCACACAGCTATCCCTGTGACTCGTAGTTTCTTCCTCTTTTCTACCTTTCTCCCCGCTCTAGATCCTTCTGCCCATTGACTGTCCCCTCTGGAAACAATTTTCGGCCTCCCTATTAGATCTTTGCACCATTGTTCATCAAGGTGTTCCATTGGCTCATTCACGGAGCAGATCTAGACTGGTTGCATTCTGTTGGTCTTCTTCAAGGTGGTAGTCAATCAGTTAATGGCCCACTTTTAGTTCCTTTCGATTGGGTGAACAAACGCCATGCTAGATCCCCGAGCAGTCAAAAGTGGTCCATATTAAATCGCATGTCAATGAGACACTAATCATGTCTCCCCGATGTGATTATGCCTCTCCTAGCAGCTATCATCGTAACACATGATAGTTGGTGAGACCTTTTAGCGAGCTGCAAAAGTGGTATCGATACCACAAAAACCATCGGCAAGACAAACATTATAGGCTAGAGGTCATGGAAAGTTTCAAGGGTGACACCGAGGGCACAAAACATGTTGGAAAGACCTCATCGGGTCGGCAAGACCTTTCACTAAGCCCCAAATATTACACCAAAAAGGGAGAACCCCTTTCAACAAGACTTTCCCTCTTTGGCCAGACCTTTCGCAGAAGCCACAATTCTTCCCGAGCTCAAACTTCATTTTGGAAGGACTTTCCCCAGTCGGTGAGACTTCTTGCCGAAACTATCTCCTTTTGGTGAGATCTTATGCTGAAATTAAATCTTTTGCTCGAAGCTCCTATCGACAAGAGTCCACCCTGTTGATGAGACCTCATGTTGATCTCCTCTTTTCTCCTTGAGCTCACCCTATTTCAGCGAGACTTTTCGTAGTCACCTAGACCTCATAGCGAAACCCAAATCCTTCGTCGACGCCGCTTCACTTCGGCAAGACCAAATCAGGTCAGCAAGACATCACGGCGAGAACCTTTAGTCACGCCGAGGGTTTAAAACCATCAACGAGACCATTGCTTGTTGGTGGGACATCCCGGCGAAGCCACTTCTCTCCCTCAGCGAGATCCTTCTAATGACATCTTTGTTTCGTTGTGACTCTGATGGATCGGCAAGACCTTTTAGCGAGCCACGGAAGTGGTATCAATACGACAAAACCCATCGGCAAGATAGTGGTTACCAGCCAAAATTCATAGCAAGCTCCATTGGTCACACTGATACCCCTTTTCAATTTGTGAATCCCTCATTATCGGCAAGCCTGCATTCCCTCGACAAGACCTTATAGCGAGCCTCCCTTTGTTTTTCGAGCACATACATCCTGGGGAGACTCCTTCCTATCGGCAAGACTCTCCGTGGTCGGGGAGACCTCATGTCGAGAGTAAACCACTCTCCCCGAACTCAAGGATGCTCCACTTCGACAAGATTCCACTGGGTTGGTGAGACGTTTTGTCGGGTGGCAAGAGTTATAGAGATATCCTCCTTGTCGGTGAGACAATCCCATATCGACAGGACATCCCCCAGAGCTCATTATGTTACACCGAAGGCACACCCTTCGACAAGACATGCTAATTGGCTAGACCTCCTGCCGAAGGAAAAATCATTCGCCGAGCTCAAAAATTTCGGTGGGACCTCCTTTTGTCAATAGGAGATTATGTCAAAGGCCTACCCCCTGTGGTGAGCTAAGATCACATCGGGGAAACTCTCTTAGGTCGGCGAGACTTCTTGCCAAAAGCAAACCACTCTCCCTAAACTCAAGCTCCTTTCGGTGGGACTAATAATCATCGGGGAGACATCTCCCCGATGATGCATCCTTTCGCCGAGACCTCTTCGGGTCTGAAAGAGATTATGTCGAGCTCCAAATATTACACCGAAGGGAGAGAACACTTCAGCGAGACTCTTCCTCTTTGGCCAGACCTTGTGCCGAAGGTAACCTCTCTATATGAGATCTTCATTTTTTGGCGAGCTCAGACCATTTCGGGGAGACTCCCAGCTTGTCGGGCAGACTTTATGTCGACGCCACACCACCTTGTCGCTGAGACATCACTCCAATTGGCAGGACACATAGAAAATCATAGCGACCGAAATGTCTCGGCGACCCTTTGGATTTCAAATGAACAGAACCAAACTGCCAGTCAGCAGGACAACAAGAGGGTCTCAATGACTTTTTCCTTGAGGAGTTTTATGTTGAAAGGGACTGAGGCATGCTTTACAGCTGACTTCCTTGAGAGATATCTTCAGATGAGTGATTCAATCCTGCAAAACAAATGCCTTAGTTAGTCTTTAGAGCATACAAAATACATTATCATAAAATCCACTATTGCTTATGATTATTTCATTCAATTTTTAGCAAGAACAAAACCAACTCAAAGTGAGACAGAACCAAAATCTAATAAAACAAAATATAGACCCACAAGGAAAATGAAAGAAATTCCCGAGACCAAAGCCGAACAAACAAAGGCAACGAAAGCAAAAGAGAAGGGGGACCCATTTTGTTCCAGAATAAAATGGGGTGGTTATGCAAGGAATAACAAAACCCCCTTTCTCTAACAGTTCAATGGCTCTTACACCAAACTAGCTCTGATACCACTTGCTAAGAAATTTTCAATCTCTATCCAATGAATTAACATTAAAGTTTTTTCTCTCAACTTTTAACATAAATTGGTGAGATACAAAGCTTGGACTACTTGGTGCAAGAGCACCCTCATGCTCAAATTTGGTTTTTTGTCTTGTTTTGTGATGTTTGATGTGGTCATTTTGGACCATTAATGATCATTTTGAGTCATTCTAGACCATTTTAGAATGTGTTGGAGTCATAATGTAAATGATATCAAAAAATTGTCAAAATTATAAAAGTTATTGTGAAAGTTGTCAAAAGTGCATTAAGGTTACAAATTTATTTAGAAAGTTAGTTGTGGGTGGTTGGTAGTTGGAAAATTATTTGGAAAGTATAAATACATGTTGTAAACATGAATCCCAAGGTTGGGAAGGTTGGAAAAGATGGGAATGAAATTGAAGTCAATTTGGAGCAAATTTTTTGTGCATCTTTCCTGTAATAGTCTTGTTCTTTCATGTGGTATGGATCTGTACAAAATTTTTACAGCTTGCACATGGTATGGTTGGAAATATAATTGAGTTAGCTTTCATTTGGCTTTGGTTTAGTTAAATTTAATTAAGTTTAGAGAAAGTTATAGCATTTTTTGTAACAACAGGTCTGAATCTGCCCTAGGGTTTCTAGTGAACAAGAAAATTTCATATATTTTCTTCCCTCCATCAAAAATCTCTAAAAATTGGTGAATTTTTTTGTTTTGAGGGTATCTAAAAACCCTTTAGAGGATATTTCATAGTTTTCCATTTTTATGAAGTTACTAATAAAAGCTTGCTTTCATTTTGGTGTAGACAGTCCAAAAAAAAAATCATCTTAGAAGTAGGACAGTTAAATTTTGAGCCCCTCCATACAAAACAACCCTACCTTATTTTTGGATATGTGTAAGAATGGAAAAATGGGTCTCCTAAATGGGTCTCCTTTTTTGTAGATTAGGTCTAAGTAAAAAAATATGTCAAGTTTTCCTTTTTGAAAGGTTACAAACAATAATGAGGGTTTGTGAAAGAAAACCCACTTTTTGATGAACAAAGACACTTGTTGGAGGTAATGGTTGAATTTTATAATTTTATGGATGATGAATATGCTAAAATATTGTGTTTTATATATGAACAAGAACTCGAATTTCAGTACCTTAAAGTTGAGAAGATGCTCCATAAGAGATGGTACAAGAAAAAGAAAAAGGATCTAGGGAAAGTTGTAGAGATGAAGAACAAGTTGCCAAAAAATTGGAAGATCAGAAAAAGAGAGAAAACATGCATTCAAGTGGACTTGAGTTTTTCTTCCCCTTGGGAGTATGGTGCAGGAGCATCCCCATGCTCAAAATGCTCAAAATGTTCAAATTTGGGTTTTTGTCTTATTTTGTGTTTTTTTATGTAAATAAGGTCATTTTGGACCATTAATGATCATTTGGAGTCATTTTAGACCATTTTAGAATATTTTGGAGTCATAATACAAATGATGTCAAAAAATTGTCAAAATTGTAAAAGTTGTCAAAAGTGCATTAAGGTTACAACTTTGTTTAGAAAGTTAGTTGTGGGTGGTTGGTAGTTGGAAAATGCTTTGGAAAACATAAATACATGTTGTAAAAATGAATCCCAAGGTTGGGAAGGTTGGAAAAGATGAGAATGAAAATTGGAATCAATTTGGAGCAAATTTTCTGTGCATTTTTCTTGTAATAGTCACGTTCTTTCATGTGGTATGGATTTGTACAACCTTTGTATGACCTAAATGTGGTATGGTTGGAAAGATAATTGAGTTAGATTTCATTTTTCTTTGATTTGGTTAAATTTCATTAAGTTTAGAGAAAGTTATAACATTTTTTGTAACAAGTCTGGATTTTCCCTAGGGTTTCTAGTGAACAAGAAAATTCCATATCTTTTCTTTCCTTCATCAAAAATCTCTAAAACTTAGTGAAAAGTTTTGTTTTGAAGGTATCTAAAAACAATTTAGAGGATATTTCATAGTTTTCTATTTTGATGAAGTTACTAATGAAATTCTTCTTGCATTTGGGTGTAGACAGTCCAAAAAAAACCCATCTTAGAAGTAGGACAGTCAAATTTTGAGCCCCTCTGTACAAAGCAACCCCACCTTATTTTTGGATATGTGTACTAATGGAGAAATGAGTATCCTAAATGGGTCTCTTTTTTTGTAGATCAGGTCTGAGGCAAAAGATATGTCCAATTTTCTTTTTTGAAAGGTTACAAGCAAGAATGAGGGTTTGTGAAGGAAAACTCACTTTTTGATGAACAAAAGCACTTGTTTAAGGTTTTTTTGAGTTTGATTACCCCTGCTCTACATCACTACTACAATATAAAAATTTGAAATTTTTATGCAAATCTGAAATTAACCTTAATGTGGAATTACCATGATTAGATCCATCTTCTTTATGGTGCTAAAAATCAGTCAACATAACATGCATAACAACACCACCTTATGTGAACTTATAACAACAATAAAAAAATATCACCATAAGACAGTAGCCAAAAGACACAAATCAACAACATAAAATAGGATTTATGTGGAGAAACCTTTGCTAGAAAAAACTCCACCAAGAAGAGAGGCCAAGTATGCATTATCTTTTAAACAAGATTACAATTTATCACACCCTTCCATTCTACTCTTTTCCTGCAATATGGTAGCACTTGTGTACCTATGAACAACCTCTTTTCACTCCAACTTGTTCCTACTTAGGTTCTTGTATTTGCAGTATAATAGTTCCACTTATTTTCCACATCCAAGGAGTTGAATTTATAGAGTTGTAAGGTCTTATGCAAAAAAATTGGTGCCCAAAGATGAATCATCATTATAAACATCTGATCCTTTGATTGTCCTCTTAGAAATGTGTAAGGACATAGGTTTTGGCTCCAAAAAATTTCCCTCCAACTTAGGCACCCAAACTTGGAAATGAAACATCACGTGAAATGCCACAAATGAAGGAATATCAAGAGACTATCAAGAGACACATGTTGCCTCTTTCCAAACATCCACTTGGAAAAGCCCAAGAGTCACCTTTTTTTCCTCTTCACTTGTCTTTTACCATACCATTCTAAGTGTCCATATTTGGGAAAAATCAATTAAATATTTATGTGCACAAGTCACCTTTACCATTGCCAGTCCACCCCTTCATCCCTTAAGAACAAATTATTATAAAATAGTTTCCCAATACACCTTAAGTGCCAAGAGACATTTTCAAGGATGTTGGAACCATGCAATATGACATAGGATTTACAAGGTAGATGGCACATTAATCCTAATACTTGATATCTAAGTCCTCAAGTCTTCATTTATCTTGGATTTCCATTCCCTCAACCTAGTTCTGTGGTCCTCATTCTCCTCGAGATTCCAATACTCCTATTTTCCTAAGCTCTCAAGCCCCAACTCTGTTCCCTCTTACATCCATTTCCCCAATAAGTCTCGGGCACCTTTGCACCTCTATCCTTGATTCTTATTTCCTTTGATCTCTAAGCTATGGATGTATCCAACTCTCTAACTTCTTTGCAACTCCAACCCTATTCTCAAGTTATTGCTTCTCTTAATCCCTTGATTCCCACACATCATACCCTTCATTCCTTGGAAGAACCTTGGAATCCTAAAGAAATTTGGAATACATCCCCAAGTTCTAAAGAAATTTGAACCCTTGCCATGTTCCTTTACAACCAAAACACTCTAATGAGTTTGGCACATTTATTCCTACACTCCTTAATGAAATGTATGCCACACTAGTGATGCCATTAATTCTCAAGGCACTTATAAAATGAAGAAGAGTGTTCCCCCATGTTCCTCAAGTATGTCCAAATGTGTTAGGTTTATTTCTTGTACTAAATCATAGAAGAGTGATGTCTGAGGTATAGGCATCTCTAGAAATTCTTGAAAGTTGTAGAATTTCGGGGGTTCCTTGCATAGTCACACTTCTTCTTGAGGTTGTGTGACTTTAAAAAGGGGATATGTAAGGCCAAATTGTATTGTTCAAATGAGGATGGAGGAAAATTTTATAGATATAGAGAGAAGAAAATATTGTAGCAAAGCCTTAAGGTTTGAATTTATAGCACAAGGTAGAAATATTTTGGCATTATAACAATCAAAGTTAATCACAAATTGGTAATAAGTTTATTGTAACATCTTATTAAAAAAATAAATCATATTTGATATAGATTTTCTCCATGCGTATGGTCTACATTTTAGATATATTGTTGATTAGTTGGCCAACCAAAATACTGTAAAATCCTTGTGAATATTTTAAGGCATATTTTCAAGATAAATATAGAAATGTACAAGTCTACTCATGGATTACTAAGTAGACTCATTTAATATTTTATAATTTCACTCCTTTTTTCATATGTATGTGTAGAACTTAGTTTACATAAATAGTTGGATAGATATAGTCTTCAATGATATCTTCGTTCAAGTATCAAAAATGGTTTCAATCATTATATCTTTTTGTATAAATATATGACTTTATTGCCCAACTAGACATAAGCACCCTCCCATCACCCCAATAGACCCAAAATAATATAATTTAAACATATTTTTAAGACTATGTTGATTAAGTGTGTTCCAAATACCACCTATAAATGTGTATAACAACATTAAAGGCTATAAAAAATCACATCCTTAGATAATTTGTCTGGTAGGTTATCTATTTTAATAAGGTGTAATACCTTGAGTTCTTAAACCAACATACAAATACATAGTAGCAACCTTAATAAGGGCATACTAAGCACTAGGTATGACTTGTGCCAAGGTGAATGTTTATTTCATATAGTTACATATAACACAAAACCTTAGGGAATCCCCCCTTGGTTTAGCAAAGCCAAAAGTTGGAGGATGTTTTACCAACCTTAGTAAATTGGCCCATTGATGCCCAACCCATTCATAATTTTGTGTTTTTCTATCCAATTTTGACACCCTTGGCACTTGGGATAAGATATGGCTTTAATAATTTGAGACCTACAACTCTACACACCAACAAGAAGAATACCTTTAATTTCTTGGCTATTGTTTGTTATGCAAGTGTAATGTCCCCATTTTTAGTCACTTTAGTATTGTAGCTAGCTCATGCTTTCTCGGTGACTGTCAACCTTTTCAGAAGGGATATTTGATGTTGCAAATGAGCTCAATTGGTCTTGAGGACTCCTATGACACTTTCCAAAGAGAACTTTGGCTTTTGGTGTGTTCTCCAAGATTCTTAGAGATTGTGTCTATTTATAGTAAGTCATTCGATCGGCCCTAATTTTCATTACTCTCATAGATATCATTCCAATATGGCCAGTTCTCGATTTTGATGCTTACCAATAGTTTCTACAACTCAAATGTATTATTGGCTTTAATTTAATTATTTTTCTAGGTTGCTTAATTTTATTAAAATAATTTAAAAAGGGTCTTAGTGCAATAACTCGTTGGAAAGAGAATTTAAAGTTTTAAATTGTGGAAACATAAAAGTTGGGGCCCTTGTTCATCAAATACATTTATTACTTCATAAAAAAGTCTTTTAGAGTCAAAAAAGGGTTATTTAATTAAAAGTGCATTTTAAAATATGCTTTCTAGAAAGTTCAGTAGAAAAGTATAAAAGGTGATTCATGGAGCTCATTTGAATATGCAAAATTTTTAATTTCCTTTTGTGAAACCCTTTTGG
The DNA here is from genome assembly GCA_007258455.2 of Sequoia sempervirens. Taxonomy (NCBI): domain Eukaryota; kingdom Viridiplantae; phylum Streptophyta; class Pinopsida; order Cupressales; family Cupressaceae; genus Sequoia; species Sequoia sempervirens. The sequence continues at coordinate 172,992,125 of VDFB02281492.1, read as the reverse complement.
TTATGTGGAATTGAACTCTATTCATCTCAACCTTCTCGAGGACGAAAACCGTCTTTGAGAAGATTAGCCATGGTGGTGATAGATTTTTCTTGGTTAATACTATGTGACCCTTTCAAAGTTACAGTTGTGTAAATTAGATTGCTGATAAATTTATCCAAAATATACACTTGTGCTGAACACCGAAGACATAGAGAAATTTTATATAGAGATTTCTTGTGAGCTAAATGTTGCCAATTGAATATTTGGTAAAATTATATAGGTTTCACATAACGATTGGAGATTCCTGTAATTTGTGAAGTCTTGCAAGCAAGACATTATTTGAAGATTTACAAATATTTATATGAAGACCTTGGACACCATGTTTGAATATCTCGAGGAAGTTGATTGTTAATTGTTGGGGATTTGTGCATTAGAGTTGTGCGTTGATTGGAGGATTTGTAGATATTTTAATCACTCCATTACTAATCATTGATAAACATAAGGGATGTGAAGGGGAATCTTTGTTGGGTGTGATGTTTTGAAGAAGTTTGTAGCAATCTAAGGAAATAAGATGCCATCTTAGTGAAGAAATCATCGTTGGACATTGATGGATGTGAATGTTACCCTTGCTAGGAAAGTTTTTATGGTTGGGCGTGTTTGTTAGAACAAATTTTAAATTAATAGATTATCGATTGTGACATTTCGACTAGATTTGTGGGTTATCTTGTTGGCAAGAGACACTACACATGATTTATGGTGTTGTCATTGATGGCAACCCTTGTCAGCTAGTAGATCCACACGTCATCATTTACTCATACCGGAAGACAAATTCAAGATCAATGATTATCTGTTAAGTTAGAGCAGTGCATCTGGTAGATTTGTAATCTTCGATTCATATGAATTTTTTTTGTTATTATTTTGTGTTGTGTCTCAAGGAGTGTTGTTCGATGCATAATTTGTGTTATCTGTAAATCTTGGTGCCTTGTATCAATTTGGGTGAAAGATAGAAGGTCCGGTGAACTAATTTTTTGTTCATTAGTGTATGAAGGCCGACTTGATGAATATAATGTGTCACAGATAGTTGAGGAGTTATTGTTTAAGTATTTTTGTTTGGGTCCTCACTATGTTGTGGCCGAATCTTGCGGATGTGCATTGAATATTATGGATGATTTGAGCTGACAATTTGTGAATATTTCTTATTTTGTTGAAGCCAACCTGAAGCGATTAAATCCTAAGTAGCGGATATATATAAGTGATTGATTGTATCATTTTGAGGTATGTTCGATTTGAGTTGATGTATGTTGCGAATGTCAGATGGTCAATAGAGCAATTATGAATAGTTTCACTTGTGCATTAAGGATTTTTGTTGCGAGTTGAAGCATAACAGAGCAGAAGAGCAAAATCAGTCAAAAGGTCCATAATTCAATTTTTGAGCCTAACTAGAACTGTAATCAGGCATTGTAGATGCTACTTTATTAGTTCGAATCCTTGGAAGTATTCCAAAATTTTGTAAGGCAGTGAGCCTTTTAGTTTTTGAGCTGTGAGCTCTAGGCAGTGTGCCTAAATGCAAGTGCATTCTCATTTTGTAAACTTTTCTTTTGAGTATACTCATAACAATATTATAGATTGATCTCCACCATGGTTTTTCCCCTAATAGGGTTTCCACGAAAAAAATCCTTGTTCTATGGTGTTGTGGTTATTTGTCTTATGTGCATGCATTTTTATTTTCATTAAATTTTATCAGCACTTTAAGGATCAAATTAATAAAGTTAAAAATTACACAACATTGATTCACCCCCCTCTCAGTGTTGCTTGATTCCAACAATTGGTATCAAAGCTCAATTCCTCAGAAGAAGTTTAAAAGCTTGGGGAAGATCTTGGAAAGTGTTTCAATGGATTCAAGTAGTCTTCAACAACAACTTATGGTGGCCCTAGATGATCTTGATCAGGAAAAATCTGAAGTCCAGGAATTACAAGCAAATCTCATGAATGTTGAGAGATTCATTGAGTCATTGAAAGAAAAAATCAATAAGTCCATAGAGAAGAGAAGGGAACTCTGTGATCAGATCAAGCAGGAAGATAGTAAACACATTGTAGATGAACAAATGAGTCAAGCCCTGAAGGAAAAGATAGAAGAAGGGAACTCTGTGATCAGATCAAGTAGGAAGATAGTAAACGCATTGTAGATGAACAAATGAGTCAAGCCCTGAAGGAAAAGATAGAAGAATGTGAAAATTTTGCAAGGGATAATGCAGTTCTAAAGCATGAGATGGAATCTATTATGATGAGGATGAATAAGGAAATTGAAGATAGGAAGAAGAATGAAGAAAAGCTTGTCCAATCCCTAAAAGAGAAATATGAAGAATGCAGTCGAATTACTAATGGATTCATTTAGTTGGAACTTGAGTTAGAACAATCCAAACACAATGAGAAAGTGCTTGAAAATCACATTATTGATCTTAGAGATGAACTTTCTATAGTAAATGAATTCAAGGAGAAGTTCAAGATTAGCTCATCCAAGCTTGATGAACCGATTAAAAGTCAGAGGACTGATGGTGACAAATGAGGTCTTGGATATGAGAGAGGAGAAAGTTCCAAATCTGGACAAAGGAGATTCAAACAAGGAAATTAGATGAACAATGCTAGAAGGTATCTGGTAAGACAACCTAATGTTCAAAGGTTTAATGGTAACTATTATGTTTGCAATAAATTTGGTCATATGGCAGCTCAATGCAAAAGTAGAATGAATTCAAGTTGTTCATCATTCTCTGGTTAGTGCTTTAATTGTAACAAGTATGGTCATAAGTCAAATGAATGCATAAATGTGATGAACAATTTTTATAGAGATGTTAGATGTTATACATGCAATAGATTTGGCCATATTTCTAACCAATGCAAATCAAGAGAAATTCAGTGGAACAACTGGTCTAGACAAAGAAATGTGGTGTGCTACAATTGCAACAAAACTAGTCATATTGCTAGATTTTGCATAAGAGGTTCGGTAAATCAGAGAAGAAACATGTAGAAGGATGAAAAAGGAAAAGGGAAAGCCACTACAGATCATATTAGGATGTAGATGAAGAAGACATGGGTAAAGAAGAGTCCCCTGTTGTAGAAAATGAGCCAACACAAGAATCAGCTTCTGGTAATTCCTCTAAGAATTAGGTTAAGGCCTCTAGCCTAGGGGGAGTTGTCAAGAAAATATTTCAAACCCCTGTCGGTAATCGACACCAAGATGTGGATAAGTTCAGTGATTGCATTGATGATCTACAAATGTTGTTGAACAATTGGAGAGAGTATTTATGCAGAATTGAAGGTCCACATAAGAGTTATCCTTTACAGTGTATGGAAACAGGGTATTCGGATGAGTTAGGGAAAAAGAATTTATTACGTCAAAAAGGTTAGGTGTGTGAATGATAAAAAGTCATTTCTATCTTTCATTTGTCACTTTGCATTTTGAGAAGAAGAAGTTTGAAGAGCTCTGAAGCAAAATTTGGTGAAATTTGGGAGAATTCAAGTGCGAAGGCGATTCGAAGTTCAAACCCTAATATGGAAAAAAGGTATTTATCAGGAAAACTTGTAAACCTATAAATTTGTGAAAATGGCTACTCCATTGGTAGTTAAGTCAAGGATAGACCCCATTCAAAATTCAAGTTGCATCCTTTCAAGTCTGTTGAGACCAAACCCTTAGGTGCATTTTCGTCTGTTCTGTACGACATTTTACATATTAAAGACATTAGGGCATATATTCATTCTAATATTGAGGACTTAGGGAGCTCGCAATTGCTGAATTTATATTCCAAGCACATTGTTGGAGAGGATTTATGTGTTAAGCCCAAATTCAAAACCCTAGAGGAGAAGAAATTCATGTAGATTGTGAAATTCCTCATGTTTGATAAAAATGAATGGGTCTGGTATATCTTGAGTTGAGTTCATGCTGAATTTATGTGGTTGAATCAACCCTTCAAGATTACAAAAGAAGCTTTAAGTGTTGTTACAGGTTTAAATTCCTCCGGTGGATTGCCAATTTTGAAGTCTGTGAAAAATCAAATAGTCACTGATGCAACTGGTTTAGTATTTGATAGAAGAGTGATGACAATTGATAATATCATTGATGTGGGTGTGAAATTTTCCTCGATCGTTATTGGTTACAAGATATATCACTCCAACCAAGAAAATTTTGTATCTAGTACAACCATATATGTAGCATATTAGATGGTAAAGGAGAATGCAGAGTATGATTTATGTGAATTGCTTCAAAGTCATCTTATGGAAAATCTTGGTAAGATTAAGAAAGACAAGAAGAATACCTTTAAATACAGTAATCTGTTATTGTGTTTGTTCTTTTATTTCATGAATGAAGTTCTAGGAGTCAAGAAAGTGTTTTGGGAAAGAGGTAACAAGCCTGTAGATGTTCAAATTAGAGAAATGTTATTCGGCCTTGGTGATTTACAAGCCAGTAAACTGCAATCTATGGATATCTCAAGAACTTTCAAAATGTAATGCAAGCAAGGGAAAGAATTCCTACTTCTATTGTGGAGAAGTATAAGGATACAATCTGTTTTATGGTGGAATATTGATTAGTGCTTGATGGAAGTGGTAAAACCTAGAACCATCTGAATTATGCCAATGGGTTATGAAGTTGAGGAGAGAATCTTGGAACTATATGCACATCTATTGAGTAAGCCTTTGGATTCGTCTGAAGAAAGGTTTGAAACATATGCAGAGAAGAATATGCAATTCCATGAGCAATTGAAGAAACCAATGATAGTCCAGAGAGTAAGGAAAGAAGTGGAAGTCTTTGCAAAGAGCATGGGCATATCTAAATAAGTTGTAAGAGAAGCCAAAAGGATGAGAGAACAAGCTGAAAGCGAAGAAGGAAAAGAGTCTGCTAAAACTGAACCTGCTAGTCTTGCAACATCCTCTGCCCGAACTAGATCAACAAGGAGCTCAACACCCCTATCTGGTCATGCAAAGAAGTCTGCCCCTGCAAAATCTCAAGTTAAGGCATCTGGTAAGAGGAAGAAGGATAAGAGCACAAGAGTGTATACAACTATTTCAGAAGATGAAGAGACAGAATCTGATGAAGAAGTTAGAGAAATAAAACATATGGGTACCCAAGCTGCAACAACAGTCACTAAGGACAAGTCCTTCGGTGAAAAAGAAAAAAACAAAGAAGAAGATGAAGCCTGAAAAACCAGGTATGTCCGTAGAGAAATTTGAAAGAGGTATAATTTGTTATCATAGAATCTAGCAGTGCTCGTTCCACGGATAACCCCCTACGAAACTTGTCTGTTTCCTAGGTTCGTGAAGTTCAGGCACGCAAAATGAGGTGATTTTCAAGCCACCTCAAAAAAATAGTCAGTTTGAGCATCCTCCTATGTTCACCTCACGAAGAACTTCAAAATGAGCTCCTTTGTGAAGTCTCATTGTCAATACTTAGTGAAATTGTTAAATGTGCAGTTGTGCCCAAAAATAATGCTCCAACTCACATCCAAAAATTTGGCTAAGTGTTGAAAGTGCAGGGGCGCCAAAAATCAGTGCCCCTGCACAAAGGTGATTGTTTGAAGATACAAAAGTGCTTAAAAAGTGTGCCTTTACATCTTTTTCCCAGACTTAGCCAAAAATTGGCTTAGGCGCACTTTTTCAGGTCTTTTACATTTTTTGCTTATCGTGCCATCTTTTATGCCTCAATTTAATGATCAACTTAAGTTAGGTTTTTGGAATTTCTCAATCACTTAAAAGTGATTTTATGTTTCATTTTAAGCATTCGTGGTCTCCACCCCATTTTCTCTTTGTTGGGTGCGCATCCACTTCATCCAAAAACATGTTTTTATGCAAACCTCTTTCTTGGTCGAGCTAGGGTTTTGAGTTCTTTTCTCAGGTACATTATTATTCGTTTCTCTTTTCTTAGTTTTTCTTCTATGTCTACGTTTTTTTTTGCTAGGTTTAAATGATGTGTTTTTCTTTAAGTAATGTTCTTTCTTTCTTGTTTTCAAATGTGTTTCTCTTCCCATCGTCATCCCTTCTTTTCATGCTTTCTGAAAACGCGTTTTCTTTTCCAAACGACTTTCATCATTTGTGTTGTTCTTTCCTCCTTGATGTGCATTTTCATTCATTTCTATACATCATTCCTCTCCTTTCACATTTTTTCTCATGGTTGGGTCTTTTCCTTATGTTTACCCAAGGGTTATCGTTTGTCTCTTGATGATTCGATTAGGAGCAAAGTGTATTGGCGTGGGAATGTAAACGTATCTCTGCAAAATGTGTATCATAAGTGTTGGCATATAAAAAATCCATGCTCTAAATGTCCAAGAATTATTTTCAAGCATCTTTACTCATCATCCTTTTGTGCTCAAAATATCATGGCGTTAAGATTTTCCACCTTTACACTTAAAACTCTTTTCAGATTGAAATGTCAAGGTGCTATTTTTCAGCACCCTGACATGTTCATTTTTTACCTTTTGTGCAGTGGCGCTGAAAAACAACACCATTACACCAGGTTGTTCCCTTCAACTAACTTACTAAGTGCAAGAGCGTTGTTTTCCAACGCCCCTACACCAAAGTTGCTTTTCTCCCAAGTGCAAGGGCGTTGATTTTTAGCGCCCTTACACTTTTCCCAATTTTTCTCCGAAACACTTCAAAACTTGCCAATTTCATCTCGAACCTTGCTCCTTCCACTTTGTGCATCATTTTTTGTGCCTTGTCACTCACTCCACGCTTGCTCATCATCGTTGCTTGCTTCACACATCTCCATGCTATTTTTTGACTAACATTTGTTCTGAATCCACATCTTATAGTCTCTTTTCAAGATCCTCAAAGTTGTTAATCAGAGATTTAGTTGCTCTCTCATGACTGCCAGAAAACTTTCATCGTCTTCAAAAGAAAAATACAAAATGAAGTATAAGTATCAAGGTTTCTATCCGCCGACTGTAGTGGTCTCCAAGGTGGAAGAGATAAAAGACACAGAGGTGGGTCATCAAGACCTAGTTGATTTTGTTGAGAAGACTGAGAAGAAGCCACTTCTTGATTCTATGAGAGCAATTGTACACAGTAACCTGCATCTGGTATCTATGTTCCCTACTTCCACACACAATACATAATTTTTCCTTCAAGTTGCATCCCACTACATTAGGGAGAGCAGAAGTGTGATTGATTCTTCTGGGCACGATATTTTGAGAACTCGACCCTGACTTCTTTGATATTGTGTTTAAAGTTCTACAGATGGAGAAGTACATCAATATCTCGATACAAAAAGCACAAGAAGTCTATAATGTTGATCCTAATAAGGCTAAAAACCTGATAAATAGCCAATGGTTGAAGAAGCCTAGGAAAATTGTTTCTAGATGGCCAAAGGGACTCCTACGAAGTGATTTCAAAGATGATGTCAAAGATATGATCACGTTCTTGAGCAAAGTGAAGGGCTTGCCTGAATCATCCACTTTTCATGACTGGATGTATGAATACATCAGAATCATAAGAAGAAAAAAAGTTCACATTGATTGGGACAAACAGATAAGTGATGAAATACATGAACAACTGATCAATGTGCCTTCTACATTAAAATTATATATGAATTCTTATCTGGTGCATGCAACAGTTGTAATGAGGAAATTTCTAGGTCTATCCATGAAAGGGAATCTTATGTTGGTACATGTGTATAAATTTTTCTATTGACTAGAGTTGAAGGAAAGCTTCCATCATTTCAGGAGGGTTACTGATGCTTTCTTTGTGCCTTTACTTTTCAATTTTGATCCGACTCTCGAGAGGAGAAGGGTATCTGATGAGGCCTATAAGGCGATAAGTAAAGTTGGATGCATATTTCTACAATTCCCAACATTTACTTATTTGAGAGTAGGGTGCTACACTGGTTTCCCTTACATGCTGCCACGATATCCTTCAGACAAGTGGTTCTCATGGAGATGTGAAGACAACTGATTTTAGTGCACAAAGAATGAAGAAATATTAACAAGCGTGGATTCAAGTTCCCGCTGACAATTGGTAGACATACTATCCCAACTGTACAAAAATCCAAATCTATTTATGCTGAGATGCAAATCATGACAATCAGGACCTACAGGTATAGGTTTGATTTTGATTACCAAGATGTTAGAAGGCAATTGCAAAAGGGTCATCATCACAGGTACCATTTTGAGGACATTTGGGTTGATTGTAGAGATGAAGAAGCCATCCGAAAAATGGATTATTGCAGGTTGACCGTACAACAGATCAGAGACCTTGATATTGCTAACCTACCAAAGGATTTTACAGATCCTGTCGATATCATGAATGTTGTTTATGATGAACAAGAAATTTATAAGAAGTTGTTGCCTGCAATTCAATGGTCTAGAAAAGAAAATACTAGCATCAAAGAGAGATTGGCACCAATTTTATCCAACACTACAGAATGGTTACATAAGCATGGTTTTGAAATGAAAAGTTTCAGAACAAATTCGAAAGGAGAAGAATCTGAAGTAGAAGCTCACTGACAACAAGAACTCCGCATGAAAAATAAATCAGCGGTTGTTCCCACTTCTTCACGAAGAGGTCCCAGAATCAAGTTTACTGTTGGCAAGAAAGATACCCAGGTCGTCCCAGAAGGAGAAACCACAGAATCTGAACCATCTTGCTCTAAAGGTAAAAGGGTTGTTTCAGAGGAGATAGATTCTAATGAAGAAGGTATTTCCAGTGACCAATCCGTTGAAGATGAAGACTCAACAGAAGCAAACTTTGATGCAGAAGAAGTTTCTAAAAGTGGACAAGATTCTGAAGAAGATTCCGAAGAAGAATCTGAAGGTGATTCCAAAGGTGAACTAGAATCAGAGAGGCAAGAGGGTGATCAACAGGAACCTAGGCATGATCAAGAAAGAACTATGTCTCCACCTAAGAATGTAGTTGAGGAAATTCCCAAAACGTCATCACCTGTGATTTCCAGTGTTCCTCATACTCCTCCAAATCCGAGTAATCCTCCACCTCCTGCTCCTTCATCACCTATTCCTACCACAGGCATTCCTGCAGCAGAGGTATCCACTATTCCTGCAGCAGAGGTATCCACTATTCCTGCAGCATCAACCATGCTTGATACTCCCTTGGTGACAAGCATTCACACAGTTGATATTTTGTCAAGTCCTCCATCATCCATTCCTAGCCTGTCATCGCCATCATATGATATCACTTCTGAAACTAAGTTCAATCGGTTCATGAATGAATCAATACGTGTAGCTCAATGTGCAGTCTATAGGAACAATGATGATAGACACTTCGCCCATTGTCACTATACCCATGGTAACTTCAGAAGTGACAATGACAACATAGTTGATGGTGAATCCAGAAGTTCACACCTCCTTTCTTCCCCCTTGGCTGATATCTCAAGTAACGAAGTGGAAGAAACAAATGATTTCTCCAGAGGAGCTCAACCTCAAAGAGATAGTCCCTCCAAAAGCTAAAGGGAAGAAAAAGGTGAAGGTATACTCAAGACTAAATGTCAACAAGACTAGTCACAAGTATGTAGAGATTGGCATACCACCGCAACAAGAAGGAGATGTCAATATGGAGGACTATATAGTAACAAGAGTCCAGCTTGGAAAAGTTACCAATGAAAGTGCAAAAGTAGATGTGCAAGTGACATTGGACATCTTGGCTGGAAGACTGGATAAAATGGAGCAAGCTCGTAATATGTACAAACAGAGGGCAGAGCATTATGCCACTATTGTAAAGAGACTTGCAAGATATTCAACTAATGCACAACCACTGGCAATGGTGAGTATTGAGGACCCAACTATCAAGAAAGCTGAGAAGTTCGCTTCCAAAGGCAGGGTGTTGTATGATTTCATTGAGAAGATCATAGAACACAGATCACATATTATAATTGTTGTAGACGAGAAAACTACTCTGTTGGCCAAGCTCACCACAAAGCTTGATAAGGAGAAAAGTGTACTTTCCTAAGACTGCAAAGATATGGAAAAATGTATGTTTTCATGGTCATAGATGAAGCAAGTAAAGCTCAGTAAATTGGTGGAAGCCGGGGTAATTCCTGATAAAGAAAAAATCATTGAGGTAAGAGAATCCTTGAAACATCAAATTCAAGTAATTCAATCTCTTACAGAGGATCTCCACCAAGTGCAGGAAGATGCTGAAGGACATCATGTGATTCTTGAAAAAGGTATCAAGGAGTTACCAGTACAACTTCTTGAGGAAAATCGTATCTTCCTACCAACCACAGAAATATCCCAGATCTTCAAAGAAGCCATCATGAAGTTGATTGACAATGCAAACTTTTCAGAAGCCTCTCTGAACATCATTTGTGATACAAGGCTCACATTGGATAACCTAAAAATGCATCTTGACAGGTGCAAGAAGGTTCACTCATTTTCCATGAGATCGATCATGAGAATTCACACCATTGTGGATTACACCGTTGGTCCGGATGAGAAGTTCGTGCAGGAGACTAGGAAGAAATATGAAGACTTCCGCACCCAAATCAAGGAAATATGAAGGTTCTTGATCTCCAGTGTTAGAAATTTTTGATGCTTCCCATTATTCATCTTGTAAATATTTCCTAACATTTTATATGTCTTTTTGTAAATTGTAATTGCACCAAATTCGAGATGTAATTTCATTAAGAAAAATTACACTTTGACTTTGGTCAAAGTTAGGTGAGATCTCTTAGAATCACTCACCCAACTTTCCTTGATTTTCTCAGTTAGTTTCCTAATTTTTCTCTTCCCTCTTTCTATATATATGAGGGATTTCCTTTGTATTGTTTATCCTTTAGTTTTTGCAACGAAGTGCTGCTCAATTTGCAACAAATTGTGAAACTTTGTGTTCATATTTTGTGAATCTAAATCTGATCAATAAAGGAAGAAATTGCATACCAGACTTTGTGTTGGATCGATTGTCTTTTGAATTTGATTAATATTGGTGGTGATTAGCTTATGAAATATGAAGGACTCTAAGTAATTCATGTAAACTTTGTGTTACATCTTTTATTTGGATTTATGTTTTGTGTTTGTTTAACTATTGTTGAATGATCTACAAGACTTTGTGCTTGTAATTTTTCATGCTCTTTGAATACTTGGTTGGATGATCTACAAGACTTTGCACTTGTAATTGTTCATGTTGTTCGAGGAATTGTTGCATCTAAGAAGACTTTGTGTTTCTAATGCAACAAACGATACGCCATTCACAAATCCAAATTGAAAAAGCTACAAAACGACTTTGTGCCTTCGTGAGCTTTCCCTTTTCTTTTATTTGTTTATTGTTTATCACTTCTGGTATCTCTACGCTTTGCTTTGACAAGATAGAGATATTGGCATTACTGCTCATTGAACATTTAAGTTTATTGTGAATTAAGAACTTCCAACAGTGAAGCATTGTAAACATCTTCTCTGAAAAAAGAGAGAAGGATGAATGTGACACCCCCCCCACATCGTAAGTATCGTGTACATTTTTTAATTACTTAATTTTTTTACTATAGCTTTTGTCAACAGTAAGAAGGGAGCATCCCCTTTTTGAGAGGAGAGATTTATATCTCACATAGTTGTGGCTGAAGTCCTAGTTGTGTAATCTATCAAAAAGTTGATTACATAATTTTCACCCAACATAATCAAGGATGGGAATCTTAAGCCCCTATGTGAAGTGTATGGTACCTTTGATATTGTTGGTCAAAGAGTCCTTGAGGAGGCTACAATACAATATTTGAACAATTTTAATATGACTCTTGTTGAGATAATGGCACAGTTGCCTAAGGAATTGTATGAAATTTTGGAGATGAGGAGAATTAGTGCCAGAACTGAAGAAGAGTAGCTGAGATAATGGGTTCCTGCAAATCTAAGTCCGGTAATGTCTATTGAAGAAATGAAGTCAATCCTAAAAGAAGAAAAAAGAGAGTTCAAAAGAAAATCAAGAATAAACAAGCTTATGATGGGTAGGACTGAAGAAGTAGAAAAAGAAACTGAAAGAATTCTGAAGGAAGCTCCATTAAAGAACATAATTGATGTTGTTTCTGACGAAGAGCATGTGGAAGACATTTCATCTAGTTTGGTAAATGAAGAGGTTATAGTTGAGGACACTCAGATTCCTCCTGATGTGCATGATACAGAAGAACCTATGGATATTGAAGCTCCTAAAATTGTGTTGGTTGAAGAAAAGGAGATATTAGTTGAAGAAGTTGAAGTTCCAAATGTCAAGAAAAAATATGTGGTTGTAGAAACAATAGTTGAGGAAAGGAAGGTTGAAGTTAAAGAAGTTCCAGTGGAAGCAAGAGACACTGCAGAGGTAGTGAAGAAGTTTCTAGAAGAGAAAAAGGAAGAATTTGATCTTGAGTTGGGAGATGCCCTTGTTCATTTGTCTACTTTGTCCCCAATTTAGAAAATGAAAGTCACATCATTTGCACAAGCTAAGGCTAGGGAAGAAATCTTGAAGTATCACATTAAGGATAGTGAGTTATTGAATCTTGCATATGTCATTCTAGAGAAGATCATGCCTACTCATGTTAAGGATCCATCCAATTCTTCCTCCGGTGAGCTAAAGAAGCTTATAAATTTGGTAAGTACTCATTTTGAGTCACTTGAGAAGTCAACTTTGGTCAAATTTCAGAAGGAATTTCATGCTAGAAAGATCAGTAGGTTGAAAGGAATGATAGCTAATGATAAATCTTTGTTAGCTACCTATGTGAAAAATGTTCAAAGTGCATTATCAGAAGGTGGAAGGATTTATAAGTTGTGTTTGTCTTTGTCAAAACTTACTAAGGAAAATGAGAAGAAGGTTAAGGATCATGAGAAAGAGTTAGCCGCTATTTCTAATGCTTTTGATCCTTTAACTATTTCTGTTGGAGAGCAAGAAGGTCAAGTTATATCCTTACTTGACAGAATAAAGAGCTTGAAGCATGATAATAACAGAGTTGTGGAAAGAGTTGGTGAACTTAGAGGCCTAATTGGTCCAAAGATGGAGACCATGTTGAATGCTTTGAAGGAAGCACAAGATGTTATGGCGGTCAGTGATCCAGTGAACCTTGAATCTGTAGAAATGCAATCTTATTTACTCTATGGTCACATAACTATTCTGGAAAGTATCAAGAAGTGTTGGGACACAAGCTTGAACTTGTTAAAGACCAATTTTGCAGATGTTTTCAAGTTTGTGTAAGTTGTTTGAAACAACGTTTGTACATATGTAGTTTGAAGTTTTTTGTTTGTTTATAGGAGTTTTGTATGTAGATTTCCCATCTTTTCCATTGATGTCAAAGGGGGAGAGTAGAACAATGAAAAATGTATATTCATCTAAGGGCAAGTTGTAGTTTTGAGCTTTGGATGATCTTTTTGGAGTTTTGGTTGGCAGTGTATTTTTTTTGGTATTGATCTGACACTTAGTCATTTTTCACTAAGTGTTTCCATCAATGCCAAAAGGGAGATTGTTGGTGATCCAAGAGGATCCAAGAATCTCAAAAATATCACAGTCTCAAAATCTCTTAGTACCGACATCATTGGATAGAGCTTGCTGACATGATCTTGATGCAACCTGTATTGCATCAAAAGGAGGTCATATGCCAGAGTTATGCTTGGTCAAAGGTTTGGTCAAACAGGCAAATCAAGCATTCAAAAAGGTGAAATTTTATTGTCTCACATCCAAGCAAAAATGACACCAAGTCGTAGTGCTTGTTGTGCTGATTCCGGAACTATCCTCGATTTCAAAAACGGAGTTCGTATGAGAAAAATAAAGCCAGTCAAAGTTTTAGTCAAAATGATGATGTCAACATGTGACATGGCAATTGACTAGATGGTGACGTGGGAGTTGCAGGTGATGTGGCAAAAATCTCACAAAATTCATGTACCATGCTTTATTTTTGAAAATAAGGTGTGGAGGATTATTTTACTCACAAAAATCCATCAGATTTTGTGGGATCCCAATTGGATTTGGTGGGATCCAAATCTCCTAAAAATCAACGAAAATTAACTCATGTGAAAAAAAAACAAAACCTCCTAAAATAACACTAAATTGTTATTTTATTTTTAAACTCAACCCCATAAACTCAAATAGCCCATGAATATAATAAGACAAGGGTTTAAAAACAAAATCCAATTGTTTTATTAAGGGGTTGTTTAATGTTTTTATTTTTAAAATGGGGAAGTTATTGTTTTATATAAACGGGTTAGTGTCTTTTTTGTAAGGCTTATAATTATAAAAGCCAAAGGAGGGGGGTTAAATTGTTATTTTATTTATTATGGTGGTTTTTAACCCCATATGCAAAATTTATGTATAAAAGGAGGTGATGTGATAGGGCCTTTATGCATTTTTGTGGAGAAATAATTCAGATGTGTTTTTGAGAGAAGATTTTTATACTCTTTGAGGAATTTTTGGGAGAGAAATTACAAGATGTTGTTACACCAAGAATTGTAAAATTTTAAAGAGAGAGATTGTGAGTGATTAAAGCTTGGATATTGTAAGAAGGCTATTGAAGCTTGGCGATATCAATAAAGCAGTCCAACGTTGAGAAGCGGACCCGGAGACGTAGCTCAAATTAAGCGAACTCCGTTATCAAATTGTTTGTGTCTCTCTTCTATCTCTTTCTTGTTCTCTCATTTTATTTCAGTGTTATGTTCTCTCATGAATGTTATTATAGATAAATGTTTTAAAGTGTTTGAAAGCATTACTCGGTTTCATAATTTTCAATGGTCAAGATACATAACCATGCATTACTGTTGGATCAAGAATTAAATCTATATTTGGATCAAGTTTTGGGAAACTTTAACATCCTAGTTTACAGATCAAGTTGGTATCAGAGCAGTTTAACAGGAAAATTGCAAGTGGTGAATGTTAACCAGGTTGAAACTGAAGCAAGGAGAAGGTGCACTTACAAAGTTCAACCCAGAGATTGGGAAAAGGAGGACTTTTCCACAATCAGAGATGGCAGGTGAACAAAGTTCTATAGAGCTTGATGAGAAAACTTTCCAGAAAGCTTTTCTTGAAATGAAAGCTATGGTGGAAGTTCTTTTCCAAGAGAGGCAAGAATGATAGAAGAGAAAGGAAGACAAGAACAGAAAGGAGGAAAATGAAACTACTTCGAAAGAAGACAAAGGTAAAGGAGTAGAAGGTGGTGGTGACCCTCCTAAACCTCCATCCCCATCCTCTTCATCTTCTTCATCGTCTTCTTCTTCTTCATCTAACTCTTCTAAAAAGAAACAAGTTGTACAAACACCTTTGTTAAAACTGGATATTAAATTTGAGTTGCCTATGTATAATGGTGAATTGGATGCAGAGAAATTGGATAATTGGCTTAAGCAGATTGAAGTGTATTGCAGGGTTCAATAGATCTTGGATGATTCTTCCAAAATCCAGCTAGCTACCCTCAGAATGGGAGGCACCGCATTGGTTTGGTGGGAGAGTAAAATTCAAGATGATCTTGCTACACACGGAAAAATCATTTCATCTTGGTATGAGTTTACTTCTACTTTAAAGAAACAGTTTTATCCTTTGGGTTATATGCAACAAGCTGTTATGGATTGGCAAAATCTGAGACAGGGTAAAGAACAAACGGTGCAAGAGTATACACAAGTGTTTAGGAAGAAAGCACTCACTCTTGGAATTCTTCTTTATACACAAGCAACTTTATTAAAGTATATAGGTGGTTTGCATTCACATTTGAAACATACAATCTTGATGTTTAATCCATCTAACTTTGATGAAGTGTGTGTACAAGCGACCCATATTGAAGCAGGTGGAAGGAACATAACTTTCAGTTCAAAGAAGGAATTTGTTACTCCAGCTGAAGGTAATAAAAAGGGAAAGGAGAAGAAAGTAGCCACCATGAAGAAAGAGGAAGGTGAAAAGCATACTTGTTCACATTGTCAGAAGAATGGGCACATAGATGTGAAGTGTTGGATATTGCATCCAGAATTGAAGCCAAAGTGGTTTAAGGATCGTAAATGAAAGCAAAAGGCTACAACTGTCATTCAAGATCTTGGATCAGATTCTGATGACGAAACAAAGATAGCAGTTGTTGGTTTGAAAGGTAAAGCTTTTGTTGATAATGATTCTGCCACTGATGTTTCATGTGCTTCTACTTCTAAAAGTCATGTTGTCCCTGAAGATAACAAAAGCTGTGAATTGTTTCATATAAGGGTGATTTCTAAGAACACTAAGATTGATACACTGATAGATAGTGGGTCCCAAGTTAATTTAATTTCAGAAGAAGTTGTTAAACAGTTGGGATTGGAAACAAAGCCACATAAGAAACCTTATCCATTAGGTTGGGTGTGCAATGATAACATATTGCAAGTAACTAAGCAATGCAATTTGAGATTTGCAATAACATCTAAGTTTATAGATGAGGTTGAATTTGATGTGGTTCCACTTGATATTTGTGGGATTGTGTTGGGTAGCCCATACTTATATGATAGAAAGACAATCTTCTATAGGGAACATAATCAGTATCATTTATTTAAGGAAGGTATTGAATACATTGTGCATTCTCATCCAATTAAGACTAATAGATCTTTTGTGACAATGGGGCAATTGAAAAGGGTAGTTAATGCAAGCAATAATTTGGCACTTATGTCTGTACCACAAGAAGTTTCATTGCCTGAGGTTGTTCCAGTTATGAAAGACAAGCATGATGTTGGTACATTCTTTTTCTCATCTGCAAATTTAGTTTTGTTATTCAGCCTTCTACTTCTTAGCAGTGTATGGTTGGTAGCAGAAACACTGAATGTGGATGTGTATATGGATAATGTACTTAACAATATCAGTGCAGTTTTGATTGTTGTTGTGATGAGTCAAATGAATAGGTTCCAAGAAGGAAGGACAAATGATACTGGGCAAGTGAGGAAAAAATGCCCTCACTTAAATTGTAAATAAAAATAGACCTTTTGGAGGTCCAAAAGCTTCTCAATGGGGAGGAATGATCCAGGAGGATCCAAGAATCTCAAAAATATCATAGTCTCAAAATCTCTTAGTACCAACATCATTGGATAGAGCTTGCTGACATGATCTTGATGCAACCTGTATCGCGTCAAAAGGAGGTCATATGCCAGAGTTATGCTTGGTCAAAGGTTTGGTCAAATAGGCGAATCAAGCATTCAAAAAGGTGAAATTTGATTGTCTCACATCCAAGAAAAAATGACACCAAGTCGTAGTGCTTGTCGTGCTGATTCCGGAACTATCCCCGATTTCGAAAATGGAGTCCATATGAGAAAAATAGAGCCAGTCAAAGTTTTAGTCAAAATGATGATGTCAGCATGTGACATGGCAATTGACTAGATGGTGACGTGGGAGTTGCAGGTGATGTGGCAAAAATCTCACAAAATTCACGTACCATGCTTTATTTTTGAAAATAAGGTGTGGAGGATTATTTTATCTCACAAAAATCCATCAGATTTTGTGGGATCCCAATCGGATTTGGTGGGATCCAAATCTCCTAAAAATCAACGAAAATTAACTCATGAAAAAAAAACAAAACCTCCTAAAATAACACTAAATTGTTATTTTATTTTTAAACTCAACCCCATAAACTCAAATAGCCCATGAATATAATAAGACAAGGGTTTAAAAACAAAATCCAATTGTTTTATTAAGGGGTTGTTTAATGTTTTTATTTTTAAAATGGGGAAGTTATTGTTTTATATAAACGGGTTAGTGTCTTTTTTGTAAGGCTTATAATTATAAAAGCCAAAGGAGGGGGGTTAAATTGTTATTTTATTTATTATGGTGGTTTTTAACCCCATATGCAAAATATATGTATAAAAGGAGGTGATGTGATAGGGCCTTTATGCATTTTTGTGGAGAAATAATTCATATGTGTTTTTGAGAGAAGGTTTTTATACTCTTTGAGGAATTTTTGGGAGAGAAATTACAAGATGTTGTTACACCAAGAATTGTAAAATTGTAAAGAGAGAGATTGCGAGTGATTAAAGCTTGGATATTGTAAGAAGGCTATTGAAGCTTGGCGATATCAATAAAGCAGTCCAACGTTGAGAAGTGGACCCAGAGACGTAGCTCAAATTAAGCGAACTCCGTTATCAAATTGTTTGTGTCTCTCTTCTATCTCTTCTTGTTCTCTCATTTTATTTCAGCGTTATGTTCTCTCATGAATGTTATTATAGATAAATGTTTTAAAGTGTTTGAAAGCATTACTCGGTTTCATAATTTTCAACGGTTAAGATACATAACCATGCATTACTGTTGGATCGGGAATTAAATATGTATTTGGATCAAGTTTTGGGAAACTTTAACATCCTAGTTTACAGATCAGTTGGCAAGAGACACTGCACATGCTTTATAGTGTTGTCATTGATGGAAACCCTTGTCAGCTAGTAGATTCACACGTCGTCATTTACTCATACTGGCAGACAAATTGAAGACCAATGATTATCTGTTAAGTTAGAATAGTGCATCTGGTAGATTTGTGTTCTTCGATTCATATGAATTTTTTTGTTATTATTTTGTGTTGTGGATCTCAGGGAGTATTGTTTGATGCATAATCTGTGTTATCTATAAATCTTGGTGCCTCGTATCAATTTGGGTAAAAGTTAGAAGGTACGGTGAACTAATTTTTTGTTCATCAGTGTATGAAGGCCGACTTGGTGAATATAATGTGTCGCAAATAGTTGAGGAGTTATTGTTTAAGTATTTTTGTTCGGGTCCTCACTATGTTGTGGCCGACTCTTGTGGATGCACATTGGATATTATGGATGATTTGAGCCAACAGTTTGTGAATATTTCTTATTTTGTTGAAGCCGACTTGAAGTTATTAAATCCTAAGTAGTGGATATATATAAGTGATTGATTGTATCATTTTGAGGTATGTTCGATGTGAGTTGATGTATGTTCCAAATGTTAGAAGGTCGGTAGAGTGATTATGCACATTTTCACTTGTGCATTAAGGATTTTTGTTGCGAGTTGAAGCAAAACAAAGCAAAAAAGCAGAATCAGTCAAAAGGTCCAGAATTTGATTGTTGAACCTAATAGGAACTGTAATCAGGAATTTGTAGATGCTACTTTATCAATTTAAATCCTTGGAAGTATTCCAAACTTTTGTAAGGCAGTGAGCCTTTCAGTTTTTGAGTTGTGAGCTCTAGGCAGTGTGCCTAAATGCAAGTGCATTCTTATTTTGTAAACTTTTCTTTTGAGTATACTCAGAACAATATTGTGGATTGACCTCCAACGTGGTTTTTCCCCTAACAGGATTTCCATGTAAAAAATCCTTGTGTTATGGTGTTGTGGTTATTTGTCTTATGTGCATGCATTTTTATTTGTCTTATGTGCATGCAGAATCAGTCAAAAGGTCCAGAATTTGATTGTTGAGCCTAATCGAAACTGTAATCAGGAATTTGTAGATGCTACTTTATCAGTTTAAATCCTTGGAAGTATTCCAAACTTTTGTAAGGCAATGAGCCTTTCAGTTTTTGAGCTATGAGCTCTAGGCAGTGTGCCTAAATGCAAGTGCATTCTTATTTTGTAAAATTTCTTTTGAGTATACTCAAAACAATATTGTGGATTGACCTCCACCGTGGTTTTTCCCCTTACAGGGTTTCCATGTAAAAATCCTTGTGTTATGGTGTTGTGGTTATTTGTCTTATGTGCATGCATTTTTATTTTGGTTGATGTTATCAACACTTTAAGGATCAGATTAATAAATTTAAAAATTGCACAACACTGATTCACCCCCCCCTCTCAGTGTTGCTTGATTCCAACATAACTTAGTCTTTATTTGTTGGGTGATCTTCATTTCTTGGTTTATGTGAATTTTAGACTAAATTTTATGAACAACAAGGTGTCAAATATTTATCATAGCTGACTAAACATTTCAATTTGTTATTAAGAGGTTAGAAAGAAATTATTACATCTCTGTAATTGTGAACAACAATCCATCATTTGTTATTTTTTCAGTCCCATTGAATAAATGATAATTGTTTGGTATACTATCTTAAGAATTTTATGACTGTTTTGCAGTGTTTATGTAATGCAAATACTTTCCAAATCAATTAAACATATGAGAAAACAATTACAGTAAAACACTCTTCACAAGGGAATATACATAAATTGTTTGACAAAATTTCTATCCTCTAAACATTGGGAAAAGGGAAAAAAATTGGTATAGAATTTTGGCTTGGATCTTTACAAGTAGAATCTATGTAATATTTTTTATCATCATAAGTTGAATTAAGATTTTATGATCAACCTATTTTATGACCATATCATATATTACATAAATTTTATGGTCTTATTGATTGATTGTTTCATAAGTTGAGAAGTTGATTGTATCTAAAAAAGTTATATTGGGTTAATTGGAAACCCTAAGTCTATCAAGGGTTTAAATCTCATGGTTTTGATTAGGGTTTTAGTTCCTATATTTCTCAAAAATGTTAATTTAATCATTAAAAGTTGAATAACTCTATGAGTTGTCTCTAGATAACTTAGGTGCACACATAGTCATGCTTTCTTTATATCTTTGATAACATTTGATATTTTGGGTTGAATCCTTTAAATAATGTACTCTCTTTAAATTGATTTTATAGACCCTATGGGTCAAGGTCTCTTAAACCATTGTTAAGGTATTATATGCAATAAAGTTGACACTCTCAATTGTTTTCTAATAAATATTCTGTTTCAATATTAATGTTTTCATGAAAAATTATAATAATACAATCTATACACATTTATATTGAACTAGTTTTACACATTATAATCTTGACTAAGAAGTTAAGTTTGCATTTTATCATATTTATTTAAGGTTTCTTGCTTCTTGTAGATGTTTGTAAATGAAAAACCAGTCTTATCGTGTCATGTCCATTGTGATCACTAAAGTGACTGGTCTCTATTTTAAATGGGACTATATAGTGTTATCCTCTCCACATGAATGATTAACAAGGTGGAATTTGTAGAATGCAATAGGTGGGGTTGTGAGATTGTTTCTCATTATGTATTGCAATATAACTTGGTTTCTCTTGGTAATTGTTGAATGTGATGGTGTATTCTATAAATGTGTGCCCTATTCATTCACTTGAGTTAATAGAATCTTCATAAATAAGGATTTTCTTGAACAAACCCCCTATACATTTCATTAAGGAGGTTTGAATGGAGTTTATCTATGAACTAAGTGATGATAATTTATTTTATTCTTATAAAGTTGTTGACCATGTCCCTATGTCATGTTTAACTAATAAACTTCCAAAGTGTTACAAATGTGCTCATGAATCATTACTAGTCCTAGGAAGGGGGTTGTGTGGGAGCCCTACATTGGGATCATATTGCATCACCACCCTAAAATATGAAAAAGCCTTTTGGGGGATAGTAGGAAAATGGGAGATGGTATTTCTCTTGTGTGGTAGAATGATATGGAAATTGAGAAAATTTTGTTTAAGTTTACAAGAACTTAGCTAAGTTGTTAATACTCTTTTGATGTAAATATAAATTATGTGAGTCAAATTGACCTTTGTGATACAGTTACATTACTCTATCTTGTTATGACTATTATGAACAATGGATTAAATATTATCCTTACGATGTCACTTGAATATTAACAAGAAAAATTTGGAGGTCTCTTTCTAGGCTTAAAAGAAGATTGCTTGATGCATTATTTATAATGACCACCCTAGATTTTTTTTAATTTTTGAGAATATATAAACTCATCATAAATATATAAACATGATACATTTGTTGTCATAAGTTTCTAATAAAGACTATATTTTTTATAAAGATTACAATGCTGATACAAATAACATTGATTATGTTGATTCCCAAAGTTCCTAAAATCATGAAATGACCTCCCATCTTATAAAGATAAAGAAAATACCTCAAAGGATGATTGGAAAATAATTGCAGGTTTGTAAATACATTGAAACTCACTGCTAATGGTGTGGAGAGTCAATCAGATCACTCTTACTTCTCATCAACTCATAACTAACTAAAACACTACTGACATCCATTGAGATTATATGCTGACATGATCGAGGATAGGTCTAAGAATCACCATGTAGGTTGATGCATTTGATCAATCAGGTCTCGTATGACTAGGAGAGCTATTGTAAGTTTGATACACTACTATTGCAGGTTAACACAACCTTGGTAAATCACCAAACACCTTTCCAAATGACCAAAGAATACCTCCCAACAATGATCAGTAGTAACATTCACCCCCAATGCCACCAACAACTACCAAAGATCATGAAAAGATAAGCAAATCATACCCATTAGGCCTGCAACTCGAGGGTTATAGGTTTGTGAATCAAATAAATTCGTCAAGTGCCTATTAACACAACAAAGACCACTTCCAATCTATGCCAAACAATTAGAGACATACCCAACACTACCATATAGCTAGAAAATCCAAGAGAAAGGGGGCGGTTCAATGTCCAAACCCCATGCTAGGTTATAAGAAATCCTCTAAAAATAACCTCCTTAACCACCCTCAAGGAAACCTCTATAAAACACTACAAAAGATCATTAATCAAACCCCAAAAATCTACAAACTAGAAAGAATCGAATACCTTCATATTGAAACCCTAAAACTTAAAACTTTGTTGAGACACAATGGTGATTCTTGAATGAAATCACACTAACTCTAGCTAGGGATTGTCTTCCAAATCCAAAACTAGAAATCAAATGAGGGTTTGTCCTAATTTTTTTTAAAGAAGAATACATAGGTTTAATCCAACAACATAACAGTGTAAGAAAATCTTCAACATATAAAAATGAGCCTCCAATACCTCTCTTTGTATAGATTTTTTGTTGCTTTTTTGAAAAACATAATTTTTGTTTTTCATTGTTTTTTCGAAAAGGTTTTTTTTCTTTTTCATTGATTTTTTGAAAAAGTACTTTTAAATTTATTTTTTTTCCAAAAAATCACTTTTTTCATTTTTCAAATTAAATAATTCATTACATGCAAAAGAACCCTTATACCTAGGCATCCAACTATTTTTAACACTTAATCACCTTTTCAACGAGCTATTACACTAAGTTGTCCTTTTATTATTTTTCAACATTAGACAACATAATCCTGGGCATCAAATAAATTAATCTATTTAACAAGAAATTATGATAATCAAAACATCTCATTACAATGTCCCAAAAATGACATGGATTAATTTGAGCTAAAAATATATTTTGACAATTGTAGACCATTTGTTCAACCCAACACAAGGACATGTGAACATAAAATTTCAAGTCCTTCATTTAAAAACCTTCACACAAATGCTTACATAATTTATTGACCCTTAGAAATTTATCTTTGCATTTTCTCAATTATGAAAGTCAACAACTCATTGGCTAGTTGTATCAAAATCAACAACATAAAATTGGCTCCACGACTACAAATATGAAATATTATTTTATATATTGACAATGGAAACAAAAAATAATATAATTTTCTTTTACAATAGCTGAAAATTCATTACAATTCATCATCATTTGAAATGTGCTCTTTCCCTTGTCCAAAAATGTCTACCATATTACTTATAAGCATTCAAAATAAACTAGATCATTGGCTTATTTTATCAAAATCAACAACTTGAAACTAGCACAACAACTACAATAATGAATTATTCTTATATGCATAGGAGATATGAGCATTGAAATGATTGAAAACAATTCTCCAAAGATTGGAAGTTATTTACCACTAAAATCCAACCAATAAATAATCTATTCTGTAAGATGGAAAAAATCAAGCTAGCCTAGATAATAGTGACAACTATAACACCTCTAAGCTATTAACCCAATCTAAAACAAGAGAAAAATGAAAAAAAAGAAACAAAGCACTCCCCATTGAAGTTGAATCACTTCTCTTGTCTCTCCTTCTTCTTCTTTTGCAAATACCTACAAATTGTAAGCAAGAAAGTTGGAGATAAGTGGTTGTTAAGGGAATAATTGAGGAGGAAGGTTGCTTTTATAGATAGCCATTCGAATAGACAATCGAGATTAAACTTCTAGAAAGATGCCAAGATCAATGGTGGGGGATTGATGCACCAAGAATATTCTATTCATGGGAGGGCTATGACGTCGATTGTTATGACAGAGATGACTATGACAAATATTAATGAGCAAGTGGGAAGAAAATGAATGAATTAAAAATTGACAAATAATTAATTCATGAGAAAGGGATATTTGACCAAGTGGAGAATAAATAATTCATTCAAATTATTTATTTGAGAAAAAAAGGAAATGGACAAGTGGAAACTCAATTAAAATAATTTGCATAATTATTTTAATTAAATGAGAGGAAATGTGAAAAGAGGTATTAAATAATTAAATTGATTTAATTATTTAATACAAGAGACACATAGAGGACAATTAAATAATTTTGACAATTATTTAATAAACAGAAGAATTAAAAAAGGGAGCAAATAGTTAAATAATTAATAATTATTATTTAACCATAGATGAAAGATGACAAGAGAAATAATTAAATAAATAGTAATTTATTTAATTATTGAAGAAAAGGAAATATTAGCGACACAATTAATTTATTTAATTGATAAGGATAAAATAGAGATTAGAAAGTGAATTAATTAAATAATTAAAATTTATTTAATTAATAGAGGGATATGATCAAGGATAATCAAATAATTAAAATTATTTAATTATCGGAGGACGACGACCAAGAAAAATGACGCTCACAAACTTAGGACATTTTTTAGTGTCTACATTTTTCCCCTCTTTGACATAATGTAGTTCATCGCGTTGTGTCAAAGAAATTCAGTTAAAAGATGCCTCGGTGAAGTCAGGGTATAGGTATGCCCCCTCGAGAGGACAAGAAGGTTCAAAGAACACGAATGTGCTCTCGAAATGGATGATAAGACTAGAGGATGAAGGATAGAAGAAATGTTAGCATGGAGAAGATGGATGTTAGTGTGAAAAAGGACAGAGGAGATGGAATGTTAGGCAGGAAATAAAAAGGGACCAACTTTCATGCTTTTATATTTATCATCATCGGGAGTTAAAATTGTCACAAATGGAACACAAACACCATGGTATGACATAGACCAAGGTGTGCAAGGTGACCATTTGTGAGAGACAAGCAGTCAAAAGACAAATCCAAAAGACAAGGAATGCCTCGGCTCATACTAAGGATCCAATTATCCCAGTCTTTTTGCCAAGACAAACCACAAACAACAAGCAAAGAAAAGAGCTCATGATCCATCATCGTCCCTCTAAATCTCTTAAGAGGACATTCTCGAGGTAACTAGTAACATGATCGAAGACCAATCAAAAGGATAGGAAAAATCCAAACCAAAAAAGTGTTTGCCAAAGAGATAGTGTTTGCCAATGATAATGATAAGATTGTTTGAGATGATTGACTAGGTTGACCAAGATTACCAAGTTGATTGATAAGTTGAAAAAGGTTGAAAAATTGATTTGATTGATTGCACCTAATTTTAGGAAGGACACATCCTAATTAAGGCAATATTGACTGACAAGATTGACAAGGTTGATTGATTTGATAAAGATTAACTGATAAGGTTGACAAGGTTGATTAATAATTATTACGCCTGATTTCAAGAAGGACACATCTTGATTAAGGAAAGATTAGTTGATCAAGATGACAATTGATTGATCGTGTTGACAAAATATTGATTGATATGACCAAGCAATGTGACAATACCTAATTTTAGGAAAGACATATCCTATTTAAGGTAAAGAACACATCTGATAAAGTTGACTGAGTGGCTAGTATTGACAAGGCACCTAACTACAAGAAAGACACATCCTGCTTAAGGTGAATGACCAGATTGACTAAAGACAAAGTCTAATTTTAGGAAGGACACATCCTAATAAAAGACAAAATATAGGACTGAATGAGACGAATGACATAATGCCCCATTCCGATACAAAATCAATGACTAGATCAGTTGATTGACGATAAGATGATTGACTGATTGAAGATGAAAGATTTGTTGGTTATGTTTACCTATTGATGCATGATTTGGTTTGAATGATGATTGCTTGTAGAAAAAGAACAAGACCGAACTTGACAAACCCTAAAGGAATGACCTAGGTGGCCTTGCCACGTTATACACGCAGAGACCTCGTAGTTCGACATGACTTGACTTTGTTTTATTTGGAAAAAGATAGAGTCATGATTTTATTTGGACAAACCTAAAAGGACTGGCCTAATGTCTCAGGGGCTCATTTAAGATGAGCCTTGCCTACGTAGCAAATTCCCAAAGACAACATAGTTCGACCCTACTAACACAAATTGATGCAAACTCAAACTCTATTTTTGGAATTTTTTATGTTTTCTGATTTTTTTGGATTTTGAAGTTTTATGATTTTTTTGGATTTTTGATGTTTTATGATTTTTTTGGATTTTGATGTTTTATGATTTTTTGGGATTTTTGATGGTTTTGATTTTTTTATTTTGATGGTTTTCTATTTTTTGGATTTTGGTGGTTTTATTTTTGGATTTTGATAGTTTTTTAATTTTATTTTTATTTTGATAGTTTTTTTTTGGATTTTGATGGTTTTTCTGATTTTTTTGGATTTTGATGGTTCTTCTAATTTTTTTTGGATTTTGATGGGTTTTTTTATTTTTTTGGATTTTGATGGTTTAAAGGCTGATACCATGTGTTATTTTCCCATGAAGGCGTAAGTCAAGGAATTTCCCCCAATCAGGTATGGGATCAATTCATTATGTGCGAGGGATAATGGTGAATGCAAAGGATGATCATGAAGGCAAATGATGCTAAATTTCGGTGGTTCTCAGGCCATTGAAAGGATGACAAAGCTTTATTATGAGGGATTGACATGTGCGAATGGATGAGCAGAAGGATGAAAGACCAAATGGAGTGACAGTAAATGGAGGAGCATAGAATGACTACACATGGCACCTATTTTCCAGGTTTTCACCATGGTACTTATCCAAAGTGCCTGTTTTCCAGGTTTTCACTTTTGGACAAATTATTTCTCTTTACTATTTTTTTTATTTATTTTTTGTTGTCACCAATATGCTTGTTTGCCAGGTTTTCATCAGGGTGACTTTTTTTTATTTTTTTGTATTTTTTAAACTTTTTAGAGGGATACTCTGAGAATCAAGTATAGTACTTGCGAAAGTGCATGTTGATAGGTCTAGACAATGGTTCTCCTTCAGGAGTAGAAATGTGATAAGTGTTAGATCCATATGATGTTGTGATGATGTAAGGGCCCAACCAATTAGGTTCAGACTTTTCAGGCTTCTCTCGTTCCGCTTGATTCTTCGTATTTTCTTTTAGGACTAAGTCACCAATGTCAAAGCTTCTAGGTCAGACCTTCTTATTGTAACTACGTCGAAGGCGATTTTTATATGTTTGCAAATGTGTCAAAGCATTATGTCTCTTTTCATCCAATAAATCTAGCTCATGTAGACGGGATACACGATATTCTTCTTAATAAATCAAGCCTTGCATAGAGACTCGCAGGAATGGTAACTCGACCTCTATATGAAGTATTACTTTAGATCCATAGACAAGGGAATATGGAGTGGCTCTTGTAGGTGTACGAAAAATTGGTATAGTAGGCCCATAAAGCAAGATTAAGTTGTAGATTTCAATCTCTACCAACGTCATTGATAGTCTTCTTTAAGATTTTTAAGATGGTCTTATTAGATGCCTCAGCTTGGCCATTACCTTAGGGGTAATATGGAGTAGCAAAATCATGTTGGATATGGATTTTTTCACAAAGTTCACAGAAATCCTAATTCTTAACAGGGCGACTATTATCTATAATGATGGACTACGGGATACCATAGCGGCAAATGATATAATTCAGGATGAACTTGGCTATCTGTTTTCCAATAATGTAAGTCAATGGAATGGCTTCGATCCATTTCATAAAGTACTCAATAGTGACAAGGATAAACTTATGTCCATTAGCAGAGGTGGGATGGATCTTTCCTATGAGGTTGAGTTCCCATTGAGAAAATGGCCATGGCGAAGTTAGCGACTATAGTTCCTGATATGGTGCGTGTATAAGATCTACATGAATCTGACATTGGTGAAATTTCGTCACAAAGTGATAGGCATCACATTCCATTGTAGGCCAATAATATCCCATTCTCATGAGCTTTTTGGCTAAGGTTGGACCAGCAAAGTGAGCTCCACATATACTGTGGTGTACCTCTTGTAAGGCTATTTGTGGTTCATTTGAGTCAAGACATTGGAGAAGGGTACTATCTAGGCTGCGACAGTAGAGGGTGTCTTCGATGATGGAATATTTGGATGCTTGTCGGATAAAGGTCTTGTGTTGGTTGAGGGATAAGTCTGGAGGGATAATCTGGTCATGCAAGTAACTATAAATGTCTTTGAACCAAGGAGATTCAAGACCAAAAATTTCACACACAAGTTCAGTTTCAGGGACATCGAACATAGGGATCAACAGTTGTTCTACCAAAAACTCATATTGCGATGCATTGTTAAGAATATCCAAGAGAGATCTGATTGTAGTCATTGCATCAGCTGCTTTGTTCTAGATTCTCGGTATCTATTCAAAGGAAATATTATCGAAGTACAGTCTAAAACTATCAGCCATGTGCTTGTAGGGCATCAATTTCTCATCCTTGGTGTCATAATCATCATTAACTTTCTTAATCACTAACTAAGAATCACCATAGACCTAAAGATCCTTGATTTTCCATTTTATCACCATTCAGAGACTTGTCAATAGTGCCTCATACTCAACCATGTTGTATGTGCATGGAAATGCTATTCAAAATGACTTGGGAATGGAATCTCCTTGAGGTGTGATGAAAAAAATTATGACTCCTAAGCCATGACTTGTGTAAGATCCATCAAAATATAGCTTCCATGTTGTTGGTGTTTCTATTACAAAGATTGATTCATTTGGTAAATCAGATATCAGAGGATGGTCTGCTTTTACTAGTGCATCTGCAGATTGGTCAACTATCACTTGTACCTTTATTGCTTTTTTATCAACGTACTCAATGTCATACTCACTTAGGATCATAACCCACTTAGCCAATCTTCCTTTCAGAGCTGCTTTGTTGAGGAGATATTTTAGAGGATCAATTTTGGCAATCAGTTTTGTGTGTTGTCTTAATAACCCACTTAGCATGTGGTGTCTTAATTCTTGTGTTGTAAATACAACTGCTAAACATGCTCATTCAATAGGACTATAGTTCAACTCATATCCAACTAAGGTGTGACTAATATAATAGATTGCTCGTTCTTTGCCATCATTGTCATTATGTGCTAACAATGCCCCCAGTGATGATGTAGTTGTTGTTACATATAGTATCAGATGTATTTCGTCAATCAGAGGCATAAGAACTGGTGGAGTCAATAGATAATTCTTGATATGATCAAATGCTTCTTGTAATTTTTTTGTCCAGTTAAAGGGAATTCCTTTCCTTAACAAATGTTGAAATGAATGGATCTTGTCTAATAACTGAGCAATGAACCTACAAATTGATTGCAATCTTCCTTGTAATGTTCTCAACTAACTGATGTTGGTTGGAGGTGGCATGTCCAAGATAGCTTTTACTTTGGCGGGATCAACTTTTATCCCTCTACAGGAGACAATATATCCTAGGAGTTTTCCTAATTAGACCTTGAAAACACATTTCTTTGGATTTAGCCTGAGTTGGAACTTTTCAAGTCATGTGAAAATCTTGTCCAATACTACTAAGTGTCCACTTCATTCTAGATATTTTGGGAGAAGATCATCAACATAGTTCTCCATAAGTACGTGCATATAATCATGAAAAATAGTTGTCATGACTCTCTAATATGTAGCTCTGGTATTTTTAAGCCCAAATCACATGAAATTCCAACAAAAATTTCCCCAAGTGCATGTGAAAGTTGTCTTCAACTGATCTTCAAGAGCAATTCTTATCTGATTATAACCCAAGAATCTGTCCATAAGTGATAGCATTTCATACCTAGCAGTAAGGTCTACTATGATGTCAATGTTTGGTAAAGGAAAATCATCTTTAGGACAAGATTTGTTGAGATCTTTGAAATCTGTACATACTCTGATTTGACCATTTGGTTTTGTGACAAGAACAAGGTTTGATATCCAATCTGCATAATCAATCGAGCAAATGAATCCAACATCTGGGAGTTTCTTCAATTCCACCTTAACCAAGAGTGCAATCTGGGGGTGCATTTTTCTTAACTTCTGTTTATATGGCTTAAAATTTGGTAATAGTGGCAAGTGATGTAGAACAAGTTCGAGATCCAATCCAGGCATATCAACATATGACCATGCAAAATTGACTTGTCTTTCTGAAAAGAATTCTATAAACTCAAGCTTTTCCTTGATGGTCAAAGATGATGCTAACTGTATGATTTTGGAATTGCCTTGTGTACCAATGTTTACTTCTTTTGTTTCTTCTATAAGCAACAGTGATCTCTCTCAATCTATAGGGAGACATTCCAGTCCTCCATCCTTGAGTGCCTCAGAGAGGTTTTCACCTGAAGACCTATTATTTTTATTTTTACTTGTTTCATTTTCACTTTTGTGACTAGAGGATAGGAAAGCCTCACCAAAGTATGCTACATAATTGAGTTCTATGGAAAATCCAATCTTATGATCCCCACTTGGTATCCCTTCATGAAGTTCCATGAACTCAACAATTGCTTTGTCATTCTTGAAAGTGTCCAAACTTGGTGGTTCTTGTTGATCCCAGTCTATGAGTTGAGGGTAGACAAGGGGTAGGCCATCATCGGTATTGTCAAGAGTCATTGTGTAGGCAGATAGGGTAAAGACGGAAGTAGATTCATCAGGTTCCTAGGAGGTAGAATCAATGGTTTCCCAAAGGTGTTTGATCCATTCTTCTCTTTTTAGAGGGAATTTTGGATAGGGGCTTGGTAGGCTTGGCAGGGAATTAATTGTAAGCATTTGACTGAATTGTTTCTCAAGGGGAGGCTCGTCAAATACTCCAAATAGTTTATCAAAGTCCATGAAAGTAGTGGAGGATAGGGAATCCCATTCATATTCAGTGGAATCAACATTAAAATCCCAAGAGTCTTTGTATGTTTCAATCTCATTTGAAGCATCAACAAACTCACTCGAAGGTAATCCGATACCCTAGATAGTCACTTTTACTGGTACAAACCCTAACCCTTGATTCTTTAGTAATTTAGGAGGTTGCAAGGGTTCCAACATTCCTTATTTATTTAGGCCAAGGATGTTGTGTCCATCATATATGTGTCATTTCATTATTTGGAACCCTTTTGGGTACTGTCAATTAGCAATTTCTTAGTTTCAGTGTCCTCTTCTTTATACAACTATGTGAGAATGTGGTCATATAGAGATTCTTTGGCAAGTTCCCCCCATTTAGTGAATATGGTAGGGGGATTATGAATGATGAATTTAGGTTGCATGGGATGCAGTTTTCCATAGGACATCAGTGATTTAGGTAACTTTCTGATGAAAAAGAGACTATTCATGTTGTATTCTTTGCATCCTCTGTCCTGGGTCTAGATTTTTGGTGTGGATGGTGTGGTGAATGGAGTGGATGATTTGACAAGAGAAGATGGGTCAATGTAGTTAGATGGAGTGGTGGATGAAGTGGAAGGTAAGGCCTCTCAATTGATGGGCACTTGGTGTTCAACAATTCCTTTTAGGTTTGAACAATACTGAAAAGGATCAAGGCTACCTGGAATAGTAATTTCAGTGCCATTGTGTGGGAATTTGAGGCATTGATGGTAGGTGGATGGAATAGCCCTCATGGAATGAATCCATGGGAAACCAAGGAGAAGATTGTAATGCAAATCCAAATCCAAGACATGAAATACTGTGTTATGTACTATTGGGCCAACTCTTACAGGAAGTGAAATTCTTCCTTCGGACTCAACATCATCATAAGCTTTGATCACAATTTTCCTGGTTTGATCAATACAATTCTCAGAGTATCCCAATGATTTCACCAATTTTAGTGAGCAAATATTCAGACCTGCTCCAACATCTACTAGGACTCATCTAATCTTGTGTTTATTAACACATACTTCTAAGTGTAGAGGGTCGTTATCATCATATTTTGGTTTTGAAAAGTCTTGTTCAGAGAAGGTGACATGATGAGGCATAGCTAGGTATCCAACCATGGCCTAAAATTCATTGACATCTAGGTTAGCGGGGATAGATGCTTCTTGTAATTATTTGTCAAGGATGGTTCTATGTTGTGATATGTGAAGGAGTTCCAAGATATAAATTTGTGTGGGGGTTTTTCCCAATTGATCCCGGAGATTATATTGACTTTTTGGCTATAAATTAGAAGGTCTTGGAATAGTTATCTTGGTTCGGTGGGTGGTACCAACACATTCTAAACTTGGCTTGTTTATGGTGATGGTGGCAATGCGATCATCAAAGGGTCTCACATTAAGGATGATAGTGCTATAATCGTGTTTGACGGTGACACAATTGGCATTATTGTTGCTCCCTGAACTAGAGGCTTTTCCCTTTTCATGGTATTGCAAGGGATTTTTGAATATGGTATGATCAACATTAGTTTTTCCTTGTGAATCTCCCACTAGTATGGTTCCATTTTCAATGAGGTCTTGAATAATATTCTTGAGTATCCAACATCTAGCTATTTTGTGTCCATTTCCACGGTGGTATTCACAGTATTCGTCTTCTTTCCACCAATTAGGTTTGATCAATGAGGGCTCATAGTTTTTGGTGTCTGGAAGTGTGATGACATTAGACTGCAAAAGCTATTTGAGAACTGATTCAATAGGTTCACCCAAGGGGGTATATTTTCTTTTAGGTCGAGGAAGGCCTCTTCATTGTTGATTATTTTGGACTGCATTTAGCGTTTGGTTTTGACCTTGCATTTGGGTATTTGGTGTATTGGATGTATTTGATGAGGAAGGACCTTTAAGTTGAATGGTTGGACCTTTGGTTATTAGTTTGGCATCAAAAAATTTATCATTCGTGACATTTTTGTTTTGGGACCAATATTTTCTCTTGTCACTGTTTGGTTTCGGATTTTCTTTGTTTACCTTGACTAGTCCTTTTGCTATAAAACCTTTCTCAATAAGGACACCTTTCTCAAGGATTTCCTCAAAGGTTGTGCAACATTGGATTTGAATTTGACTCATCAATTCTCCATTAATATTTTCCACAAACATGATGACCAATTGTTTTTCATGAATGTGACAAGGGAACTTGCTAACCAGACCTCACCATCTCAGGTAAAACGAGGTAAGTGATTAAACTTCTTCTTGTTTGGTTGTGCTCAATGTTGCAAGGGTGACATCATTTTTAATGTTGAAGGAAAAGTGATTGATGAATTTATTGGCTAGTTCACCCCATGTTCTGATTCCTGGAGGGAGATGCACAAACCAATCTAAGGATAGCCATGTGAGGCTTCACGGGAATAGTATCATTAAATAGGTAGGATCATATGAGACTTCCATACATGACGTGTTGAATTCTCGAATGTGTTCTATTGGATCCCTTGTCCCCTTATACTTAGGAAATGGTGGTGTTGTGAAATGAGGGGGAAAGGGTGGCATGTATATATTTTTGTCAAATGGAAAGGGGCACAATTCTTCCACAAAATAGGTCTTCTTGTTGGTCCCCAATTGTATGTTTGCTATTTGTTGTTGGAGGGCCTGCACTTGTTGTATCAATGTATCTGCAAGAGATGGTGTTGCATTGTTTTGGTTTGGTGTCATGATGTTGGTATTAAGGTCATATGTTGGATTTGAATTGGGATTGGTGTTTTGTGACGTGGGACCTTGGTTGCCATAGTGTTGTGTGTTGTTTTGGTTTGGTATGAAATTGGCATTTAGGTTTGTTCCAAATGTCATGTTTGCATGTGGTATGGTGTTTTGGAATTGAGGTGTAGACCCTTGATTTATTCCTTGATTTTAAAAATTTGGTCCTTGATTAGCATTTTGAAATGAAGGTGTAGGCTCTTGATTGATGTTTTGAAATGAAGGTGTAGGTTCTTGATTAATGTTTTGACATGAAGGTGTAGGTCCTTGATTGGTATTTTGAAATGAGGGTGTAGGCCCTTGATTGGTATTTTGAAATGGGGGTGTAGGCCCTTGATTGGTATTTTGAAATGAGGGTGTAGGCCCTTGATTGGTATTTTGAAATGAGGGTGTAGGCCCTTGATTGGTGTTTTGAAATGAGGGTGTAGGCCCTTGATTGGTATTTTGATTTTAAAAATTTGGTCCTTGATTAGCATTTTGAAATGAAGGTGTAGGTCTTTGATTGATGTTTTGAAATGAAGGTGTAGGCCCTTGATTGACGTTTTGTGATGAAGGTGTAGGCCCTTGATTGGTATTTTGAAATGAGGGTATAGGTCCTTGAATGGTGTTTTGATTTAGGATCCTTCGTGAGACAATGTGAAATTTTCTAGATTTATTTGGTGGGTGTTGACTTGATGGAAGTGTGCTTTGAAATTGGAATAAGGATCCTTGATTCGTGTTTTGAAGTGTGGGTATAGGACCCTGGTTTGCATTTTGGAGCAAAGGTGTGGGACCTTGTGACATAGAACCTTGATTTGTGTTTTGAAGTGTGGGTATAGGACCTTGGTTTGCATTTTGGAACAAAGGTGTGGGACCTTGTGACATAGAACCTTGAGTTTTGTTTTGGAAAAGGGGATTTGTAAAGGTCTTATCCATGGCATTTGAGGAACTTACAAGTGTGAAACTTTGTCCTTGTGTAGTAGTATGGGTTACCTTGTTTCCAAGTGTTGAGATGATTGGGATGTGTGTGGTAGTGGTAGCCATGTGTGTAGTTGTACCAAGGGGTATGTTTGACATTTGTTGTGATGAGGGCATGCCAAGTGCAAATGGATTTTCAGTTTCTTCTTCTATTATGGTTGATACATCAAAGCCTTGAGGTAATTTGACACCTTTTTTAGCTAGTGCATAGAAGAGTTTGTTTGGGTCAACACTAACAAGTTGACCAACCATGCTTAAAACTCTTAGGTCTTGATAAGCTCTTTCAATTTCTTGAGGAGTCAATCTCTTGTTGAATTCTTCTAAGCTTACGTTTTCCCATGTGTTGTTTTGGTCTCTTTGTGGTGTGTCTCGTGGAGGTGTGGAATGATTTGAATTTATCCCAAGGGTAGTGTCATGAAAAGGGTCACTTGAAAAATCCACATCCTTTCTTTTGGTTTATGACCTTGTTTCAACCATGTGAGACTTTTGCAAGTTGAAGGATAAAGTAAGATGGTAATGAAACTAAACTATGTTTTTGGATTTTCTTGAATTTTTGAATATGAGGATGCAAGGTGATTATGCAAGGATGATAATGACCAAAGGATGAAGCTAATGAATGTTAAAGAATACTAAAGGTTGATTAATGGTCAAGGATGATGATAAGCTAAATTAATGATCAAGGTAATAATGCAACTAAGGTTAAGATGAAAGTAAGCTATGTTTTTGTATTTTTGGGGTATAAGGATGGAAGGATAATGAGACTAATGGACGCAAAAGGGATATGAAAGGTTGAATAATTGATAATGATATGATGCTAAGGCTAAGGTGAAAATTAACTCTCTTTTTTTGTATTTTTGGGATAAAGGTGCAAAGTGCAATCTAGATTATAGATCAAAGTTTGGCAAGATGATGATAAAAGTTATGATCAAAGGGATGTAATATGGATCTAAATGAGGTCAAGTTAATGCAAAGGAATCCTAAAATTTCAAACAAAGGATGGCAATCAAGCTAATGTAAGCCCAAGGTAACAATTCCAAGTGTCATTGACATTTGTGATAATTGAGAGGATGATTTTGACAAGGTTGAGTCAAGGCTAGGAAACAAGCTTGAGACTCAAATTTGATAAAGGTGACAAAGGTTCATAATATAAGGGATTAAGGTCAATGACAAATAGAATATGCAACCAAGGATTTTCCAAAAGCTTAATGGTCTTCTAAAGTCTGAAATTTTAAAAGGGAGATGCAAGCTAAGTTTTAATATTGATTATACCAGGTAAGGATGCAACCTAAAATATGAGGTAACCCTAAATGACAATGCTGGAAATGACTAGTAAAGGCTTGCAAGTCACTGATTTAGCAAGCAAGGTCATTGTAAAAATGATTTGATCAAATTTTGAACAACGATTTTGGCAGTTTTTGTTTATCAGACAATTGTGGCTCTATTATTTGCAAATGTGTCATTTTAGGTTGTGGGAATCCAAATCACAGTTGCAATTTAGGTTAATAGTTGTGGATCTGTTTTCTACATGTGCAGTTCAGGATGACAGTTGTGGTTTTCCAGTTATTAGTTGTGGTGTAAAGTATCAGTTGTGACTCTATTTTTGACAGTTGTGGTTCACAAAATGTTGTTTTTGACAATTTGATGGTTTCTGACCTAGTTTTTGAGTGGATTTTGACTGTTTTTGATGAAATCTAATTGGAAAACACAAAATACAATATCAAGCACTTGTTTTTGGTCTAGTTTTGGATGTGAAAATGTTTGATTTCAAGATAAAACACACATAGACAATAATGCACAAGCCCTATGGTTGGCAAGGAAACCACTGATCAATATCCCCACTTGGATTTCTCCAGCCACTTGAACAAGGCAGAGAGCTAGAGACTTGGTGGTACTGGCTCCCCTCCACGACACTCACTTCTCGAGCTCACCAAGTCTCATTCCCCCAAAGAGGAATTCTTGTCTCTACACATGCTCAGTGAAGACGTGGGGTGCCTTCAGAGGTTTGACCTCCTGCGATCAACAAGCGTATAAAAGGTTTTTGGAAACTAACACAAATTGGCTCTTAGTAAGGGCATCCATTTAGAGTGGCCATACATGCGACAAGATTAGCTCAAGACTATGGTGAGTCAAGAGGCCTCCCAATCCTTTGCACAAAAAAGACTTTCAAGTAGCTCACAGGGCTACTGAGGGTGGCACTTGTCGGTATGACACATCTACACCTGTTGCTAATTGACTTTCGTCAAGAAGCACATTTATTTATAGTGGCTTGGAAGAGCTTGGCCTTAGCTTTGTTACCACTTGGGTCATTCCCACCTTTCGAAGTGGGGTGGCAGGTCCTCTAATAAAAGGTATACAATAGCGAGGAAGTACACTTATTTTTTATCATCCCAGATCCCACGAAGCACAAGGAGAGAGCATATTTCGTTCCTTTTCCTCACCCTCACATGGGGTTCATTTTAAGCACCAAATCAAAATATGTGGTGTGATTATACAAATGCCAAAGAGGTACTTTTGGTCACTCAAGATCACCGGATGGCGAGAGAGGAGAGCATATGCACTCTATGACAGTTGTAAATCATCAAACACGAAAGACACTTGTTGATTTTACCCTTTGCTTATAATTTGAAGACACTTGGATTCATTTTATGCCCATGACGTGAAATGCAAATTCATTTTAATACCCATGAGTGTAAGAATATAGATTGTTGTTCTTTTTAAAACCTTATGAGTGAAAAATGCAGATTCATTTTATCCTTATGATCCTGATGCAAGTTGTAGAAAACAACAAAATGGAAATTTGCTTAAAACTAAACTAAAGCGAAGCTCAATTATTTTGTTTGTTTCTAAAGAAACAATTTTTTGGGAGCTCCACTCCAAAGCCACATGCTAAAAAAAAAGAGTTAGTAACCAAAAACCCTACCCTATTTGGAAACCCAAAAAGAAAAATGAAAGCAAACATAAAACTAGAAATTTTATACCAGACAAGCAGTTGCGTCGTTCTTTTCAGCAAATGTGCCACTACATTGCATCACACCAGAAAAAATGCGTCGCGACTTTGAATTCAAAATTTCCCACCTATCGTTGCCTTCCATAGATGCATCGATATTTTCATCAAATACGTCATTTGCTATTAGATGCGTCATTGTTTTCAGCAAATGCGTCATTTCGTACTAGAAACTTGCAAAAAACAGAAAGAAAGCCATACAAAATCTTGCAAAATTTTATCTTCACGTTGGGTTCACCAATGTAAGATGGGGGAAAACCTTCTAGCCTAGATAAAGTGACAACCACAACACTTCTAAGCTAAAAACCTCATCTAAAACAAGAGAATACAAACAAAAATGAGGAATAAGATGCAAGCATTCAAATGAAAACACTCCCCATATTGCAGTTGATTCACTTCCCTTATCTCCCCTATTTCTCCTTTTGCAAACTTTGCCCTCATATTTGAAGTAGAACTTGTGTAAATACCTGCAAATTGTAAGCAAGAAAGTTGGTGATAAGTGGTTGTTAAGGGAAAAATGGAGGAAGGCTACTTTTATAGATAGCCATTTGAACAGACAATCGAGATTAAACTTCTAGAAAGATGCCAAGATCAACGGTGGAGGATTGATGCACCAAGAATATTCTATTCATGGAGGGTTGTGATGCCAATGACTATGACAAAGACGACTATGACAGAGAAGGCTATGACAGATATTAATGAGCAAGTGGGAAGAAAATAAATGAATTAAAAATTGACAAACAATTAATTCACGAGAAAGGGATATTTGACCAAGTGGAGAATAAATAATTCATTTGAATTATTTATTTGAGAAAAATAGGAAATGGACAAGTGGAAATTCAACTAAAATAATTTGCATAATTATTTTAATTAAATGAGAGGAAATGTGAAAAGAGGTATTAAATAATTAAATTGATTTAATTATTTAATACAAGAGACATACAGAGGACAATTAAATAATTTTGACAATTATTTAATAAACGAAAGAATTAAAAGAGGGAGTGAATAGTTAAATAATTAATAATTATTATTTAACCATAGACGAAAGATGACAAGAGAAATAATTAAATAAATAGTAATTTATTTAACTATTGAAGAAAAGGAAATATTAGCGACACAACTAATTTATTTAATTGATCAAGATAGAATAGAGATTAGAAAGTGAATTAATGAAATAATTAAAAAATATTTAATTAATAGAGGAATATGAGCAAGGACAATCAAATAATTAAAATTATTTAATTATCGGAGGACGACGACCAAGAAAATGACGCTCACAGACTTAGGACATTTTTCAGTGTCTACACATTCCTTCACTGAAAATACTTACCAATCCACCTTTATGCAAGCAACTAAAATCACGTGATGGCTGATTGAGAGGATGATAATTGCACCAAATCTGAAAGTTTGTCCCATCACCCTCCATAGAATAGTCCTTTTGTCATCATAGATGTCAAATATACTTAGCTGGTGAAATTTAGTACAAAAACTCCACAATGAAGTAGCTCCAACATGCTTAGGTTGTGCTATTCCAATATTTATGTGATCTCCTTCATAGATAGGAGGATGCACAACATAATTTTTTAATTCATAATAGTAATGGTGTTTTCTACTTCTTGGAAAACTCAAATATGTAAGTTTAAACACAATGCAAGGTTGATGCAACATAGAACACACTCCATCATGAAAACATACCTTAACTAAATCCAACATATTGCATACCTTGGTTTTGTTCCATGAGTCATTTAGTGGTTATCTTCAAGATGATGAATTCTTCATGTATCACAATATTCCATGTGGAAAATTCCTCTTCAATCTCAAATATGCACCCCTTTTCAGGTGGTCTACCAAGAAGTTTGTCGTGCTTATATTGCTCTATGTTGATATCCTTGAGAACTTTCCCTTGAAATTTCATAACTTTCTCAATAGTAAGGATATCTTCTACCCAACTTCTTAACTCTAAATAGTTCTCTTTGCTCAATGACAAATTTGGAGATGCAATATCACACATCATGCAAAGCTGACCCAAAGTAAACTCAATGCCATAACAACATGAGAGGACTACTATTGTCTTGACTTGCAAACTATGATTCTTGTATGGAGGACAACCCTTTATTCTTGATACCCAATATCTTAATGGAGCCCCTAGATCCCATACTCTTATGTGTAGACATGCATGGATTCTTTCACCTTTCTTATGATGCATCTTTTGATGAAGACCTCTTTGTAATGAAAGTATTAAGCATCAATTCTCTATTCTCATGATCACTTTCTTGCCTTGGATTATAATTTAGAAGATAGTTAAATTGCTTACCTACAGTTGTTGGTTTGAGAATTGCAGCAAGATCAAACCAAACATTTTTCTCAAGTAAGTACTCCTCAACAAGTTTTTTCTATAATTCGAACTTATATTTTTCATAAATTGGAACACTTTGCTCATATTATGAATTAACATCATCTGAATGATCCAAAAGATTATTAATAGTTGTCAATTTGAAATTTTTAGCATGCTCAAAACCATCATTAAAATTAAGTGATGCACCTTTCTCATGCATATGTCTCTCAACAAGATCATCTTGGTACTCCACCTCAAAAGGTGGGTTATCATAAGGTATCTTTGCTTCCATATCAAAGAGAAGATTATCAAGAACTTGGAAGTTACTTTCAACATCTTGTTTAGGCCAATCTTCCCACTGATCTAACTCTCCTTCACAAGGATGCTCTAAGTTATTTTCTTCAAGAAAGTTCGAGTACTCTTCCTCTACAATTGCTCTTGAAAATTTAGCTTCATCATCATTTGTTTTTGGTTCTAACATCTTTTTTGACTCTTCTATTGTGACTTCCAATTTTTCCTTTAACAACTTCACTTCTTTATTCTTGCATTGATGACTAGGCTCCCAAGTTCTATTGCATAAAAATAAATCTTCTTCTGAGTTCATTCTTGTTGTCATCATTCTTTCTTTCAATTGAAAATTTCTTCTTCTATTTGCTAAAAGGAGATTCTTGGAATAAAGTTTGGTCTTTGGCATTGAAGGATTTAGCTCTAGGTTTCCTAAGAACATTTTCCTCTTCTCCTCTTCCTTCCTTAACCTTCTTATGTAGTTTATAAGGCCCTTTTGGTTAGGATGCACTATTTCAAGTAACTTCAAGAATTTCTCAAAGGAAACTTGATCTTTGAATTCATTTGGTCATTCTTGATACTGATCATTAATTTTGGTGGCCTGTCATTCATAGTTCAAGTTTTCCTTTTGTATTCTTATCAAAATCTCTTGGATAGGATCTACATCTTCTTCCTTGGATAAAAATGTAGATCCCCAATCCCCAAGCCAAACAATCAGAGACATACCCAACACCACCATACAATCAAAAAATCCAAGAGAAAAAGGGGCAATTCAATCTCTGAATCCCACACTAGGTCTACAAGAAACCCTTTGAAAATAACCTCCTCAATCGCTCTCAAGGAAACCTCTAAAAAAACTCTGCAAAAGATCATTAATCAAACCCCAAAAATTTGCAAACGAGAAAGCATCAAATACCTCCATATTGAAACCCTACAAATTGAGACTCTGTTGAGGCACAATGGTGATTCTTGAATGAAATCAAATTAACTCCAACTATGGATTTTCTTCCAAATTTGAAACCAAAAATCAAATGAGGGTTTTTGTCCTCAAAATATTTTTGGAAGAATATACAGGTTTAGTCTGACAACATAACGATGTAAGAAATCTTCAACATATCAGAATAAGGTCCCAAGACCTCCTTTTATAGTTTTTTCATTGTTTTTGAAAAACATTTTTTCTATTTTCTATTTCTTTTTTGACAAAATGATTTTTTGCTTTTTTGTTACTTTTTTGCTTTTTTCCAAAAAAACATTTTTTTTTCTTTTTCAAATTAAATAATTTACTACATGCAAAAGAACCCTTATACCTAGGCATCCAACTATTTACAACACTTAATGAAATTTTCA
The DNA here is from genome assembly GCA_007258455.2 of Sequoia sempervirens. Taxonomy (NCBI): domain Eukaryota; kingdom Viridiplantae; phylum Streptophyta; class Pinopsida; order Cupressales; family Cupressaceae; genus Sequoia; species Sequoia sempervirens. The sequence continues at coordinate 172,950,574 of VDFB02281492.1, read as the reverse complement.
ACGAGATATTACACTAAGTTGTCCTTTAATTGTTTCTCAACGTTAGACAACATTAGCGAAATATTAATTAATAATTTAATAACTCACCCAAGTTGCGAAAACTATTGTAATGACATTGAAATCCAATTTTGACCACACCATGATGAAACTAAAGAAATAGGAAGATGATTGAAGCCAACTCGGTGACATTAAAAATAGAGGTGCTCTCCAAGAAGTTTGGAGAACGCCCCGAGTGTCTGAAAACACTTTTGAAAAGTGTCATTGTGATCCCTACTACTAACTAGGCTCATTGCCAAGAATAGAAATCTTGAATTACCGATGTTGTGTCCTCCAAGAACTTTGGAGTCCCTCCCTTCTTTTACAAAACAACCTACAAGACTCAAGAATTGAGCTAAAAGCTCACAAAACAACTCAACTCAAATTGGGGACAATACATTATCTTTGTTGCAATTTTTTGGAAATGTTAGGTACTCTATGATAAGGGATCTTTGTGAGAGTTATGTAAAGCTTGAATCCTCTATTAGGATTGCTACGTCAAAGTAAACAATGAGCATAATTAGATGTTAGTTGATAGAGATTTTCTAACTAGACATGTTTACTAGCTACTAAGCATGTTCCCAAAAGAGATTTACATGATAAAACCTTAATAAATGTCTCAAATTATAAACTATATTAAAACTAAGACATAAGCTTGATTATCAAGTTGTATAGTAAGCCCCTATTAGGGACCTCACCATTGCCATAAGATACTTAACCTTGAAATGTGTTTGTGTTTTCCTATTGCTTTGTTATGTCATATAGTTAGGGAATAAGTTCCTCTTAACTTTGAACTCATGAAACGTATTCTCATCCGAGTATTAGATGATAGGTAAACCTTGATGATAACTTAATCTAATTAGTTGCAAGTAACTCAATGTACAATGTATGCACTTGTTGAAGTTATTAATTCATTGTAGTTAGACCTACTATATAAGGATTGCAACATTGAATCTCATGTTATGGGAATTTGAAAGTGATTCCTCTAAATTTTGATATAAGGATCAAATTTGAGCAAGGTAAGAAGATCCTTTCATGTCTTAAAAGTTGAGTATGAGATAACATTTTTTTTATTATCAAGGGTTGCATAGTTGGTTGCTTGTGAATGGTATAAATTGAAAAAAGATAATTAGTTATCTAGTTCTCTATTTTGAAATGACAATATTTTTATGTCCTTTCTATTTTAGGACAATGAAGTGAACTATACACATATTATGTTGTACACACAACATAATAGTTTTAAAATTAAATTTTAAACAAGACAAGATTATAATATTCTTGTGGATTGAGATGACATTATTTATATTTCTCTTGTACACTATGATAATAAATGCCTAACTGGATTGTTCACTTTGCAAGGTACTTATTGTTACTTATCTAAAATAATAGAGCTCTACAAAAATATGAGCCAAACAATGAATACAAGGTAAGAGACGACAAACCTAGGTAAATACATGGGATCCAATTACTCATATGGAGTTAAGATGAACAATGGATATGAACCTTGAAACTAAATGGAAAAAATATAGTTGGTTGTTATGGGAATTGAGTTGGAAGGATAAACTTGATCCATTCTTGGGTTGCTTATTGATATGCTTTTGTTAAAAATGCCTAAGAGGATGCTATAGACATAAAGAGAATTTTTAATTTTCTAAAGATGATTAGATCATCTAGGAAACATAAATCATTGAACTCATCAATCCAAGTTAACAACCAATCATGTAAATAATCTTTAAATGAGTATGTGATCCAAGCTATTTAAAGAAAAGGAATTAATTGTTTTCCTTTGAGATCATGAGTTGGATTCAATCCTTAAGCCTAATTATGGTGTAAGGTGAAGGACTTGAGTGATAAGACACTTATGAATGATGTGAACCTAGTTGATAAACTAAACAAACAATATATTTAAAATCTAATGGTATCATCCAAGATTTAAACATATAATAGCCTTGTGAACTAACTACAAAAAAAAAAGAGGTATACTTTTTGAAATGTCATCACAACCCTACATTTACATATCCTTTCATTTTATAATTAAATTCATCATCATACTCAATTTTTGGTCACAAATTTTCTCTCAGTTTATTTGTACTCCTTAGCATGCACAATTCAAGGTGGTATAGTATCTACTAATTCTATTTTCAATTTATGTGCAAGCTCATAAGTGTCGTACTTGCTACAACTACTCAAATATTTTGGATCCAAAATTTTGATATATATTTTTTTATCACAATGTAGTGGGGAAAAGTGCATACTCTTACACTTTTCCTCACTCATTTCATGTCACCTTATGTCACCTTATGTAAATGTCTTTGATGTTATAAACAAAAACATATAATTTTACTGTTTTAATGTTGTCAAATTTTGATACATGTGTGTTAAATGTACTTAACAAATTACTCTTCTTGATGATAAGAAAAGTTGGTCTACATTGAGTACAATAACACAAGAGCTAGAGAATTAAGTTGAAACTGCAAAATGAACTAGGGGAAGAGCTAAAGCAATCTTGTTTGGATTATTGGTGTTCAATGAAGGTAGGTAGTTGGAAGAAGCTACAAAAGATTTGAAGAATGACCACGGTCATGGGTTGTTTTTGGAATCTAAAAAATGTATCAAGTGATCCTAACTTGAAAGTATCAAGCTTGGTTTGCAACTTATCTCTTCTCATCTTTTTCAACTCTCTATCCTGATGATGGCTCACTGAGTGTGATCCGAAACATTGATGAAAAAAGAGTCGACACAATCAAATCCAGAAGCAATTAGATTTAAATTCATATGGATTGTGGAAATCTAATTACATTAATGCTCATGACTTCAAAGTTCATGCTTGTGCCTAAGCTCAAGAAGTGTTATACAAGTTGTCTAGCATTACAATTCATGGTTCTAAGCTTGAAGGTTGTGCTCTCAACACCTATAGTGTGCTCCCAACCTTTAACAAATGATAGTGATCATGCATTTCATATAGATGTAGAGCTCACTAAGGATTCTTGACTAAATTTTGTAATCCCACAATGCTTCCAAATTTTATAATTGAAAAAATTGTAAAAAGAATATTGTTGATAGAAGTTCTTGAGTGCAAAAAATGGCGATGCCATTTAGAGATCCCCTTAATCAATCCCCTAAGAAGGCATGTTTCAACCTTGAAGTGGATAGTAGAATGGAAATGTGTGAAACCCCGTGGTGTTGGTTGTGATTTCTAGTGGATGCTCAAGAAGTGCAAGAAAAAACATAAGGATGACTAGTGTACATATGCACCTTATGGGAATAGAGGAATGCAAAAAATGGATTAAAAAAGGTGTTATTGCAATGGGGAAGGAGGAATTTACAAGCATTTGGAAATTTAAGCAAGGAATGTAGATTTGCATGGTAGAATACAAATGTATTTACATGAGAATACCAAAAATTTGAGATTACAAACATGCAAGAAGAAAGAGAGTGCAAGAGAGTTCAAATGGAGGCCCTAATGTGTTTTCATAAGGCTTGATTAGTAAGCTAGTTGTTGAGAACAAACCATTTGAGATTAAGAACATGCAAGAAGAAAGAGAGTACAAGAGAGTTCAAATGGAGGACCTAATGTGTTTTCATAAGGCTTGATTAGTAAGCTAGTAGTTGAGAATGTACCAAGGCCCAAAAGATATGGTTTTCACCATCAATTTTTTTTAGGGGCACTAGTGCACTTATAGTGGCATTCTTGAGGACACAAGTTTCTAACTAGGTATAAAGCAACTAGGTGATGCATGTTTGGCATACATGACACCTTGATAAAAGGTTTTAGGGTACAAAACAAGATGAATGAACCCTAAAATATGTCTAAAGGAATGGACACTAAAATGGGCACATCGCATAGAGTGAAAAGTGTTGAGATTTTTTTTTAACTCTACAAATGCATGATTTTAGCACATAATTTGGCTCCCTTGGAATGCTCACTAACCCCAAGCTTGAACCCCACACTCTAATATGCAATATGCCTCATTTCATAACCTTAATGAATCGCTTCTCATTTGTCTTTTCTATCTAGGAGTGAATCATGCTTGCAATTTTATCTTTTGGATGAGATCTCCATGCAATCTTGTTGATGGTTTCTAAATTTCTAAAATCTTGCTTTCCAATGTTGACAATATCAACATTTGACTATTATCTAAATAGCATAAGCACCCACCAAAATGAAATAGTACATCTATGGTTGTACATTAAAAGGCATCATCTTAGGGCACTTTAGGATTGCAGGAACACATAATTAATAGTTTATAAAATATTGAAAGGTTAATTTTTTTCTCCATTTCCAAGAATCAATAATTTTCCTCGTCTACTAGCATTGGGTATGAACAAAAATCAGCAATCAACATTTGTTGTCAAATCACACTACTAAGGCATTTTCAAACATTCAATTGTTTGTTTACATGAAATGTTAGAAAGATTCAATTATTAGCTTAGTTTCAATTATTACCACTACTCACATCAACATCTATTGCCACAATTTATCACTTTTACTATTGTTGAGTAAATCCTAGGGGCTTAAGGGTTTAAGAAGTTGTGAGCTTCAATCCTAGCACAACTAGCTCTAAACAATGTTTCTTGACACCACATTATTTTCCTCATTCACATATACATTATGTGAGCACTTTTTGGAAGTACCTAAGATCTTTCTCTATATTAGACATAACCACACCATCAAGACAATACCACCCCACTAGGCAAGGCTACTAAACAGAAATTGCATCCCAATATCTCAAATTCTTGTATCTCATCATCCCAACTTCTTGATCTAGAATCCAATAGAAACCATCAATTCACAAGTCTTTGTCATAGCGTTACATAAATCAAAGTCAACATTGTGTTGATTTCAAGGTAAACCTTAAAATCCCTCGCTTCATTTCAACACATTATTTTTTGTCTTAGCCAATCCATCTTGGTTATTGCATTCTCAACTCCCATAATTTATTTAAGGTTAGATTGTATTGATTATCTAATTAGTTGTCCCTTTGATATATTTGTAGCATTTACTAATTTTCCCTACAACTCAGCACCATTTTTTAATTTTAACGACATCTATTTTATTTCTTTACAAAAAAACATTATGCAAAATAATGTCTATTTTAGAGGTGTTTTTCCTATAAAAAAAATTCATATATGAATATAGGTATAACTCTATAATCTTAAGACCCTATCCTAAAACAACTTATTTATAACATGCTAAGAATATGATAATGACACTCATTAGTTATATTACGACAATAATAAAACAAAAAACAAATAATAACCAAAAATAAACTATCTCATAATAATAATAGTTGAATTACTTAATAAATGTTAATATAAGCTTTAAAGAGTTTATCATATAACTTAACGACCGGAAAATAAATGAAGTTCTATATGTCCAATAGTCTATCCTATTTAGTGAAAAAAGTTGTCATTGTCACATAAATGAAAAACCTCCACCCAGAAAAACAGTGTAGATAAAGAATCACAATGAGATGATTTCTGCAATAATACAACCTCTTGCATTTTGATTGATAAATATAGAGAAAACCACATCAAGAATGGTATTACCTTCAACAATAATTATTTTATTAAACCTTCGAGCATAACAGCCTATTATACTTAAGAAAAGACTACAAATTCAAAAACACATAACAATAGAAGAAACTATGTAGAATGCAAGTTTCTTAAGACGACAAATAATATGGGTGGTACAACAAAAAAGGATCAGATATGAGTAACTCCCTTTTCATGCCTTGAACTAGACAATCACATGTTAATTTACAGCAAGAACAAGAGACTTTTTATTGGGAGAATTAAGAACCACAAAATATTCGTGAAGCCACAAGAAGATTATCAAGATTAAAAGACCAATTTCTTAACCAGAGTGGACAAAGTGGCTTAATGAAATTGCAGCATTTGTAGTGCAATTATAACAGGAAGATCTATTTCCATAAATAATTGTTAAAGCTCAAATTTGCAAATACTTCCGAATCCATTATTTGGATGTCATCTAAGTCACTACAAAGAAAACTTGGAAGAATATATCCATTTCTACAATGAGAGAGTACAAAATTGCGGAACTGATGTCCTATTCCTCGACTTGCAAAAGCAGATAGATTATGTGACCCTTTAACTATGATCCTCAAATAAATTATATATTGAGATTTAGCCATATCTTCAAATAGATCATTCTCAGAGTATTGCAATAATCCGTGAAATCATAGCATTACCCAATATAAGAATGCAACATTAATACCTAGTGTACTATTCCCTAACAGAAGTACCGAAAAGTTGGACATCTTGCAAACTTCTTAGCCAAAGATAACACACAACACTAATCTGTTCTCTGTTGCACCGCAGTTTTTTATTACTGAGAACAAGTCACTAAACCTTAACCTATTTGGCAGAGTTGTAGAGCTCGGTTCTGTTTCCAGATGGTGTATGCACACAAGCGTGCCTTCATCTAGGGCTGGAGATACTGGTTTACATCTTGGGTGCCTCACTCCATAAGGCATTAGAATTGCCTACTCCCTGCTCAAAAGCATGGGAATGTTTGGGTACACGAAGAACATTCAATGGTGATAAGAAGAGAGAGCATGCCAAATCCAATGAAAACTGTGAGGGTGAATTAGTGACGTGCAACAAAATCTCACCATACCGATTATGCCACATGTAGACAAAGCAGTGAAAGATATAAGATTGGTCAGTTAGATTCATACAGGGTAAGCCGACAATGAAAAACACGTTCTCTGATGAATAGAGACTACTAACACAAGAATAGGCACACATTTACCTTGAAAGTTTCTATAAATCAAATTTTAGAACTGCCAATTAAATATTCTCGACCGTCGGCTCAAGTTTTAAATGAGTCAGTCGAAGTTTAACTTCAAACCTGTAAGTAATGTAACTACGCGGTTTGCAAGCCCACTGTCCTCCTCATCCCAACTGCAGCATAAGATAGCTGCCTGTTTACTTTTCTCAGGACAATCACATAGCCTATAGAAACATTTCTCATCTGAACAAATTTGAATACAAAGTGATTTCCCTTTAATGTGATCCTCATGCTCCTGGAGAGCCAAACCTCCCAGGCATCTTACTAACTGTAGATATACACAATGAAGTAAATCAAATCTTTTATATGAAAATGGAAAACCATAATCTGATGATAAATTAACAGTAGCATTGATATTCATAGTTGATGCTTCCTTATTTCCATCATCTATCACCTCTGGAGGGCAATGCGTTGCCAAAGTTTGCATATCAAATGTAAATTTATGACGCTGATGCATACCAGGCTCTTGCTCATTGTCAGTAGTCACATTATCGTGGGACTTGATACAATGTTTCTTTCTTGAGGGCTCTGAATGCTCTTCGATGGCACATGACTCACTCTCAGAATCACACAAATTCTTCGGGTTTGTGTAATTGCTTGCGCCAATGTAAATGGGACAGCAACAACTGAACCTAACTTTATGGCCTTCCTCTATTAATGCATCTGATGCTTCTGAAGGATGGAGAACTTTTGCTTTTTGTGCATTTTCCATGAGAACAATTCCCTCAACTGATATCCTATCTCTGGTGATAAGATTTTGAAGAATTTTTGTCTGCTGCATGCCTAGGTCCAATTGGGCTAATTTTTCTTGATTTATGCATTTAGCCATGCACATATTGTTTCTTAGAAATTGTTTTGTGGCATCAACTTTAACAGCATGAGTGCAAGGAACATCAATAGTTTCATTGTTCGTAGGATCATAACATGGAATTCCCAGCTCAGAGGAAATCCTAGTCTTTAGCAAGGCCATTTTAGGCTTCTCACCATGAACAAGAACTGTATGCCTCGGAGAAATATGCTTCACAAGGTCCATGATGCCTTTTGCATCTGTATGGGCACTGAATGATAACATATGCACCTGCCATACAAGAAATAAATAATAAAGAAGTTGATAGCTTTTGATATTCCAGATATTGTATATGGATATGTTCCTGCACGCATTGTAAACATATCATCTAGTTTTTCATATTTTACTAGATTGCAAAAGAAGAGGGGAATAATTATATAAAACAATAGAAGAGTTCGATAACTCAAATATGAAGTATGACAATTAACACTTTTGCAAGCCCTAAAATAATTCAATGGACTTGAAATAATGATCAATGTTCATTTTCCATAAAAGTATATTAGAGTTTACCAAAACTAGATCAATTCTATGTAGGCCAGGTCTGTATGGCATGGGTATTAGACTTCAATATTTTGGCCCTTCTAATATCCTATTTTATCCTTTCATTTTTTTGTGCTTAGAAGGAATGAGTAAATCTTGTGGGTTAAGATGCACATCTGATCTTAATGATATGAAAGATAATCTGAATTTTATTTACAGGTTTCCAAAAATGTTTCATACTCTGCATTTTATTTACAGGTTTCAGAGAATGTTTCGTGCAAATTTCTTTACAACCTATATCTGTAATTAAGGTTTGAGGTAGTAACAAAAAAACTAGAATATTTCACGTTCATTTCAAGACCTGATAGACTAGTTTCAGCTTACGAGGATAATTGCATGTAGCATGGAAAGTTAGAATTCTTTGATTCTTTCTTTCTTTACTTTCAATGCGTTCATTATAATCTGTTGAACATGAAGTGCCAATTCATATTTCCTCATTGCAATCTTGCCACATCAACAGCTTTGTCACCATTCTCTAATATTAACTTCGTGTGATATTTTGTGATTGTCATGTCTTGATGTATAATGAGAAAAGCTCTAAAGCTATATGAAGATAAACTAATATTGGGTTGGCCTCCTTGTCTTAAGCATCCACTTAAGACATGGTTAAGTTGTAATCAAGAGTGTCAAAAAGATTAGTTGGTTGACAGTCTCAAACTTCCTGTACTTAGTTTCCTTCATCTCACTATATACTCATCTTCAGAGGACAGGGGTTAGTTACACTTTTGTGAAAACTCGTATTTTGTAATATTTATGATATCAATAAAGGCAATGATGCTTCTTCGATTGTGTAAACTGTAAAGAGGACCAAGTGACATCCTAACATAGCCTTGGTAACTTCAGGACTGTTGGGAGGCAATGCCTACTCTTTTTCCCATCCACCTCGCCAACAAATGAGGAAACTCAGGCCCTCATTAGATCCTATATTCAGCAATTCACTTTTCTGCACTGTTCTTTGTTTTAACATAGAGTAAATTGATGTCATTTGCAAGTGGAAAAATAGATTTGGCAGTGTATGTCCACTAAGGTAATGTGTCTACTATATCAACGTCTAAACAAGGAAAAGGTAGGTCCCTCCTACTAGAAATACTTTAAAGGAGAATATATATATTTAGGGGACAATAAGGAGGACAGTCCAACCAAGGGATTTAAGTAGGGAAAAAGGAGGATAGTTAAGCTAGTGGCTACAAGTAGGGAAATAGAGCAGCTGATAAAAGTAATAAAAACATGCAACATAATAAGTAAAATAAATAAAAACATGCAACATAATAAGTAAAATAAAGTAAAAAAGCATGCAACAGAATGGCAGCTGCATGAATAAAGGAGGCATGGAAAGACGTACTTACATGGATCAACTTGAAGTGCATTAACCTCTCCCTTGGCTTAAGCATTTATGCAAAGGCCATTGTAGGTGAAGTCAAGAGTTAGAAAAAACCCTAGTAGACCATTACAGGGGACCACAAAGACTTGCTGTAAATTGCTGGTGTATCTCCTATTCTTGAGTCTTCAAGGTCTTCAATGTGTTAGCATTTTAATTCACACCATTCAATGTGACACAAAATGGAACAGATGTGCAGTAGAACCACTCTATGAATTAAAATAGGAAGCTCCTTGGAAACAAAAGTTAATATAATCTGAACTATATGCACTTCCCATTTACAATATGTATAGTGTTTTTCAAAGTGGTTTATGCTTGAGTTGAATAAAACTAAAGGTGTCTTTTTGGATTAACCTAGGGAAAAAGATTAATGTATTTTTCAACCAAAGGAAAAAGATATTTTTGCCTTTTGACTGAAAGAAAACCCTATGATTACTACATGCTTACGTTGTTCAGCTAAATGTAGAGACTGAGTAGCGCAAGTACACAAGGATTTAAATAGGTTTAAACATAAGGGCACAAACACTTTGGCAAACGAAATTAAGGAATCAACTATTCTTCATAAGATGAATACCATGATGCCAAAGCTGGGATAATGATATGTTTTAGTTTTAAATACAGTTCAACATGGGGTGCATTTAAAATGTTCTTTTCAAATGTAGAAATAATTCAAAAAAGCAGTAGAGATTAGAGAATACGCATTCAAGACATGCAGTATAAAAAGCATTAGCAAGAGCAAAACAAAACCTGACAACGAACGTCAATGTGTGTTCTATTGTCCACCTTAACTCTTGTAGATTTCCCTGACATCAACTTGTGTCCAACAGTTCCAGCTATGCAATATCTACACATCAAAAATACAAAACCACAATAATAAATATCTTTTATGTAATTATATCCTTCTTAATAGTCAAGATGTTTTTTTTCCACATTAAAAAGAATAATAACACATAATTTTTTTTGTAGAACCTACAAATCAACATATTTTTCGTTAGCTCTTTTAGTTATTAGTTATTACCAGCATCCTAAGAGAAGGTATTTGATACTGGTAATTACTTGACTGTTTTAGAGACACTTTTACAGTCATGGATTTCAGACCTGTTTATCAAGTATTCAACAGTATAAGTGAAGTACCGCCTAGAAAATGTAGCCAACTAATAAGCATTCTAAATCTTTTAGAAAATTATTAAAAACTAATAATTCATTTACCTACCAAGCAAAGGCTGATCTGAAGCACACAAAGACCAAAATACCTTGAAGAAGGATTTTCCAATGAAACACTGCAAGTTCTGCAATTTTTGATAGTGGCATAAAAACTGCTTCAAAATAACCTATGAAGCAGAAAAAAATAAGTTGGACCACTTTGGCTCTAGTGCTGTATTGAAGTTTCACTTATTTTTCCAGAAGGCAGAGGATCAAAATGCCATATATTCAACTCACTAACAAAGATTTCATATTGTACCCAAAAATTGGAACAAATTCTCTTAATTCCTAAGAATTTTTTTATATTTCTAATTTCTTATAGTCCAAAACATAAAAATATATCTCAAACGAGCATCTAAGCCAACTGAAACAAATACTTAGCTCCTTTCAAGCAATACTTAGCTCTTTAAGAGCAACAAGTTAAAAATTACTCCTAGAGGCCAAAAGGTGTAAAACCAAGAGTCACCATGTAATGTCCCATTCTCAGTGATGATCTCATTGTGGACTAATAGCCTATTTCCAGAAATCTGTAGGCTACTCAGATGTGCAAAATTAGGGTTTCCACTTTCAGAGGTGTTTTGAAGGCTTACATGTAAGTATTTGTGATGCATGTTTGATGGTTTTTTCTGGGTTTTCTGAGAGCTTTGCAATGAGGTAACATGCATCAGTTTCTAACAGCCTTCCTGGAGACTTACTATTTTTAGTAAGTCTATTTTTGGCAATGGCATCATCAGTAGTTCAGCTCTGGTCATCATGCTATTTTTGGCAATCTGTCAGTTTCAGTTTTGGCATTGGTCTTGGCTACCTCTTTGGACTGAGTTCCATACTTAGTCAATTTTTATGTTTTGCAATTGTATCCCCACACCTATGCTTAATGACTTCAAGTCATTTTAAGATGGGGACATTAAGGGGGTCGACCACTTGAGCATTTAATGATTATTTAAATTTTTTTAATGTTGCAACTTAAAAGTGGGACGACTTGAGGGGATTATGAAGAGTTTATAATATTTTGAAAATACTTTGAGGTGGACATCCTTTTGTGAATTTGAAGAGTTTTCTTGTGGGAGTTACAGGTTGCTTCATTTGCCATTTGAGCTTATAAATTGATGCTTTGAGATGTGTTGAGGATGCTTGAATATTTTGGTAAAGTTATGTTGCTAGACTGAATCCAAAACCTGGCTAAGGGGAAGCTTAGCAAACTCACCATCCTTCAGGTCTGAAACTATGGCTACCTAGGTGGTTAATTGAGACCGTGCTTCACACAGAAGTGCAGATTGGTCATAATTTCTGAAGTTTGTAAATAGGTTGCTGCTGTATAATCTGTTTAATATTGCTGTTGGACATCATGGCTAAAGTGGTTTTCTACTGATAGCTTCACCATTGATTTTTGTTTCATTTTGGGTACTGGCTCAAGTTGTGCAACTGTAGAGGGCGCCCAGTTCTGCAAGTTTGCAAATTTTATCTTTGAGTTTCTGATTTTTGGTGCAAGTCGACCTCCTTGAGGGGGTCGTACCATTCTGGGCTTGCATTGGAATTTGTGCCTTCTGTATTCTTCTGTTTCTAGCTCGAGTTTCCTGATGAAGTTGGACACCTTGCTTCTAGTTGTTGGTTGACTATGGTTTGGAGGCATTCTGAGCTATTTCAGAGGAGATATGCCCATTTTAGTGAGTTTTAATGTTGCTAGTCTAATTTTCTGTATTCACTGTTTCTGATCAGACTTGTTAGTTTTTGATATAATGCTACTTTGAGCTTCATTTCTATATCATTTTGGCATTGTAATTGTTAGAGGTTTATTACTCTAACTCACTGTGGATTTTGGAAGCATATCTATTGTTATTTGCAATAGAAACTCATTATTGTAAATCTGGTTTAGTAGTACTAACAACTCTTATTGTTTATTGCTGCAAATTATATTTTGTATACACTCCCACAAAGAAGTGGTTGAGTTAAATAATCTTTCTTTCATTCTTGTTGATTTCCCCCCACTAAATAAGTGGTAGAGTGGAAAATATTCCCTCCGCTAAATAAGTGGTAGTGCAGAATTTAATGGTCAGTTATCTGCCTATTGTATTTACTTTCATTCATGGTCGGCCAACCGCCTACAGTTGATTTGTAATTCATTTCCAGTTGCTAACGATCCCCGGAACCATATGCTATCACCTTGCTCGCATTGGGATCTTGGTGAACATTCTTGGTGAGGGTTATTTTACAAGTTGGTTTACATTTGGAGCTAACGATAATCAGTGGTCTTGTGCTGGTTTTATTGTGATAAAATTCAAAAAAAATTAAGGCGAATATTACACACCACTACAAATTCCACCTTAGATGTCACTTTGCGGATTTGAACCTAGGTCTCCAAAATGAGAACCCAATGCTTTAACCACTTGATCTCAACCCCTTGGACCACTCTAATAAGAATTATGAAATATGTGCCCTTCAAATAAATGAGTGTACTAAGTAAGTTGACTAAGGGAGATTAGCTAAGGTGTCAAGGGGACTCCAAACTAAGGTTACCACTCACTAGAGTAACATTCAATCAACTAATCAAACAATGTAGTCTAGCAACTAACTCCTAATTAGAGCAAATGAAACTGAGCTACAACAATTCACTCAAGTCTCAAGTAGATAACTACTCCAAAATAGATGAGAAGTATATTTAGAATATTATAATAAAGGAAACCTTACTTAGGTCTATATGCTTGTTAGCACTTTATTTTGCACCCTTTGCTACATCACAAAATGGAATAGCATGTAAAGCTAAACCTTTCATTTAATTGGGAGGAGATCACCTATAACAGAAAACAATACTGAACCTGAGAACCTATTAATGCCCAAATTTACAGGCCTCAAAATTCAAGAAAATCCTTCTTCTTACCTGTTTTGTTGCCCTCTTCCCTATCTTTTACCCACCCTCAAAATCTGATCAAAGAAATCATAAGTGGGTCCACTTTGTCTTGAAAGACTTGTTATTCATCAAAAGGAACGTAAGTGTTGGAGAGTTGAGGAGTGTTTCAGCTGTTTGAAGAGGTTTGACAAATGTTTCCAACTCTAGATGCCAAGTTTTGAATTAGGGAAAAATCCCCGACATTGCCTATGCTCTTTGCTTTTCGGCATTTGGGATAAGTTTAGGAACTTATGGCTGCTCCTGACGTCCAATTCGAAACTTAGGAGAAGTCCTCAACATGTGTTTTAACTTTTGATGCAATGTTCAACGAGACTTTGGGGTGGTTCTAAAACCTCTATTGGCCCTCAATGCCCAATTCCGAACCAAGATGAAATTGCCAACAAAGTTCAACAAAATCCCACAGCTCCAACAAAGAAAGAAAGCAAGGAAATCATGTGTGTTGGGGAGGTTCTTGAACCTCCAACAAAGTTCAAGAGTTGTAAAATGCTCTGACAAAATAGGGTTGAAATCAGCTAAGTGGTTCGAGAACCTCTTGAACTTCCAACAAAGTTCAAGAGTTGTAAAATGCTCTGACAAAATAGGGTTGAAATCAACTAAGTGTGGAATGTTGACAAGTTCACATTTCCTTGAACTTGCCAACAAGTTTGATATTCCTTCAAGTTGGCATAAATTTAGCTAAGGCAAGAAATAATGTTGAGGAGTTCCAAAGTTCATTGAACTCCTTGAACCTTTGACAGCCCCAAAGGCAACCAAAGAAGATTTGTGTCAACCAACTCCAAAATTCCTAAACTTGCCAAACCTCCAACCAAGATCAAGGTGCACCTAGATCCCCTAATTCCGACTTCCCCATCCTTGCCTTCATTTTTCTTTCGGTGCCGAAGTTTCAGCTTTCCCTTTCTTTGGGTATGTAATGTACCCAATTTCTGACTGGACAGTATTTAATTAATTTAATTAATTAAATATTACTTTTGTCCTAAATTAATATTTGGGACATTTATATTAAAGTGACTCAAATAAAAATTAATAAATAATATAAAAGTCACTTTATTAATTAAAAGGAATCTTCTAGAAGTTGAGCTAAGCCTTTAAAAAGGGTTGAGGACAAATCATTTGATCATCATGTGAAATTATTATCTTTTGCAGATTGTTCGAAATTTGGAGTGCTTAGCTTACAAGAGGCTTGAGGATGGAAACCCTTGAGTTCCAGGATCAGAGGTTTTGACAAAAACCCAAACTCTCTTACAGGTAAATTCAAATAGGATTCACATTTAGGCTTCAAGGATTGATTTGTGAGAATTTTGTGGTGTCTTCTTCAAAGACAAAATTCCAGTGGATGATTTGAGAATTCGGCTAGGAGGGCTTCAGGAGAAATTTCAGAGTAATTGGTATACCATTTGCAGAGGCTTTTTAGGGTTCCTATTATTTGTTGGAGACTTGGTAAATTCAAAGTTTCAAATAGAATATATTAAATATCTATATTTCATTCGATTCAACTATCAACAATATTATTTTGGTAGTAAGGAAATTGGTCAATATCAATAATATTTTACCAAAGGAGTCTCAGTAAATATTTGACCAGACTTGTGCAACTCCAGCTGTACCATTGCTGCTTACACAAGTTGACTAAATTAAATATTATTTCATTACCTAAAGGAGCCGTATTGTTATAGTGGCTGAGTGATTCAAGTAAAGGCATCAAATAGCCTTAATTTTCTATATCGCAGCCTTGGTGATTGAGTCGCTGCACTTTAAGGAGGAGCCGTAGCAATAATTGGCATTGCAGCTCTTATTTAGGGGTTCATACACCACAAGGGGAGTCTAATGCTGATGTGGAGGTTAAGACTTGGTCAAAGAATAGTCTGCGCTAGCTTTTCGAAGGAGTCGTGAGTCTTTAAGAGGCTATTTAACCTTTCCTGGGAGTTGGTAGATTAAGCACAACAATGAGGAATAGAGACGTAACACTATGGGAGTTCACATGTAATGTCCCCATTTTTATAAGTCAGCATTAAAGTCAAATAATTAATTTAATGTTGTGGAAAAAGTTAAATTAAAAAGAGACAATTTAAATTAATTATTTAAGTGACAAAGTAATTTAAGTTAGAAAAAAAGTTAAATAAATTAAATTACTTTGAATTTCAAAAAGGAAATAAATTAAAAGTGAAGGAAAAGAGAGAATTCAAGGAGACACGAAGAGTTACGTAAAGAGCAAAATAAGAGTTTGTTGGAGCATTTGTGCAAGCAGGTTGGATTTTGGATTTTGGAATAGGTTCTTGTTGGTGGACGTAGTTCACAACTTTTCTGAGGTGGGGTGACCTCTGAAAGAAGATTGGCTTCGGCAGTGAAAGATCTGCCTTGGTTGATAGCTAGAGAAAACATTCAATTTTCTCGCTTGGTATTAAATGATTAAGTTTGATGAATTTTGTGAGTCTTTTAAAGACAAATTTCAGTAGATTCTATATTGAATAAATTGCTCCATTTCAGTGTTGGAAGCTTGTGTAGAGAATATTGTGGGAATAAATTGTTATGCTATTCTCAGTTGAGTGAAGAAGGTTTTTGTAGGATAATTGAAGGGTCTGATTTCCATTCAGATGTATTCATTGTTGTGTTCGAGAATTGATGAATTGATGTTGTATTTGTATATATTTTGAGAAAGGAGTCTGTGCATACTCTTTCTATTCATTTTTTGAGTTGTTAAATATTATTGCTAGCCACCAGTATGAAGTTATTGCCACATATGTGGGATGTTATAATATACAGTCAGAATGGAAGCTGATGCATGAATACCTTGTAATAGGTGGGTGATTATTTTACTAATATCTATTGCAGGGGAAAGATACGGACATTCGTTAGAAGGTTCATAATTGGATAGGAAGGAACTAATGTGTTACTCATGCGCCGCCACCATCATCAAAGATGGGATAATATTGAATAATCTGCATATTGCTAGAAAACGTGGAAGTTTGGTAAATTTATGCATTTAAAAGCTGCGATAAGAATAAGTAATTTAATAAGAATATAAAGGGGTCAAAGATTATCGTGGCATAAATAGACAAAACGTCTATGCATCAGGAGACACGTATAAGCAATTAACCTGAATGCTTATGAAAGCTCTGCAGAATTTATGTGAGGATGATTCATTTGGGTGAAGAAGTCATTAATTGTGGCCAAGCACTGAATATCTTATTCGATGGTCTGAAGGGAGAGACGTAGGTAGTGGGAGGTTGTTAACTCTTTCATGTGTTGTTCAGACTTAGCGGCAATATAAGGGAAGTCGAGGAAATATGAAAGTTTGAAGGCAGGGCCATATTAGGTGCTAACAGTGGAGCTTTGTCCATCTTTTAGTTCTCAGGAGAGGAGTTTCAATATCTGGAGAACAAGGGAAGTCAAGCCATCGTTTGGGAGCAGTAGAAAGATTAAAGTGAATTCATGTTTCTTTGGGAGCTGTTTGGAATTGGAAAAGTAGCGAGCACTATCAGAATATGCCACCTATTCCACTGATCTGAGTCGTGGCACTTTAGAATTGCCAGGTATCGGGAGCAGCTTGTATAAAAACATTAGTAATTCTATTAATAATTCGAGCTTCGCCATATCCCAACGGTGCAAATTAGAGCATGACAGTGGCATCGTGGTGAAGGGGAGAGGAACCAATATGAATGGTATAATTTAATACAGGAGCTAGCGGTAACATTCGGTAGATCAATTTATAAATCCTTCAATAATTTCTGAATGAGGACGCTACATACTAAGCTTGCCAGCTGGAGAAACAACGCATAGAAAAAAAAGGACAAAGGAATTGTGAAGTTATCGGGCATATTGGGAAAGACTTGTTTGGGTGTCACAAATTCCTGGGAGATGTGGCATGGGAGCTGAGCATAGTATTTAATTAATGTGAAGGTCATGGGAACATTGCAATATAAGTTCTGAAGCCACAAGGTTTCTTTTGTGACATTTCGCCAATTTTGAAGATTTGAGGAATGATTCGTGGCTTTCTGAAGGAGTCGCGACTTTCAAGACTCTCATATCAAGCAAGGATTTGTCGCTCCACTGGGACAAAACTGACAAAACCATTCAGGGTCTCACATTAAGTGACGTGGTGGAGTTTGTGATAGTCGATTCATTCTGGAAGCTTTCCTGTGTGAAAGTAAAATAAAAAAGGGGCCGAACAAATAAATCTGGTTGCCACTGACATTTGTTGGTGAATTTATGCTATGGAGATGTAATAATTTCTTAGAACTGAACATTCAGATACTGGTTTTGGGCTACAACCAAAAAAGGTGAGAACTGTATCATTCATGTGGTTTATTCAAGATAGTATTGGTGTGTAACCTGGACTATCAATATCAGAGTTATATGCCTTACTGTAGTTATTCCTTGAGTTTGTAATCTTGTACTGGCAATATATGTTCATTACAATTCATGCAAGTGTTATAGTGAGAAGACTATGTGTTAATGCAATGAAATTAATGATTCAAATATTGGAGATCAACTGAAACAAATCTTAGAACATCAATGGGTAAATGTTTGACAAAATGCCACTCAGCATACTTTGGTAAAACTAAAAAAAAATTGTGTCCAAACTAGGGGAGGTCCTTACACCACATAGGGTGACGTGGCCACTTTATGAGGTCAAAGGGAAGTCAAATCTTCAATTCCAGCCAGCATATCATTTTCTAAGAGAATCACCATGCTTGGAGGCAGGTTCAATTAATGTGGAGGGCCGTACCATGTACTAGCTGCCATACTATTTGGGTCTGCACAAATAAATATATCAGCTGAAGCTACAGGTCAGCCTTGGATATAATATTTAATTCATTATATTTCTGTGTAATTTTCAGAATGGAATTAATATAAATTTCTTATATATGCTGTTTTGGGTTTACATGTATATGTTTAAACACCTGGATATTATTGAATGCTAGTATTTTTTGATGCAAATTGAAATGGTATATCAAATTGTCGATGTCATATTGAGTGCTGCATAAATCTTCCAAAGAATCCAAAAGAAACTACCTCAGCCAATACACAAGAAAACTGTTTGTCAAAATGTCAGAGCACATAGATTGGTGAAAGTTGGAAATAATCTCAGATCAGCATACTGCAAACTGTTTGACAAAATGCTTGCATTGTCAAACAAATAAAAATAATCACAAAAACTTACCAATCAGTAACCCGGGACATTATGTAATAACACCTCACAAATTAACCAAAAAGCATAATTTCATTAAGGAAATTAAGCAATCAGGAATAACAAGAACTTTATGATGTCTAAGGCAGATATGAAATGGAATTTCATTCATTTGTATTAATGATAGCCGACCACTTTTGTATTGGCATATATACAAGACAAAGTTGATGCCTAATGCTGGCCGACTTCCTTTGAAGACTTTTTGCATTATGAAAGACAAAATATTGGCCGACTTCCTTATGAGACAGCACATATTTAAATATATTTTGAAATCGCCCAAGTAATATATAAATAACACATCATTTATGGGCAGTGAATATATTAAAAATGAGTGAAGGAATTGAAGATGAGAAAATGATATTGATAATTAATAAAGGAGCGATTAAGGAAATTTTTTAGCATCGATTATATTTCATAAAGGAGTAGTGATTGTATTTCATAGAAGGCAGCGCTTAAGTTTACAAAATGGCAACGATTTCCATTTGCAAAGGGCTGCAATTGTTTATGGAGTAATAAAAGCTTGTTAGAATTTATCAAGGGCAGAAATTAATAAAACAAAAGGTAACAATTAGTAAAAGGCACCGATTGGTTTTAAAGGGTCATGACTTTATAAAAGGTTATCTCCTTTTTGAAGAGACATCTCCTTCATGTAGAAGAATAATGATATAAAAGGACATAAGGAATGTGAAGTAGAAACAAGCAAGATTCAGAATTATTTTTATTAATGAATTTCCTATTGTAGAATTGCTCTATATGAGTAGAAATTTATAATATGGAAGTATATGTTTCAAGTTCATAAATCAGAAAGGCCTCCAAAGTAAGATGCACGAGTATCAGGATATCAATCAGGAAAGGCATTCAAGTTCCAAGGCCTGTAAATCGATGATATATAGGAAAAGATATATTCAAAACCAATGCATGGTTTTAGTGAAGAATTCAGGAACAACAAATTGGATATAAATAAGGATCAAATTAATACTCGCACATGCAAATCAAAGGCATAGTCAAGAAGGAATATGCATAATAATAATATTGAATAGAGTCTTCCATGTTGGACTATCTTCAAGAAGGTAAATTTGATTCCTTCTTGTCAAGAGTTGAGACCTTATCAGACTTACGCTTATATTGAAAGACTAATTATAATAATACTATTCGATATCCATCTAAGATAAGATTATCTACTTATCAATTATCTAAAGATTGTTCATTTATCAAATATATTGCAAACCTAAATCACATTTTACAAGTGTTCTTATAAGGGACATTACAGTGGTATCAGAGCTGGTGAACCTACCAGCCTGTTAGGGGAAAGCCAAAATTCAGATTATGATATCGAAAGCATGGCACTAGAGGATAGACAATGGTTAGTAAAAGCATTACAAGAAGGTGGTAACAAGCTTGACAATCAACACCAATCAAGAAATGATATCTTCAACATCTTGAATGAACTAGAGGGATATTTGAGTTTAGTGGAGCACTCACCTTCAAATTCATTACAGCTAGCTCTTGTTCCTGTAGTAAACTCTCTAAGGCAACCAAAGTTGTTAAAGCATCCTGATAATGAGATCAAGCTGGTGGTTACTTCATGCTTAAGTGAGATCTTGAGAATTTTGGTACCTCTAGTTCCCTATGATGATGACACCATGAAGGAGGTATTGAACCTGATGGTAGATAGTTTCCAAGACCTAGATGACATAAGTAATAAGCATTACTAGAGAACGACTGACATATTAAAGATATTTTCAAAAATTAAAGCAAGCAACCTTCTTTTGGACTTAGGGTTGCAATATCTAATCTACAATATGTTTTATCATTTCTTTGTCACAATTAAGAATGTGCATGATAAAGGTGTGTTTGCAGCCATGAAAGATATTATGATTCCAACTATCCATGAGAGTGATGTTTTCTCTCGACCCACCATATCTATACTATGGACTGTTTGGAAACAAGAATGGGTTCCCTCTTCATCTACATATACATTGTTCCTCAATGTGTTCACACAATGTGAGGAAAAATTAAAACCTCACTTGGAAAAAGAAGAGCAAGAGAGGATCAATTCAGAAAATGAATGTGAGGAAGTTCCTTTAGTTGTACATACAGAAGAATGCAAGAAAATACATGAGGAAGATAAATCTTTATACACAAATGAAATAAGTACTTGGTTTCATGAGGGTCATGAAGCAGCCACTAATGAAGAGCCGATATATGAGGAGCCAACTAAAAATGATAATGGCTTCACATCTACTATAGATGACAATTTCTTTCATTTCAACGATGCAGGAGGTTTTTGGTTTGACTACCAAAATGAGGCAATGAAGAAAAATGCATGTGAAATTCCTTTTTATCTTGAGGTTGCTCTTACTCCATCTCAAGGATCGTGCATTTAGAATGACATAGAAGGGATTGAAACTATTGACCATAAATCAGATTATGTGTAGTCACTTAGTGATAAGGATTCTGGTCGTAATTCTCCCTCACCTTTTGAGGAGGACATGGTCTCCTCTAATCAGTCAATTGTTACTGATGAGAAGAGTACTCCTTCTAACGAAAGTGAATTGAAAGAGATGTTATATGATAGCTCAAGTCACCTTAGGGCAAATAAACAAAGAATTTCGGCATTGGAAAATGGGAAAAGATAGTTATGGGTCACAGAAGAGAGAATGGAAAGAGAAGAGGCAACAAAAGCACAAAATGCAAAGGAGGAAAGAGACAAGCCAATGAGGAAGATCTTTTATGAAGCAATGGCAAGCAAAAAACCAGGGGAACTAATGGATAGTGTTGAAGATGTGAAGAGTACTCTACAACTGTGTGAATGGTGGAATGAGAAAGCTAAACATGCCAAGATGGTAGCTTCTCGAGCAAGAGAGAACTTGCAGAAAATTAAGCAAAGGCATGGACACATAGATGAACACGAGATGAGTTTTCAAACTAAGTATTGTAATTCAAAATATTGCAACAAGAATTTCACACCCATCCACCTACTCAAAATTCTTAACACCTAACGTCAAAGACTTTGGAGGCTCATACACCAAAGGAAGAGAGTACGAAGAGTTACCAGCTAAAGGTCATGAGGCCTTAGATCTATACAACCACAAAGAAGCTAAATTGATATATGATCAACAAGCATTACAAGATGCAGAAAATCGGAATGAAGTAACTAAATACTTCAAGGAGCAAGAAGGAAAAGGAAGAAATGAGATTAAGGAATTGGACAACATAGATGAGACCCATGACTCGAACCATTTCTCAGAAGAATCAGATAATAAAAGTTTAGAAATAAATGGATCTAAGTTAGGAACTAAGGATAATTTTCAGATTGTTAATAATACCTTGTTTGAAGTTGAAGCGAATGAGACTTATGACAGCCCACTCTTTGAGTTGAATAAAGAAGTTCTTCATTAATGTTGTAACAAGATTGAAGTCAATCGTAGAACTTGGGACCCCGACGCATCTCCTAGCAGTGAAGTATGAAAACAAGCTTGTAGCAGTTGTAAAACTCCGTCCCGCAAATGTGAACAGAAAATAATACAACTTAAAATAATTCAGGCACTTAAATAATCTAATATTCAGATTTCCTAAATCCAAATTGAATCAATATCTATTTAAATACAAATCAACTTTCACTCCTAAATCTTTTTATTTTAAGATTTTATTAACCCATGCATTTACATGCTTTTATTAATATATAAATACTTCTGTTTACAAATCATAAGGAAAATTAAAACTAATTGTTAACTCAAATTTCACAAACAAATATAAATATAAATCTTAATCATTCTAATAAAATCATCTTATTATAAAACACCTACTTGTGCATTGTATGCATTAATTAACGATATAATATTTCTTTTAAATAAATATATATATATTCTAATTACATAATCTAATTATTATTTTCCAACGTTTATTGAAAAATATCAAATTGTGCATGTGCATGCACCTATTTAAAAATACATTTAAATATATTTTAAATACTCTAAAATTATATGCAATATTTCTAATATATATTTTTAAACAAATAAATAAATATATAAATATAAATTAACAATTTTCAAACAACCTTAATCATAAATCTCGTATGTTGTGACTTTAATAACTTTTGTTTTCGGATCCGGGTTTCTCTGAAATTTTTACTGAAGGTGCGCAATAAAGTCATCTATTACATATAAAAATTTAGCCCTACCCAGTTCGTAAATTTCAAGTTAATGATTAATTTAGTGACACACTATTTATGCTGTTTTGATTTTCGAATTATCAGAGGTTTCCAATTATTTTGGTTTTTCTCAGAAGATTTCATTTTCAATCCTACAAAGGTTTTCTAATTTCTCAAATACTTCCTTTTAAATTTTCTATCGTGTTAAAAATATTTCCCTACAAAGATCTAAATCTTCAACGGTAATTTATCATTTTCTACAGAAGAATAAATTATGTTTTAACAGGAAGAGGTTTCTAAGTTTTGATTTAAATTCAACAGAGGTTCAATAATTCCACTATAATTTCCTCCTGTATAAATCTATTTCGAATAAACAAATTACACAGAGGATTTAATTGTTTTCTACAGAGGTTTCATTTTCATGGTAATCTTTTAAAAAAAAGAAACAAGAAATTCTACAGTATTGAAAAATCATTTCCTAAAACATTTCCAATTTGCATTACAGTAATAAAATAACTTTTCAATTTCAAATTTCACAAAAACAGTAAAGAACCTGTTACAAAATAATGTTGTCTCAAGAAAATGTTGCCGAGCTTCTCTTTAATTTCAATTCTCAATGTAGCCAAAACTTTTTTCAATGCAATTGCCTCCTTCCAGAAGACACAACCAAAAACACAACCAAGAATTCTACAACAAAATAATTCTAAAACAATTTCATCCGAAAGATCCACAATTTCCTCACCAATTTTCTACAACCCATACCAAAACTTTTCCCGTGAAACAACTTTTTTTTTCTTTTCTCCCAAAAATCCTCTCCGTGAATGAATTTTCAACAATTAGATCACAAATTTCTAACTCCCAATTATCTTAAACAAAATATCTAAAATATATTTTCTCTCAACAATTTAGATATTTTCTATTCACATGCATTTAAATATAATAAAACAATTTACTAATTATAACCAATTTAAATATTCTTATTTATTTAATTACCGTTTATTTTAATAATAAAATTTACTCAACAACATAACCAAATTAAATTAATTAATTAATTAATTTGTTCTAAAGCCCTCACCACAATAATTCATTTAATTAAATATTTAAAATTAAATACACATTTAATCTACCAAATTAAATTTGTACAAGAATAAAATATTCAAAACAACAATGATAAATCTAAGACCAAATTCAAACTGATGACACACTGTACTGGATAAAGGTATGACTAGGTAACCCGTTACTATCTCGCAATATTACTGTTGAGTAGTGGACACGCTCAGACCTGTGAAACCAGGTGAAGCTAATGTCCTGTACCTGCAATCCTGCAAACAAGCAAATGTCGCACATGTATACATATAATAAATCATACACACCGTGAAGAGAGAATTGCGGAAATCACAAGGCACTCGCGAGCGAGTAATGCAATACCGTCCTTTTCACCAATACAGTCATATCAAGACTGACAAAATTAAAATATCAATATTAATTCAAATAACAACTATGCTAATGTGAAAGCATGTTATAAACAAATAATCAGTCACAACATAACAGAAACACATAACAAAGAAAACACTGTCGATCAAAAGATCCAAAATGGAGGGGTGTTACAGCAGTGAGACAAACCCAAGAAATGCTATCACCAACCTCTCTTCAATCAAATTGCAAGAGATTGCAATTCATGACAAGTAAATGAGTTGGATTCACTCTTTAGATTGAAGATCAAATATCAAATGTTTAGGCTTGAGAGAAAGAGAGAGTGATTCCCCAACATCTATACACATACCTCCTATGAGGTTACCAATAGATTACCACTGACACTAATACCATTAGTTTGTGATCAAGTGGATTTTAAACCATTGATAGAATGGAGGCAGCTGATAATGAGAAACTCTCCAAGATCAATTCAGATCTTCATCTCCCTTATAGTGAACCATGTTTTTTTTCAATGTTTTAAAGCATTCATAATTGCAATAAGTTGAAGTATTGGCAATTTTTCCCTTGACATCTTAAGGGAATGTGTCGAGATTGTGATCCTATGGTTGAACAAAGTTCTTTTGCCATTAATCAAGAATGGGACCAACAAGGATACCTATTTCAATTTGAAGTTAAGATTCCAGAAGAGACAGAGGCAGTTTGAGTATGACAAGCAGATGGTTAAAATCATAGTAGCGCAACACCAACGTGATGGTTCCCTTCTAAGGCTGACTTGGAATCCAAGAATTATTTGGGATTCAATAGTTGTAGAGAGTAAGATGATCTATGATGAATATAGTACATCTACTCTTATAAAAGGACATTCCTCTAAGAAGTTTGTACACCATTGGATTATTCTTCTTCTTTGTAGTTTTCAAGAGATCATCTTTACCAGTGATCAAAAAGATTATGTTTTGACTGAATGGTGCTATCAACCTTGGGACCCAGGAATTTCTATGATGGATATATTGAATGACATGGAATGGGTTCATGATGTGATGGAGTCTGCCAAACTTCGTGAGTTTAATGGCCTTGTTGTCCCTAATTTTTGACTTATTAAAAATTGGGATAACCTATCAAAATTTTGATAAATTTGAAGATTTTCTCTTCTAAGGCACGTTTTACGAGGTGCAAAGGTTAGAAAATTTCAGTTTTGAGTTTATAGTCCTTTTGGCTAACTTTTTTCACTCACTCTCGTCCATTTTTCGTGAAATTCTGAGTCATTTTTAGTGTGTTTTTGGTCAATTTCAGGTTTTTGGGGCACCACTACAAGTAGGGGTTTTGGTTTCTTATTACAAGTAAGTGATAGGAACTTTTTGCTCTTATTACAACTTACTTCTTGTTTTAATTTTAAGATGTAGGAACTTTTTATATAACTTACAAGTTGTAGGAACTTTTTGTTCACTTTACAAGTTACTTTTAAAAAAGTTACTTGCAATGATTTGAAAAAGTTCCGATTTCACTTAAAGTCACTTGCAATGACTTGAAAAAGTTTTGATTTCACTTAAAGTCACTTGCAATGACTTGAAAAAGTTCTTATTTCACTTAAAGTTACTTGCAATGACTTGAAAAAGTTCCGATTTCACTTCAAGTCACTTGCAATGACTTGAAAAAGTTCTAATTTCATGAAAATTAACTTGTAAAGTTCCTTGAAAAGCCCGATTTGAGTTTTTAAGCTTGCAAAGTGTATCTAAAAACCCGATTTGCAAGTAAAGGGCATTTTTTAAGTTATTTGTTATTTTTTTCACTTGCAATGAGCATCAAAAAGCCCGAAATGCTTGCAATGAAGTTTTACAAGTTATTTTTCACTTGCAATGAGCATAAAAAAAACCCGAAATTAGTTTTGCAAGTGTTTTTGTGAATTTTGTAACTAGCTCTTGCTCATATGTACCCCAATTGAAGAGATTTTTGGTATTAAGAACACTTGGCAAGTTCTGCAACTTTATTAAATCCCCCATTTTTGCTCTACCATTGCCACGTTTTTGCAAATTTGAGTTTGCTCAAGACGCCTAGGGTTTTATTTATTTATTTTTCTTTATTTTGGCTTGTAAACTCTTGTTGCGGGTATGTTCTTTGTTTCTTTTTATTTTTCTGTTTTTGTTGCTTTAAATCTTTTGTTCTTGGGTTGCCTTTCTATAAAGCTGAGTTTGCATATTTTATAAAACACTTACAGCTGAAAACGCATTTTCCTTTCATACGCCCTTCATTCCATCTCATATGCTATTTTATAAAACACATCTATGTTGAAAAACGTGTTTACTTTCATACACCTCCATTTGGAACACGCCATTCGCCTCTCATTCCATCTTTACGCCTTCAATAAAAAAATGTGTTTTCATTCATTCAAAAACACCTCCATTTCCAAACGCGTTTTCCTCATTCTATAAAAATGTCTTTCAAAAACGTCTTTCTCAGCATTTTTCATTTCATACCATTTTCCTTTCATTTCATTTCACTTTCATTCCATTTGCCATAAATTTCCCTTTCATTTCATCTCATTTACATACCCATTTCTCCATCATCTCATTTCCATTTTCTGCGAAAAAAAGAAAGAAAAATGATGCCCTTGGCTGCAAATCAGGATTTTATAAACCAACTGCAAGTAGGAAGTTTTGTTAAGAAGTGCAAGTAGAAGTTTCAAAAATAAACTTTCAATGACCTCTCATTTTTCCTACCTTGCACTTTTTAATTGCAATATCTTCTAAAAATCCCTATTTCACTCTTTACTTGCTGTCAGCTTTCCAAAACCCGAAATTCACTTGTGAGCCCATTTTTGCATCAATTTATGCCTTCCCTTGTCAGTCTTATTTGCACTTCATCTTGAATAAGGTGTTATGGGTTCTTCATTAGTGAACAAAAGAAGAAGAGATACAACAGTAATTCATGGAGCAGCCTGAAGGTCAATAATCCTCATGAAACCATCTAGGGACAAAGTAAATCAAGCATGGAAAAAGAATGCAACGAAGAGAAGAACTTCCTAAAGAAATGGTACTACTCCAAGCCTGTGATAAGGTTGAAGTTCGCCAAGGACACAAAGATCATTAAGAATGCAAATTCCCGTTCCAAGTTTGAGATGTCTTCACCAATCCTGAATACTTCAAGTTCTAAAATCCTAAAGCAGCATGAAGATCATCGCAGATGAAGGATGATGTAGTTAGAGTCATGTCTTGGACACTTAGAATAATTTCAATTATGCATTTGTAATTTTGTTTTGATAAATTACATGTAAAGTCAAAAATTGTAATGGCAAGTAGCCATGCTACTCGCATTATTGAAGATTGTAATTACATGTAATCAAGTTACAAGTCAAATTACAATAGGACTTGTAATTTGGAATAAGTCAATTGCAAGTAGTTGGTGGTTGAGAGAATTTCTCAAGTTAGTTGGGATCCTCCCACCTTTTTCTCATGACCTCTCTCCTATAAATACTTGAGAGGGTCCTTTGTAATTTTGGTATCTTTTTGGCAAGCAAGAAAACTCTACAAAATTTTGTACTCAAAGACTTTGAGCTTTATAGTTATAAGTTGTTCTTTTTCAAGTAATATCAAAGAGTTGGAAATTTTAGACTTTGTGTTGAAGTCCTACTTTGCATCCATTGTGTTCTTATGTCATTTTGAAGCATTACTTTGTAATTATTTGGAGATTGTGGAAAATTGTTGAGAGCTTCAATTGAAATATTTGCAGACTTTGTGTTGTGAATGTTGAAGGTTGAATTCATAATTTGAATTTAGAAATCAGAAAGAATTGCAAGTCTTTGTGCTCGTAATAATTCTCATTTGTAGTAATTAATAGATACATCATACTTGCAGACTTTGTGCTGTCTTATGCTGTATATTATCATTAGATTATCTTTCAAAAGGGTAGATAGGATATCAGATTTTCAAGACTTTGTGCTTGAAATTGTTTTCCCGTCCTGAAGGAAGTGATGGAAGTCTTTGAGCTTTCAGGAAACTTCATTTCCTTTCTCTTAATTTTATTGCAAGCTGCTGTAAAAGTTTATTTAAAAGTTCATGTTACCTTTTTGAAAAGAGAAAAGGATTTAATCTTTCCTGAAACAAGAGGAAAGGTTATCATTCCACCCATATTTTTTTTTAGTTAGTAGGATAGGGGGAGCCTTCCCTTAATTAGGAGAGTTTTAACTCACACACTGTGGCTGAAACCACCATTTTTCTAAACCTCACAAGTTTACAAAATATTCAACCAACAGGCCTTAACATGAAGCAATGGATATGTGTGGAAACGTCCTACAAACTTATTTGGGACCCTGGTATCAACATGATGATTTAAGATTGCTTGTGGGAAAACAATTTGCAAGAAGGGGAGGCTGTAATAACCCCTCGTGAATTAACCAAAAAGTATAATTTCATTAAGGAAATTAAGCAATTAGGAATAACAAGAACTTTATGATGTCTAAGACAGTGACGAAATGGAGTTTCATTCATTTGTATTAATGATACCCGACCACTTTTGTATTGGCATATATACAAGACAAAGTTTATGGCTAATGTTGACCGACTTCCTTTGAAGACTTTTTGCATTATGAAAGGCAAAATATTGGCCGACTTCCTTATGAAGAAAACACATATTTAAATATATTTTTAAATTGCCCAAGTAATATATAAATAACACATCATTTATGGGCAGTGAATATATTAAAGATAAGCGAAGGAATTAAAGATGAGAAAATGATATTGATAATTAATAAAGGAGCGATTAAGGAAAAAATTTAGCAGTGATTATATTTCATAAAGGAGCAGCGATTGTACTTCATAGAAGGCAGCACTTAAGTTTACAAAATGGCAACGATTTCCATTTGCAAAGGGCTGCGATTGTTTATGGAGTAATAAAAGTTTGTTAGAATTTATCAAGGGCAGAAATTAATAAACTAAAAGGTAATAATTAGTAAAAGGCACCGATTGGTTTTAAAGGGTCATGAATTTATAAAAGGTTATCTCCTTTTTGAAGAGACATCTCCTTCATGTAGAAGAATAATGATATAAAAGGACATAAGGAATGTGAAGTAGAAACAAGAAAGATTCAGAATTATTTTTATTATTGAATTTCCTATTGTGGAATCGCTCTATATGAGCAGAAATTTATAATATGGAAGTATACGTTTTAAGTACATAAATCAGAAAGGACTCCAAAGTAAGATGCACGAGTATAAGGGTACATAAATCAGAAAGGACTCCAAAGTAAGATGCGCGAGTATAAGGATATCAATTAGGAAAGGAATTCAAGTTCCAAGGCCTGTAACTCGATGATATATAGGCAGATATATATTCAAAATTAATGGATGGTTTTAGTGAAGAATTCAGGAACAACAAATTGGATATAAATAAGGATCAAATTTATACTATCAGAGGCATAGTCAAGAAGGAATATGCATAATAATAATATTCAATAGAGTCTTCCATGTTGGACTATCTTCAAGAAAGTAAATATGATTCCTTCTTGTCAAGACTCAAGACCTTATTAGACTTACACTTATATTGAAAGATGAATTATAATAATTTATACTATTCAATATCCATCTAAGATAAGATTATCTACTTATCAATTATCTAAAGATTGTTAATTTATCAAATATATTGCAAACCTAAATCATATTTTACAAGTGTTCCTATAAGGGACATTACACATTACAGTGGTATCAGAGCTGGTGATCTTGCCAGGTGGTGGGTTTCAAGGCCTGATTTTAATAGCAGAAATTTTTGATCTGAATGGTGGTTTTCCGCTGATTGCTTGCTTTCCGGAGGTAAGTTCACTATTGGTGAGTGGCCAACACTTAGCCATTTCAGTTGTAGCAGGGTGTTGGTTTAAGAAAGATGAAGACAAATCAAGAACTCATGACAAAATTTATGCAGGTCTTTCAAGAATATCAGAAGAATCTAACAACATTGTTAGAGCATCTTGAGTTGTTAGAGCCTCACTTATCAGTTGGAAAGAAAGAAGAATTTCTTCCTCGTGACTTGCAGCCTACAAGTGAACCTAGGAAGAGCAAAAATCAGTTGAGAGAACAACGTTGTTTCACATGTCAAGGTGTTTGGACACCTAGTCATACATGTGGAGGCCCTAAAGAAGATGAAGTCATGCTCACAAGTTCACTTCAACAGGAGGGTGATATAGACAAAGAAGAATCACTCCATGCTCCACAAGTGAGGGGCACATGATTCTTCATGACAACAATGAGGTTGAATATGATGTCCCCCAAGGGTTTGGATTTGAATATTTTGTTTGTTTTGTTTTTTCTGATTTTTTGGCTTTTGCAAGATATGTGCAGGAAATAAAGATAATTACAAGAAAGTAAAATGCTAAGAAATTTCACAAAATAGAATTGAACCCAGTAATTTTATTGCAACAAAAAAAATATTAGAATCATACCCATTCGGCAGGTTGCATAGTTACAGGTCTGATTTATGAACAACAATTTGATTTTGCACAAACCCTAAGCGGTCACTTCACCAAATGCCTCCTACACGCTGCAGATTTGAAACTAACTTGCTAGTAAACCATAGACACCTCCAGAGTGATGAATCTTTGTCTTCAAATGCAAGCAACCAGATCTGAAACCCTCACGTGCCTAGCTAAGGATGTACAACTTGCACAAAGGAACTCACACGTGCCAAGTGAAATGATGCAATTTGTTGTTTGGTAATCCTTAAATCAGTTGCAGATTTGTACGGCCTACCTGATTGGACAAATCTAACCTGGTACGGCTAGCAATGGTGATCTCCCATGTGCTAGACAAGATATGCACAAATTCCTAACTCCCACGTGCCAGGTATGAGGAGATGTAATCATCAATTATTAACCCAAACCTTTATTTCTGATCTGCTAAACAAAAGTTCTAAAACCAAAATAATTATTCTCCTGAATCTAATTGAAAGCTCAAATAGTGATCTCTATGTGAAATCATCCAATCAAGAGTCCTTGGGTGATCTCTCACACCTGTAAACTTTGTCCCATTCCAGGGTTTTCATCCTTAGAATTGCTTGAAACTCCAAACCAGCAAACCCTATTGCTCAAGTCTCCATTTTGCAAAATAAACAATATCTATGAATACCTAATATAACTTCTTTTGGCCTTTTTATCCTTCTCCAAATTCCAACACCAACTTTGGCAATTAGGCTTTTGAAACAATATTAAATTGTTGCCCTTTTAATATAATCGACTTTTAATCAAATATTTCATAAAGTACTATTAAAATAATAATACTTTATTAAAAGTCACTTTATTTCTCTTATAACGCCAAGTTATAAAGTCACTTTAATAATTAATATTATTAAAGTAATTTGAATTTAATAACTTAATTAATATTGTTAATGTGACCAACTTCAGTTGGGATTTTATCTATGCAAATTATTGTTGGAAACCTAGGGTTTATGACAGTTTATTGTTATTGTTGGAAACCTAGGGTTTATGACAGTCTATTGTTAATTTGACTTTATTAATATTGTTAATGTGACCAACTTCAGTTGGGATTTTATCTATGCAAATTATGTTATGGAAGCTGGTCATCTTCACCATTCCATTTTTTGGCAGATAGCAAAAGACTATTCCCATTGTATTTGGAATAGTTTGGCAAGTTTGGGCTTGGGTTTAAGTTCAAATGAGAAAACAAAGAGTTGACATGCAAAATTTCCAAATGGCACCAAAGTAGTGCAATAAAAGCATGGTGAAGGATTATGCAGGTTCACTTGGGGTCCGAGTATTTGGCCATGGCACTCAGGTACGAATTGTTTGGGGACAAGTAATCTTCAGGGAGGACTGTAATGTCCCAAATTTCTAACTGGACAATAATTAATTAATTAAATTAATTAAATATTATTTATGTCCTAAACTAATATTTGGGACATTTATATTAAAGTGACTCAAATAAAAATTAATAAATAATATAAAAGTCACTTTATTAATTAAAAGGAATCTTCTAGAAGTTGAGCTAAGCCTTTAAAAAGGGTTGAGGACAAATCATTTGATCATCATGTGAAATTAATATCTTTTGGAGATTGTTCGAAATTTGGAGTGCTTAGCGTACAAGAGGCTTGAGGACAAAATCCCTCGAGTTCCAAAATTAGAGGTTTGGACAAAAACCCAAATTCTCTTACAGGTGGACTCAAACAGGATTTGCATTTGGGCTTCAAGGATCGATTTGTGAGAATTTTGTGGTTTCTTCTTTGAAGACAAAATTCCAATGGATGATTTGAGAATTCAGCCAGGAGAGCTTCAAGTGAAATTTTAGAGTAATTGGTATACCATTTACAGAGGTTTTTCAGGGTCCTGTTATCTGGTGGAGACCTAGTAAATTCAAAGTTTCAGATGGAATGTATTAAATATTTGTATTTCATTCGATTCAACTATCAACAATATTATTTTGATAGTAAGGAAATTGGTCAGTATCAATAATATTTTTCCAATGGAGTCTCAATAAATATTTGATCAAACTTGTGCAACTCTAGCTGTACCATTGCTGCTTACCTAGGTTGACTAAATTAAATATTATTTCATTACCTAAAGGAGTCGTATTGTTATAGTGGCTGAGTGATTCAGGTAAAGGCATCGAATAGCCTTAATTTTCTATATTGCAACCTCAGTGATTGAGTCACTGCACTTTAAGGAGGCGTAGCAATAATTGGCATCACAACTCTTATTTAGGGGTCTGTACACCACAAGGGGACTCTAATACTGATGTGGAGGTTGAGACTTGGTCAAGGAATAGTTTGTGCTAGCTCTTTGGAGTCGTGAGTCTTTAGGAGGCTATTTAACCTTTCCTTGGAGTTGCTAGATTCAGCACAATAGTGAGGAATAGAGACGTACCACTATGGGAGTCCACATAGGGTGATGTGGCCACTTTATGAGGTCAAAGGGAAGTCAAATCTTCAATTCCAACCACCATATCATTTTCTAAGAGAATCACCATGCTTGGAGGGAGGTTCAATTAATGTGGAGGGTTGTACCATTTACTAGCTACCGTACCTTTTGGGTCTGCACAACTAAATATATCAATTGAAGCTACAGGTCAGCCTTGGATATAATATTTAATTCATTATATTTCTGTGTAGTTTTCATAATTGAAGTAATATAAATTTCTTATATCTGTTGTTCTGGGTTTACATGTATATGTTTAAACCCCTGGATATTATTGAATGCTAGTATTTTTGGATGCAAATTGAAATGGTATATCGAATTGCCAATGAAATTGTATTGTCATATTGAGTGCTCCATAAATCTTCCAAAAAAACTAAAAGAAACTACCTCAACCAATACACAAGAAAACTGTTTGTCAAAATGTCTGAGCACATAAATTGGTGAAAGTTGGAAATCATCTCAGATCAACATACTACAAACTATTTGACAAAATGCTCGCATTGCCAAAAAAATAAAAATAATCACAAAAACTTACCAATCAATAGCCCAAGACATTACAAGGTACTCAATTTTCCTTCCTCCCACTCCCCGAAACCCTAACCATTTACCTTGTGTTCCCCCTTCCATCAAAGTTTTAGAGTTTCCCTTCCTTGGGTACTGTTGGTGTACGTTTTATCATCCACCGAACACACAGAATAAAATGTCCAAAGACACTCTATCCTCTCTTGAACAAAGTCACCGCGTATGCTAAGATTGCGAGAAGATCATATGGCGACTCCAAGGTTTCTTTCGTCAAGTCATGACATGTGGATAAGCTCAATGGGCGTTGTGATTTGCTGATAATACACAAAGGGACTTACGTTAAAGAATTTCTCACAAGTTTGGGACTTAGACGGATTTATCATTAAAAGCTTCTTCGGTTAGGAACTTTCAGTTTGGATCTCAAAAAAGTGCAAAAAGGATAAGGGTTTAGAGGATCTATTCTATGCCTAGGAATTCAAGAGACAGTAAAGATTAGATGAAATGAATAACCACGCTTTGTTTCGCCTCCCTGGGACAACTACGCAAAGTGGGTGCAATCTTCAAAGGGTGTGATTATAATTTTCAAGCCTCGAATAAGACCGAAGTTAAGCATCCACAATCACAAGCTCAGGCTAACTTTATGCATCGAATGAAAATCATCCATCCGAAGAAAGTATGAGCAATATTTCACCATTTAATCTATACGATCAATCTCACATTCACTTAACAAACATTCAAAGCAAATTCTACTTAATTGTAATCTAATTCTAATCTATGGTAGAAGAAGTTATGCAACCTTGCTCACTACTTGACAATAAAAGTGGTTCAAAGCAAATCATGCATAAGAGCTTTTATTATCGGAAATAGTCTAATGCAACAATTTCATACACTGTCTCCACACAAATGAAAGTGAGAGATCACAAGTTTAAATAGAGTTTTCAAGATCAAATGAAAGGCCAAGATTAAAACAACATCAACGGCCAAGATGAATACAACTCAACCCTAATTAGGGTTTCCCGAAATAAAATCAATGAACACCCAGTAAACAAGCAGTAACAAGCAGTGAGGTGGCAGTTGGAGCTATCTTCAAGGGATGCATCCCTATCCTCTTGGGCAGCATTATGCTTGACGAATCTGGATACGATCGTGACGACTTCCTCCATCCTGACTAGCAGCAGCATGCTTATCCTGAATTCAAGCCCATCCAAATCCTCAGCACATTTGGCGAAGGTGCTCTCCCAATCCGTTTCCTGTCTCACAAAATCATCTCGGATAGACAAGAGGTTTGCCACTTTTGTGAAATCCTGTCTCAGAATTGGTCCAGCAGTAGAGAAGAAAACTTCCTAAACCTTACGCTTCAACTTTTCTAGCTGCATGTCGTTCTCCCAGACAATCTCTCTGTCAAACACATCTGCAACTATCATATAAATCTTCCTCCGGATTTCTTTAACTTGCTCCTCAACTCTGAGCCCATCTACCTTTGCCTTTCCTAGAACCTCGTTCCATATTGTCACTGCCCAAAACCAATGATGAAAATCATAAGCCGCTCCCA
This sequence comes from Sequoia sempervirens, assembly GCA_007258455.2. NCBI lineage: Eukaryota > Viridiplantae > Streptophyta > Pinopsida > Cupressales > Cupressaceae > Sequoia > Sequoia sempervirens. Next base: position 172,915,098 of record VDFB02281492.1, on the reverse strand, counting down.
TAGCAATCACCTTTCCCTCGACCAATTCTTCCTTTGGAATGCCCCTTAGGACTCTGAGGCATGGAATGAGCCTCTCCTGAAGATCCAGGAGGTTGTCCCAAGTTTCCGCTATGTCAGCTAATCTAGAAAGGAATGAAGAATTTTTTCCATAAGCAAATGTCAATCTCTCCATGAACAAAGCTGCTTCCGTGCCCCTGCTTGCCATCCATTCCTAGGCCTCCTTGGTCGTGACCATCCCTTCCTTCACATCCTTGGCCATCTCTTGCGAGGAATTGAGAAGAGGAGGAGCTACTACATCACCCTGATTGAGTGGTTGGGTCAGATGCCGTATATACTCCTTTAGGCGCTCGACCTCCCTTTTGTACTCTTTCTTTTTCACCACTTCCTTTTCCAATATCTCCTTGATAGTTGAGACAGAGTTATCCAGTTCTTCTACCTCCTGGCCTTTTGTTGTTGGGCCAAGGTCTATAGTGGTTATGGCGTACTCCTGGGGAGTGATCTCATCTTGTGCTTTATCTACTATTGGTATTGCGATATGTATGGAACGGCCACCGGCTTCATCCCTCTGAATGGTGGAAAATTTCTTGGTAGGTTTCTTAGTAGCAACTTGTTCCAACCTTGCCAAGAAATCCGCAGTATCATCTTCTTCTTGAACCTCAACTGGTGCCTGAATTTTCATCCTCTCCTTTAGCCAATCCGGAATGGTAGGCTGCTTGATACTATCCTCCTCCTGAACGTTCCCTTCATTTGGAATATTCCAGACTCCTCCGAGGACATAAATCATTCCCTCTTCGAAGTCATCATTTTGGACTTCCATTTCATTATCCGAACCCAGTACTTTTGTGCCCGTAGGAGATGGGGGCTCATCGTCATCCAACTGGATCGGTTCATTGTCCTTTTCCTGAACTGCAGAAGGTCTCATCATCTCAGCCAAGGATTCACCTGCGGTAGCCACCAACTCATCAATATTTCTAGATGCTACGGAACGAGATGGCTCCATCTTCTGTCGCTTTGGAGCAGGCTCTATGCTTGCAACTACTTCTTTCCTCTTCTCGCCAATCTCAACTAAATCATCATTGTGAGATGCACCGACATTGGAGGAGTATGACTCTGTCTCGCTCAATAAATCATATGTGAGCGTTGTTCTTTTTTGCCTCAACTCCTGGACCTAATGGTCAACCCACCATTGAGAGTACTTAATCATTGGTCTCATCAATGTAGCCAAGTCTGAATGCTCAGGCTCTAACCACTTTACGAAAGGAAGAGGTCAGCTCTCCTCGAAGCTTGGCTGGACATAATTTCCATCATCCTGCAATTGATCGGGCACCCGACAAAGTTCAATTGCCCTCATAAAGTCCACCGGCACTCTAGACCATAATCTTCTCCTAACTTCATATTCATCTGTAGCGTTCGCCCAGAAGTCCTTTAAGTCTACTCTGTGTTTGTATATTCTCCCATCCACGGTCCGAATGTGATGATGTGGGTCAAAATTGGCCCTGGACCTATAAGCTGTGAATGGGTACCATTGAATTTCTAGCCTGGCGCTCTCGGCTGCTTGTGTTGATGGACAAGACTAACATATTCCCAATAAAGAATGGAAAAGCAATAGCCGCCTTCTTACTTGGCCTCTGGATGTTCTGATAATCTTCCAGCTATCTCAGGACTTCAAGCAAAATCATCCAATTTGTTGGATAGATAGGAAACTTGTAAGGATTTCCAGTGAATCCCTGGATCCTAACATAAGTAAACTTTGGAAACTGGATAAACCAGGATCCATATCTACTGATCAAGCTCTTGGCTTTGTGACTCGGCCTCTGGTGCATTCCTCCTTGAAGTATTCTTGTGATATACATTAGGAAAGCATTGTGCACCTGCCTGAAATGAGATTTCTTCCTGAGTTGAAGTTGCGGGTAGCACTCATAAGACTTGAGTTCATTCTCCCCATTGCCAACTTTTCCTTTGCTAATCAGTCCTGAGTATCTATATGTTCTGGCCAACAAATAGACAATGTACGAGCTCATATGAAAAGACTTGGTCTTTTCCAAATTGGTCAGCTGCTCGTGAAGATTGTCGCTTATCATTCGGGACCAGTTGAACATCTTCACACCAGAAGTGATTTCATCTATAAAATAATACATCCATGTCTTGAAATATGCACCTTGTGGATTGTCGGCTATCCTATTTAACATCAGAATGATATCTCCATAGTCCTCTTTAAAATCTGTCTGACGCGGCTTCTTAGGCATCTTCTTTGTGGATGGTGTAGGCTTTTGTAGCCATGACTTATTAACATTTGTGGTGCACAATTCAGACTCGCTGTCATACAATCTCTTGGCGTCCTCCTTGGTTTTGTAGACGGTCCGGTGATGTGTTAGGATGTTGAATGCCTCCTGTATTGCCACTTCGCTAAGGTGAGCCAGAATCCTTTCATCAAGTGCAATAATTTGTCTTTCCTGAGCATTGTAATGGATGGCACATTCTACCATCAACTAGGCACAGTCTATTGCAGGCAGGAATCCGGTTGCTTGGAAAATTCCATTCCTCACCATTCGTCTGGCAATTGGTGTTGGTAATCCAAGATGTCCATATACTCTCTTTTTGAACTCCACAAAGTCTACATGTCCCAGATCAGTGTCTGCGACATTTTTCCATTTGGAATTTATCTTTGACTCTCATTGTACCCCTTTACTAGCGAACTTCATCGACACCTTCTTTGATGTTTCTCCTGCCGTGGTCATTAACCTGCAGTAAAAATATAAACATTAATACAGAGACTTTTTAAAATATAATTTATTCCCGTGCCTTGTGTTCGAATATTTTACTTTCAGCTTATTAAAATATTGAACTTCTACAAAAAAGCAAGCCAAAACTAAACAAATTTGATTGAAATTTAGCCAAAATGAAAAGACAGAAGGAGAACTGATGAATTTAGCCAACCGAACTCCAAACCTCAAGAAAAATCCTCTGGCTGCGAATCAGATTCAAATTTCGAGAATTGAATCAAAAATCAAATGACAAAGTGCACCAACTTTGCTAAGAAGTTTGACCTTCAGCCAAGAAATTCTTCACTTCTTCGAACAAATTACTTCTTCAGCAATAAAAATTACTCCTTCCTTTGAGAAAATCGACCTTGCCTGCAAAAGAATTGATCTTCTCTCAAATTTCTTACGATTTCGAGAGATTAACTTCTCTTCAGCTGAGTCTGTGAAAAATGAGTTGCTGAAACTCATTATAATGCTGAAGAATTTGATTTGTTTTAGCAACTGCATCTTTTTCTCTCGATTTCGATTTGTTTTCTCCTCTTCAAATAGGCAAGTTTCCATTCTTTTCGAAAAATCCCTATGGCAAGCTTATCCAGGCAAATCTCTTTGATTTTCCAAAATTTGATTTTTTGCTAGATGTTTATCTTTTATTTTCAATATTTTGGAAAAATATTAAATGTCCAATTAAATTAACTTCGATTTTTCCAAGCTCATGGATTTTCTCTTTGTCCGGCGTAATTTATTTTCTTCCGAGAATTTCTTTTCTTCCAAGGCATCTCTGGCGAATTTTATCTGAGGCATTTTTTATATTTCTAAGCGTTGGAAATAAATTCTTAAAATGTTAAAATATTTAATTTATTTCCAACCCATTCGTTTTTGACCCATGGCGTATTTTAATTTTTTCCTTGGCCAAATATTTATTTTCCAAATTATTTCAATTTTCGTCTAGCCAAGTTGAAATTTTAGCCATCTTGCCAATAAATATTACGCCAAATCCTCATTTTCAAAACGAATTTTCCTCTTGCTTGAATGATTTTCTCTAGGCAAAGTATGTGTTTGGACGTCCTTCCTAGGCCAATTTCCATGATACTTAGACAAATTTCATCCTTCTTGGCTAGGGGCAGACTTTCTAACCTCTCTGCCATATGCATTTTCTTCTATGCACTTAGCCAATTTCATAAATTTTCTTTCTTAGGCATCCATACTTAGGCAAAATTTCAATTTCTTCTCCCTTCCTTGTGCTGGGCGGACTTCATCAAATTCTTTCCATGGCCTTGGCGGACTTCAACAACTTTATTCCATCTTCCATCAAGGCATGGCGGACTTTTCATCCTCCTTGACATTTGCCTTTCACGGTTAGCCAAAATTCACATTTTCTCTCTCCAAAGCATCAAATACTTAGCCAAAATTTTCAATTTTCCCTCTTCTTAGGCCTCCATACTTAGACAAATTTTGAATTTTCTCCCCTCTCCTAGGCTAGGCGGACTTTATTAATGCCTTGCCATGTGAGGGCGGACTTTAGAGGTGTCTTGACATATTTTATCTAAGGCTGGGCGGACTTCCTTAATGCCTTGCCATCTTTTGGTGGACTTCCAAAACTTCATGCCATCTTCTCACTAAGGCTTGGGCGGACTTTGCTTGGGCTTGGACGTCCCTCTTTTCTCTCTACTTGGGCAGACTTCACACTCTCTATGCTTGGGCGGACTTCCTTGCTCTCATGCCACGTCCCTAAAATTAAGGGCGGACCTTGTTAATGGCTTGACATTCTCCTTCTATAGCAAGGGCGGATTTGCCTTAGGTCTTGCCATACTTCATACTTAGCCAAAATTTCAGATTTTCTTTCTTCCTAGGCTTGGGCGGACTTTCAAGAAGTCTTGCCATTTATTCATGAGCATGCTGGGAAAACTTCCATGACTTCCAGACTTCAACCTTGGATGCCATACTTCAGATTTATGCTATCTCAGTCATGAATTTTATGCTGGTCGCCATTAACCTCTTGATTTTTCATTGATTTTTTTGACTGATTTTCTGATTTTCACATTGCTCCTCCATGCTTTTTAGTTGATTTTTGCTTGATTTTTTTATTTTTACTTTGATTTTTCAAATTTTTTGGCTGATTTTGGTTCTAAAAGTGGAAATGTTGACTCATTGACCAAGGTTGACTTTCTAAAAATAGACATTTCTAAAAATAGAAAAAGCATAATCCCTAAAAAATAGGGAACCCTGTTTGGTCCAAAAATGCCAAAAATGAAAAAGAAAAAAAGCAAAAAAGCAGATTCCCTAAAAAGTAGGAAGTGTCAGAATTGGCCCAAAGCACAGGCGATCCTCGTCTCCCGAACCTTCGGAACCCTTCCATGACTTTACGCACTGATTTAGGCATGGATTCTTAACTTGGCTCAGATGACTCTCAAAAGACTGACTTGAAACTCTCAAAGAAGTGACCTCATGAAACCGTTGTGTGGAGGCAAAACCCTAAAAACTAGCAAACTACTGGGGGTCACAATAGGTACCACTTTCATAGTCCCCCCAACCCAAAGCCTGTCCCTTGCTTCTTATTGGTGTGGGAGTGTTGGGCTTACCCTTACTTGGGAACTTAGTACAACTTGGCCCCAATCCTTGAACCCTCCAACACCCCAATCCCCGCTATGCATCCCATTTTTTGTTGTGATTGTGCTCCCGCTGTACATCATAGTCAAAGTTCCAAAATTCTCGAGAACCTTTGGACTCCCAATCCCCTTCATCTTGTTCCTTCTCTATGAAACCTTGAACTCCAAAAGTATTTTGGACTCTGGCACCAAGTTCCTAGTGCTAGATCCACCCTAGCCCCTGCGTCCAAAATCCTCCTTTTGCTTCACTTTCCTACCCCCTTTCCTTCCTCCCTACTAGGCCTCCAACTCATGCAAGAACCCCAAACCTTGCCACCTAATCCCAAGTGCCAAGTCCTACCCGATCCCTAATCCCCATGAAGCCCCTCTTCCCATTCCCTCTCTTCTCCTTTGTTCATGGTCCCTCCCAAGACCTAAAAGCCATCCTTCCTATCCCCCCTCAATAGTTTCTTTCCCTAGGTTACAAACCCCCAAAGGGACCTACCTGTAACATACACCCTCAATCTACCCTTTTTTTTTGTTTGTTGATTTGTTTTTGCAATAATTTGTGATGTTTTTGAGATGATAAATAAAGTGCAGATAATAAACTTGCAGCAATTTAATAACTAAAAAAAAAGACAATTTTCAGGAATACATGAAGCTGAAAACTCCAAATTTAATTTTTGATTTGAAAACACACCTTTTCTCAAATGTAGGAGCAACCCAATTCATAAGATGACATTATTTAAAACATACCCAAAAAATTTATATGGCTTTGACAGTTTTTTGCACCTGTGAACAGCCCTGCAAGCTCCAAAAATTGGATGTCACACCTCCAAGACTGAATATAGATGCTCCCAAATGATAGAAACCTGATCTCCAACCCTAGGCACCCTCGACACAACAATAAACTGTCATAAACCCTAGGTTTCCGACAATAAACAAGCCTCACGTTTCCCTAGGCAGGTGCGGACAACAATGGAGAAAGGATGAACAACAAATAAGCTTCCAAGATCTCCAATCTGCCACTCCACAATCAGCAATATCTATCTGATATGGAAATGTAAATGAACAATGAAGTGCAGCTGTGATCCTTGTGTGAAATCACCGAGTAATCCTCTAAATTGTGTCTTCCATCAACATGGAGAATGTTGCCTGTAAGGGGTTTCGTCCTCACAAACCAAGAAGAAGAGAACCAGCTCCTCTAGCAAGAAGAAAACTAAATATCAAGTCTAAACATACCCAAGAATGAGCTCCAAACTTCTTTTTATAATATTTTTAGGGCTTTCCAGAAACTCCCTTTTAAACATCACTTTATTAATTTACTAAGCCTTCTAACTCCAAAAAGTGATTTAATTTACTTTTCAAACATTTCTGACACTAAAAGTCACTTCTAAGCATCCCATCATTTAAAAATTTCCATCCTCTTTCCAATGAGCTATAACACTTAGGTGCCCGATAAATGTATTTAATTAAAAAGGCAACAACCTTAGTGAAAATAATTAACTAGGTTATATATTTTAATGTTAATCTATATAATATACACCGAGAGATATCGAGGAATCTATTGGAATTTTTATGTCAAAAATATCTCTTGGTGTATTTTATATATATTATTAAATATATATGCTAGGGTTGAATTAGATAAATGTCAAGTGTAAGAATAACAGCTTTGGATTACTAGGTGAGGTATCTTACACTTTTAGTGGATTTTTTACATACAAGGAATTTCTCCACATTAGGTTTTGTCTATTTTTCATTAATGGTTGTTTATATTTTTTTGTTTTATTTCTAATTAAATAATTTCGATCAAATGTTATTACCATAATCTAACTCATACAAATTTTATAATTTCATGACTAAGTGTTGTTGTACCCAAACCAAATTTTTTTTGCTTCATCAAGGCATTTTGCATAAAATAGTCTAAACCTTGCTAAAATGATGTAAAATACAGTTTTGGGCAATATCAAGCATGGAGTTTTTATCAGTATTTTGTCAGTCAAAGGCAGTTCTATTGATCAGAACCTACATCGAAGGCTCAGAATGGAGCATTTCACGATGAAGAAGCATTTCACGAAAACAACTATGCTTTCGCATGATCATTTCAATGGTCAAGACAGAGTTTTTAGTGATTAAATTATGAATATTTCTCAGAGGAAAAGCAAGAAAGCGCACCTATAGCCCAAGGGCGCCCTTCTTTTTGAAGGTCAAGATCTTGTTGAAAATGCTTATGCATACAGTCAAACTTTTAAGAATTGGTCTGGCTATCTAATGAGCTATCCAGCGAAGCTTTCTGAGACCCGCAGCTCCGGCAACTGGTGACAGAAGTTGAAATTCCCAAAGTTCCAGATAGGAGAAATTGTCCTTTTTCAGGAAAAAGCGCGCCTATAGCTTGAGGGCACCCATCTTAAAGAGGGGGTAGATTCTGGTATTTCTGGTGGTTAATGTAGTCAATCTGTTCTCAACTAGTCTGCTCATCCGACGAGCTATCAAACGCAGGCATCCGAGTCTCAGAGCTCCGGCAGCCGACGTTTGAAGATGAGCTTATAATGGAATTTTCACATCTCACAGCTTCTTCATTGCATTTCCAGTGCAACTATAGCTCAGGGGCGCTGGTTAAAATAACCCTTAAGATGGAAAAATTTGTTGACGAAGTCTTCCTGACATCAGTACTACTCTAGTCCAGCTTCGCGATGGACCATCCTGCTTATCGATTCGACATTCCAAGTGATTGTGGCAGAGGTTCTACCAAGCACGTAATTTCACGGGCTGACCAACATAAAATTTGCATTGTATTTCTACAGTCCAAAGGCGCCTAGCCTTTAGGCCTATCAGATGAGGTCGTTCGCGTTCAAAGTCTTCACGAGACTTGAGCGTAATTACTTTATCTATTCAACGAGCCTAGCCGTCAACCTTCGGGATTTGGAAAACGCTCGTACGTGCGAGGTCTTTGGTGAAATGTTGAAAAGTGAAGACATCCAGAAAATGGATAAGTATGGAGCGGATATTTTAAATAAAATATGCACTTGTATTTTTGAGGTCTTAGAAGCAGTTTTCTTGCTTCATCACCTCTAGAGACTTCTCTTGTGGGTCCTTCTGGCTGTCCGTTAAAACAAACATGGCTCAAATCAGGTCATCCCAGCTCCAGATATCAAAGGTCAAAGTAGGGCATCTGGTTGAGAGTTCAACTTTCGTCAAAATGGTGTCAGTGCAACTGAAGGCCAGGGGCGCTTTTACTTTTGAGGCCCTTAATGAACTTTTCAGATATCATGCGTACAATCGTTGGATGAAAAATGTCTCCAAGCATGCAGTGAGCTTCGTTGCCTGTCAGTAGGGTTCACCATTCGTCGTCAGCAGCCGTTTGAAGTGTCAGATGGCAGTTTAAGAAAATGGTTTAAGTCTGGAACCCGTAAATGAATTTAATCAAGGGCGCCTAATTTTTTGAGGTGTTAAATGATGGATTTTGCAGTGATGACTCCCAGCAGACATTTCTTCTTTGCTCAGCAGGCTTCGCATTCAATTCATCAACTCGGTCTCAGCATCATCTGGTCACCTGGAAATCAATGTCGAAGATGGCCAGTGGTAACTTTGTCGTCAGCTATAAAATAGGAAGTTAATAAAAAATGCAATATCTTGAGCAAATGGACGCCTATAAGCTCAAATGATGACTTTTCGAAATCAGTGAAGTCTAACGGTGAAGCCCAAAGCTTCATTTGGTTTGTTAATTGAAGTTGAATAATATTTAATATTTATTATGCATATTTGGCATTAAATGGCGATTTTCTAAAGTTGGCACCCTCTTTATGCTAAGATTTCAAATTGCATGATGATGAATATTTTATTATTATTTAATTTTGAACTCCGAGTCAGTGGCAGTGAAACTGAGAAAGGTCCAATCAGAAGGCGTCTATTTCAGTCAGGGTTTTTGATCTTGCAGTTCATAAGATGGTGCGAATTTTCTTTATTTAAGTAAATTTGCCATCTTCATTTGTTATTCACCAAGCTTCAAGAGAAATTCATATTTTTAAAGAGAAATCCATATTTTCAAACAAAATTCGTTTTTCTTCAAGGCAAAGGCGTGTTTTTCAAAAAAAAATCATATTTCTTCAAAGCAAAGTCATATCTTCAAGGCAAATTCGTAATTCTCAAGTAAAGGCGAATTTTAGCAAGCAAAGGCGAATTTTTTATCTATTTGCAAAGGCGATTTCTCCAATCACATTCTTTTGCAGGTTAAAAGTTCACTTTTTCAACAATTTGAAGAATTCAAGGGCGATTTTCATTGAAGAAGAGCATACAAAAAACGTCTTTTCCCTCCTTGATTCTCAAATTTCTCTCAGATTTCAATACGCATGTTTCTAAAATTGGAAAATTCGACAAGTTCAAACATCTGGATCATTTCTATATAATTTCCTCGAGTTAAAATTGTGCGCTTGATTTTTCAGGAATTTTTAACTTCAGAACATTCGTTCTCAAGTTTCTAATTTTCTCAACTAAAAAGTCTTTGCATGATCGAGTAGAAGTCATATTTTTGCATATCTGACGTTCTGGGTTGTCTTAGAATCTTTTTATGGACAAAACCCATATCTCAAATTTTTCGCTAAAAATAACTCTTCGAAAGGCTATTTTTTACTCTCGCAGGCTATTTTTAACTTTCCAGAAAAGTTGTCAGAATATAGCCGTGTTCACAGTCAACAGGCGAGTTTTTCAAGTGCAGTTCACGTAGACTGAATTCAAGACCAAATCGGTCTTAATTCATGATTTCATCAGGAAAGCTGAGACCGATTTGTATCAAGTGCATTTAGAGGGTTGGCAGGCGTAGTTGCTCAACTCCATATGGTTGCATGCTTCGTATGGCCGATTGTCTTGCAAAGCCGGTTTAGAGGGTTGATACCGTTGAAATTTTGTAGCAAGTTTGTTTTCATTTCTCACAACCAGAGTGTGCGCAGTCAAATCTTGCAGTTTTGTCATGGAGAAGCGTCAAAGACATCAAGTTGCCGAAGAGATAATGGCCATCACTTCAGTTACGGAGCCGCCAAAGTTGCCAATCAGTGAAATGCTAGTTTGAGTGTGCAAAGATTGCCAAGATTGCTCAAGTTGCTGACATTCAAATGCTGATGTAGTTAACAATCTCGTTGAGGGATTGATTGCTCGAGATCACGGACAATAAACTTCAGTTCCCACCTCTCAAGATAGACATTACACACAGGAGTTAAACTTGGCGTTACCTTCTCAAGTTAACTCGCTGTCTCGTCTCATGCATATCTATTCTAAGATCAGCTTTATTTACTTGGAGTTGTATTTAGAGTTTCTATTAACTAATGGTAGTGCTCTAGTTAACATGCTTTCAATAAGGACGTGCATGCTTGCACAATTGTCCATTTTTAGATTAGATGTTTCGGTTAACTGATGGTAGTTTTCTAGTTAACTGTATAATTTGCTTTATTAGGGCTTAGCAATAAATCTTGCATGCATTGCAAGACTGTAGTTGACTCAAGGTGATTTTAGGGTTCCCTACACCTTTTGATGTCTATAAATAAGAGCTTTTGCTCATTTGTAATTAAATTTTGCTTGAGAGAGAAATATATGATGCGCCTACCTTGCCCTCAATATTGCTCTTTTGGTATTTGTTCATGCATCTTTATTATTATGATCAATTGTTATGCCACATAGGGTTTCATGCGATTGTAATGGTGAATTCTTTCCATAGTTTAGATAAATATGTTTTGTGCTTAATAAACTTGTACAGATTGAGATGATAGTTGTGCCACCTTGCCTTCAAGTAGAGAATCTGCACTTGGTTATCGTGTGTTGTTGTGAACAATAAACTTGTTCGGATTGAGCTGATAGATGCGCCACCTTGCCTTCAAGTAGAGAATCCGTATTCAGTTTATCGTGTGATGTTGTTGCCAATAAACTTGTCTAGATTGAGCTGATAGATGCGCCACCTTGCCTTCAAGTTGAGAATCTATACTAGTTTATCGTCTGATAGTCAAACCTTGCTCCGTTTCCTCATGCTCTATTTTCTTGAGGAGACTGGATAGGATTTAAAGTAGTTAGCTTAGTTGTAGAAACCAGAAAATCCTTAGCTGCAACATTCTTGGTTTTCTTAACCTTGTGCCTCTTCCAGCTGAGAACAAAAATATAGGACTTAGATTACTTTTCTTTTCCACGCATTCCAGCACTACGAGGGAGCTTCCCCTTCAAATTAGTGTGCATAGTTGTCCGTACAAATCTGCACTCCAGAGGTGTTAGTTTTTACGCCAACAGTTTTTCTGGCGCCCACCGTGGGGCACGAGGCAAGAAAACTTCAAGAAAAGCTTAACGCTTTTATTTCACGAGAATGATCACACTCTGGCATCCTATTGCATGATCCATACAGAAGCAATGGATGATAACCACAATAATGCTGACAGGCGACATCCACTCCCATTACCTTGGGGTAATAACATTGGATCTTTGGCTTTTGAGGTAAATCATGAGTTACCTAAAGGGTCACGGAAGCATTTTCCTCGGTTTCATGGCGACGAAACTCAACCCCCGAAGGACCATTTTTCTGTGTTCACAACGGCTTGTGCCGTCTTGCACGTAGAACATGAAGACATCGCTGTGCGTCTCTTTGTCGAGACTCTTGTGGGAAATGCTGCCAACTGGTTCAATCACTTGGCGCCAAGCAGTATCACAAGTTGGGCAACTATGAGCAAGAAATTTTTGGCGAGATTCAAGCCCGTCGAAGACAATCATATGTTGTTCGCCCAACTTACAAATTCAAAGATGGAGCACAAAGAACACATGAGGGATTTTGTAGCAAGATTTAATCATCTTGTTGCAAGAATTTCTTCTACACTCGATCCATCACCAGAGATTCTGATAAGCTGTTTCATAAATGCTCTTCCATCAGAGATAGCCTTCTTCCTCAAGACGGCCAAAGCAACAGAATTGAAGAGTGCACAAGAACATGCCATCGAGTTGGAAGATAATATGATCACTTCTGGCTTGATGAAAATAGATTTTATCAAATCTCCAGTTCAGCAACCGTGCCAACCAAAGAGAGACAATCTTCAGCCACGGTTGCCAACATCTCCACTAAGACCAATGATTGAAGCTACACATAGTGCAGTATTTTGTCCTTTCCACGACATCGATACACATACCGGATCCACATGTCCAGAGAACCTGAGAATGATCCAAATCATGGGATACACTGAAGCTGCTCCCAGTTCTAGTTTTGTACCAATACCAATTTTGAAGGTTGTTTTACCACAAACGAACAACTTCGATGGCGACTCCGCAGCGGGATACTTTGATGAAGAACCCGTAAATCAAGAAGAAGAAGAAGAATACTGTAAGTATACTCCTCCTGTGTTTACACATGCTCAACATTTCAAAGCACAAAAAGGGGAAGAAGAAAGGCGGAAATCAAACGAAGAGGGTAAAGAAGTGCCATCCACTTCCAAACCCAAATCTTTACATGAGATTACTATGCCAGTTGCTCAAGAGATGTCTTTAGCAAATTTTGACATCGTAGCTTCCATGATGAAGACCAAGGTACAAATCTCCCAACTGGAATATCTTCAAGATCATCCAGAAGAATTAGATCAAATTCTCAAGGTTGCAAAGAAGCAGGCTATGCTCAAGTCATCTATTCCAATAGGAGCAAAGTCTGAAATGGGTCCAAGTAATTGTGCAACTCTGTCAGAGATAAAAGTTGAAGACCAGAACATGGTTTGTTTTGAAAAGAGACCGACAGAGGAGACAAAGTCATGGACAATACAGTTCGATGGAGGTTGTTCAAAAATTTTAGAAGCAGGGGAATTGATCATCTCCCCTAAAGGACAGTTGAACCCGGTTGCAAATTGCCTGCAATTGGAATTCACTAAAGCTGAAAAAGAGGTGCTTTTGCAAGGCCTCAAAGATTCCGAAGACATGGGAATCAAACTCCTATGTGTTAAAGGTGATGTAGAGCTGATCGATGAGCCGGTCAAAGGATATTATTAGTTCAAAAAAGATCACCTACGGCATTACAGAAATCGAGTTTGGAACTCGATCGACTGGCTTGAAGAATTCAACATTCCAAGGATGGACTGTAACAGAATTAATACCTTCGAGGTATTAGATTTCCCATTTGCATCATATTCTGACTTTTGTCAGAGTACCTTTGCATGGATATATGGATACTTGAGAATTTTCATTCCAAAAGGATTGCCTCCTGCAATTCCCATCAGAAGAGAAGTCAAGCCTTTCAGGCAGAAACGACATTGGTGGGAGGCTCTCCTCGCTGCTATGCAGCGGACAATATTCAAAGCACTTCATCTCTTCGGAGGTGGAGTTAGTTTTCTTTAAGTAATTTTACCTTATGCTTTTTCGTTATGTTGTTTTGTGTTTCCCTGTTCTGTGATGTTTTGTCGTGTTTTAGGTGATTTAGGTAGTCTTGTTTTAGGTGATTTTTAGGTTAGGTGTTTAGGAAACTCCAAATGTTTTTAGGTGATTAGGGAAAAGTCCTGACTCCAATGCCTAATTATACATCGCTGGTCTACTTAACACTGAGATTCTTAGGTTCTCCTATGTCGTAGGTATCCGACATGGTCACCAGACGGAGCCTAATGTTGTACCCAAACCAAATTTTTTTTGCTTCATCAAGGCATTTTGCATAAAATAGTCTAAACCTTGCTAAAATGATGTAAAATACAGTTTTGGGCAATATCAAGCATGGAGTTTTTATCAGTATTTTGTCAGTCAAAGGCAGTTCTATTGATCAGAACCTACATCGGAGGCTCAGAATGGAGCATTTCACGATGAAGAAGCATTTCACGACAACAACTATGCTTTTGCATGATCATTTCAGTGGTCAAGACAGAGTTTTTAGTGATTAAATTATGAAGATTTCTCAGAGGAAAAGCAAGAAAGTGCACCTATAGCCCAGGGGCGCCCTTCTTTTTGAAGGTCAAGATCTTGTTGAAAATGCTCATGCATACAGTCAAAATTTTAAGAATTGGTCTGGCTATCCGATGAGCTATCCAACGAAGCTTTCTAAGACCTGCAGCTCCAGCAACTGGCGACAGAAGTTGAAATTCCCAAAGTTCCAGTTAGGAGAAATTGTCCTTTTTTAGGAAAAAGCGCGCCTATAGCTTGAGGGCGCCCATCTTAAAGAGGGGGTAGATTCTGGTATTTCTGGTGGTTAATGCAGTCAATCTATTCTCGACTAGTCTGCTCATCCAACGAGCTATCAAACGCAGGCATCCGAGTCTCAGAGCTCCGGCAGCCGACGTCTGAAGATGAGCTTATAATGGAATTTTCACATCTCACAGCTTCTTCATTGCATTTCCAGTGCAACTATAGCTCAGGGGCACTGGTTAAAATAACCCTTAAGATGGCAAAATTTGCTGATGAAGTCTTCCTGACATCAGTACTACTCTAGTCCAGCTTTGCGATGGACCATCCTGCTTATCGATCTGACATTCCAAGTGATCGTGGCAGAGGTTCTACCAAGCACGTAATTTCACGGGCGGACCAACATAAAATTTGTATTGTATTTCTACAGTCCAAAGGCGCCTAGCCTTTAGGCCTGTCAGATGAGGTCATTCGCGTTCGAAGTCCTCACGAGACTTGAGCGTAATTACTTTATCTATTCAACGAGCCTAGCCGTCAGCCTTCGGGATTTGGAAAACGCTCGTACGTGCGAGGTCTTTGGTGAAATGTTGAAAAGTGAAGACATCCAGAAAATGGCTAAGTATGGAGCAGATATTTTAAATAAAATATGCACTTGTATTTTTGAGGTCTTAGAAGCAGTTTTCTTGCTTCGTCACCTCTAGAGACTTCTCTTGTGGGTCCTTCTGGCTGTCCCTTAAAACAAATGTGGCTCGAATCAGGTCATCCCAGCTCCAGATATCAGAGGTCAAAGTAGGGCATCTGGTTGAGAGTTCAACTTTCATCAAAATGGTGTCAGTGCAACTGAAGGCCAGGGGTGCTTTTACTTTTGAGGCCCTTAATGAACTTTTCAGATATCATGCGTACAGTCGTTGGATGCAAAATGTCTCCAAGCATGCAGTGAGCTTCATTGCCTGTCAGCAGGGTTCACCATTCGTCGTCAGCAGCCATTTGAAGTGTCAGATGGCAGTTTAGGAAAATGGTTTAAGTTTGGAACCCGTAAATGAATTTAATCAAGGGCGCCTAATTTTTTGAGGTGTTAAATGATGGATTTTGCAGTGATGACTCCCAACAGACATTTCTTCTTTGCTCAGCAGGCTTCGCATTCAATTCATCAGCTCGGTCTCAGCATCATCCGGCCACCCGGAAATCAATGTCGAAGATGGCCAGTGGTAACTTTGTCGTCAGCTATAAAATAGGAAGTTAATAAAAAATGCAATATCTTGAGCAAATGGATGCCTATAAGCTCAAATGATGACTTTTCAGAATCAGTGAAGTCTAACGGTGAAGCCTAAAGCTTCATCTGGTTTGTCAACTAAAGTTGAATAATATTTAATATTTATTATGCATATTTGGCATTAAATGGCGATTTTCTAAAGTTGGGGCCCTCTTTATGCTAAGATTTCAAATTGCATGATGATGAATATTTTATTATTATTTAATTTTGAACTCCGAGTCAGTGGCAGTGAAACTGAGAAAGGTCCAATCAGAAGGCATCTATTTCAGTCAGGGTTTTTGATCTTGCAGTTCATAAGATGGTGCGAATTTTCTTTATTTAAGTAAATTCTCCATCTTCATTTATTATTCACCAAGCTTCAAGAGAAATTCATATTTTTAAAGAGAAATCCATATTTTCAAACAAAATTCATTTTTCTTCAAGGCAAAGGCGTGTTTTTCAAGAAAAATTCATATTTCTTCAAAGCAAAGACATATCTTCAAGGAAAATTCATAATTCTCAAGTAAAGGCGAATTTTAGCAAGCAAAGGCAAATTCTTTATCTATTTGCAAAGGCGATTTCTCCAATCACATTCTTTTGCAGGTTAAAAGTTCACTTTTTCAACAATTTGAAGAATTCAAGGGCGATTTTCATTGAAGAAGAGCATACAAAAAACGTCTTTTTCCTCCTTGATTCTCAAATTTCTCTCAGATTTCAATACGCATGTTTCTGAAATTGGCAAATTCGACAAGTTCAAACATCTGGATCATTTCTATATAATTTCCTCGAGTTAAAATTGTGCGCTTGATTTTTCAGGAATTTTTAACTTCAGAACATTCATTCTCGAGTTTCTAATTTTCTCAACTAAAAAATATTTGCATGATCGAGTAGAAGTCATATTTTCGCATATCTGACGTTCTAGGTTGTCTTAGAATCTTTTTCTGGACAAAACCCATATCTCAGATTTTTCGCTGAAAATAACTCTTCGAAAGGCTATTTTTAACTCTCGCATGCTATTTTTAGCTTTCCAGAAAATTTGTCAGAATATAGCCGTGTTCATAGTCAACAGGCGAGTTTTTCAGAGTGCAATTCACGTAGACTGAATTCAAGACCAAATCGGTCTTAATTCATGATTTCATCAGGAAAGCTGAGACCAATTTGTATCAAGTGCATTTAGAGGGTTGGCAGGCGTAGTCAATCAACTCCATATGGTTGCATGCTTCGTATGGTCGATTGTCTTGCAAAGCCGATTTAGAGGGTTGATACCTTTGAAATTTTGTAGCAAGTTCATTTGCATTTCTCACAACCAGAGTGTGCGTAGTCAAATCTTGCAGTTTCGTCATGGAGAAGCGTCAAAGACATCAAGTTGCTGAAGAGATAATGGCCATCACTTCAGTTACAGAGCCGCCAAAGTTGCCAGTCAGTGAAATGCTAGTTTGAGTGTGCAAAGATTGCCAAGATTGCTCAAGTTGCTAACATTCAGATGCTGATGTAGTTAACAATCTCGTTGAGGGATTGATTGCTCGAGATCACAGACAGTAAACTTTAGTTCCCACCTCTCAAGATAGACATTACACACAGGAGTTAAAATTGGCGTTACCTTCTCAAGTTAACTAGTTGTCTCGTCTCATGCATATCTATTCTTAGATCAGCTTTATTTACTTGGAGTTGTATTTAGGGTTTTTGTTAACTGATGGTAGTGCTCCAGTTAACATGCTTTCAATAAGGACGTGCATGCTTGCACAATTGTCCATTTTTAGATTAGATGTTTCGGTTAACTGATGGTAGTTTTCTAGTTAACTGTATAATTTGCTTTATTAGGGCTTAGCAATAAATCTTGCATGCATTGCAAGACTGTAGTTGACTCAAAGTGATTTTAGGGTTCCCTACACCTTTTGATGTCTATAAATAAGAGCTTTTGCTCATTTGTAATTAACTTTTGCTTGAGAGAGAAATATATGCTGCGCCTACCTTGCCCTCAATATTGCTCTTTTGGTATTTGTTCATGCGTCTTTATTATTATGATCAATTGTTATGCCACATAGGGTTTCATGCGATTGTAATGGTGAATTCTTTCCATAGTTTAGATAAATCTATTTTGTGCTTAATAAACTTGTACAGATTGAGATGATAGTTGCGCCACCTTGCCTTCAAGTAGAGAATCTGCACTTGGTTATCGTGTGTTGTTGTGAACAATAAACTTGTTCAGATTGAGCTAATAGATGCGCCACCTTGCCTTCAAGTAGAGAATCCGTATTCAGTTTATCGTGTGATGTTGTTGCCAATAAACTTGTCTAGATTGAGCTGATAGATGCACCACCTTGCTTTCAAGTTGAGAATCTATACTAGTTTATCGTCTGATAGTCAAACCTTGCTCCATTTCCTCATGCTCTATTTTCTTGAGGAGACTGGATAGGATTTAAAGTAGTTAGCTTAGTTGTAGTTAATGATCTGCGAAACCAGAAAATCCTTAGCTGCAACATTCTTGGTTTTCTTAACCTTGTGCCTCTTCCAGCTGAGAACAAAAAGATAGGACTTAGATTACTTTTCTTTTCCACGCATTCCAGCACTACGAGGGAGCTTCCCCTCCTAATTTGAAGAGCACTCATTACGCAGTGTGCATAGTTTTCCGTACAAATCTGCACTCCAGAGGTGTTAGTTTTTACGCCAACAAGTGCAAGGTTAGAGATTACCTACATTGCACTGTGCACCATAAATACCTTGAATATCAACATTCATTTTAGTATTTTTTTATTTATTTTTATTTTTTTTATTTATTTATTTATTTGATAAGGATAAAAATGTGATGGTGAATTTTCTTAAATAAATATTTCTAATGTCTCATGCTTTTTTATTTTTTTCTAAATAAATAATTATTATTAACTCTCTTTGCTTTTTTATTTTCTTTTGTTTTAACTTTTTGATAAGGATAAGAATGTGGCCGTGGATTTTTTTAAATAATTATTGTGTATATTTTTTTTATTTTTTAAATAAATAAACATTGTTAACCATATGTTGCTTTTTGTTTTTCTTTCACGGATTGTGTTGGCCTCCTATAGGCACCATGCTGCCATTGTAGGGTTACGCCTCTCAGTGTAAATATAGCTCAATATTACACCCAATTAGCCAAAATGGCCGAAAAGAAACAAAATTGACATTTGATTGTGTAGGAGTGATCCCGATGATAAAAGATGATAAACGAACTCGACTAGGTGACTTACAAAAAGTAGACGCTCCCTCCAAGAATATTGGATACCAACCTAGAAGCTGAAAATAACATCTGAAAGTGTCATATGACTTCTTAAAACCATCTGAACCCACTAGTAACATAAAATTACCCCTTTGAACATGCTAACACAAGCCCAAAAAATCAACAACAACTACATTTTTAGAGAACCTGAAAATGAGGATGTTACAGTCTACCCTTCCCAAAGACTACTTGTCCTCAACCAATGCCAATACAACCCTGCAATCATCAAATTGATCCAAATTGAAACCAAGAATGATCCTAGGGTCCCAAGACAACCTAGGAGATCTGTATCACCATCTTCTCAAGCTACTGTCTTGTAAGGTACCAATACAAGAGACCTAGAAAGCTCCTATAAGAAGAGCAATCAAATATTACACAAACTTAGTCAACTCCTTAGAGAATTGCTCTTTGAAAGAACCAAATTGAGACACCATAGAAGCAAACCCCAAAAAGCTAACATCGGGTTTCTCATTCCAACCAACTGCTAGATTGCAAACTAATGTGATTCCAGGGTTCCAGTAATCTCAGAAAAGATCCACCATGCTAATGCTGCGGCACTCTAATCATAATTGACAATCCATCATGCACACACTACACTTTCCTTTCCAAGAACCCATAAATGTAATCATCATAAATTGTAATGTCCCCAATTTAGCCCTACGCTCTTCATTTGGATTTAGCCTATTTCCAGAAACTTGTAGGCTAAGCAGAAATGGAAATTAGGGTTTCCACTTTTATAAGAGGTTTTGAAGGCTTGCATGCGAGAGTTTTTGATGCATGTTTGGTGGAGCTTTTTGGGTTTTTGGAGAGCTTCAGGGTAAGGTAACATGCATGTTGAGAAGATGACATGCATTTCTCTCTGGTACTTTGCATGCAGGAAATGTTTCTGGGTTTTTTTGGGTTTTCAGAGAGCTTCAGAATGGTGTATCATGCATCTTCATGTAATAACCTTTCCAGGCACTTACTATTTTTAGTAAGTCATGACGACTGCCTAGTTTGTGCTCCAAAGGCATTTGGGAACACCTACTATTTATAGCAATTTGCTATTTTTGGTAAGTTATATTTATGGCAGTGTCATCCTAGCAACCTTCCTGGAGACTTACTTTTTATAGTAAGTCATGTTTTCTACTCAGTTTGGCTTTCTGTTGATTTTGAAGTGAACTTACTATTTTTAGCACTTGCTATTTTTAGTAAGTCTATTTTTGGCAATCGCATTGTTAGCTGCTCAACTCAGATCATCATGCTATTTCTGGCAATCTGGCAGGGAATCAGTTTGGGCGATGGTTTTTGGCTTTGGCTTCTATCTCTCCTTTGGACTGAGTTTCAACACTTAGTCAATTTTATGTTTTGAGTTTGTACCCCGGTGCCTAGGTGATCAACTTTAAGTTGTTTTTAAAAAGGGTACCTTTAATGTGGACGTCCAATATGAAGAATATTATTATTTAATGATGTTTTAATTACTCTTTGTGGTGGACGCCTAGAGAGGAGATATTAAAGTATTTTTTATATTTTAAAAAGTGCATTTTTGAAGATGGGCATCCCTTGGGGAAATTGAAGAGTTTTCTTTTGTGGAGGTTACAAGTTGATCCAGTTGCCCGTTGAGCTTATTTATTGAAACCTTGCTCATTCATTCATATCTTTTGGAATTTGATAATGTTATGCTATTGAATTGAGTTCAAACTTTGCTACGAGGGTTGCGTGCCTTCTAGCTTTTAATATAATTTTTCGGGCCTGAAACTATGGCTTCCTAGATGGTGACTGAAGACCATACTTCATTCAGGAGTGTGGATTGAGCTTAATTTGTGATAGTGATAGCAGATTGTTGTTGCATAATCTGTTATTTCTAATTATTATAGGCAGATTGCTGGTTTCTAATTTGTTTATATCACTACTGGAAGTGCTTGGTTGAAGCACATTTCTGTTCGTTGCTTCAACAACATATTTTTTTTGGTTTTGGGTACTGGCTCAAGCTGTTCTCCTGTGTAGGGCGCCCAATTCTACAATTTTTCAGAATTTATTACTGAGTTTTGGATTTTTGGGAGAAGGTCGACCCTTCCTGGAGGCCATACCATTTCTCCCTGGATGCATTGGGATTCATGCCACTATTTGGTGTGCATTTTTTAGGTGTCTTTTTGTTGTACTTGGACGCCTAGCTTCAAGGATTCATCTACATTCAGTTTCACATCAATCAAACTCCATTTGGTGAAGTTATGAGCATATTGGTGAATTCTTACCTTGCTAGTCTAATTTTTTGTATTTACTGTTTCTGATCAGATTTGTTTAGTTTCATAATAATGTTGGTTTGAGCTTCATTTCTATATCATTTCCTATTGTAATTGTTAGAGGTTTATTACTCTAAATCATGGTGGGCTTTGGAAGCATATTTCTATGTATTTGCAGCAAAAATTATATCTTTGTGTTGTACCCCAAATTAAAAAATTTGCTACACTTAGGCATTTTGAAGAAATGGTCAAAAGTCTTGTTAAAATTGTCAAAAAAGGTCAAAATTGGGAGTTTGCATGTCTTGCATGAGGGTCAAAAACCCGAATTTTTCAAAACCTGACAATCTGGGTCTGCTTAGAGCGACCAAGTCTACAAAACCCATATCTCAGCTTTTTGGCCCTAAATTTTAGGAAATTTTTTATTTTTAGAAACTTTCTAAAAATATAACTTTTTTTTGGGTTTCTTTTGAAATGGATGCTGGCAAAATTTTCTAAAAAAAGAAATTTTGGCTTCTAGGGTTTAAACTGATTTTGATTGGTCGAAAATACTTTCTCATCAAGCTGGTCTAGTCAGAATCACAAAAAAATCAGTTTTTCCCTAGTGGGTCTATTTTGCTTTTTCAGAAGTTGTTTCGAGAGCTCCAAGGCCATTAATGGAGGTCAATCAAATGCTAGGTGTCAGATTCAGAGTCTCAAGCACTGCCCAGATCAAGAAACTGCAACAGATGATCGAGGGACAAAGAACGGTGAATGGAGGTTGAAGAATCGTAAAATTGTAGAATTTTGGCTAAGTCTGGAAACCCCAGGCGCCCCAGCTCAGTCTAGGCACCTAGATGCTCATGCCTTAGAAAAATTTTCATCTCCACCAGTCAAGGAAATGGCAAGTGCAAGGAATGAAGGAAGAACTAAAAATTGCAAAATAAAAACTAAGTTTGCTAGCCATGGGCGCCCCAAGAAGAGATAGTCGCCCAACCTTTCAAGAGATCAAATGATGGAATTAGGGTTTGATGCTCCCAAACAATGTTGCTCAGAATCTTCTTAGCTCCACAGTAAATCCGTCAGCATAGTCATCTGATCAATTAGTCATCCAAAATTCGACATCAAACAGAGAAGTCTCAACCAAGAAGCAGAATGCAAATCATGAAATCATCAGAAAATATTCTAAGTTTGGAATTTTGGGCACCCTAACAGGATATAGGCACCTAGGGTTTTAAAGCACCAAATCCAGCAATTAGGGTTTGCAAATATGTTCAATCTCTTCAGAATTTTGCCAGCTTCGCAGTGAATATCTTGGCCTAATCATTAGACTCATTAGCTACCGACAAACTCAGAACGAACATAAGGCATAACATGAGGATTCAAGCTTCAAGGTGAAAAAGAGTAAAAAGTGGCTAAGGTTGGAGAACTTGGGTGCCCCATAAGGAGATAGGGGCCTAAGCTTTTGGGGCATCAAATGGATGAAATTGCAGTCAAAGCCTCCAGCATGACTTCTTCGGTCTTGATCAAGCTCTCCAACACAATCATTAGCTAGCTCATCGAAGTTGACAAGCATCGGATATTAAAAATTGATCGAGGAGTAAAAACCATGGAAAATGTCAGAAGTCAAAAGCAAAGTGAAAAAAACTCAGAAAATAAACAAACTCTAGAAGAGTTGGGCGCCCCAGGTAGCCAGGGGCGCCCAAGCCTTTGAAGCCCCAAATTCAGTTTTCAAAGGATGCAGCCTCCAGAGAACCCCCCTTAGAATTCATGAGGCTATCCAACGAGCCCAGCCAATAGTTTGTCGGACTCTCGGATCATCCAAAATTGAAAAATCATCAGAAGATCAAGGGAAACAAGCAAGAACTTGAAGAATATGAAAAATGGCTAACACTGGTAAGCCTAGGCACCCTAGGTAGCCAAGGGCGCCCAATTTTTTGAGGGGTCAAATGAAGTTTTTATCAAAAGTAGCCTCCAGGAAAACTTCATTAGATTGACTTTGGCTCCGTGATGGATCATTCTGCCAGTTCACAACATCAACCGATCTCCTGAAAATCGAGATCAAACCAAGGGTAAAATCAAGCAAAAAAAATTTGAAAATGGTGAAAAAATGGCTAAGTCTAGAGAGGAAAAGCGCCCCAGGAGGAGATTGGCGCCCAAGGCTCAATGCCTTAGAATTTTTTTTTTTTAAATTTCATGTCTCAGCATTTAAGAAAACGTCCACGTTCAAGGAACCTGCTTAGGATTGGCTTTGAAAGTTTTAAAGCAAAGAATAAAAGCGTTTTTCTTCCTCAAAAACTTATTTAAGACATCTATGGATTTCATTATTCACTTTTTTGCAAGTTGGCATCCAAGAGCAAGAGAGGAGGAAACATAAAAATTTATTCTTTTAAGGATTTGAAGGTCAAAACCTAGTGCTTTTTCAGAGTTCTTCATATTTTCTAGATTAGAACACAAAGGAGCTCACTTTTTCATGCTTTATTTCTCTATTTTCAGAGGAACGGGGTCATCATTTTCAGTTTTCAACAATCTAGGTTAGCTCAATTCATGATTCTCAACAACTTTGGAAAAAAATTCAATTTTCAAGAAACTACTTTTTCCTCGCATGTCCAAGAAATCATCAATATTTTCAACATCTAATCATCTGGGTCCATCTCAAACATGATTCTGCACAAAACCCAGCTCTCAACTTTTTTTGATGAAAATCTTAAAATTTTAGGGTTTCTGCTTTTTCGACCAACCTTCAGTATTTTCCAAAATGGATGATCTGGGTCCTCTTAAAACGAAGTTCTCTACAAAACCTAGGTCCCATCTTTTTTTGATAAAACTACTTTTTCAGGAGAAATCAATCTTCAATTTTCAGCCATTTGCACAAAAGGTGTCCAAACATAGTCGATTTTACTGTTAAAATTCAAGTTTTTCAGCATGCAGTACTCTCCCATGGGATTTAAAACCAAGCCAGTATCGTATCTTACAGCCTCAGGGCCAGACGATGTTGAAAAGTGCTTTCAAACACCACCATGGGCAAAAAACTTCATCATCTCAGCTGAAGAGCATGAAAAGGCGTGATATGAGAAAAAGGACAAGTATCAGAAAAGAATTGTACAATACTCTTCCGTTCGAAAATTAATAGAAGTGTCAGAAGCATAAAGTTGCAGAGCCGCCAAGTTATCAATTAATGAGTCATCTTTTGGGGCAGCGATGTTTTTCAAGAATAGAACTCATAAAACAGCTGAAGAAGTCAAAAATTTTCAAAGTTTGATTGCTGAAGACGAAGAGATCCTAGAAAAGCGGAATTTTACTATAGATAGTATCAATGCACTTGATAAAGTGGCAGTTTCCAACTTTTTAGTAGATGTGGTTGAGATTTAAAGTAGGAGTAAACTTGAAGCTTTCTCCGAGCTTTCTTTCTATTTTGGGCTCATTCTTATCCATTCTTTGAAGGAGAAAAAAAACAAGTTGTAATAGTTGGCATTTCCCTATTTTATGCTTTCATAGGTTGTTAGATGCTTATCTTGTTTTAGTTTTAGAAATAAAGCTTGTATGTTGGCAAGTCTTAGTTGTAAAAGCAGGGATATTTTAGGGTTCCCTACTCCTTTGCTTGTGTATAAATAAGGGCAGCCTTGCCCATTTTTCTTTAACCGTGCTTGTGATAACAAATTGTTGAGCCTATTTTTCCTGCAAGTTGTTGTTTAGTTTCAGTTCACTTAGTGTAAGAGCAAGCTTGTATGCCTCTTTAGCTGCAAGTTATTGTTCAGTTCTTATGTCTTGTGTCAATGTATTCTAGTTGATCGCTAAACTGTAAGCCTATTTTGCTACAATCCTATTGTCCCAGAAGTGTAATCTTTGTTACTTGAGATTTCAGAAATAAAGTATTGTGCCTACTTTGCCCTGATATAATGTCTTAGATTTCCGTTTTATGTGTTATGCTTATATGATCTCTATTTCAGCTTGCATTGAAAGTAAGTAGATGTGCGTTGAGAGAAAGTTTATTTAAGTATTTATGTCAAAGAATCCTTCCTTATTCATTTCTAACTCTCTTGCTCTGCGTTTACTTGAGAAGTTAGAAACGTCATTAGAGTAGGCTTAGTCGTAGTTGAACTTCCAAAAGAGAAAATCTCAACTACGGCGCTTGAATTTTATAACCTTGTGCTCTTAGTTGAACAAAAAGATAGGCAAATTAGTTTTAGTTTACTTTCTTTTAAGCAACATCAGCAAAGAGGGAGCTTCCCCTCCTAATTCAAAGAGCAGTTTATTTGTGCATAGATGTCTGTTGCTAATCTGCACTCCAGAGGTGCAAATTGAAACACCAACACTTTGTAAAGCTGGTTTAGTAGTACTAACAACTATTTATTCATTGCTGCAATTTAATTTTTGTATTTAGCTCCCACTGGATAAGTGGTTGAAGCTTTTAATTTACAGCACTTTAAGATTAATAAACTCCCCCCACTGAACAAGTGGTAGTGAGGATTCATGGCTGGCTTGCTGCCTCTCAATTTGTAATAATCGCTCCCATTGAATAAGTGGTAGAGCTTACAGGTCGATTATCAGCCTACTTGTATTTCCAACATTACTTTCATTTCATGGTTGGCTAGCCGCCTAGCAAGCATTGTATTTCTTTCCATTGCTAACAATCCCTGACACCATATGCTATCACCTCGCCCACATTGGGATCTTGGTGAACATTCTTGGTGAAGGGTTATTTTCCAAGCTAGTATCTTTGGAGCTAACGCTAATCATTGGTGTTTGTGTTGGTCTTGTTCTAATAAAATTGGAAAAAAATTAAGGGGGAATATTACATAAATTCCCAAACTAAAATACCTGTAAGTGTTGAAACCTATAAAATGAAACATCTCCCATTAAAGCATCCCAATAAGGTCCATAACTGCAATCCTTGTACCTAACATGATCCTAGACAACTGGAATGTAATGTCCCCTTCTTGCACCTGATCAGTTTGAGCTTTCCATTAGCCTATTCTAGGGTTCTTGTAGGCTAAGTGGAGTTGGTTAGGGGGCTCAGGTCCTGTGTTGGCCTTTGTGGAGGTTTTCTGAGTTTTTCGGCAAGGGTTACTATTTTTAGCAATGGCCATTTTTAGCACTTACTATTTTTAGTAAGTCTCAGTGTATCTCAAATTGTGTTGGTTTGATGTTTTGGATACACTTACTATTTTTAGCAATTTGCTATTTTTAGTAGGTGTTATTTTTTGCAACTGGTCTCGACCTTTGTTTCTCTAGCAATGTAGTGAAATATTTCTAGTCAACTTGGTGAGTTCTAAGGGTGATTGATATAATACTTTTTATTTGTCACTTAAGTTTTGTTATAAAGTTACTTTATAACTTAAGTGAGAGTTGTGTGTTCATTGTAAACTCCTCACTATGAAATTTTTCGATTTCCGATAACTCGGTTTGACATATTGGCATTTGTCAAACTGCTGTTCTTAACAGTACTGAATATTAATGATGGAAAATAGCTAGAAGGGTTATGTAACAAGACTATGTTTATATATTTGCAACAACTATTATCGTAGTGCATTACATTCATCAAGTGCATTCATAAACTTGCAACACATATACATGGAAATGTTGCTAATGACAATGAATATGAGACTAGGTTTGAGATTACAAATACAAAAATTAACTCTCTTAAATAAATATTCAAACCAGTAACAAGACCTTCACCACAGATATCATTGGACAACACTAATATTTTTAGTGATTACAATCAGCAGTGAATATGTGACAAGACAAGACTCAGCTATTGATACCAGGATTGCATTGTCGTTCCAGGAAAACCCCTCCAAGAAAGAATAATCGCCTAGCCAACCAAGACACACAGAATAGAGGAAATAGCGGCTAGCAAAATGGATGCCAATTGAGTCAATAGTCACGCCCAGATCAGTAGTGATGCCCAACAAGTTGAAAATTTCTCAAAACAATGAAATGGTGCCACGTTTTGCACCTACAACCTTCAAAAAATGACATTTCCTCCACACAGAAGCTCGTGCCATCTTCCAATAGTCACAGCCAGGCCATTACTGGCTAACTCGACTTCTAGAAATGCCTCATAAGGGGATGACAAAGATATGTATGCAGCTGTAGCTAATTCTTATCCACGACTTCAATGAAACAAACCCTTGCACAAGAAATCGAGCCTCAAGATCTCATGCCTCTACCACAGTTTGCTGCCCACTGCTTGCAATGAATAATAACTGAGATGAGTAACCCTTTGCCTTATTACTGTGTCTCAACAGGTTCACAACTTCTTATTGCTATGCCCTTCCACACTGCAACTGAAACTCTAGCGTTAGGGTTTATGAACTTGCAATCTACTTATCTCTAATCTCCTTATCTCTACACCATCCATAGACAATAATAAATATCAACTGGAAATGTTGTTATATGACAGTCACTGTAATACGCAATTGTTTCTCATATCTAGTCACCCAACTCAATCACCAAACAATGAAAATGACTATCATTCTTATTATCAATTTTTCCTCCACAGGAGACCCACAAAATTGCTTAATCGCCCAAATGGAAGATCTAAGTGACCTCCCCTCAAAAATCAACTAGGGTGGAATCGTTTTACCACCGAAACCGATCTTCGAGAGGGTTTTCGTCCTCCCAAAGGCTGAGATGAACTCAATTTTAGCAAATCACTAGGTCTGAGATCACAAATACAAAAATTAAGTCAATTTTAACATATTGGCATTTGTCAAACTACTATCCTTAACAGTACTGAATCTTAATGATGGAAAATAGCTTGTAGGGTTATGTAACAAGACAATGTTTATATATTTGCAACAGCTACTATCTCAGTGCATTACATTCATCAAGTGCATTCATAAACTTGAAATACATATACATGGAAATGTTGCTAATGACAATGAATATGAGACTAGCAAATCGCTAGGTCTGAAATCACAAATACAAAAATTAACTCTCTCAGTGATTACAATCAGCAGTGAATATGTAACAAGACAAGATTCGGATATAAATACCAGGACTGCATTGTCGTTCCAGGAAAACCTCTCTAGGAAAGATTAGTCGCCCAGCCAACCAAGACAAACAAAATAGAGGAAATAGCGGCTAGCAAAAAGGATGCCAGTTGAGTCAGTAGTCACACCAAAATTAGTAGTGATGCCTAGCAAGTTGCAGATTTCTCAAAATAGTCAAATGGTGCCATGTTTTGCAACTGCAACCTTCAAAAAATGGTGTTTCCTCTAAATAGAAGATCGTGCATGTCAGCGTTTCAATTCGCACCTCTGGAATGCGGATTAGAAATGAACAACTATGCACAGTAAAACTGCTCTTCAAATTAGGAGGGGAAGCTCCCTCTTCGCTAATGATGCTTAAAAATGAATGCTAAACTATTGCCGATCTTTTTGTTCTCAACTGAGAGCACAAGGTTATAAAATTCTTTGCGTCACAGCTGAGGTTTTTTGTTTTTAACTCTAACTACAACACTGGCCTACTCTAAAGACGTTTCTGACACTCAAGTAAACTCAGAGCTTGACAAACAGAAGTTAACAAGGAATGATTTGATAACACAAAAGCTTAAATAAACTCACTCCCAGATCACACCTGAAGACTTATTGTACTTATAAAATGTAAGCTGAAATAAAGATTATGCAAGCAAAACACATAAAACAAGATAGTCAAAAGAGATTGAGCCAGCAGATCAGAGCAAAATAGGTATGAGATTTCCTTCCTAAAATTCCAACAGCAATTACATGTCTAGCACAGCAAATTGTAGTAAAGACAAGCTTACAATAAGCGATCAAACACCAAATTACACTTGACACTGATTACACATAAACTGAACAATGATTTGCAACAAAAGACAAGCATGCAAACTTGTTCTTACACAAAGTGAACAAACACTGAATAACAAAGTTGCAGAAAAAGTAGGCTCAACAATTTGTTATCGTAATAATGGTTGAAAAGACATGGGCAAGGCTGCCCTTATTCATATACAAACAAGGAGTAGGGAACCCTAAAATCTCCTTATTTTTTACAACCAGACTTGCCAACATGCAAGCCTTATTTCTAAGACTAAATAAAAGATAACTAACAACTAACCACCTGCTAAAATCAGTTAACTGATTTAATAGCAAGAAAAGCTCCAACTATACATTTGGTATTTCACAAAGAATAGATATACATGAATGAGAATAGCAAGTTCAACTTGGAAAAGGCATCAAGTTAACTATTGCTTTTTGAGTTCTATTCTTAGAAAACATCGCTACCCCAATAGGTGACTCACTCATTGATAATTTTGGCAGCTCTGCAACTGGAGTGATAACCTTTGTTTCTTTTGTAACTTTATGCTTCTGACGCTTCTAATTTTCAATGGAAGAGTATTGTATGATTAAAATCTTGAATTTTGACTGTGAATACACTTTCTTCGATAGAATTTGGAAATGAAAAAGCACTTTGCATGCAAAACCCTATGATTTTGGAGCCCATGCATGAAGATAGAAACTTTGCAATCAAAAATCTGACTTCGTTTGCATGTGCAACAGTGAATTCCTCTTCTTATAGGGAAAAAAAAAGCACATGTGTGTGAAGACTCATTTTGAAAATGCATGACGAAAGCAGAGAAATGGGTAAGGCATGAATACTTGGGAATGCTGACTAGAAAAGGGTGCCTAGGCTCTGCATTGTTAGCCATTTTCTCGCATTTTTCAATTTTGCTTGTTTCTACTTCAGACGAAGCCCGCTACTGACTTTGACAATCCGACAAACTAGCACTACCAACTAATAAAACCTATTTGACCATGGCAAGTTAATATTTGACCATTGTTGAAGTGATCCCCAAGCTTCATACCGGCATCCGACGTCATCTGATCATGATTGCAAACCCTCAAACCTGCTATCGGAGACTAAAATGGAAGAAGGCATGACAAGGTCAGAAAAATTTCTAAGGCATGAATACTTGGGCACCCCTGGCTAGCTGGGGCACCTAGCCTTTCCAGCCTTAACCATTTTTCATGTATTTTCAACTTTTTACTTTCTTCGTTTTGCGTGTCTCTGTCGGAAGCCAATGACCCCTGTTCGGGCATCATTTCTCGCTAATCAGTGAATAACAGAGACTGAAAGGTAGTCAATCTAGCAAGCCTGATCAAATCTAAGATGAATGATACCCTTTGCCAACCCCTGACACTGCATCTGACTAATCTTCTGACATACAGAAGCATGCTGACAAAGAAATTTGATGATTTTCAGACAAAGCGAAAATTCTCTAAGGCACAAAAAGGTTGGTGCCTTTCCTTGATAAGAGGACCTAGGTTCTCCAGAGTTAGTCAAATTTTGATGTTTTTCAACTTTTCTTTGATTTTCTTTGTTTTTTGAAAAACGCCTCTGTTTGATCTGTAATTTCCATTGTCTAACAGATCCTCAGCATTGGATGATGTATCAACTAAATAGTTTGAACATAACTAAGATGATCTCCTGCCTTTCACTACCCTAAAAACTACATTTAACTGCTTTCTGCATAACTGGATCGAGCTGACAGGGGCAAATTGCACGTTTTTTGAGAAGCAGGCAAAAATTCCCAAGAAATGAGATGCTAGGTGCCCTTCTTGGCTTGGGGCACCCAACTTTGCCAAAGATTATTTTTCATGATTTTCAACTTTCATATTTCTCTGCTTCACGTTCGCCAACTACATTCACCGTTTCTCATGCATCGAACAACAACAGCTGAAAAATGTCTAAGGCATCGACTGCTAGGTGCCTTGACTAGATAGGGGCACCTAGACTTTCCAGTGTTTAGAAATTTTTTCACAAATTTCACCATTTTTGAATTTTCCTCCTCTGTTCACCATTCTTTGTTCATCTTTTGCCGTTCCACGTCGTCTTTGCAACATTTGAGACTTTGAATATGACACCTAGCAATTGACCTTCCTCCATTGTTGACTTCGGAGCTCATGCTTTGCTTTCTGAAAAAGCAGAAATGACCTACCAGAGAAATACTGATGATTTGACAATTCTGACCAGACCAGCCTGCTTGGGAAGTATTTTCGACCAATCAGAATCAGTTAGAACCCTCCATGCAAAGATTCTATTTTTAGAAATTTTTGCCAGCATCCTTTTGACAACAAACCCAGAAAACCCTGACTCAAGTCTATTTTTAGAAACTTTCCAAAAACATAAAATTTCTATTTTTAGAAATTTCGACCTTTGACGACAATTTTTACAAGACTTTGACCATCCTTTTCAAAATGCCTTAATGAAGCAAAAATTTTGATTGGGAACAACAATTGGCTCTGTCTGGAGACCATGTCAGATACTTACGGCATAGGAGAACCAAGAATCTCTAGACTTCACAACATAGATCAGTGTTTTATCCATTGGGCATCATAGTCAAGATCATTTCCTAATCACCTATCACAAGACTTTTCCATAAATCACTTAGGACAGGATTTCCTAAAATCACCTAAGACAAGACCGCCCAATCACCTAGAACACAACAAAACTTCACAAAATGGGGAAACACAACACGACATAACGCAGGGAAATATTACAGAAAGAGCAAACACATTACGAAAACACAAAGAAAAATTACACCATCCCCGAAGGAATGAAGTGCTTCAGATATTGCCTGTTGTATGGCAGTGGGAATGGATTACAACGATAACACTTCTGCCTAAAAGGTTGTAATGTCCCCGTTTTTAGCACTTCACTTTTCAGTGATTGGTAGCCTATTCCCAGTGTGCTGTCGGCTGGTCAATGGCAGAATTAGGGTTTTCGGCTGTTTGATGGGTTCTCTTGATGATTCAAGGTTTTGCTTGTTGGAGTTTGGTTGTTTGGATTCTGGATTCCTTCTGGGTTTTCAGAGAGCTTCACAGAGGTATGACTTGCAACTGCGTCGGGCAACCTTTCTGAACTTACTATTTTTAGTAAGTAATGACGGCTACATCTCGGAGTTTGGGATTTTGGAGTGCGGATTCTTTCTGGGTTTTCAGAAAGCTTCGCAATGGTGTCGCATGCAGTTTGATCCGAGCGACTTTCCGAATTTACTATTTTTAGTAAATTCTATTTTTGGCAGTGATCATGCAGTTTCCAGTGCAGTTGGCTTTCTTCTTCAGTCAGTTCAGTTGGCTTGTTCATTTTTGGCTTTGGGGCGCATTTGGAGAGATAAGTCAAATTATTTAAATAAAGTCATATTTTAATGTTATATTTTACTGTTGACCCCCCCTTAGCCTAGTGATTGAACTTTAAGTTGTTTTAAAAGGTGGTCTTTATGGGTGGACGCCTCATTGAGGTGAATTATTATATATTAAAGTTCAAAAATATTACTTGGAGAAAAGGACGCCCATTTTATGGAGTGAAGATTTTAAAATAAAGTAAAATTAAACCTTGAGAAAGGGGGCGCCCAAATTGGAGGGAAAAGAAGACAATTCAAATTTGAAAATTAGGGTTTCTTTTCTAGAAGCTTCTGGAGGGTCTTCTCAAAATTATATAAGGAAGCCTTGGGCCTTCATTTCAGTATCTTATGACTTCTATATTGTTATGCTGCCGAAATGGTAACAGGATTGCTTCGAGGAATGAATGCCTCCTAGCCTTGGCTCGACTTCGTGCTTGAGAGATAGCACCTAGTGGAGAGGTTTGCTTGTTTGAGTGACATTTTGTAGTGAGGTTTGCATTTGTAGTTTGGGTTTACTTATGTAGTTCAGTTTATTGCATTTTATGTCATTTTCTGTAGTTGCTGATAACAGGGCTGAATCTATAGTTTCACTCATAAATCAAAAAATACAAAAAAGAGTTGTTCTGGGTATTGTCTCATTGGTTTTCTCTGTTGGAAGTGACCCTTCATGAATATTTGCAGATTTTAATACAAAGTTTATGATTTTATAAAGCAAATTCGTCATTCCTTGTAGGGCGCCCTTTCTGGAGTGCTTTGGGATTCGTGCCATTAATTAATAGCCACTTTTAGCTGTCCTTTCTCATAACTAAACTAGGCGCCATATTTTTATAGGTCCATTGCATCAAACTTGAAGTCTTTTGGGTCTATTTAGAGTGATATATGAGCATTTTAGTGAGTCTAAGGGGTGCTGGTTCAGTCATTCATGTTGCTGGTCTGTCAGACCAGACTTGGAAAAAATTGCATTTTAGTGTGGATAGAGTGCTAAATAGTCATATTAGACCATGTGGAGGACATACTTATCATTGCAGCAAATTGAAGAGATCTAATCCGTGTTCTTGCAGGCATTCTCCATCATATTGTAAGCTGCACAGTAGTACTGTCAGCATTTCTTCATTTTGGCTCTTTATGTTTTGTAATTGCCCACTGCATAAGTGGAAGAGGCTGGCTTGCCGCCTATCTACAGTTGAATTGCATTGTAATATCTTACATCTCTGCCCTATGGTAGCTCCATTCCCACTCCGGGTTTGAAAGCACATTCTGGGTGTTGAGTTTATTTCGAAGTTGCATTTGTATTTCTTTAAATCTCCACCATATGGTCGCCTCATTCCATTCTGGTTTGGGTAGCACATACTTGGTGTTGAGTTACTTTCAGTTGCAGTTCTGATTTATTGTACTGACGATCCTCTTGCCATATGACAGCCTCTCTCTTGTTGAGATTGAGTGCGCATTCTTGGCAAAGAGTTATATTGTAACTGTTGGTTTGATTTATCTAACCCTAACGGGTGCCTTCTGTATGTTGTTGTAATTGCATTCAAAAATCAGAAAAAAATTGGTCTGGTTCTTTACAAAGGCTTCACTTCTATTTTGATGGGTATTGCAGGAGACAATTCCTCTGGGATGAAGATTCTTAGATCTTCATACGCCCAGGAAAAGGCACCTTGACAAAAGTTAGAATATAGCGCAAAGAGGGAAGCAAATACCACTGAGGCATCAATTTTGTTGTCGTCCATCGTCGGGATGTCTCGGATGTTGAACACTTCAAACCAATTGATTGCTTTCCAAACTCGATTTCTATAATGCCATAGGATCTTTTCTGACCTGGAAATATCCTTTGATTGGCTCATCAATCAGCTCTACATCCCCTTTAACACATAGAAGTTTGATTCCCATGTCTTCGACATTTTTGAGGCCTAACAAAAGTGCCTCTTTTTCAACTTTAGTGAATTCCAATTGCAAGCAATATGCAAATGGGTACAATTGTCCTTAAGGGGAGATGATCATTTCCCTTGCTCTTGAACCTGTAGTTGAACAACCCCTATCGAACTGCATTGTCCATAACTTTGTATCCTTTGTCAATCTCTTTTCAAGACAAGCAATGTTCTGGTCTTCAGTTTCTATCTCTGGCAGCGTCACATAAGTACCAAGACTTGTCTCTTGATATAGAATTTGGGCTAGGGAATCTGGGGATTTCACAACTATGAATCTAGATTTGGGCTTAGGTTTTATCTTGATTTTTCCCTCCATTACAGGAATGATCGTTGATGACCAATCTAACTATATCTTACCACCAAGGTCTCTATAGAAGCTTTGGCTCAACAACATTCTATAGCTAGCTGGAATGTCAGCCACTAGGATAGTCATCATTATCTTTTTCTCCGGACAAGCCA
Source organism: Sequoia sempervirens (assembly GCA_007258455.2). Classification (NCBI taxonomy): domain Eukaryota; kingdom Viridiplantae; phylum Streptophyta; class Pinopsida; order Cupressales; family Cupressaceae; genus Sequoia; species Sequoia sempervirens. Next base: position 172,880,407 of record VDFB02281492.1, on the reverse strand, counting down.
CCAACCTTACTTGAGCGTCCTTCAGATGTCTAACCAACGACATCGACTTAGACTCAAGTGAATAACACTTGTCCTGTGTCTCAGTGCACAAAAGTCCCAATGCATTCATCACTTGTAGAGGCATGACGTTGTCTAAGGCTCCTAAATGTATGATGCAATTGCTCAATTTGAATCCTCCTATATACAAAGATATATATAAGGGTTTAGGCTTTTCTTCTGCTGGAACGGATGACTCGAGCAATGTAGGCTAAATTGAAGCCTCTTTCTTTACATATTGTATTATTCTATCTAGCTACTCAGGACGATCATGAAGGTACTCCAACTGTGGAATCTTAACATTGGTCTTTATCATGGAGTTTACAATGTCAAAATTTTCTAAGGACGGGTCTTGAGCAACCACTTCCTTAACTTGTTCTTTAGGTCTCCACCTCTCTTGTTCTTCTTTCTGCAATTTCAAGTGTTGAGCACATGAAAACATAGGCATCGAATATCTTCCATGATGTGGAGGTCTTCTTCTTCTTTAATAACAGGTTCACTTTGAAACTATCCCGAAGTAGAGCCGCCATCGAAGTTGTCTGTTTGTGGTAAGACAACATTCAAACTCGATGTAGGAACTAAACTTCAATTGGGTACAACATCAGCGTATCCCATGATCTAATTCATTCTTAAATTCTTAGGACATGTAGAACCAATATGTGCATTGGTCTCATGGAAAGAACAAAATACTATATTTTTTGCAGCTTCAACTGTTGATCTTGGTGGAGGTGCTGGCAACTGCAACCTGTAATTATTGAAAGGATGAAAATTATTTCTCTTAGGTTGATATGACTACTAAGGTTGATATTGTGGTGGTGGTAGTGCAAGCATCTCATTGGCTACCCTCTATAGCAATGGATCTGTAAAACTCTGAACCAAAGGCCTAATAGAATCCTTCTTCATCTTGCTGGAGGTGATCATATTATCCTCCAACTCAATGGCATGTTCTTGCGCATCCGTCAATTCTATTTCTTTTTCCGTCTTGAGGAAGAAGGCTATCTCTGATGTAAGAGCATTTATGAAGCAACTCATCAGAATCTTCGGTGATGGATTAAGTGTAGAAGAAAGTCATGTAACGAGATGATTAAATCTTGCTACAAACTCCCTCATGGGCTCATTGTGCTCCATCTTTGAATTTGCAATTTGGGCAAACAACAAATGATTGTCTTCAATGGGCTTGAATCTTTCCAAAAATTTCTTTCTCATAGTTTCCCAGCTTATAATAATGTCTGGCTCCAAACGATTAAACCAATCAGCAACATTTCCCACAAGATTCTACGAAGAGACGCACAACAATGTCTTCATGTCCCACATGCAAGACGATGCAAGGCGTTGTGAACACAAAAATATGTTCATTGGGGTGTTGAGTCCCATTGCTGTGAAACCAGGGAAAGTGTTTCCTTGACCCTCTAGGTAACTCATGATTTTCCTGTAAAGCCAAAGGTCCAATGTTGTTACCCCAAGGTAATGGGGGTGGACGTCTCTGATTATCATTAGCATTATTTTTGTTATCACCCATTGCTTTTGGCTAGATCACAGGTTCTTCCTGACAGGAGCAGTAGGACACCAGATAGTCTGTAGTGTCCACCCTAGTTTGTCATAGATTTTTTTTTTTTGTTTTACTCATTCCAATACTCAAACATTTCGTCAAACATTTTGTTTTGTTGAATGTTGTTCTGGCTTAATAAACAATAATATTGCAAATGATTGTGCCATACAATAAGTCTTCCAATAATGTAATCTCAAGAAGCCATTTCCAATTTCAGTTTAATAACAATGATAATAAACCATTGGACACTGAAGCTAACAAAAACAATGAATACACTACAGATATTGTCTTTAATGAACATAAGAGTATTTGAATGTACAATGATAATATGTTCCTGACCTCCAGAGATGCACAACAGCTAGCAAGTAACTCTCCCAGCTATTGCGTCTCCTCCTCATACCAAATTAACCTTGACTTATGTGTGTAATGAGGCTAAACATGTCTCTCTCTTTGGTCCATTCAACCTCTGATTCATAGGATTAGCGGCAACTGAGTTGGAGTCCTCGTCTTCTCTGACTCTTCTTTTCACCTGTAAATAATATATTAATTTTCTTGAATGTCTTCAAATTAAAACATATATCTTCAAGAGTTGGCACGGCACAACTAACATACAACTCCACAATGAATCATGATGCCTTAAGAAGTGTCAGCTAGCTCTTAAATAAGAACTCGTGTCTTTCCCTTAGCCATACAACACGATGAAGAATAGCTCCCACAAATTTCATATTCCCATTTATTCTTTATGGCAGTAGTATTGCTATAAATCACTTTTCATATGATCTGCTTCCAAGGAAACCCAATGTCCTCAAATAAAGAATGCAGACCAAAGAAGCTGAAGCGGCTAAGAGAATAGCGATTCAATCTCCAGTGTAAAAATTCCCATTATCTCTTTCACGGCCTTCCTTAATTCTTGTCATCCAAAATATATTTCCTTTACTATGCTCAATATCCAAATTGCTTCCTATGCATAAGTTTGTTTTCAGATATGTATTAAGCTCCCATGATTGCAACCTCCCTTAATCTGGCGTTAAAATAAAGAAGCCTCTTATGTATTCCTTCCTGCGGTTATTGAGAATATCGACCCCCTTCAAAATTATAATCACTTGAATTTATTCATCTAAATTCCTTCAAATGATATTCCCGAAATGATTTTTAAGCTCTCCCGACAACCAATAATTGATCGACTCTTCCACATTTTTAAATGTTGACATTTTGGCTTCTTTGTGAATCCTCTCCTCCATACTCATATTGCATAAGACATATCTCCCCAAAAGTTTTCTTTAACATCGACTTAATTCCAATATCTTGGATCCTTAGAAAAAATGACAATACTTGAATTACAATGGGCGACGTTTGAAGAGAAAATCATTGTTGGCACTCCTGAAAAGCCTCCAAAAATCATATACCGATATCTATATGCCTCGATAGCATTCAACATCTTCTAATGGCGGGTTCATTCATCGAACTCAGCGGACATCTATTCTTTATGCCGACACTACAAAGTTGAACTAATTTTATGTATGATATTTAATGCCATGTGCACTATTCCCTATAGTCTCCCAGTCGTCTACGTCTTATGGTTATATTTTTCTTTTTCAAAATACACAATTCAGTACTAATGCCCAGTATGACATCCAGCAGTTAATCTTTTCAACTCGGAGAAACCAAGGATAAAATCTCCCAGATGCTTACCAAATATTTGCATCAATTATACATCACTATAATTCTTCCAAAATCTGAGCAATTCCTCGAATCCAGAAACTACTTGAATTTCTCAAACCTCAAACCAGATTGAAAAATTGAAACTATTTTGAGAAGACTTTACAAAACTTCATCAAGAAACCAATTGATTATAACCAACTGCATAATCTGAGTGACTTTGCTAGTACAGAAATTGGGTTTTCGTCCAATTTTGAGAAAATGACGGTTTTCGTCCCCAAGCTCTTGAAAACCAAGTTTTCCAAACCAAAAAAAATCCAAGCATCTGCCAAAATGTTCTCCCAAAGCTTTTATTCTTTTTCCTTGACCTTTGACTTTCTGCTTGACTGACTGTTCAATTTTTTTTTCTCTTTTAATTTCCAAATTGTGACTTAATTTTGAATCTACATTTAATAAGTCACTTTAAATATAACATTATTTAATTAATAATATTTCCTTTTGAATTAACATTTGGAGGAAAATATTAAATAATTAAAATAATATTATATTCTCCATATGATAAAAAATGGGACATTACATGGTCATTCCCATGTCATAAAGCGTATGCTTTCTTGAAGTTTTATGCCTTGTGCCCCACGGTGAGCGCCAAAAAATTGTTGGCATTTCAATTCGCACCTCTGGAATGCAGATTATAAATGGACAGCTATGCATAGTAAAATTGCTCTTCAAATTAGGAGGAACTCCCTCTTCACTTATGATGCTTAAAAAAAATGGTAAACTATTGCCGATCTTTTTGTTCTTAGCTGAGAGCACAAGGTTATAAAACTCTTTGCGTCATAGCCGAGGTTTTTTGTTTTTAACTCTAACTACACCACTGGCCTACTCTAAAGACACTTCTGACAACTCAAGTAATCTCATAGTTTGAGAATCCGAAGTAAACGAGGAATGATTTGATAACATAGAAGCTTAAAAAAACTCACTGCCAGATAACACCTAAAGACTTGTTGTACTTATAAGATGTAAGTTGAAATAAAGATTATGCAAGCAAAACACATAAAACAAGATACTAAAAGAGATTGAGCCAATAGATCAGAGCAAAATAGGCATGAGATTTCCTTCCTAAAATTCCAACAACAATTACACGTCTGGGATAGCAGATTGTAGCAAAGACAAGCTTACAATAAGCAATCAAACACCAAATTACACTTGATACTGATTACACATAAACTGAACAATGATTTGCAGTAAAACGAAGGCATGTAAACTTGCTCTTACACAAAGTGAACAGACAATGAATAACAAAGTTGCAGCAAAAGTAGGCTTTGCAATTTGTTATCGCAATAACGGTTGAAAAGAAATGGGAATAGCTGCACTTATTTATACACAAACAAGGAGTAGGGAACCCTAAAATCTCCTTGCTTTTTACAACTAGACTTGCCAGCATGCAAACCTTATTTCTAAGACTAAGCAAAAGATAACTAACAACTAACCACCTTCTAAAATCAGTTAACTGATTTAACAAGAAAAGCTCCAACTATACATTTGATATTTCACAAAGTATAGATATGCATGAATGAGATCAGCAAGTTTAACTTGGAAAAGGCATCAAGTTAAATGCTGCTTTTTTAGTTCTATTCTTAGAAAATATTGTTGTCCCAATAGGTGACTCACTCATTAATAATTTTGGCGGCTCTACAATTGGAGTAATGACCTATGTTTCTTCTACAGTTTTATGCTTCTAATGCTTCTCCTGATTTTCAATCGAAGAGTATTGTATGATGAAAATCTTGAATTTTGACAATGAACACGCCTATGTTCGGAAAAGTTTTGCATCAACTATTAAAAATAGATTGTTGATTTTTCTCTAAAAAAAGTAGATTTCCTAAAAAAAACTGTGATCTGGGTTTTGTAGACAATCTCATTTTGAAGAGACCCAGTTCATCAAATTTTGAAAAAGCTGATTTTTTCCTAAAAAAGCAGATCTCCCTAAAAATAGGGGTCAAAAAAGCATATTTTCGGAAAATTAAAATTTCTCAATCTTTAAGAGGAGCAAAAAGCTGATGGACCCAAATCGATCAAAACTAAAAAGACTGACCACTTGTTTCTGAAATGTGATGCCCTAGAAAATCAGACCATGAAAAAGCGTGACTCTATGCTTCTGAATCTCAAATCCATGAAGAACACTGAAAAAGCACTTTTCTTGAGCCTTCAAATCTTGATAACAAGAAAATTCTACCTTTCTTCCTCTGGATGCCAACCTGTAAATATGAAGAATGAATAATAAAAGCTTTCTTAGATAGAGTTTGGAGATGAAAAAACATTTTGCATGCAAAATCCTATAATTTTGGAGTCCATGCATGAAGATAAAAATTTTGCATGCAAAAATCTGACTTTGTTTGCATGTGCAACAGTGAATTCCTCTTTTATAGGGCAAAAAAAAAAACCACATGTGTGTGAAGACTCGTTTTGAAAAATGCATGACGAAAGCAGAGAAATGGCTAAGGCATGAACACTTGGGAATGCTAACTAGACAAGGGAACCAAGGCTCCCCAGTGTTAGACATTTTTTCGCATTTTTCAATTTTTGCCTGTTTCTGCTTCCGATGAAGCCTGCTACTGACTTTGGCGATCCCGCAAACTTGCACTGCCAATTGATAAAACCTATTTGACCATGGAAAGCTCATATTTGACCACTATTGAACTTATCCCCAACTTCATATCGGCATCCAACGTCATCTAATCATGATTGCAAACCCTTCAAAGCTGCTGTTAGAGACTGAAATGGAAGAAGGCATGCCAAGGTTGGAAAATTTTGTAAGGCATGAGTACTTGGACACCCCTGGCTAGCTAGGGCGCCTGGCCTTTCCAGACTTAACCATTTTTTAAATATTTTCAACTTTTTACTTTCTTCGTTTTGCGTGTCTCCATCGGAAGCCAGTGGCCTCTGTTCGGGCACCGTTTCTTGCCAATAAGTGAATAACAAAGATTGAAAAGTAGTCAATCTTGCAAGCCTGATCAAATCTAAGATGAAGGATACCCTCTGCCAGCCCCCAACACTCCATCAAATTGATCTTTTGAGATCCAAAAGCAGCCTAACAGAGAAATTTGATGATTTTCAAACGAAGCGAAAAATCTCTAAGGCACAAAAAGCTAGGTGCCCTTCCTTGACAGGGGTGCCTAGGTTCTCAAGAGTTAGTCAAATTTTGATGTTTTTCAACTTTTCTTTGATTTTCTTCCTTTTTCGCAAAACGCCTCCATTCGATCTATAATTTTCGCTATCTGACAGATCCTCAACATTGGATGATGTATCAATTGAATAGCTGAAGATAACTGAGATGATCTCCTGCCTTTCACTACCCTAAAAACTGCATTTAACTACTTTCTGCGTAACTGGATTGGGCTAACAAGAGCAAATTGCATGCTTTTCGAGAAGCAGGCAAAAATTCCTAAGGCATGAGATGTTAGGCACCCTTTGTAATGTCCCAATTTTCATGAGCATCAAATTTCAAAGGATTAGCCTATCAATTGACTCTCGTAGGCTAGTATGGTGGATTAGAGGGTCTGGTTTGGGCGTCATGGAGCTCTTCAAGTAGTAGATGGTAGTGTTTACCTCTCCAGATTGTTGGTATATTCCGAGGCTAGGCTATTCAAAGGTTTTTGGTTTCATTTTGAGGAACTTACTATTTATAGTAAATCAGTGGATGTTAAAGCCTTACTATTTTTAGTAAGGCGGTTGGATGCGCAGTGGATGTAGTGGTTGACTCCTTGGCTCAGACGGAATCGAGAAATAATGAGTATTTATGGAGATATGTTATTTTAATTATTAATAAAGTAACACTTTATTAATAATTTATTATAAAGGGCAATTATAAAGTTATATTTTCACTTTATGTGAATGGGGCCACTTAATGGCTTAAAAAGTCATTTAATAAACTGCATCATAATGATATAATATAACTTTATGATTAAAGTGGTTATTTAAATGACTTAAGTGGAATTATTAAAAAAAGGTACTTTGGGTGCCCACTCCAAGGATATAATATTAAAGCATTTAATGAAGTTTTTAAAGATTTAAAAGAGCCTCATGAGGAAATCGACCTATGTTGGAGAGAGTATAAAAGGCACCAAAGCAAATGAAAAAGTTATCATTTGATCACTTTACAAATTGGAGTTGAATGTTTTGGAGAGTTGTTCTCTTGGAGAAGAAGAAACCTAGGGTTTCTACAATTTCAAGGCTTTGGAGAACAAAGTATCTTCATTGTGACAGCTTCCTGAGGTGGTGAAATATCTTCTGAAAGTTGCTTTTTGAGTTGGCTGTAACCAGCAGTCAAATTTGTGCATATTGGTGAAGTTTCGCAAGGGTTTGAAGAATAAACATTGAGGAATTGGAAATACACTTGTTGTTGCTTGAATTTATTGAAGTTTATCTTTGTTGGGTCGTACTGTAGCTTCTATTAGGCCGTACAATTCTCTATTAGCCTGGTTGTACAACAGCTAGAGGGTGGTGTTTGAGTTTGGAGGTGAATCACTTTGAGTTAGGAGCTAAAATCATCTTCTTTGGAGGAGTCTATTCCATTGTATGACTGCTGCAAACTTACACTTCTTCCTACCAACCATTTTAAGAGGGTCTCAAGGCATGTATACTTGTGAGTTCATCAATTGTAACTCCTAGATTTTCTAGGAATTATTGTTTTAGTTAATAGGGGTTATTTTATGAATTGGGTTGTCATTTTATTGTGGAAATAGTGAATGTTTAAGCTGGTATAAAAATCTAGAATTTTCAGCTATGTATTCTCAATGCAATTTCAGTTTTGAGTTTTAAAAAATTATTATTGCAACATCTCTTGTTTGCTGCATTATATTGTTGTATCAACATTGCCTAGTAAGAAAATCCTACAGTGTAACATTGTATGGTTTGTCATGAATAGTACACTTTGTAGTTGGTATGAAATTGTGGGACTTACATGCAAGGATGAACCAATGATATTGGAAGCCAATGATACGAAGGTCACACCCAAAGAAGATGAAGTTGTTCACACCTGCCCTCAGCTTGATGTGGATTCACTTCTTACATCAATCAGCAGGGAATACATGTGTCCTCATAATAAGCACAAGGAAGAAGGGCATGTTGTCACAAGATGTGCCAAATTAGCGATGATTGATCAGAGTAATGAAGGTAATGTCACAGACAAATCAGAAATGTTGCATGGAGATTTTGGGTCTCATAAGTCACACCACTTGAAGGGGCAGTTGAGGGTGAATGATAGTCGGGTTGTGACAACCCTAACTCATTTTGATCATACTCACAAGATAATGGCAGAATTGTGTTGGAAGACACTAAGTGAATAGGAAAGACTAAGAGGAGGTATATCTCTTGATGACTTGCACAAATTCCAAGAGGCTTGGGTGATAATGAAGTCAAACTACCAACACTTACTTGAGGATAGAAATCATCTCACACTTGATGAGGTTTATATCAATGCTTGGAGAAGGAAGGAAGATGAAGTGGATAAGCTCACCTTTGAGCTTAAGGACACCAATGATTCCTTGAAGGCTCTTCGAGGATCGGAAGAGCAGCAGGATGAGCTTTGTTGGAAATTGAGCATGGTACACTTTTCACACCCAACAAAATTTCAAACCTCTAAGGTAACCACATCCAACGAAAAACATGGCAACATGCAGATGGTAAAAGATCTTAAAGGACTCTATGGTGCAGACATTGTTAGCGGCCATGGGACAGAGTTTGTGACACATGGTTTGCACTCAAAGACCCCTCGTGGACCAGCACTAGTTGTTAGCCATCCACTCATGGAAGGAGAAATGATTAAGATTGAGGAAGACCTCACACTAGAGAACGAGGTAAGGGCTGATATTCTGATGCATGACAACAGATTCTTATCTTCGCGTTATCCTGTTATGACAGCCAAGAGGATCAGCCTTGAGGCTTATAGTTTTCACAGAGAAACTCAAGGTGGACTGGCACTTGTTAGAGAGCATAAAGCAATATGGATAGAGAAGTTTGAGATGATTGAGGGCATGATGAAAGGTTATGTCAACAATTCTGATTTCCTGGTCTGGAACAGTAGTCCCTCACTTCTACATAATCAGATGAGTGTAGTTCCTACATATGAGAATGAGAGTGGGAAGACTTCTCCTACCGTTGGCACTCCATTGGGAGTCAAACATGAAGATTGTAGGGGTTGTCAAAGGAACAAGATGCCCGATTTGATATGCCATAACATAAAAGAGGCAAAGAAGATTCAAAATATGTGTAACATGAGGAATGAGCCTTGTAGGGCTAAGCAAGTGGAGCAATCAAGGTTGAGGTATGATTCAGAAATCTATGAGTATGTACATAGCTTGCTTCATGAGGGTGTAGTGTCACCTCTTTGGGAGAGCCATTTGAAGGCTCACAACATACACTTGGATGACATGATGAAGAACACACTTAGTGGATCAGCTACTAGTATTATGCCTTCATATGTAGATGGAGAGGTGAGTGACTCAGACCTAGTTGGGCCTTTGATCATTCCTGGAAAACTTCAGGAGTTTACTTGTGATGAGATACAATCCCCTCATATTTATGACTCTTTGGTAAAGCATGAGGCTGCCCGACTTTTGGGACTTATGGCACACACCATGGATGGGCATACACTTGGATGAATGAAGTTATAGCTGATTGATGATCCTAGGTATGAAGATGTTGTCATGTTACTTAGATGGGAGTTACCAATGTTGGTGTCTCAGCGGGACAATGGAGCATGGCATGAATATGAGCATGAAGATATCAATGCTCCAGCCTTAACTCTCGGGTCTCCACCCCATGCTTTTATGAGCAGTGACTATTCTACATCGATACACGCAGATTTCCTTGGAGGTACTGGGAGGATAGTGGCTATTTGGCTGGTTTGGAGAGATATGAATCACCTCTTTATCATTAGAGGTTGGCATAATGATGAGACCCCTTCATCATATGTCATTAGAGGCACTTCTTGCATTATCATAGGCTTAATTTTTAGATTTTAGGGTGTTGTTCTGACCTACACCAGCAACCTAGGACGGGCTGATATGCTTTTTCATGCACCTATAATGGGTGTTTTGCACATCCATGGGAGGTCACTTGGAGTTGGGAAGTTGGTTGGTGTTGATGGTCCTTTGAGATACATCTCTCCCCTCATATTTGTTGGATGTGATAGTGTGTTGATTGGGAATCTGGGTATCGATATATTCGGTGCATTACTTCATTGGGATCATGAAGAGTTGCCTCACAACAATTCATTCGATGATGTTTATACCAGAGTGGAGCAGCGGAAGACTTGGTACAGGTGGCCGTGCCTCAAAGAGCATATCTTTCATCACCTATGGATAGACATATCACTCATGGACATAGGCTTGCAATTGCTTGAGGGCAAGCAATTTTGGGAAGGGAGGATTGTAATGTCCCCTTTTTTACGTCCCAGATTTTTAAGGAGTTGGGCCGACAGGGAAATAGTGTTTATGAATACTATTTATAATTAAATAATAAAATCTTTTTCTGTTTGGTCGACCTGCCTTTGGGTTGGCACCCTTTTGGATTTGAATTTAATTTTATTTTGTGGCCGACTTCAATTGAAGTGGCTCAAGTAGATAGTATTTATAGGAGGTTATTGTGTGAAGTCATTCATCACGAGTTTCGAGTTTTCCTATTGTGAGCTTTGAGGACGCAGTCACTCAATCTCAAGCACTTAGGTGGGACATAGTTCAACCTAGGAGATTCGTGATTATGTTTCATTCGATTGCCTTATGCTCAAATCAATCCTCATTCAACTCTCGCATTACAGGCGCACTTTGACATACTGAAGTCGAGGTTGACTCTGTCGTCCAAGCAAAGCTACTGGCTCTGGCCGGCGTCAGTCTAAAAGGCCACGACCAACATCACAAGGTAGTCCACACACACAAGGACAACACACTCACCCTTCAGATCGTGATAAGAGCTCGAGGTGTTGCATGCTATCCGCATATCGTTTCATGGTGTCCATTCACAAACAAACGAACTCAAGAAGGCTTCCTCGTGCGTCATCACACCTACAAGCGATTTGCAAGAAATCCATTGAAGCTACATCTGAAGCAGAGCCTTTGACAACTAGTGACAACATCCAAGCATCGACATCTTTCATTCGCACGCAATGTCTTGGTCTCTCATCGGTGGGCCGTTATAAGTCAAGGCAGGAAATTCCATTAAATCAAATCCGTCTCATCCCTTAAGGTTCAGATTTGTGCATTTATATCTATGACATGTAATCCCGATCTGGTCAATCAGGTAATCTACATTAATGTGAAATTGAATATAATTGTTGGTTTTTTTAACATCTGTGGATATAGTGTTAAATTAAATTCTCCTACTCAAAATTGAAAATCAGTATTACAATAGTTTGGACAAAATTCTCTATTTTTGTTAATTTTCAAGGAAACCCAAGCTGGTGTTTTTACACAACCACAAGGTTGGACCATGTCGGTTGGCCATGATTCTCCATCTTTTGTTTCTTCCCTACCATGTATGTGAAATCATGTCCATTCTTCAAGATCACAATTGACTCTCAAATTGTTCCTTATGGTCCATCATTGAGAATACTAAATGACAAGGGAATCTCCAAGTCCAAATCCCACTAACTTGCATTTTTACTCATAAGTTTCCTAATGGGCTATTTTTCAATCGCATTAGTAATATTAGCACTTTGCATTTTCATTTCACCAAGAATGCAAGGAATCATTTCCAACCCCTATGTTTTAAGGATGGAAGAAGTCACTAACCATCCAAAGATGAAGAGGTATAATAGGGACAACTTGAGGATGATGTTCCTTGCTTAGGGATTTTTCCCCTAAACACCTGGCATTTGAGGACTCTAGGTTGCCCACTCAATACACTTGAGTCACCTTGTCCCGTCTCCTCCACCTCCCCTTCCTCCCTCCACTTTCCCTCACCACCCAAATATTAGATCTATAAAAAAGAAACCTCTTTTCCATGTTTTTATTGGCCAAGCATCTAGATTGGGTCTTATGTCCAAAACCTATAGGGAAATGAATAGTTAGGATATACAATAAATGATTTATATGATATAAAATAATGTCTTGAGAAACAAAAAGAAAAAATGCAATTTCTTTATTTCTTTCCTTGATGGATTCTAAAACCAACAAAACATTATTCCATAAGTTATAACTTGTGTGCAAAGAGAGCCAAAGGTTGTAATCTGAATACTTATAAACATTGTTGAGATTCTTAACACGCCGATTGCATCTAATATGCAAATTTTAACTATAGAATATTCAAGAACAAGTTCTACCAGATGTGCTTAACTGTTGAGATGAGTGTCACCATGCAAACAACCCAGATACAAGTCGTAAAGGGATAAGAAACCCATGAGTGTATGTGAAGGAGAGTATAACTCCCAAAATTTTGGACCCTTTCCATCAACAAAAGGCTATCCAATTGAAATAACCCCTCAATCTATTCAACAATATCCATGAGCCAATCAAGAATCTTAACAATGACATTATGAGATTATAGACCAGTGCACTTGTGGTGCAGAGCTTAATTATGCATGTTACTAAATTTCATGAGCATGTGCCTTTGCATTCCATATTATTGTATCACACATGCGCTAATAAGCATTGCATCCATGCTCATTAATATAGTTTCTCTTTCACAATGAGAAGATAAATTAAATTGAACAAATGCATCATTTCCCTGTTCAAGATCTAATAATCCTTCAATGCTAGAAAAATAAGAGCACCAGCCACAAAACTTTAACTTCACAAGTTGTTAAAAAAAGTGTATAATACCTTTCTTCATACATTGGTGAATTTGAAGGACACTAAATTGTTCATCTTCCCCTCTTCTATCAACCATAACTTTATGATAGTCTTCCAACATTAAAGGTGCAAGTGCCTTAGTGGGGTACTATTGCATGAAACAATGCAAAAGAAGTATTAGTTCAAAATGCAAGCTTTAAAAATATTTCCCTGCAAAATTCAGGTACAAAACCTTAGATAGCATTCAGGACAATTATAGCAAACCTTGTAACCCAAAAATACTAACTAAATCAAAAAATCACTTCTAGATTGGCCAAACTACTTGTCCACACTATATAAGAGTTCAGAACTATATTTGGAGGTTTGAGAATGCTATCTATAATTGACAAACAGAATTTATACTATGACTGACTTTGGCAATGTACACCTTACTTCAGCAAGTCAAGAACTAGAAACCAAAATTGAGAAAGCACAACCCAAAAGTTTGAATATAAATGTAAGAGCAACAAAACATATGCTTTAAAGTTTAAAGAATATTGAAGCTTCTGGGAAAAAGCTAATATTCATTATGAATTATATCTTAATCCTAATATGTTCAAACTGGATAAGATAGCTGTTTAACCAGATGAAATTACAATCTGGTTACAAAATTCAGATCCCAAAACTCAACCTAATATTTGGTTCCAAAAGAGGGGCAATGATTCTTTTATCTTGTTTAAAATAAATCAATGTTTTGATTAAATTTGAGAACTTTTTGGCAACCGATCCCTTTTAGTGCTAACTGCCAAGTAATGGGGCCTTTGAGGACTTGATCCATCAGCTTGTATCTGTAGGCATGAGAACATACCAGGTTGCATCAATTCAATGACTGGATAGCTAGCAATAACCTTAGACATTCAAACTTGATGTATAGATAGCTATCAGTACTCATTGTTCTTCTCTGTTTTTCTGGTAACATAGATAAAAGGATGATGTGTTGTGTTTATTGTAATAGTTATGGATTTGTTAGTTTCTTCAAGTTTGGATTGATCAGTCATTATTTCTTGGCCTTGAACATTTGAATGTGGTTTAAAGATTGATTTCCATATCTGAGACAATTGCATATTCACTAAATTAGGCGATCAGTTTTAACACAGAACATATATCATGGACTCTTGAGTTTCCAAAAATATATCCCTTGTAAGCAAGAATTGGTGCAGAAGAGCAATCAATATACAGGACAGATGCAGATTACAAAGTCGAAGTTGCATGATAAGATAATTTTAGATAAGAGAAAATTGATTATATTCCAGTATTAGTATAAGATTTTCAATAAAAATGGATAATGTAAAACCTGCATCAGGATGACTGGTCATCAAGTAGGTAATACTTAAACAAATGTCTCAATTAACTTTTTCTTCTATATAATTAAACAATTTACAACCAGCATTATACTTCAGGTTGAAAGTTAGGCTCAGTAAGATGACATTCAAAACTAGCCGGATATAGCTTATAAATATGCTCTTAAACATAGAGTGTAATGAGAAGCTTTAAATTTATTGTACAAAGAAATCCCATGTGAGCTGACACTGCCCATTTTAAACTTCAAAGTCCATCTGAATCAAACTTATATTAAAGCTGACCAAACCCAAATAGTTTAAAACTTTGTAACTGACAAGTAACTGCCATATTTTCAATATATGACATTTTAGTCATCCTAAAACGATTATAAATCATCTATTGACTTGTGAGTTTTATGATGTTTTGAAATGTGCCTATAACAATTTGATGATCTAAGTAAACAGTGCTTAAGGGTTTATAAATTTAATAAACGAAAATAAGTAATGAATTGTAGCAATAGAACATCCATTAATGCAGCCATGTTAGCTTGAAAACTTACAGTCATATAGATGGGTCCTTCATATCCAAGAACCTCAATAAAGTACGGAAGAGCTCCTATATGGTCCAAATGACTACATCATAGAAAATGAAAGTACAATAAGTCAATCAACAGTTATCTAGAAGCATTAACAGAGGTAGAAGAGCTTGTATCTCATCAGTAGCCTTACAAATGTGAAATTATAACACAGCTAATGTTAGTGAAATCCCCAATTTTGGATATATTTGAAAAATCAAGATATCGTTGTTGATCCTGGAAGCCCATGTGCATGCCACAATCAAACATTATCCTTTTGCTACCTATTGTGACAACTACACAGCTTTTCCCCACCTCCTGACCAGCACCTTCATTCAAAAAAAAACGTATACTTCCAAAATCAGTTTACAAAGTGTAAATATCTTTATCGTTGCCCACCTCTAAACAAAAGCAAATGCTTTAGAAAATAGTAAAATAAAGAGAGATATTTACCCAGAACCAAGCACTTAATATGCATGATTATCCTTCTCCAAGGTAAACAAAGAGATTTTTCACTCTGATTTGTGTAGAAGGAACTTTGTATTGACTTCTTGTATTTATATAGCCAAAAATTACATAGGCATAGGAAGCCAAGAATAATAGAAACTCAAAAGTCTACATCTATTAATTATCAATCATGATGTTTCCCTTCCAACCTACAATCAAACGAACAATAAGACATGTATTTCAATATCAATAAATGTAGTTTCCTTTTCAATTTATATCAAGAAAGTAGAAGGTGGTTGTGTATAACAGAGATGAATATATATAATGTTTTCTGACCTTATTTATGGCAAATTGAACACTCAGCAAGCTTAAACTGTCAGCTCCCAGCTTCAAGTAAGTTTATAAACCATACGTCCATCCTACTGCAACCTTTATAAGCTCCCACGTCATCCTCCAAACTATACGCTTCCTCCCAGCTCAATGATATTGGCAGCATCTGACTTTCAGTCAACTCCAATGCCTCATGTCAGACTTCAAAACCTCACGAACTCCTTAAAGTGTTGTATGCTTGGAGGCAGCTAGAGTGGTGTTCACTGGAATACATCAAGCGCCTCTAACTACACAAAATTGTCACGC
Organism: Sequoia sempervirens; assembly: GCA_007258455.2. NCBI lineage: Eukaryota > Viridiplantae > Streptophyta > Pinopsida > Cupressales > Cupressaceae > Sequoia > Sequoia sempervirens. Next base: position 172,864,398 of record VDFB02281492.1, on the reverse strand, counting down.
CTGGCAGATAATAGCTCAGTCGACCAATGAAAGGGATTCAAAGACATCGAAATGCAGATGGAAACCTTAAGTGAATGCCAAATGGTTTAAACCCATGTCTAATCTATTCCTCACCAAGGCCGTCAGGTAATAAACTAATAATCACCTGAAGTCATCAATATTATATCGCCTCACTTAAACATTACTTTATTATTAATCAAACGCATAGATTTCTTGCTATTAACCTCTATACGACCTATTCTTCCAACAAATGGTACATCTCAGAAGAATGAACACGGAAATAATCATATGATTTATATTTAAATCTTTCCCTCTGCAATTTACAAATATGGCGCTTCAAAATTTGTTTAAAACCCCAGCAACAGATAATTCCTTATTCGAATTGGAGAAATAATAATTTTTTGTTTACGCAAACCTTTGAAATTTATAAAAAAATTCAATCGTTCAAATTTTTATCTGATTTTGGAAATATATTTCACTATTGAAACTGATTTTTCTTAGGGTTTTGTTCTAAGGTTTTGTTCCAACAAGAGCTCCAAATTCAAAACAGAGAAATAAAACAAGTATGAGCAAATGAGCTCTCAAATTCACTTTCATATTTTCCTATACGTCCTTATAAATTCTCACTCAAAATATTTCATTAAAGCTCAATAATAAGTGACTATTTAATATTTTTTTTAATTTTCACTTAAGTCACTATATTAAATTAATTAAAATAAAGCTATTTATAATTATTTATTCCCTGATGCTCTTAAATTAGCCTACAAGAATAAAATAGGCTAAATGAACACTTTCGGCTACTCCTCGAAAGGGGACATTACATTAACCTAGTCATTGCATTAGTTAATATCAAAGAAAAGTTCTTTCCTTAAGGGATGGGTGTTTGCTTTCGTGCTCTAAAAAAGCTTTTTTGCAAGTGAAGGGAGTCCAACAACTACAAAGAGATGTAAGACACCCTTATTTTCTTCCATAAGTGTAAACATGGATAGAAAGCTATGCAAATGTCTTCCAATGGAGGAGATTGTCGAGTAGAAGGCATAGCAAGGGTTTGTTATAGCAAGAACATTAGTGTCCAAGCAAAGGTAGAAAGGAAGAGTTACAAAATGAGACATGTCGCAAGAAACTAGCTAAAGGCGCATCTTCAATAAAGGACGCATTGGATATAAGGTACGAGAGAAGTGGTTTGTTCTTCATTGAGGAGATATGGGTAGAGAATGAGACGGAAGAAGAACAACGACTCACCAAAAAGTTGCAATAGAAGAGGATGATGGAGAGGTGCAACTAATGGCCAAGATCACGGATATGAAGACAAAGATGGATGTACTACAATGGAAGATGGCTGAAACACAACACCCAATAAAGAAGGTAGAAAAGATCTATGGAGAGGATGTTGGCATGGAGAGACCCACATTTTTAGGAGAAGATAATCCTAAGGATTCGATACAATGCGTGTTGGCACAGGGGTGTTATTTTGTGTGTAGAGGACTCAAAGACCTCAAACAAATAGAGTTTACAAAAGAAGGGTTCTATGGTGGCACAACAACCAAATGGAGAGACCTCCTAAAATGGAGATAGCACTAAGACAAGGCATGGATGCAAAAGTGGGATTAGATGGTCTCTGAGCTAGTGGAAGAGGTGGTGCACCCAAGGGAGAAGCGAAGGTGGCTACAAAGGCTAGAAGTTGAAAGGTATGAAGAAACATAGCAAGAGGATTGTGTGCAACCCTCAAATGAAGAGGTCAACTTAAAATAAGATGTTATGCAAGGGTAAGAGTCAAAAAGAGGGAGCATGAGAAGGAACCCCTGGGTGTACAGATGATGTAGGGGTCGTCATGTGCTACTGGAGGCATTGAAGCTTCTAGTTAGTTGTTAGCTGCCTCTTACATGCAATCTTCACCATTTGTGTATCCTTCTCTACCAATAATATGTTTGTCTCCCCCAACTGGCCATCTCTCTCAACCAACACTCACTTGGTAGTCTCGATTGTCCAATGTACACTCTGTTAGACTCTTTTGTATGTATTTTTTGACTGTGCTATTTGTGAGGGTGGTGTACGTGTTGGTCGTGAGG